>CM043865.1:68808787-69468370 GCA_023846275.1 Vanilla planifolia | reverse complement strand
AGTGAGACATTGGTAAACGATAGTGGAGGTGATAGATGACAATGGGAACAACCTATTTTGAAGTAAGTTTTTCTCACATTTTGTACCAAAAGAATTGTGGGATAACTTAAGGTATGGATTTTACTAAATATAAAACTAAAAATATTTAAAAATCTACTAATTATTCTTCAAGCTACTAAAATAAAATTATAAAAGAAAATAGTTAGACAAACTATTAAAAACAAACTAAAATATATAATAAAGAAGGATCAATTGTAATTGACTCCTACTATGGTAATGATAATAGAGAGTAATAAGAAGCAAAAGGGCCAATCTTGGCATGACTCCAATTTTAAATAAGACTAATACACCTTCAAGTGAAACCTTTGTGTGATGTATTAGACACTACTACGTCATCCTCCCTAGGTGGGAAAGAGCATAATTCCATTAAACTTGGGTGAAATCTCTAATATTATTCTAACATCTTTAAGTTTAAGTGATGAAGCTCCTCCTTAATAATTGAAGTGTCATCAGAGGTGAATAGTCTCGCCATCATACCAAAAATATTTGTTATTCTTGATCATGTGTGAAAATTTTTTGATCATCTAAGATTTGCTTCACTTGGTCTATCAACTCATTAGATTGGGTTAAATATACTGGTGAGATAGGTTCACTCAACAATGATTATAAATGCTTAAAAAGCTCACTAGGTATTAGGTATACTTCTCTATATGGTAAAAGATCCCAAATATTAAATGTAGTATTTATTCTATAGTCTTTGGCTAAATCCAAAACATACTTATTAATACCTAGTTTTTTCATAATTTTAAATGGTTCAACATCATCGACATGCAATTTTCTGAGGGTTCTTGATAAGAATCTCTCAAACCTAACATGGATCATCACATAATCATTCTCAACAAATTCTCTAAGTTGTCTATGAGTATTTATTAGTAATTTATATATTTTATTATTTAAATTAATTTATTTGATAATGCATCTATGTAACGATGAAATATAATGAGCAAAAGACTCAAAAGACTCAATAATATAGAAATCATAAGGTAAGGGGAACAAATCAATAAAACTTTGAGGATGATTTTCAAAATAAATTTTAAAAAAATTCAAATTCATTGTTAAATAAGTAAATTTAATACATAATAATAAATAATCCTAGTTTGACACATGTTTTCTTATTAGGCTATGAAGAAGATGGTTTAAATTTTTTTGAAGTACTTTTATTTTTTCTCTTTGAAGATGATAAGTTGATAAGAATTTAAGTCTTACTTAAACTAATGGATTTACTTGTATATGTAGTAAGTGTGTTAGTGAGGCATTGGAAACTAGGTTTATAATAAGTTGAATATCTCTTAAAAGTGAGAGTGTGTTTGACAAGTCATTAAGAAATGCATTTGTGTAATCTTTTAATAAAGGGTAGATGACAGGTAGTAGGGTTTATATGCAAGTACTGGTTTTTTATTATCACAAACTAGATAACTTTATCATTAGTTATATCTCTCTTAATCTTGGCTTGTGAAGTGATACTAAGTATTTTTTTCCTTTATCTCTTTTTTTTGGAGTATCTAAGTTAGAAATTTTCTTTGAAGGAGGTGTAGAATATAGCAAGATCTTCTTTCTTTCATATATAAAAGTACATGTATTAGTCCATTTAAGGTAGAATCTCTATCGTATAACTAAGTTCTTCTTAAGAAGGCTACCTACTTGCATTGGGATAACATCATACTATAATTGTTCAAAATATTGACCAAACATTAAAGAAATACAATACCTTTGTTGTATGAAAATTGAGGTTTTGTCGATCCAAGATATAGTGTTTGTGTGGGGATAATCTATAAATGTTAAACCTATCTTTTTGGTAGTATTTTGTGTTATGGCATCTTTACATATACAATTATCTATAACAATCTTATAATATTTGTCTTTAATCTTAATGAAGGTATTAAAGATATTAGTTCATTGCCAAGCATTAGGTGGTCCTAATGTAGTCAAAAGTATATCTCACAATAGTTATAGGTAATCTAATATACTAAAGACTTTCATCTAATGTTTGTAATTCTTTTTTAGTTTCCTTATCTGGTTGTATAACGTCTTCTTCCTTAAATTCAATGTTTTCTTTTACCTTTTCTTTGTCTAAGTGTAGAGCTCTCTTAAGGCATTAAGCTACACATGCCCTCTCCCATGACAAAGATAATATTAAACTCCAAAATTAGTAGATAATTTGTCTGAGGGTTAGGTTTGACATATTGTTAGTGAGGGTGGAGGGGCATGGGTTCGATGTGGAGTGAAAGTATTAAGAATAATGGAAGTGGTGGTACAATTTTGGGGGTGAGAAGTAGACAAAGGAATCTTACTCTTACGAATAATCGATCCTCTAAATTTTTTTACATCATGAACCACTTTTTATGCCTATTCTAAACTAATAATATTTCTCAAGTATAACTCATCTTGAATAGACTCTTTAAGCCTAGCTTGAAATT
The DNA here is from genome assembly GCA_023846275.1 of Vanilla planifolia. Taxonomy (NCBI): domain Eukaryota; kingdom Viridiplantae; phylum Streptophyta; class Magnoliopsida; order Asparagales; family Orchidaceae; genus Vanilla; species Vanilla planifolia. The sequence continues at coordinate 69,465,893 of CM043865.1, read as the reverse complement.
GAGATAATATTATTTGATATGGCTTTCGTACAATTTTTGAACCTTTGGGATAAACATTACCATTTATCCAAAAGTTTACCTAAATAAGAGGTGGGTATGTATTTAATTCATAGGTGCATCTTAAGTTCTTCTTATGATCAGGGTAATGCTCAATCTCTATTAAGATATTGCTTTTCCAATGTGTGAATAAATAATTTAGCATATGATGTGAGCCTAATTTTTGTAAATTTGTACTTTTAATACTCGTTAAGTTCATACTAATCAAAATAATATTTTATTCTCATTTCTTAATCTTGATATGCTCTAAAGACTAAAATATCACAAATGTAAGGACTTCTATTTTAACTATATTAAACTGATGATAATCATCCCCATCATGTCTTTTACCATGAGTTTATAAAGTAGCTTGACACCTAAGTTGACGTTCTGGTTGGTTATATTCATTTTTAATGAACATTTTCTTAACTTTGGAGTAACTTGTCATAGACCTACTTGATATATGAGTTACATCTAATCTACTATCTTTACATTGTTTCAATCAATATCTAGCCAAGTTTCTAAGGTTGCTCTTAGATCTTATATTGAATGAGTTAGTTCTAAAATTGCATATTATATATTAGGTCCATGATTGATTGTGATATTTGAGAATTAGACATTCTAAATTATTTGTTAAATTTAGTGGTCATAGGTTAGAAATAAAGTTCTTAATTTGAGACCATAAATAAAGAAAAAAATAAATTTTAAAATATAATAATAAGTGTTCATATGACTAAAAAGATGTTATAATACGAAACATGAAACAAGATTTTTTTAATATATTTTTTAACAATTTCTAAAAATTAAAAACAAATACATAAAATTAAAAGATTTTTATTCCATGATAAATTAAAAAGAATATAAGTTTTTAAAGCTAAGCATACTCGAATATCAAAGTTGATAGATGATGAAACACTAAAACCTACTATAACTCATAGATAATTAAGAAAGACTTAGGTTCAAGCATTATATCCATATAAGGGCCTATCTAAATATGTTATAGATTTAGACTGGAAAATATTAGGATTATCGAGATAGTAAGAACTTTTTGAGAGTCAAAGACTTGTACTAATTTTAACATATTGGATATCAACTTAAAGAAAATTTTGTTTTAAACCACACCCAATCACTCACATTAATGGTGAAGTGACAAGGTATACACACAAATGGAATTTGTAGAATACCAAACCAAAATTCACATGGTCACATGCATAAATAAGAGAGTTGGCATGATGAATAAAATTTTTGAAATATAAAGTAAAGCAATTAAGAAATTTTCTAATGATTTGATTATCATTATTGAAGTTAGATAATGAGCTGGGATCTCCCCTTTTGAGCCTCTTTCAAGTCTTACCAAGGCAACTCCAAAATTACACCATCAAATTTTAGTACATAACATGCTCGTATCACACAAGCTTAGTGGGAGCACTTCGTTACTTCATTCAAAAGTTTATCACTTATAACATGGCAAGCATCTCTATTTATAAAAACATTAAGGATATAATAGTAATTTATTAACCTAAAAATACAAAAGGATATTTTAGCACATATGTCTAAAATTCTAAATGATATTTTAGAAGTCCAAAAGTTATCACAAATTACAAGATAAATTCTTTAAATTTATGTTATAAAACTAAAAAAATGGACTTAAAAATTATAAAATTGATTATCTTAAGTAGTTCCCAAAACAAGAATATGCATGTTAATGGTGGTAATGATAAGGTGGGGGGCAGTGCAAACAGCGTAGGTGGAGAAGCATGTGATGCCTTGGGTCTAGTTGTTGGATCAGTGCAGGTCAGAGAAAATCAATGTGAGTATGGGTCGATGCATGTGTTTTGGGTTATGCACAAATTGACTTGAGCTAGCAGGTCAACAATGTCACATAGGTTGGAACTGGTACAGTGGGTCATCTCGTGTAACAGGTCAGTGTAAGTTAGTGTAGGACAATACAGGTTACTACTGACGATGGCATCACAACGACAAATGACAACAAGCCAAACTCAATTTTTTAGCCTATTTTGAATTAATTGTTTACCAAATTTTACACCAACATAATTATGGAACAATTGATTTTATAAACTATACTAAAAATAAAGCTAAAAATATCTAAAAAGTTATCAATTATGTTACAAACCATTAAAACAAGGATATAAAAACAAATATCTTGATGACCTATTGAAAGTAAACAAAAATATGTAATAAATTAGAGTTAGTTATAATTGACTCTCATAATAGTAATGATAATAGATATTAATGAGAAGTAGATGAGTCAATCTTGACATAACTCTAAGTTGAGTAGGACTAGTACGTCTTTAAGTGGGACCTCTGCATTGTGTACTAAATGCTACTACATCAAACTCGGTTCAAATATCATCTCAAATAGAATAATTAAGCAACACAGATAGTGTTAAAATTGCCAAATAATCTAATGATTGAAATAAAAAATAAGTACATCATCATTTAAAATAGCATAACAAAAATCTCAAATATAAACATCTTTTAGAGTTCACAAATAAAGCATATTATTATACACTCAAGATCCTAAGCTATCCTCTAAGGACTCCTATTCTATGAATATTTACATTTTGACTTGTAATATAAGTAATATGTATAATATGCGTAGTAGACAAACTGCTAATTATAAGTATATCAAGTAATATAATGGTAAAAATATATAGCCAATAAAGATGGTATAATAAATAAATTAATACATAAAAAATTGTAAAGATATTAGATTAATGAATCAATGCATAAATATTTTTATGCATTATTATTATGTATGAGTATAGTTATCACATAATACTCATATCATATTATACATTTTACTTTATTTTTTCATATTCAAAATCATTTCATCTTTCTTGGTTGTCCTCCCATTTTTCTTATTTCTTTTGTTAGGGACTAAATTCCTTATATATCATTATCTCCACTCTTTAAGATCTCTAATCATCATCTATCTCTAATTCATTGCTTACATCACCCAACATCTTGTACTCATGATGATTTGGTTTCTAACACCTAGATGGTCATTTCTCAACTAAGTTAGCTATAAGATAAAGTCATAAAGAAAATATTTTATAATATTATTTTTTTATTATAATCTTTAAGATCATTAGACTTAAATGGATTTCTTTTTCTCTTTATTTTATTTTTATTTCATTCATTTCTTTCTTATATTATATTTTGATTTTATAATACAAACACACACACATATCTAATAAAAATGTGCAATCTCATATATCATAACATGCAAATGATTCTATGCATACATGATGTAGACATCATATTTTATTTCATAATAATATTCCAAAGTACTTAAATAATTTAACATATTTACATTATATTTATTAATTTTTCTACCTAATAGTTTTGGAATGTTTCTTTAACTATCTTACCTTCTCTTTTTTTTACTTCCTTTCATTTTCTAAATAATTTAAATTACATTTTATAAATAACTCTTCAATTACCTATCCTTAAGCTTTAAAAGTTTAATCACTTTGTTTCACACCCAAATCTACAAGCAAACGATCCAAGTTTGTTTCTTTATTTTTATTCCCCCACAGCTTTGAAATTCTTAACCACAACTATGGATTGAGTTGGAACTAATCAAGGATTTCTTTTATTTCTCTCTCAAACCATTTTCTCTTCCCCCTTTTATTCTTGATCTCTCTCTCTCTAAATATATCACCTAGTTTTCCTTTTACAATTGTTGGGTACAAGGATAATGGTTTTATAACAACTCATAATTTTACTAGGTCTAATATGTTGTAAACCATAAGATTAAGCTAATGTGGTTGTGCTTAAGTATATTTATAAGGCATTAAAGTCATTTTTTTAAAATGGGTTGCTTATAGATTAAAATAATAATAAATTGATGTGATCTTGAAAAGCTTATTAATTCAAATAAAATTAAAAATTTTTTTAAGCATGTTATTGAATAAATCTTATTAAGAGAAACCTAATGTTATTGAGTTAATAATTTTTAAAAATCTAGATAAATAATTATGAATTTTTAAAGAAAATGATATATAAGTGTAATTTCTTAAATTGGTGAGGGTAGATTGGTAATCTTACAAAACTTCTCTAAAACACCTTGATAAGCATGGGCTTAAAAGGGAGGTTGGCTATGTTAAGAAGTGGATTAAAGAAGGAGAGAGAGTTAAACTTTTACATTGTAGCTAAGTGTGTTTAATGGATTTGATCTATCTAATAAAATCATAAAGGAGCTTGTGAAGTAATTATATGTGTATGATGATTCTCATCATATTGTCTGATGGTTGTTGGATCAATTAAAAACTAAAATTTTATTTTATATGTCTAATAATACTTATCATATTGTATGATTGTATGAATCTTAGATTAGCTAACCCAACGGGTAAGGAACAAATGGATCGTATTGTACGATGTGACATATCATATGGTAGAATCAATTAGAGAATAGTGGATCAAAGGTTAACAAGGCCATTAAGGGAGATCATACGATATAATGTCCAAGATTGTATTGTATGATTAGTTTAAGATGATATGGAATCAAATGATTAGATAAGTTTGAAAAGGAATCATAAGTGTATGTGTATACATACAAACATACATACATACATACATACATACATATATATATATATATATATATATATATATATATATATATATATATATATATATATATATATATATATATATATATATATATATATAACTATGATGTGTAGGACCATTTTATATGATCAATAAAGGTTTAGTAAAGCTAGATGGGTTGAGCTTGGGAGGTAAAGAATTCTTAATCATATTTTGCGATGTTTAGGATTAACTTTGTATGGTCAATATAAAATAGAAGGTCATATGCTAGAATCATATAAGCCTGATAGGTGAGGAATGTTGATTTTACTGCATAATCTAATAGGTCATATTATATAATTGGTTAAATAAAGGAGGGTTGAATAAGGCTATTAAGAAAAAAGTTGTTGATTGCATTGTATGATGTGAGAACTATACAAGTAAGATGTATTGACCAGTGAAAGGAATAAAGAAGGATTCTTTTGCTATGCAAATAAAGAAAGGTGTCTAATAATTATAACATATAAAACAGTATACGTGGCAATCTTGATTTGGCCTTCCTTAGATTTGGTGCCATGTCTATTTCTTTTATCTTTTCTTTTCATAATTTTAAAATCATGGAATTTTTCTTTTCTTTTCTTTTAAGAAAACCAGTAAACAAATAAAAATTTTTTCAAAAAAAACTTTTAAAAGATTTGTGGAAGAGAATAGATTAAAACCACTTTATATTAGAAACACATTTACTAATAAGCAATCCATTTTTACCTTTAAAAAAATTGAACATTTAAAACATAATTATTCTTATAAACTTTAAACAACTAAATTTTAAACTAGTTAAAATTCTGTTACATATCATTTTTTTCAAATAGAGTAAAAACTATCAGCAACACATCTAACTAATAAATAAATATCTTCTATGACTTATCATGATATGCTAACCGTCACTACTCCCTAATAGCTCCATGTTGTGTCTCATTTTAACCTTAAAGTATTTGGCCAAAAAAATAGAAAGAAGTGACCATCATTAACTCAGTGGTGCATACAAGTATATGTAAAGAAAATAATAGTGGGTTGTCGCATACATGGGCCAATTATAAGCAATATAATATAAAAAAGTATGTTAATAAATAATAAAATTAAAGCAAAATTTTTATATAAAATATTCTAACACTTTATCTTTTCATCGTTCTTTATAAATTTGCTTATTTTCTTTAACTATTCATTTTCTGAAAGATTCACTTATAACAAGGTTATTTCTTAAAATATTAGACATGTTTAGGAATATAAAATTTCAATACAAATAGCCAAGATGATTGGTTCTTTTGGATCTTTATTTAAACTATTATTCCAAAATGGTAGTCACCACTTTAGATAACCATTCATCATATTATATTTTGAACTTTTTTCCCTTTCACTAAACCTTATTCTTTTTTCTCTTTATTTTTCTTTTTTTTTCACAATATTTTCTTTTCTTTTCCTTTATAACTATTATCACAACTAATAATTGATTTTTATTATCCCATTTGTGAACATATTATAAAATAAAACTTGAAAATAAAATAACATAAGTATATCATGCTCAAGGAACATGTGAGCAAGTCTTTGTAATTTAAAATGAATCAATTATTTTTAATAATTTATTTTAAGATCATTTTCTAAGGTTTTACATCTCTAACAAGCAACATGTATCAAACATCAACTCATAAGCATAAACTTGCCTATACAAACATCTTCAATATTTTTTACATTTTACATTAGCATTTAAGGGCCTCTAACTTAAATATATGTTTATATAGTATAAGTGTTAGAATCCCATCTCACCATTTATTTAATTGTAATAAAAATTAAAGGTTTTGTGTATTTCAAATAAACAAGTGAAAAAACAAAACTCTAATTAGAGGCTAATGGTAAGAATAAATCCAAACATAAACCTTTTAACCACTAAATAAAAAACCAATATAAATAAATATTCCAATCATAGAATTATACGTAAACCATCTAATTCATAAATAAATATTATGCTAAGTCTATAAAGATTCAAATATGCGCATAGTATTAAAATTCATAAAAGATCAACCATTATGCCTACTAATAAGTAGAAACCTTATTCATAACATCTAAATCCATAACTCTCAATACAATAAATATATTATCTATGATGTAAATATTAATTAGAGTTTAAAGAGCACAATAGATAAATTATTAAAGTAACAACATATAAATATAATGCAATAAATAAAAGATATAATCATACCATGATAATAAAAAACCAATATCCATAATGAAATAAGTCGTGATATTAAAAAACTAATAAATATAATAAAACAATATAAATATCTATATGTTTTTTTTAATTTTTTTTATTTCTATTTATTATATTTTATAAGGCTCAACTAATTATTTTATATAAAGATAAGTCCATTATTTTTTATTTCATTTTATTCTTAATGCATTGCTCAATTTTTCCCATTTCAAGTCATTATACTTTTGCACTAATATCATCAGTTCTCATTATGATGTCTTCACTTTAATTTAATGTGTTGTCTTCATCGGATGTCATTTATATCAATATTATGTAAATATAGGTGAGATGTCTTCACCCTTTAAAGTAATAATATAATTCATGAACATATGACAATAATGTCTTCAAGAGTATACTAATCATTCCATTATATTATCTTAATTAATAATTAAATATATTATATATTTAAATTCTAAATCATTTTTATATATGTGCGTGTATCACTAAACCCCATGTACAATCATATAAGATATAGGTTTGAAGGTTATATCTTTTTAGTGATCATATGTATAAATCTAAAAATTATATAATTTTATTTAAATTTTTATAAGAGGTCATTTAAATATAAAAATAATAATTATTAGGTATAGAGGACAATGATTAAAAGGAACTAGATCTTAAAAACATAAGAAAATATTAAGAATTGAGAATAAAAAAAAAAGTGGAAACTTGTGCTTCATTTTAATTGGGTTTTCTTTTATACATGAGTTATTGTATCACTTATGATTTATTTTTTATTACAAGATTATGCTATACTATATAGTCATTAGATTATTCACTTGTTTGTTTTATGTTATATTATTTTTATATTTTATTAATTTATATAGTTTATTTATTAAACTCTTTAGAATCTTATTAGTATTTAAATCACAAACATTGCATCTATTATATTAAGATATGAGGATTCTAATATCATGGATAAGTATATTATTATTAGCTCATATAATGGATAGTGTTAATATGTACAGAATTTTATGTTATTTTGTGGATTGTAATATTATACATATTTGATCAACAGTTAGTATCATTGTTATGTTTCTTTATTAATACTTAAGATCATTTGGTTATGTTTTTATATTTTTTAATAATTGATTTTATGGTCTTTATATAATGATCATTTAGTAATTAAATGGATTAAATTTTCTATTTTACCATCAAGTCCTTGTCTAGCATTTTAAGTATCCTCACATTTGTGATTTAACTTGCATTTTAATATTCATTATCATTATTTATTGTGAATATGTTAGGTGAAGCCTTAATAGGGTGATATCAAAGCTTTGGTAGGGATATACAAGTGAGAAAATCAATACCATATATTTTTATGTATATTATAGTTTAGTTATGCATGATAATATATAAATTTTATAACATCATAGTATTGAAATAAAAATGAGTTAGAAAACAAGATGGTTATAATGTGATAGTTAGTTAAGGTATTCATATGGTTAATTAGTTTGTTTATTGTAAAAGATATAAAGGATTATTTTTGAACTAAGTCATCTAAGAAAAATGGAACTTAGAATAAAAAAGTATAGATAAGTAGTAAGGATAAGGAAATAAAATTCTTTATATTATGGAATGTATACCATATTGGAGATTGATTTTATATTAAGAATGGATTAAATTTTTAACCCTTGAATTAAGATAAAATTATTGTAAAAGAGAATGGAGATCTTTATCTTCAAGAGAATAGAATATGATTTAGTTAAAAAAGAAAACTACTCTTATTTTATGTGTTAACAATGCATAAGTTGTTAAAAAAAGAATGTGATGATTATTGAGTATTTATTATATATGGATAGAAAATTTGCTCAATATTAAAGTAATATTGAGCGCTAAGTTTATCGCAGTTATCTTTTGAGAGAAAGATAAAGCTTAGGATTCAGTTGTTTTCTAGTACTTATGTTATTTAACTATTATCAATAGAGGGTAAAAATAAGAGTGATAATTTCAAATTATCTTATAAGATATAATATGGATATGGTAGAGATAATTTTTCTCATGAGGTCATGGTATTCATAAGGTATAATCTCGAAACTTATATTTATAATCACTATAGAAATATGGTCTTTTGATATTCATATATTTTTATAACTTCTTTAACAAATTCATCCCTAACATGATTCTCTCTCTTATTTATTCTAACATAAAGGTATATAAAACTATTGCATTTGATACCTAATAAAATCTTACAATTTAGTTTAAATTAATTTGAACTAACCTTATTATTAAGTAATTTATTTTAACAACTAGAATATAAGTAAATTTAGATATTCCATTTATAATCACTTATATTGAATCATGACCTAATAGTTAATTTTATCACAAAATTCATAACAACTTTTCTCATACTCCCTCTGAATATTACAATCCTCCTGATTTTTTTTTGTTGGTTCCTTTTGGCTCGTTAATATATTAAGCCTCTTTGAACTAACTTATCACATCTTCTTTTGTTCCTTTTCACTAATATTTTGTTCTAACTTTTGATATATTCTATTTTCTTTATATTTTAAGCTATATACCTCTCTTAATAATAGCTCTTTAACTTGTTTCAATCAAGTATCTGTAATGTATCTAAGAATCTCAACATTCTATTCAAAATAAATCTTCAATTTAAATTCTTATCTTAGATTAATTTTCTAAATCAACTATTTGAAATTATAAGTTCTTAATATAACATACTTTTATAGATTCTAACCAGTTTGATTCTACTAATTAAAATAATAACATGTCATGTTCCTTTATCGAACAACGACTTTTGCTTATAATCTACTTATTTTCAAACTTGATTACTCTCTTTTATTACTAATAATATAGCATCACCACTTGCCTTACTATTCGATATAGTATCTCTTATAATAAACTTAAAATCAATTTATCCTTTAATATTTATAAACTATTGTCATAATAAATGTTTCATCTACCATTATATATTCTATCTTTGCATATTTTTTATGGATTAAATTATTCGCTATAGATATGATATCACTTTAGTCTAATTGTTTTACTAAACTTCTATTTATCAAATTTGTAAATGTTGCAAATATATTCATTTATTCCAACATTAGTATAATAATAATAATATCTATATTGTATTCTACAAGCTAAGTTTAAAAAAAATTATTCTAATTAACCTAAACCTTAAACCTTCCTAAATAATTTAAACTTTTAATGAGATATCATAATGTCTAGTGTTTGTTAGGCACAAAAAATTAAATTTCATCATCACAAAAAAAAATCAATTTAAAAAACTTAGTTTTAACTAACATAGCTTAAATTATCCCAAGTAATTTAGAATTTCAACATGTTATAATAGTATCAGGTCAAGGCATGACTTTTGAACCCATATATAATAGTATCATGTTAAGATATTACTTCTAAACCCATTAACCCATTATGTACTTACTAGCAATAAGGGATCATGATCTCCCAAGCAAATTAGATGGTAGCCAACGCCATTATTTGGATGATTCTATGTGCATAAATAAATCCTTATAAATAAATATCACATGCATAAATAGGCAATATGAGACTAAACTTCACTACACTTTTCATGTGCATCACTTCCAAAATATGGAAGTGAATATGCATTGTTTGATCTAACATTTAGATTGAAGAGGTGAAAACTCCATCTTTCTAAACCACACATATTCAAATCAAGTCTTTTGATTGTGTAATTTTTGTGATTGAACAGTTAAAATATCTTCTGCCTCTCTAATCAATCAGATTCAAATCCAATAATTTAATCATATAATTTTTTTGATAAATTGGTCAAATTTTCTTCAACTTTTATAATCCTAATAAGTTCAAATCAAGTCATCTGATCACACAATTTTTGTGATCTAACGATCAAGATTAAATCTTAACTTCTAAATTAATTGGGTGGCCCTTGTTATCTTAATCAGATTGAGAATCGAATAATCTTGATGATGTCTCATGGACTATAATGGCTAACCAGCCTGTTATTTCACATAACAATTTTTTAATTGTTATTATTAAAATCAAGATGACCATCTTATTGTTAAAATAAACCATTTGACAAGCAATGGCTAATTAAGCTGTTTGGTAGCTGCTTTTAACTATTGTAAAAGGTTTACAAATAATAGATTTTTTGGACATAAAAGATTGATGAAATATTGAAAAACAAAATTCAAACTACAAAAATTTAAGCCTTAGCAACTAAAGCTCAGTATTGCTTCCATTCATGATGTCCATCATTCTTCAAGCTCCAACTCTAAATTTTGCTTTAATAAACTAAGCTTACATTCTTTTATCTCTTACTTGACTCAAGTAAAAATATTATACATTTATGCCTTGTTGAATATTTCATCAAGCATATGATTGTTGGATGCATCAAATTCGGATTTTTGTTGTAAAAATTTTTCTTTTTCTACTAGTTTTATTTTATTTTAAAGTTGTTATAACATTTTTATTTTATTTTGTTGTCCTCAAGGTTTAGTATATCAACTTTTTGACAAAAGGCATATATTGGTTACTTTGGTTTTTTCTTGGCTTTTATTACAGATAGATGTAGACTTAAATTTGAGTTAAATTATCTAAAAATTATTAGTATACCTTCTAATTATTTACAAATTTTTTATTTCATATTTTTTTTTATTTTAAAAAATAATGTATTTTAAAATAAACTTAAAATTTGATATAAAAATCACTTGTAAATTTCTTAAGCTTATTAGATAACTTAAAATAATTTTTTTAAAATAACATTTTAAGAAGTCAAAATTTTTATTTCTAATAATTCACTCTCCCTATTTATTAAATCATACTTCAATTAAAATCAGAGCAGTGCCCCTTTCTAATGAGAAACATTTCTTTGAAAAGAAACATGACTCAAATAGATGCTCTAGCAATTTTGGTTGAAGGTGCATCTTCCATTAAGCCACCACTCTTTTATAGTGATTATTATCTCTAATAAAAGACTATGATGTCCAATTACTTGAAGTTAATAGAAAAGGAATTGTGTGAGCTAATGAAAGCTTCATTCAAATTTCTCACTAAGAAAAGTTTACAAGATGTATTAGTACTTAAAACATTTAGTGAAATCAATGAGAAACAAAAATATAAAGTACAATTAAATGATATGATTGTAACTCTTTTATGTTGCACTTTAAATGTTACTAAGTTTAATAGAATTATGAATTTAGAAATAGTTTTTAAAATTTGGCACAAAATAAAGATAGCTTATGAAGGTACCTCTTTGTTTAAAAAATAAAATAAATATAATGATATATGATTATGAGTTATTTAGAATACTTTTTAATGAATATATTAAAATTATGTTTTCTAAATTTATTAACATTAGTAAAATACTTACTAGTTTGGAAAAGCATATATCTATGAATGAATAAGTAAAGAAGATCTTTAAAATTTTGCTAATGGAGTATAATCATTTGAACATTGTCACAAAGTTTACTAAGAATATGTCTAACATAATATTGAATGATTTGATGGGTAAGCTCATGACCAATGAGTTAGAGATAAAGAGGTAAAAAGAAGAAAAAAGCTTGACTGAGATAACAAAATAAAGAAGCAAGAGAAAATAATAATATTAAAGATGGAGAAAGATATTTCAAAAGAAGCTTCTGTAGATTGGATAGTATAGATTTAATCTCAAAAAGTATATCTAAAGTTTTTAGTGTTGCAAAAAGATATAAGAAGCAATATATAAGAATAGAGTAAAAAGAAAAGAGGAGATTATTTGTTATGAATGTGACAAATCAGGATACATTAGGCCCAACATATCCTATGATGCAAGAAAGAATTAAAAAAGAGAAGAATGAAATGAAGAAGAGTATCAAAAGTAGCTTGAAATGACTTAGAGAAGACTAGCACAAGTAAAGAAGAATAGAGCAATGAATGGTTATTTTATATGATGGCTAGAGAGGTGAAGAAGAAGTGAGAATACCATTAAGTGAACAAAAGATAAATTACATTAATGAAGAATTAGTTCAACAATTACTTAATGTTTGTAATAAATATGAAAATTTGTATAAAAAATATGAGAATCTAAAAGAAAAAGATAGTAAATATTTAGGTCTTTACAAATATACTATAGATAAGACAGATACATATTTAGTGAACATGTAAAAGGCTAATGATGGATTAACACAAGAAATTAAGGTGCATGCATCTTTAGTTATGAAATTTAATGATTTCAAATCTTTATTCTCTACTTATTCATTATTTAATGAAAAACCTATTAATAGAGATATTTTTTTCTAAATTCTATAAAATTTTATATGCATAGGCATAATGCTAATGTCAACCTTTTATATGACCATAATAACAAATTTATATGCCATTATTACATGCAACTTAGCTAAACATCACTTGTTTGTAGGATTAGAGCCAATGTTCATTCTAAATTTTGTACATTTACATGAGTAGTTAAGGTAAATAATAGTTAATTTATAAAAATCTTAAATCAAAATAGTTTGTGTTTCTAAATTTAATAATTAATTTGGGAGTAAAGTATTCATTTGATACTATTATATATAAAATTAGTAAAGATAAAAATATAGTAGTTATTATACTCAGAAGAAAAAAACCTTATTTATTTAATTTAAAAATAAAAAAAAGTTTTCAAATAAAATATTTTGCATCACATACTAGTGACTCTAATTTATGACAAAAGATTTTGCCATACTAGTACACATATCTTAAAAAATATGATTAAACTTAACTTGTAAAATGTTTACCTCAATTGACCTTCATAGATGATCATGTATGTGGATTATGTAGTTTAAGTTTACCCAAATTGACTTTCAATTTCTTGAAAAATGCAACATTGTCACCATGATGTATTTAAGAAAGGAGCAATGTATATAAAAAAAAGAAAAAGAGAAAACATAATTATTTAATAGCACTTTTAGTAAAAAATAAACTAAGGAGAAAATAATCTATTCTTTTCTATTAAAGGTGAGAACATGAAAAACCAAACCACAAATTGTATTATATAATTCATTTTGATACACTTTAGTAGGTCTTTTTACTTTATTTTAGAGGTTTCTTCATGATAGATAATATTTCTTCAATAATGCAAAATATAATTTATGAATGTACTAATGCAATCATTAACTTTAATTATCTATAATTAAATGATTGGTCCTTATTAAACTTATTTTGTGTATTAACGCACTGTGTAGGTTTGATTCCTATTTTGATTCATACTCAACTTATCTTGAACTCTTCATGTCCCATCTTACCTTAAGTTAATTTCTTGCACAACTTGTACTTACCAACCCATGCTAAATCCACATAATAAGCTTCAAATACTAAGTGGACATAGAATTTGTAAACATAATATTTAGGCTCTAATTTATTTATTTTTTATATTAACACTTGTAAGAGGTGACATGAAAATATATAATGCAAGAGGGATCACATAAAAGCTTAGTGATGGATCACCAATGAGATTTTTATGTTAAACTTGTTAATTAGTGTATTCATTATGAGATTCATTAATCTTATTTAAATGATATTAAAGCCTTACATATAATTTACACAACTCTTATCTATAAACTTAAATTTTCGAATTACTAGACATACCTAATTATATATTAGACCAAACTTGAGTTTCCATGTGGTGAAACTCTCCATAAAAATGATAGTAAAGTTAATTTTTTTATTCAATCTACGGCCAAACAGCAACATGAAACTTACAGAATTGGTGTAGTTGATATGGTATAGTAGGGATGATAAGGACAAAAGAGTTAATATGATGTGATGTGACTAATGACGGTGATAAAAACAACAAAGAGAATATATGGTGTGGCATTATTGATAGTCGATGTAATGGGGCTTGATGAGAGGGGTAGCATAACTATAGACAATGGTCTGAGAGAAGTAATAAGGGTAGAAAAATTGAAAAGAATAGCATAGCCAATGGTGAATAGGGCTTCATGAGTTGATATCATATGAAAAACCTAAAATAGGCAACAAAGTTGATGGTGATAATCCCTTTAAAGTAAAAAAGGTATAAGAGTTGATGTAGTGTAATAGAGCCAACATAAGAAAGAAGAATTAATAATAATGGTTCTCACAATGCTAATAAAGGTGTTGTTAGAACTTTCAAAGGTAGAAGAACTAATTGTGATGACTTCCACAAAACTAACTTGACAATAGAGTAAATATAATATGATAGACAACAAAACAATATAAACATAACTAAGAAAGAAATATAGTTAATAATAATAGTTTTGACAAACTTAATGATTCAACATAATTGATATAGTATAATAGAGTTATAAAGGTGATAGAACCAAAAAAAGTAATGGATATAATGAAGATATGTTTTTACATAATTATGAAGTGGATGAATTAATATATTGTGAGAGAATTAATAAGGTGATGTAAAAAAATTAGAATTCTATCAAGGTCTAATTTGAAACTTACAATATTAAAGATAATTAAAATATTATTAAAGAATATTAAAAGATAATATAAATTAATTAAGATTAGGTGGCATGTATGATATTTTATAATTATTCAAAGATTAGCCTACAAATTTATAGCATAAATTATTAAATAGAATATGTGATAATATATTAAGAGTTAAGCATAAAGTCATACTTAATAGTTTTATCACATCTAATTTTATATAAATAAAATTAAAACATTAAAATAAACTATATTTAGAGTACTCTAATAGAAAAAAGAGTAACCATAACTTCAAATTATAACTTAGAAAATAAAAATTACATAAAAAATGCACATTTCTGATGATAATAGCTGGTAGTTCTCTTTAAAATTGGCATGTGGAGCACCAAAGACGAAAAATGATGACGAGTTGGAGGTTTAGGCTAATGAGGAAGCTTAGTTGAATGGATAATAAGATGATAGGCTAAGATCTGAAGCATCATTAATAAGGATGATAGTTTGGTGATTGGATCAAGAGAGTAAAATACTGGGTGAAGACTTACGAGTATTGTTAGAAGTAAAAATTTGTTTAGTTGTCAGCTCTCTCTATGAAAAATTTCTCACTTTAGATCATTGTCTCTCACAAGAGATGAGAAGTTGAAATCTCTTCAACTAGAATTGGGCATATACTCTTTGCTCAAAAAAGTGAAAGCATATAAATAAGAGAAATTTTATTCATTAATAATTATATTACATTAAGAGAGTCTCTCTTATTTATAAATAAAGGAGAGCTCATTCTATGAAAACAAAGAGAATTAAATGCAAAAATATCAGAAGTATTAAAAATATATGAAATATAATTTTAAAATTAAATCATTTAAAAATCTAAATAAGATTTTTAGAATTCGATAGCATTAACTCTTAATGGATTAAACACATTAAATAAGAAAAGATAATTTTAAAGTTAAATCACTTAAAAATTCAAAAATGATCTTTATAATTTCATAACATTAACTCCAAATAGGTCAATCATATTAAATACATAATATAAAGATACATGAAAAAATTATGCCACAGGAAACATTATGCAATCATATAACTTGAAAATCAAAAGTCAATGATGATGTGACTAGGATGCTAGCAATGGACAAGATAAATGATGACAGTTGGTGGTGGTTGAATGACAGTAGTGGCTAGGTGATGATGAGCGACTAAGTGATGTTGGACAACTTGACAACTTTTAGGAGAAGTATACGATCAAGTGATTGGGGACGACTAACGATAATAAACGAAGCATTCACAGGAAGCAACATCAATAATGATATATTTTACTACAAAATATGTTTTTATAAATATAACAGATATAATCATAGGGAAAAATAGAGCACTATAATCAACCACTATGATTGACAAAGATAACTAATGAAAATAAGATTTAGCTTAGGTATGGTTCCAAATTCAAATGAGATTGGTATGATGCTAACGGGTGTGTTTGTGGGCTAACATAAGATGCTCTTATGTCATCTTCCCTAGGAGGGAGAGAGCTTGACTCGATGGTATCAGGGTGATGGGTACATTAGTGCTCCAAAAGATGTGACATGACAAGTATAAGTCATCATAAGTAAGCTAAAAGTTCTCGTTCAGAGGTTTGTCCTTCCAATAAACTAAAACTTTTCTGAGTACACGATCTTTGGTTAGAATTATCTCATAATCTAAAATTTTTTCTACATTATCCTTACTCTTTGGGCTAACATAGTAATAAGAATGGGTCCACTCAACATAAGAGAATTAAACTCAAATTGCTAACTAGATATTGAATGTGGTGTCTTGTATGGGACTAAATCTTGAACATTAAATGTATCACTAATCTGATACTCTTTTGACAAACCCATCACATATGTATTAGTTCATAGTTTTTGAATAGTTCTAAAAAGTCCAGCTTCACGTACTTATAATTTCTTTTAAGCTATAGGAGGAAACCGTTTTAACCTAACTCTAATTATAACAATATCTCTTTCATAAAATTTTATAACCTTTCTATGAGCATTTATTAGTTTTTTGTATCTTCTATTACTTTAATTAGTTTTTTCATATATTATTTTATATAATAAAGAGATATGAGAAGTAAAAGAAGAAGTAGATATAGAAGTACGAAAGTCAACTAATAAGAGAATAAGATCAATAAAAAACTTAAGCTTATTACCATAACAAACTTCGAAAGGACTTAGACCATTACCATGATTTAGAGAATTATTGTATATAAGTTTAGCTTATTGTAGTAGTTAATCCCAAAGCTTAATTTGTTCTCTTATTAAGTTATGAAGAATAATTTCTAAACTATGATTTATTATTTCTATTTGTTCAATCAAATACTATGGTCTTTAAGATACATATAATTTAACTATTTAATTAAAAAAAATCTTGGCTACATGGGTAGCAACTGAGGTCTTATGATAAGGGATAAAATGAGTCATTTTAAAGAAATGATCAATGACCACAATGATAGAGTCGTGCCCTGATGAGGTCTTAAGTAATCTAAGTATAAAATCCATACTAATATGCTCCCATGCCTTGTTAGGTATAAGTAATGGAATTTAAGGATCTTAGCTTATATTTAGAGATTTTGTAATTGTGCATGTGCGATATTAGGCTATAATAGATGTAATATGACATGTCATTTTAGTCTAATAAAATCTCTTTAAAACATCTCTAAGAGTTTTATCTCTCCTAAAATGATCATATAATCCTTTAATATGTATTTTCTAAACTAAAAAATCTTCAAGTGACAAATTTATGATACATAACTTATTATTCTTATATAATTATCCATTTTTTAAATAAAATCTTTAAATTCAAGGTTTGGAATTAATTTGTTTTCTTAATAAATTAGCTCAAAGTAAAAATAGTCAGGATATTAGTTTTTAATTTGGTCAAAATCTGAGACTTCTAAACACAAAATAGTCAATAGATGAACACTTTGACTAAGTACATTAGATACTTTTGACTAATATCTTGTTAAGTATTTAAGAACTTAAGTAACTCATGGTTAGAGTATAAGACAAATTCTTTGTACAACAAATAATGTCTCTAATATATTAAAGATTGAACAATGATATTTAGTTTCTTTTCATATATAGAATACTTCTTTCTAGCATTATTAAATTTCTCACTAAAAAAGATAAAAATATTCTTATCTTGACTAAGGACACCACCTATCCCTACTCCTAATGCATCATATACAACCTCAAAGATAATAAAAAAAATCAAGTTGTTCTAGAATGAGTGTGTTAGTCATAGTATCTTTTAACTTTTTAAAAGATAAGTCTATATAATTGGTCTAAGTAAATTTATCAGACTTAGTACAACTATTGACCAATGTAATAATAATGCTAAAGTCTTTAATAAATCATCAATAAAAGGTGGTCAGATTGTGGAAGCATCTAATGTCATGAATTATTTTTTGAGTATGACACTATATAATTGTTTTGGCTTTGTTAGGATCAATAAACGAGCCTTTAGAAGAAACTATATATCCTAAAAAAGTAACTTTGGTCATTAAGTATTCACAGTTCTTTAGATTAACAAATAAATATTTTTTCTTGAGAGTGCAACACAATTTGCATAAATGGTCAAGGTGATCAGCAATAGACTTGCTATAGATCAAGAAATCATAAAAAACTATGATAAATTATCTTAAGTATAATTGTAGAACATGGCTCATCGATCTCATGAATGTACTTGGTACATTTGATAACCCAAATGATATTATTAACCATTTATGCAAACCATCCTTAGTCTTAAATTTTGTATTCCATTCATCTCTCATCATAATCTTTAATTAGTGGTAACTATTTTTTAAGTTATCTTAGTAAACATGAAAATGCTTGGTATTTGATATAAGAGATCATCTAATTAGAGAATAAAAAACCTATATTTTATTATGATCTTGTTGATTACTTGACTATAAATTCACATCCTTTATGTTTCATCTTTTTTGGTACTAAAAGAGTAGGGACTATAGGGACTAATACCTTCTTAAATAAATCTTTTTTTAAGTAAGTCTTATATTTAATGAGCTAGTTTAGTATGAGCCTCTAGGTTTAACATTTAGTGGGGAAGGTTGGGTAGCCTTGCCCTGGGAACTAGATTAATTATGTGTTATATGTCTCGTACAAAAGGTAAGAAAGCTCTATTTGCTTAACAACCTTAAGGGATATTAAATTAATGTGACCAACACTATCTATAATCATCCTACATAAATTGTTTCTTAATTTCTATACTGGTGCTAAATATATTAGTTTGTCTCAATCAACTTATGATTGCATGGTCGTAAAGGTATACCTAACCACTAAAATCATAAATAATTTCATGTTTTTTTAATTCTTATTTAGCTTCATCATCAAGTATTATATTTTCTTCTTATTCTAACTCTTTTTATTCATTATCACTATTTAGGTTCATAGTGATGAGTCTCTTTAGAGAGTTAGTAATTACATATCCCTTTTCATGACACTTAAAAGCAGGTGATTCCAAATTGGTTGGTTTAGAACTTGGTGGGTTGGCTTGAATAATGATGTAAAAAAGTGGATGGTAATACATGTTTAAGAGATTTAGAAATTATGATGGAGGGGTTAGATGAAGTGTGAGTATGAATTGGTTAAGAAATGGTGATGTTGGCCTTTAGCGAGGCTAAGTGTTCATTTCTTTTTGAATATGAGATTCTATTTTTTCACATTTTAATTATATGATAGGCTTTCTTTAAAGTAATAACATTTCTCATGTTAAGCTTAGTGTTATACCCGGTAAAATATTATATGTTTAATCTTCAATAATTCAATTGTGGCTTGGATGATTTCAGATCGACAGTAGGATGAGCCAGGAGCTTAATTAGAGGCTATTGGAATTTCTGAAATTTTCTGGGGCTTTTTCGGAGCACCGAGATTTTTTTTAAAACCGGAATTTGGTTTTTTTTTCGCGCATGAACCGGACCGGAGCGGTTCAGCGAAGGCGGGCGGTTCACCGAGGTGCGTTTGCACGTGCGTATAGATAAGCCGCGGATAAGCGGATCGGACGGGCGAGATCAGCGGTGGAGATTAACCGGCTGATCGAGTGTTAAGCGGTGTTTTTAGAAGGTCAACCGGCGCTTAATGGGTCTTAACGGGTTATTACCGGTTTAAGATGGGTATTTAACCTGATTTGTTCGGCTGTTAAGGTTTCGAACGGCGGCTAGAGACGAGGTGTTCGCGGCGAACGGCGGTAATTTCGGGCAGCCTTCCAAGGGGCTTTTGGTAACCGGAGATTCGTGGGACAGAGACGAGCATTTTGGTACCGGTTTCGTTCGGTGAGGAGCTGCGGTTGATCGCGTGCGAGCTTCACCGTCGCCGACGACGAGTAAAGGTAGGAAATTCAGTTTTAAATTAGTTAATTAGTAGAAATTAAAAGCATGGAATATTTTGCTTAATGAACACAAGCATGTGGATGAAAAATCAGACTTAGTTGAATGCTAATTCTGCGTCTTTTGCAAATTTTGGATTTTCTGGAAAATTTCCCATTTCGCCGAAAAATTTAGTTAATGCTTAGGAGCATGTTAGGGATTTGTATTATCAGTTTGCCATTGAATTAGTTAATTAATTGTTGGATTAATCTTACGGCAATGGCGTACGGGCGAACTCCTTCGGCGGAAATTTTAAATTAGTGGCATTATTGAAACATTAGGATAGTACGAACATCGAATTTTGTTTCTCCTTGTTCGCGTTCGCCGGAAATCGATAGAAGGATTGGATTGGTCGGCGAATTGCGTCAGTTAGGGTTCGCGGGCGTCGGACCGAGGAAGGAGAAGGGTTTAGATTAATTACGAATTTATTTAAGTAATTAATGGTATTTATATAATATTTATCAGTAATTATAATTAATCCGATTAACGGATTATTAAGAAATTTGGTTCGGCGGTGTCGTGGTTCAGCGTGAGGGTTCCGAACCGGCAGCGAAAACCGGTTCAGCGGGATTCGACGCGAACGAACGGCGCGGAGGAAAATTTAATTCGGATATTTGGTTCGGCGGTGTCGCGGTTCAGCACGAGGGTTCCGAACCGGCAGCGAAAACCGGTTCAGCGGGATTCGGCGCGGACGAACGGCGCAGAGGAAATTTAATTCGGAAAATTAATCCGAATTTTCGGAAAAAGGATATATGTGGAAATTTAAATTTTATTCGGAAATTTGTTCCGAATTTTGGAAAATGGATAAAGGGCGGAAATTGATTTTTTTTTAATTTAAAAATTTCCTGAAGTGAGAAAAAGGTGATTTTAAGAAATCACGTAGCCAAGTTGAAATTGACTGTTGGAAATTACACATAAATTCAGTGCAGCTGGATTAGTTGGAAGGAAGTGTGACACTTGGGTGCTACCAGAATAGTCAGAATTTTGGTACAGTTGTGTTGCTTGGATGGCAATGACATGGATTGAGTCAGTTTACTCAGTGTTGGCATATTTCATGGATTGGCATATTGGACCGGAATACTATAGGCCCTATATGATGTTTTAGGATAGTCGTGGTAGGTAACTGTGCGGTACAGACTTAGCTTCCACAGTATACATGTGGACTGGTATGCGCCTTGTTGTATTTGGACACATGTTGCCGAATCTTGGAGTTAGAGCTTGGCAATGACTGTAGGGGCGTGAGCTTCTATGGAAATTGTGGGAGAGGACTTCTTGGGACGGTGGCTGAGTCGATCTCTTCTGGTCCATGAGTGTAGGCCTGCGCGCCTGAGAGTGGCAGTGGCAGGGGTGACTCGCCATGGCTAGCCAAGTGTGTAGGCCTGCGTGCCTGAGGGTGGCAGGGGTGTCTCACGTTGGCTAGAGATCTATGTGACTGGTTCTGTCTATAGTCTCCAGAAGATTGATTGACGAGAGACGCTGCGGTGTCGGGTGCTAGGCGTTGTGATGCGTGCGTAGAGATGGGCGTGTCCCGCTGGCATGCTGCCTGGGAGCACAGAGGAGAGCTACTCTGGTGTGACTGGGGGTGACTGTGGTTGGTCAGAGTCTGGGACTGAGAGTGCCTTTCCACCATACATTGTTATGTTGTATTCCTATACTCTTGCTATTATCCTTCTCTTGCATGTGAGTTTTTACTAGCTGTCTTTCCTACTGGGCGTAGCTCACTCCTTTATTATCTATATTTTTCCAGCGGCTCGACAGTCTTGACGCCACCCAGATTAGGTGGGATCGTGGTCAGCAGGCTAGTGGAGGATATCTGATCTGTGATTTTCTGAGACATTTTGGTTAGTGTGATTGATGCTATTTGATGTATTCAGGGAGACTGTTATTCTTATGTCATGTAATATGTGAGGGTGATTCTGACTTATGTATCTAGTTGGATGATATTGTATTTGTTGGACTTGGATCTTATTCTTGTGATGTAGTTTCCATTCACTGTTTTACTTTATTGTCTTGGTGGTATAGTGTGTGGAGTGTCATATTTTATCTGTGGATGTTATGTATCTTATTTTTGATGGTGAGGTCATTACATGACTATGGAACTTAACCGTGGGGATTCAGACTTCTATTAGATCGGTTCTCCTACCGGTATGGGTTAGGAGTATGGGGTCTAGTAGGAGTAACATTGCGCGAGTCCATCTGTTAATTCAGGAGTCATGAACCTGATTTGACGGTGTACCCGGGAGATGGGATCCACATTGTTAAGGAAAGTAGGTGTGTAATGATGTGTTATATCCTATGTTTTTCGTAGGCTACTCAGGTTGGTATGGGACGATCTGAGCTGTCTATATGTAAAAAAAAAAAAAAATGTATGCCAAAAAAATCAGCCTAGAAAAAATGGGGTGTAATACTTAGTCTGTATGTATTGTTTTAAAACTATCATATAATGGCAGAGTACTACACGTTCAAGTTCATCTATATTACACCAAAGTTTATAATCTTTAAACATATTAATGTACTATTCAACAGATCTATCATCTTGAGAAAATTTTTATTATTTATCTAGCAATTCAATATTATAGGTTATTGAAACAAACATATTGTACAACTTAATATTAAGGTTTGTCCAAATTTGTGATATCTCTTCATCTTTGTTAACATATTATCACTCTAAGTTTCTAAATGACTTATTAGTAGTACTAATAAGTTTAGTCTTAATAAATTGATACTTTCTCTATTCACTCATTTGATGCTAATCAAAGTAATTATCTATACTATTCTACTAGTTTATGTAATTTTTAGGATCAAAACTACCATCAAAAGTTGGGAAACCTAATTTCATATTAGGGATATATTTTTTCTCACTCTCTCTCTCTTGATATTTCTCAGGTCTTTCCTCTTTGCTAGACATATATAGGTCATCATTTAAGTTTGACTCATTTGAAGATTCATTTCTTCTTTTACGATTATGATTTTTTCTATAGATATCTTGGCTAAATTCATAGAAGGATCGTCATGTATTTTATGGTTCTTTTGTCTTTTAAGATTTTTTTCTTCCAAATTATTAGGTGTGACACTTTTTCTTTTATTATCTTTTTTTTAAATTTTGGTTCATGTTGTTGGTTTAAGAATATTTATTCAACCATTTGGGTAAGTTGGGCTATTGATAAGGATAGTTCTAATATGGGGTCTTAATTTAAGTTTTGTCTTTGGATTTGAATTAATTCTTGATTTTGATTTATCATTTGGCAAGATTTACTAGACCTTGTGGTTATACAAAAGTTTGACACATAAAAGGGTATTAAAAGAAGAGGAATAATGTATGATAGCTTCTTTTTTATATTTATTTTTTAAAAAAACTAATGAAGACAAAGTGATCATAGCTATAGACCACCAAAGTTGAGATAGAGTGTGCTTTTAAGAAAATAATAAGTGATCAGGGTCCCACTTTTACTATATCATCTCCTAAACATAACTAGATGGTTCACAAGAAAGATAGTAGAGAGTCATATCATTACTTTAATATTACTTTCTAAGATAAAGTTTACTTAAAATAACTAATAATTTTTAAGTTAATATACTAAATAAAAGAAAAAATATATTTATTTAAAAAAAAATTAGTAAAAAATGTAATAAAAAATATTTTTTTATATTAAGTAAAAAATAATATGCTTTGATACCAAATTTGATGTACGACAAATTAGACTTCTATGAGGTCTAATTTGGAATATATAATATTAGAGATGCTCAATAAGTTATTATAAAATATTGAAAGATATCATATACTAATTAGGATTAGATGAAATATGTGATATTTTAAAATTATTTTTATAGATTAACCTCTAAATTTGTAGCATGAACTATTAAGTAGAGTAGATGTAATTACGATAAGAGTTAAACATAAAGTTATGTTGAGTAGTTTTATAACTTCTAATTTTATACAAATAAAATAAATACTTTAAGGAAAATTCTATATGAGTACTCTAATTAAAGAAATAGCAACCTAATTTTAGATTATCACTTAGAAAATAAAAAAAATTATAAAAAAATTGTACCTTTTTGGTGGTGTCTTGTAGTTCCCTTTAGAGTTGGTATTAGAGCACCAAAGATGGAAAAAAGGCGACGAGGTGAAGGTTTAGGTTAGCGGAGAAGCTTGTTAAAAGGGTAATAAGATGGTAAGCTAGGATATGGAGTCTCGTTAAGAAGAGTGGTGGTCTAGTAATTGGATCAATAGAGTAAAATAATAGGTGAAGACTTATGGGTGCTAGTGGAAGAGAATTTGTTTGGTTGCTAGCTCTCTTGGTGTAAGGTCTCTCACCTTCGATCCTTATCTCTCACAAGAGAGAGAAAGTTATAATCTCTATAACTAGAGTCGGGTGAACGTTCTTTTACTCATAAATGTGGAAGCACACAAACAAGAAAATTTTCATTTCATCAACAACTATATTATAATAAGAAAGCTTCTTTTATTTATAGATAAAAGAGAGCTCAATACATGAAAAAAGAGAATTAAATGTATATTTGAAAAATATCATAAGTATGAAAAAAAAGAAAAAGACAATTTGAGTTAAATCATTTAAAAATCTAAAAGAGATCTTTAGAATTTCAATATATTAACTTCAGTAGATTAACTACATTAAATACAAAATATATAAAGAAAGATAATTTTGGAGTTAAATCACTTGAAAATCTAAAAGAGATATTTAGAATTTTATGACATTAACTCCAAGTAGATCAATCACATTAAATATAAAATATAAAAATATATACAAAAATTATGATAGAAAATTATGCAATTATGTAACATGATAATCAGGTAGCAACGATGAGAAGTAGATGATTAGATGATAATGAGCGATTAACAATAGAATGCAAAAGCATGCACAATAATCGACTTTAATGATGACATATTCTATTACAAAATATGTTTGGATGAATAAAGCAAAAATAATAGAGATAATCATAAGAAAAAATTGAGTACTATAATCAGCCATTATGATTGACAAAGATGATTAATCAAAATAAGATTCGATTCGAGTATGACTTTGAGTTCAAATAGGACTAATGCGACACTAACGGGTGTTTGTTTATGAACTGACACAAGATTAATGTGTCAATATAGTGGATATTATATGACATAATATAAGTGACATGTGGATGAAATTCTTACTCTAGAAAAAAATTATTAAGTATAATTACAATGAGTCCTAAATTATAAGTTAAAAATAATTTTAAAATCTTAATATATAATTTATGTAACTTTTAATTATAAATTTAAAATTTTATATTATTAAATATTTTCATATTCAATTGCTATACTCTTCAAAGCTAAAACTTTCCTCATGAGTTGAATTATGTCATCCATGACCATCTTATAATGATAGCTTAACATGGGTTAAATAAACGTGTGTATAAATTGCAATCTCTGATTAAAAAAACTTCCATTTTTAATATTTCACAAATGGAGTGTAGTTGATTTAAGTTAATACGAACTTGACCAAAAAATCAAGTATGGGATCTGAATGGACTTTCTTCGTCCATTAATTGCGGTAGGAAGTCGACGGACGGCGCCTGTCCAAGCTATTTCCAGTTCCTCTCTCGCCGCGTTGAAGCGAGGAATCTCCCCTTCGACGCGGTTTTTCCTTCTTCCGTAAGGATAGCCTTTTTCACATTACCAATTTCGATCTCTTCAGTACTGTTCCTTATCTTGTTTTTCTGCAGCCCTTTCAACCTGAGGAACGCCCTAATTCATTTATTGACGAAGTTTTTCTTCTTGACTTCGTGTTTCTGGCCGGGAGAGACTGGTTTGTTCTTTCCTATTTTTACCCCTCTTTCATCCATTTTTTTTTTTTTTATTTTGTTTGGATTTTGAGGTGAATGAGATTTGATGAAGGTTTAAATTCGTTGCTCCCGTATTAGGCCATCGAGAAGGAGAGTTAGAGAGGGAAAAATGGCGAATGGAGCATCTTGTGCTGAGAGGGCGACGACTGACCTGCTAATCGGTCCCGATTGGGCGGTGAATATTGAGTTGTGTGATATTATAAATGCGGATCCTGGGTATGAAGATGACTTTTGTGCCATTTTTTCTGTGCTGTTGTGAATCCTTTGTTTGTTTAAGCACTGCTCAATCTTGCAATTTATCATCTCATTGCTTGCATTAATGAATAGTTGTATAATTCTGATTCTTTGCTAGACCACTTCCCAATACAATGTGCATAAACTGCTTTGACTTCCGATTGTTTAACTATTACTAAAATGGCTTTGCAAATCAAGATTCTTTTCTGCCAACTCAACTGTGTCTACAATGATTAAGTTTAACTTATGTTACTGGTCTAAACACATA
The DNA here is from genome assembly GCA_023846275.1 of Vanilla planifolia. Classification (NCBI taxonomy): domain Eukaryota; kingdom Viridiplantae; phylum Streptophyta; class Magnoliopsida; order Asparagales; family Orchidaceae; genus Vanilla; species Vanilla planifolia. The sequence continues at coordinate 69,438,848 of CM043865.1, read as the reverse complement.
CGTGCCTTATCATGAGGACTTAGCTTATTCTGAGTACATCTTAGGTACTTCCATCTAATTTAGTGGGTTCTATATCGCCCATGGAAATAAAATGAAGTAAAAGTTTGCTGCAAATTTAATAATTTCCTAGGAAATTGACTTTGCAACATATCTGATTCAAGTACTGGGGCTTTTGGTAAGCGAACATTTTTGTAAAATTTGTATTAATGCTTGTGTATGAATTTGGTTGTGCAATGTTTTGTAAATTTTTTATGCCTATGTTGATCTTTTGTTGCACTGCCATTTTTGCATGGATTTATGTGTCCTGTATTTTTACTTGGTTATACAACTACAAATGTAGGTCAAGTTTGATACATGCGGGTGTATATCTGGTTTGAATAGGAGGTTTGTTTTGTGATTCTAATTCTAAAAACTTAGGTGTCTATCGGGGCAACCTAACTATTCCACAGATCTAGTATTTGTGGATGAATCTTAGTAAGGGGACTTTTGTGGTGAGAGACATATTATATTTTTTAATGGAAAAATTATTATTTTTATGTTGAATAGCTTGATAGAAATAAGTTGTTTCAATCAAATAACTTTTATGGTAGTTTGTATTTCCCGCGCATGCATATGTTGCATATCAAGATTTAATTTGTTACAGTTTGCATTTGGGTGTTAAAAGAAACTTATCATTTGCATCTTTTCTTCTAAAGCATTGTGTATGTTATCTCTAATATTTGCAATGATGTAATCTTTACATTATAACTCATGCTTAATTATCAAGTAGAGTTGGTGCATTTTTGTTTATCAAGGTTTACCTTTGTATTTATTTTGAAATAATATATTAGTATCTAAGTCTTTCAATCCAAATATGCTAGTATCATTCTATAACTTTACTAAGTTGTTTGAGGATATGATTTAATCTAGTTTGTTTAAGGGTTAGTCTTATCAAGAGAGGAGGAAGGCTAGAAAGTTCTTAGCCAACCTCAATATCATTCCTAATTTAAACTATGTTGATTCGAGATTAGTCTTATCAAGAAAGGATGGCTTGAAAAGTCTTTGTCAACCTCAAGATCATTCTTGAAGGACTCAAGAGAAGGAAACAACTCCACAAGAGGTTCATGCTCTTGAGGGTAAAAAAAGTTAGCATTGAGGAAGCCAAGGCAAGTCCTCTTAAGAGAATTTAGACCTTAAGGAGGATAATTCAATTAGGTTAGAGACTGGAAAGGCAGTGAGAAGGGAATGATAGATCTCAAGGAAACCTCCTTATGCCTCAAGATGGTGAATTGGAGAGTATAGAGGACTCAGGTAGCAAAGCATAGGACCTTAAAGTTATGGAGGTTGCACGTAGTCCTTGATTAGAACCCACATGGGTATTTGGCACTCCAAAAGATTAATTGGAGAATCTCTTGAGTAGAAAAGAAAGGACGTGAAAAGGTATCTAGAAACCGAGGAATATTCCTCTGATGATATGTTTGGAAGGAACTAAAGGGTAAGATGGCAATAACGGATGCCACTTCCAATTCGAAGAAGGAGATCCCAATAGATATGGGGATTCTAGTATTTTATGCAAATGATTAGTGCAAACTTATCTATAATTATTTGAATTTTGAATTTTTTTTAAAATTATTTAATTTTGTAGAGTTATGTTATAACACCCATTTAAGATGATTCTATGTAAGTGGCGAAAGAAGAGATATAAGAGATTTAAGTTTTATTTGCTAGAGTTCTGAAGCCTGTGTTGAGAAGTACCGAAGCATTGTCTCTGCATATCCTTTATGTACCATCTATTTTATTTATTCTTCTCATACTAGTACTCCCTGTGTTTGAGAAGCAAAATCTTGCAAATATCCTTCTCTCTTGACTTCAAGTAAGAACCTTGTGGGTTGTGGATGGATCGTGTGGTATTAGATCAATCTTCTTGAACATGTATGGTTGAGATTAAGAGGTTCAAGAGAGAAAGAATTCCATTGCTTTTGCACCAATTAGAAGAAGAGAATTCAAGAATAAGCCATAACTATAGCATGTGATGGAGAATCTAGTCATTCGTTTTACAGCACAATTAACCCATACTAGTAAAGCTTTAGTGGAAATCGTGATGAGACAACAATCTACCTTTGACGACGACGACACTTGAATGTTGAACCAAGGAAGGAACTAATCCCTAAGGTTGAACAAATCCAGAAGAACATTGTCCAAATTCAGTGGAAGGTGGAGATGTTGATGAAGTTGGTAATGTCAATAAGGTGCCATCATAATTTGAAGGGCAACATAACCTTTTTAAAGTTGAACAAAAAGTTGATCAATTGACTTATGATGTAAATGTGAGAAGTTGGGTACATAGATCAACTAATGTTTTATGTACTTCTATCCATATGGATTTTTATTAAGTGGGCCAAATTGAATATCATGAGTCATGCATTGGTTTGATGGAATGCTCTTTTGAGAAAACACATGAATTAGGTCTTGTGGAGTAATTCAAGAAATTGAAATGTCAAAATTGTTTATTTTGTAGGTTACATCAGGATAGATGGCATAAATGGCAAAACTAGATCATCAAGGATGGTGCGAGAATATACTACCTAGTTTTGTGTTCAAATTGCAACACGTGGAGTCCTAGTTGATGGTATATTAATGATGATATAAATGACGAGATTCCATTATCCAATCAAAGTGGGAAATACAATGATCTATCGAAGTAAGATGCTTAAGACAATGCAGATTCTCATTCCAAGCCTTTCTTTGATAGTGAAGCCAAGTGTAACTAGCATGACCGGAGATGAGAAAAGGCTCAAGAAGATCTTTTATCCTTCTTGTGTAGGTGAAGGGTTAGTGAGAGTAATTTTTGACACAAGCAATTAGAAGAGTCTCATCTCAACTAAAATTATACAACTATTAGGACTCACAACCTCTCCTCCCATCCAACCTTGGGTGGGTCCTGAGAGATGTCAAGACAAGAATAGAACAACAATGTTGAGTGAAATTTTTCATTACATATATGACGTAGTATATGAAGGTGTACCCTGTGAAGTTTGGATCATATTGTGGATACCTTATTTATGGGATGGAGATGTTATTTTCTATTGTTGAGCACAATATGACTAGCCCACATTATATGGGAATAAGTTCCTTCTTGATAGAGGTCAAGAACTCCAACCCATTGATTTGGTAGTTGTGGGACAAGTGTGGAAATTAGTCAATGAATGATACTTGTTATTAGCAGTTTAACTTGCACAACCTAATGTTTGAGACATTTAGCTATCAGGAGATGATGATAGAGAACTAAAAGCTTTAGTTAAGAGGTATGTTGTTATGTTCAAAAGGCATCAAGGTTTAACTTCACAAAGGAATGACAAGCACAAGATTACTTAATATTGGATGCACCCTTGCCTAATATTGGGATGTAACAATACTCAATCATAAAGGTTGAGGAGATCAAGAAATAGGCAAAGTTGCTTGAAAGAGGAGCTTTAAAGTTGATCAATTGGTCATATGGTCTACTAATTGTAATGGTTCCTAAGAAGGATGATGGCTTCTATGTGTTGATTGCTATGTCTTTTTCAAGATTACTGTCAAGAATTTATGTCTACTATCATTAATTTTTTATCCTCTATATACTTAAAGAGCACACAAATATCCACTTAATTAGATCTAAAATATGACTATAATCAGGTGCTAATCAATAGATAAATCATATGATAAATGACGCTTAGGACATGATATAGATTATATGTCTTATTGTGTTGTTTAAACTTTGAAATGCACCAACCATCTTTATGCATTTATGAACGATTTTCTACGACTTTGTATCAACAATTTTGTTATAGTGTATGTGAATGATATTTTAGTGAACAATAAAAGCTTTGTTGAGCATGTGAACCATGTGTGGAAGTTATTGCATCTATTTCTACAACACCACTTGAAGTTGAATATAAGAAATGTGAATTTGGATTGTTTATTTTGGCCTCTTTGGGACTTGATGAAGGAAATGGAGAGAACAAGCAATTTAGAAAAAGCTAAAGTTGTTTTGGATTTGCTAAGACCCACAGTTGTGATGAATTTAAGGAGTTTGTTGTTACTTGAAGATTTATTTAATTTTTTTTTGAGTGGAAAGAAGCTTGCGAGAGAACTTTTCTCTTTTTGAAAACAAATAATTGTGAAGAACTAGTATTGGCTTTGCTTAACCTATGAAAACAATTTAGGTTGAAGCGCATGCATCATAGGAGTAGTACTACTATAAGTCTTATGGCATACTACATTGAGATGTTACAAGGACAAAGAGCTTACACCATGTATAATAAAAAATTGTTAGCATTTTATATTAGGTTGTGAAACATTGAAAACCGTATTTGTTGTGCAAGGAAAACTTCATACACTTCGATTATTGACTACAATTTTTATAGGTGCAGGTCAAGATGCAACAAGCTTAGTACTTAAAGTAGATGACGTAATTGTAGCAATATAATTTGGTCATGAAGCACTAGGGAGCCCACAAAAAGATAATTGACATGCTCTTAAGACTCCCTAATAAGGAGATCATTTTTTTTCTTCTATTACGTTGATCTAGTTGGAGTATGAGAAATATATGTCGAGTTATGTTAGGGAACTTCATTATTGGGGTATCGTGGAAGATTTGAAGACATGGAAACTCTTGAAGTTTATTTTATGAGAAGGGCTTTTCAATCAAGGACATTAGCTTGGCGTTTTTGGAGAGGGGAGTAGGTTGATTTGGATCATGGAATTCACATATCAAGGACAATAAAACATTTCAATTTGACTAATATTGTGTTGAATTTGCAATATAAAGTATGATGTCAAGAAGTTCATTCAAGAGTATATACTTTGTGGTATGACCAAACAAGCCAATTAGAAGTATTAGCCTATACATGCCATTACCAATGTCGAGTTGATCATGGGAAATTAAGTAATGGATCTTATGGGAGGGTTATTGACAACCCGTTGTAGTCAGAACTACTTGTTTACAGTTGTTGATGGGTTCTCTCGAATGGCAAAGCTCATACCTTGTTGGGAGCATATTAAAATAAAAGATGTGACTCGATTATTTTGCAAAAAGGTATATCATGTATTGCCAACCAACATTGTGTTGGATCTTGATGTTTGCTTTTTAAGAAAATTTTGGTACATTCATTGGTCGATTATCAAAGAAGCATTGTTGTTCATTCTTAAACAAATGACCAAAAAGGTTGTTCGTCGAATAATAATATATTTGTTGAGAGGGTACGACTCATCATCCAAAGACGAGATAAGAGTTTGACATACTTCCATTTTGCTTGTAATCGAGTTGTTCATAATTGATTTTCGAAAGCCCATTCGATATGTCTAGGATATCTACTACAAGTCTATTTGATTTGGAATTTCAAATCAACACATCTCGAGAATCGAAGGAACATTGCAATAAAGTGCTTTAAAGTTCATTAAGAACTTTTTAAGGATGCATAAAGCTATCAAAAAGTGGTTGGACCTCTTGTAGAAGAAGTATAATGAAAAGATGTGATAAACAACTTGTTGAGAAGAAGTTGGAAATTAGAGATCTAGTGTGGTTAGAGGGTTTGAGTGGTGAATGAATGAAATTAAGGCATTAGGTATGTATCATTCAAATGTTAAACAAGATTAATGACAATATGACCAGTTAGCACCATGCATAAAGATTTTTTTCAATGGAAAATGTTGAGAATGTGAAGCCATTTGAATCCTTTATGATTAATGAAGGACTTCATGAGATTCTACAGCCTATGAATGATCTCACAATGGGAGTGAACAACCTTTCTCAGAAGATATTAATCTCGAGAAGACAACATCTAAATAAGGAAAATTGTGTTCCATATTGAAAGGAAGTGGCAAATGCCAACAGCAGCAAAATAATGCATTCTGGGTTGAAGTTTGAGTTTCTCATCTCGCTTTCTTAGCTTAAAGTAGATTAAAGATACTTAAGTATGTCCAATCAGCTTTAATAAAACTTGAATCCATGTAAAAAAGGGCACAATGATTAGAGATTAGCCTTATCAAATAATAAGGAAGGTCCAAGAATTGTCGTCAAAGTCTTATGAGGAGAAAAAATAATTCGAATGATTCAAGATGTTTAGGATTAAAAAAAAAAACTAGGTCACTTGAGAGGTGTCATCTCTTGAGGAAGCTAAAGTGATTCCTTTTGAAAGAGTCTGAACCTCAAAGATGATAATCCAATTGAGTTTGAGACCAAGAAAGCATTGAGAAGAAAGCAATAGCCCTTGAGGAGTATTTCTACCTCGAGAACCCTCTTCCAGCAATCTAGGAAATCTCTTTGGTCTCAAGGAAGTAAATGGGAGAGTATAGAGGACTTAGGTACTAAGATAAAAAAGCTTAAAGCCATGGAGGCAGCAAACCAGGCCTTTAGTAAGCTTTTGAGGGTATTCGACTCTCTAGATGTTTAACTTGAGAACCCATTGAGTTAAAAAGGAAGGCCTTGAGAAGATATCGAAAACATAAGAAATAATTATTCAAAAATAATTCCTAGAGCAAGATTACATGAGTGGAAAATCACTTTCCAATTTCGAAGAAGATCCCGATGGATATGGGAATTCTATTATTTTAGGTAGATGATTTTAGTTGTTCATATTTTGAATTTTATTTTTGATTTTTTTTAATGTTTATCTATTAAGATTGTGCCATAGAATCCACTAAAGATGATTCCATGTAATTGGAGAAAGAAGATGCTTTGAAAATTTAAGTTCTTTTAGCTAGAGTTTTGAAACCCTATTTCAGAAGTAGTACTACTTTTTCATATGTTCTTTGCTCCATCTTTATTTATTCTTTTTATGCTAGTATTCCCTTTGTTTGAGAAGCGAGATCTTGCAAATGTCCTACTCTTTTAATTACGAACAATATAGGTTGTAGACGAATCATAAGTAGCTCTAGATTTATAGTTTTTTAAAGCTCATGTAGCATTACTTTCAAACTCATATGATAAATTTAAACTTGACTTGGTTTACTTCTTTTTATTAAGGTTTGCCTCTGGAATGCATTCTGAAATAATTTACTAGTTTTAAGTCATTCAAGCCAGATATGTAAGCATAATTCTATGCTTGTACAAGTACTTTGAGGATTTGATTTGAACTATTTAATTCTCATGGTTTTTTTTTTTCTGCATTTTAACTTCATTTAGATTGACTTGGAATTGTTCTTGTGCTTATGGGATCTATAACGTTTTTTTTTCTCTAACATTCAATCAATGCAATTATTGCAAATTGTATGCAAGTATTATCCTTCAATAAATAGATTGATACTAATGCTTCCTCTAAATGTTTCTTCCTTTCCTGACATGCAGGCAGGCAAAGGATGCCCTCAAGGTACTAAAGAAGCGCTTGGGAAGCAAAAACCCAAAAATACAAATTCTTGCTCTTTATGTAAGTATTATTATGAGAATTTTAAACTTATGGAATGAGGTTCTTCTGTTTCCAAATTTAGACTTGTAATTTGAATCAATTATAAAACGATGTTGTCTACAATATTTAACTTAAGTAGCATTGGCATTATGAAGAGTATTTGGACATGACACGTTGGTGTTGATATTGGAAAACTTCAATAAAGAAACTTTTGAATGAATTCAGATCTTGAAGGCATCCAACATGATACCTAATGTTTTTGGTAATTTAATCATTTGTCTAATAATACTATTCTTTAGCTTTTATAATTCATGATACCTAATGTTTTTGGTAATTTAATCATTTGTCTAATAATACTATTCTTTAGCTTTTATAATTCATGAAGCATGGAGATCACGAAAAAATATATTTTAGGACACTTGTGATTAAGGAAAAAATTTTCTTAGATTAGACGTGGTCCTATAACTTTGATGCTTCATATGTTGCAATATGAATCATAATTAATACCTATTTTAAATTTTTTGGTAGGTTACACAGCTCAACATCAACACACTACTAGTCTTTTCTAAAAATATAGTATTTAACCAGAAGTGTCATGTAATGTTTAAATGCCCAATAGTATTATCACAAACACATTATTTCAAATTATTCATATTTCATATTTTTTAACTTAATTGGTCACATATTAATCCTTTATGTATAGAAAAAATTAGCATATGTTGAACTTGATAGATAGTGCAATTTTGTAATGAATTTTATTTTCATTTTGAAGGAAAATAATATTAGTAATCTCTTAAAGCTTACTAAAGGGTAATGTTTTTTTAAGAATGTGATTTCAAAGAACCTTTTTTGTCTTATATGAGAGTAGCATATTTATGCTTATTTATTGGAACATTCTTTTGATGGCTAATGTTACATAGGTCCTAAAGTTATTAGGCATTGCTTCATAGCAATCTATGATTTACAAATCTTATCGTATAGGTTTATAAAAGTTTCATTACCTTTCATTTTGGACTTCTTGTTTACTATATATCTCTTAAAATTTCAAGAATATGTAAAATATTTTTATTCTCTCCATCTCTTTCTCTCCCCCCTTTCTTTCTCCCCCCCCCCCCCCCCCCATTTTGACTTCACACCTTTTTCTTCTTAGTTTCTTAACTTTTTTGAGGCCTATCATTTGGTTACCTCTTCTACAAGTTCCACCCCTCTCTTCGATTTCTGTTGCCATCCATGAAAGTAAACTTTGAAGATGAACTCTAATCTTGGCATCAATCCGTGTAGAGGTTGCAAAGCTTGAAGTTTGTCAATGGCATCAATGATCCATGATGATAAGCTATAACAATTGTATTATTGATCCATGAAGATTCTGTAAAGCTTTAAAGTGATGCATGTGTGAACATTTCTAGCCTTTTTTAATTTTTTAGGTGATCAATGAGTTTGGATGGGGTAAACCTGGTTTTGGTGAGTTTTGTGCACTACTTTTTTCTTGTAACCTGAACCTTCTGGTGTGGCTTTGGTCAAGCTAGTTGAAGGTGCATGAACAAGGAGTGACAAGTTGCATGATCCACTACATGCTTATCTTTCCTTACTCCTTGCTCATGATGTGGTCACTACAAATGCAACACCCATTCAATGCTTTTGTTGTGGTATTATTTGACTTATCTTACTAAACTTATTGTTTTGCACTGATGTTTCAGCTAAGATTTCATTCTAATGATTTACTACAAATGTTAAAATCCTTAAGTCTAGTCATTATTGTTAAAAATATAATGCAAATTTAAATATCAAAATTTTAGATCTTTCTTCAGCTCCTAATTTCCTGACTGGTGCTTGCAGTTGAATCAAGGTTACTTGAGTGGGGGCACAAAGAATGAACAGGCATACTTGCTGAGGAATCATGGTTGTCAAGGGATTAGCATAAATGGATTATTCTATATGTTCCATCTCAAAAGAATAGTTTTAAAAAATAACTTTACAGGGTGACAATTTTTTACACAATAAACATTTGAAGGTGTGTGTCTGCAAAATTTAGACCAGGGTACATAGTAAAAAGAAACCTTTTGGGTGCTGCACCAGTAAATACGTCTGAAAGTTATTTCTATTATGATGAGCTTAGATGGATTTTAATGCCATGAACATTTAATGTGTATGGAACAGTTCGGAATGAGATGTGAAATAGTTGAACATAAAACACCTATGAAAAAAACTGAAAGCCATTGCAATTGCAAGGACCTAGTCGCGGACCTATGCGAGTGTTAATGATTATGACTTGAATTCTTTAGTTCTTATCCATCAGTTTTCAGATGAACTTTTCTAATTAATCTCCTTGTTTAGCAAAGTAAATATATTTTTTTGCTAACTAGTCATTGTGAAGGTCATTTTATTAGACTTTTTCTATAGCTTCAAATGTCAATAATGTAGATCCATGTTAATTTTTTGGTTGCTGCTTGCATGTAGAAGGTCATGGAAAAATTGATGCTTCTTCCATTCAATTCGTTTTAATGTAAAAATAATAGGTTAGCAACTTAGCTCACTACAACAAAAATCTTACATAAATGTTCTCCAAACCATAAACCTCATTTTTGTTGAACTGGTACTTTTGTGTCTTTTGCAGAGGCTGATATTCTATCATGTGCGTTTGCTTGTATAACTTTTTTAAGTACTCATTCAGGTTCTAGAGACTCTAAGCAAAAATTGTGGGGACAGTATTCATGGACAAATTATCGAGCGGGATATATTGCATGACATGGTGAAAATAGCGAAGAAAAAGGTTTGTTCTTTTGTTTCGATTGTCCACCATTATTAAATCAAACATTATTTATATTCCTAATATTATGTTGGTGTTATAATTATTTCTGTATTGGTGGTTACAATTTATAGCCAGACTTAAGTGTAAGAGAGAAGATATTGGGTCTTATAGATTCTTGGCAAGAAGCCTTTGGAGGCTCTGGAGGAAGATATCCCCAGTTCCATGCTGCATACCAAGAGTTGAGGGTATAATTTACAACTTGTTTTGTCTATTTTTTTCTAGGTGCTAGTTGCATAAATATGTATGCACTCTTGTTACCCAGAATATGAGGTTTAGTTCTAAGGGATTAAATTTTTAGACGTGAAGTGTAATTCTTATTTCTGGTGGTTATTGGTGTTTGTTCCTTTTTCTTTGGTCGTGCATGGTATGTGGTGAATCTATATTAGTTTTGAATCTTGTATTTACATCTTTAGGTACGCTGCAACAGTTATGATGTTTCATGTCTAGTGTTAACACAATACTTCTTTCATTTAGATCATGTTTTAAAGGAAAAAAATTCTGTTGATATTGTTGATAGGCTGCTGGATTAGATTTTCCTCCCCGTTCTGAGAGTGCTGCGCCACTATTTACCCCTCCTCAAACACATCCTGTTGTTCCTCAATCTGTTGATGTGACATATGATGCTGCTGTACAGGCTTCTCTTCAATCTGATGTTTCTGCTTTGAGGTAATCGATATGCTCGTTCACTTTTTTCCTTTTACTTGTGGCCATTAATTACATTGTATCTTCTACTTTTTAATGCATGAATGCAATGCCATGAATATGGCATGCTTGCTGAAATGACTTGTCCTGTTGAACTGTATCTGCATCTCTTATGACAATTAAGTTCTGTTTTAGAGTTTAGTAAGATTTAGATGCAACTTGAATTATTTAATTTATTTATCATTCTAAAGATGGCATGTATGATGTGTCATGTTAAACTCAGTGAAACTACTTCCTGAAGTAGTTCTAATGGATGCAAATGCTATAGTTATGGCATTTGTTATTCTTTTATGTTGTACCTAGGAATGATTATGGTGACTTTTCCATTTCAGAAGATAAGCTATCATTTGGGTTTGATTTATGATTTTAGCTTTATATGAAACATGCTATGGTATGCTTTATATTGCATTTGGGCTCCAATAGGGCTATACATAGACGGTAATGCTGTCTTGGAGCAGTTTTTTCTGTGTTAATGGATAGACTTCTATTTCTAATAACACTATGCCGCCAAGCAATGCTGAAGAGGTATTAGTTATATTCTTGTTTGATTGTTGGCAAACTCATGTTTTTTGTACATTTAGTTGTCAGGTTAAGCATAGTTGAATGTTCTGCTTAAGCTCAAGATTTTTCAGGTTTACTTGATAATTGATACACTATAAAGTCCAAGCACACGTATAGGATTAGATTTATGTTGATGATGCTTAGGTATTTGGTTGTTATATTAAAAGAGTGACAAAAATGAGTGCATTAATGATATTGGAATTGTTAAAATCAAATGGAATCTTTAAGATAGTTAATGAATGTTTTTTGTTGCATATAGTGTAGACTGGATGAGCGCACAAGGAAAAGAGAAATGTTGGATATCTATGTGCTAACTGGAGAGGAGTAAAGATCAAATTGTAGTGGCAAAGTTTAGTGAAGAGTTGATGTTTGTTGGCGCACAGTGGTCACAAAGCATGAGGGTTTGCAGTGGTTCATATTCTATTGCATAAGAGGTGGGGAAGTGGTTGCAACTTTTTGTTTTGGCAACTGTGTTCATTCACCAAGTGACATATTTGAAGGTATATGCAAGAAACTTACTAACTTCAGAGTAAATTGATGAACCTAATAGTATGGATGCAGCCAATCAGTTCAATTATGAGTATGTTTGTTACACCTGCCATATTCCTTACTTGTGAGGAGCTTATAACTAATACACATAGTGTATCCAAAAGATTCACGTAGGTAATCTCGTTTGTGAGATGAAGTGGATGGTGTTGTTTTTAAATTTCTACAAAAAAATATGTTTAAATTATGAAGAATTTTGTTGAATTATTTTCTATAAGATGGGACAAGTTAGGAGGAATAATAATACTCATTCTGTCCAATGGAGCAAAATGATGAATCTAATACTATGGATGTAGCCAATCTGGTCAATTACTAGTATTTTTGTTACACACGCCATTTTCCTTACTTTTGAGGAGCTTAGAAATAATAAATGCTGTGGTTCCAAAAGATTCATATGGATAATCTCTGTTATGTAAGGAAGGGATGATGTTTTTAAATTTTTACTATGTGCAGAAAATTTGTTTCAATAATGAAGAATTTTGTTGAAATATTTGCTATAAGACGGGGCATGTTAGGAGGAATAATAATGCTCATTCTGTCCAATAGAGCAAAGTGATGACTTAACATTATGGATGCAACCAATCAGATCAAAAGAATAAAAGGAAAAATACCAATTTTTTATCCTTATATCAATTGTTGTTCCAGAGAGTATGGAATAATTAATTGACCATCCAAACATGGAAAGGAAAATAATAACATAGCAATGTCATGATTATCACCAGTCTAATTCACCTTTATCAACGGTGATATTGATGCAATTTTAAGTTGTTCTAGGCTCAGCTTCATCTTGATTCAAACTTGTACGAGTTTGAAAGGCAATAGTTCGTGGCATATATTAATTCAACCTTATTTAGGTAAACAAAATCAATGTTGATATTGATCCAATTTTGAATCATTATAGCTAGCTTGATCTTGATACAACGTAATTAATATGATACAAAATAGTTCATGGGTCAGATTAATTTGATTTGTTTGTGGGTCTTGGTCAACTTGAATGTGATCACTGTAGAGTCTACTCAATTCATACAGAGTAGAATTAGGTGTTTTTTTACAATTTTTAATATTTTGCTATGAATATTACTTATGCTATATTTGGTAAACTTATGCAATAAAAAAAACTTTTATTTTTTTTACTGCTTTGCACTTGCATCTTGATTGATAATCTCATTTCCCTTCCAAATACTTCTGCTTTAAAGAACAAAGCTGTCTATACAAAAATCTGTTATGCACAGATTTCTTATAAGGATATCGTGCAGAAATTTTGTTGTAGATTAGCATTATCAGGTGCAACCTCTTACTAAAAGTTGGGTATTGTGGTGTTCATTAGACCCTTTGGATTTGACCCTTTCTTGGGCCCTGTGCTTGCAGGAGCTTTTTAGCACAGATCTGTCCTTAGGTTTTCAGGCACAAGCTTAAATATATCATATCATGTATGTGTACAGATTTTGTTCATTTTTTTTGTAACATTTGTAGTTACTATTCTTTAAGGTTTATTTTGTAGGTATCCAAGCTAGTCAAACTTCAGATATTGAGTTAAGACAAAAAAAGCTGGCTTGTTTTGCTTGATATAATCTCATTCATAGCTTATCCAATTTTTGAGCGATATTTAATTTTTAAAGATAACATAAAATAAAAATTTAATTAAAGATGAAGAAAATAAAACTTTTTTCATATTAAAATATCTTGAATGTTAAAAAGATCATGATTGGCTTCCTTTAAAATACCAATCAACCTTATGCATTGCAAAATGGTTAATAGTTTAATTGAAAATAACCGTATTAGTTATTTGGTATGAACACAAACTGCCCATACTCAAGTGTTCCATGTTGCCAGATTCAGAGTTCCATGTTTTGATAAGAATATTTGGAAATTTTGAAAAGCTTTAACGGTTAAGGATGGGAGGGCTTTTTTCACCTCTTCTTTTTCTTTTACTAGTGCAGTAGGGATGGGATAATGACTTTAACATTGTGTAGCATATCCATTTAAATCTGTGTTCACCACATTTGGTAACTTTACAATTAGTATTAGAACTACAGGAACGGGCATAGTTTGTGTTGTAATTGATGCCCATCACGTATCTGCACCATTTCCAGTGTGTCTTGTGAAAGTAATGATTGTTTGTTCAAACATTTCTTTGATAGTCCAGGTACCATTGCTGATCCTATCCCACAACCCCTCTAGTGGTGTCTATGTTCCTTGGCACTTCCTTCGTTATGGATATAGAAGTTTAAAGTTTTATTTTTTACGTATCAAACGAAGTTTTCTTTTTTCAGCACTTTATCTAGTAGATGATTTCAGCAACTCATCTAATTATGGTGCTTATCTTCAGCTTGGAGGAGATTCAAAATGCTAGAGGCATCGTGGATGTTCTGTCAGAGATGCTTAATGCATTGGATCAGTATAACTCAGAGGTGAGCTCTTTAAAATTATAAGAATTGAAATACTATATTGCCAAGTCAGATTAAAAATGAAAACACTTATGTGGTCTCCTCTAAACAAGGGTTTTTTCCCCTAAAAATACGTACCTGATTATTTTTTTGGCAAATTATATCTGATCAGTTTTTATGTTTGAAATATGACCTTGTTCCATTTCTATTGACTACGAGAGTAGTCACAAAAATCTCCATCCATGCCAAAGATGGAGCCAATAAGTTGTTGAATTGACCAACAATTTCATAATGTCACTTTCATTCCATACATGAGTTACTTTAAGGATTTGAAGGAAATCAAAATATTCCAATGGTTATGCCATAGAATATTTGCACCATAATGGAAAATGGGAGGTCTCCAAATTGGAGTGAAGGTAGTCTCAATATCCAAATAGTAGCAGCTAGATCATAGCTTTGGCTGTGTGAGATTTGGAATGTACCTACCATTGTGAGCCCTTCTTATATGATAGCTAGTGAAATCCACATGCTTACGTGATTGGCCAAGTCCTTCTTGCCATGGTGGACAATGGATGAATTTAGTTATCAAGAGAACTAAGGAGAGGAATTCGAATTTGCACTTTGACCATCAAATGGTGAACACCACTTTATCACAATCCCATGAGTAGTGCTTTATAGTGGGGACAAATGGTGTAATAAGCCTACTTTATTTTAAGTTTGCTAAGATGGTTTGATCTATTTTCTTCTTATAATAATAAGTCCTCTCTATGTTAACTTCTATGGTTATAAGCCTAGCTGTTGTGGAAAAGGTGGCAAGCTTATGCATACTTTCTTATGCAAGAATACATTGTTTCCAATGCTCCTCTGAGGAACAAAGCAATTCAGGAGCTAAGGTACATCTTCACTCCATGACTCAAACTTTGGTGATAACTTCATGAATTGAGATGCAGAACTTAAAAGGAATGGAATTATTTAGACATAATTGCACCTTAGACCTTTGAAATGAGAACCACTTGGGATTCCTTCCATTTTCTAGGTGTTATCTTGTTTTCAAAGAAGTGTAATATGATCTTGGTGATATCTTAATAACCACTGAAGATAGTTTCAATAATCTAGTCAATACTAGGTATAAGAGGACAACCGTTTATGCATTCTTCTCGTATACAAGAATGATGAGAGAATGGGCTTCCTTGGATCCAAGGTTGCATGGGAAGGAGGAAAGGCGATTGTAGGAACAAACTCGGATGGTTTTCATTTCAAGAAGTTATGTAGCATAGGACCTATGCGCTTATTGTTCACAGCTTTAGGACCAATTTTGTCTGTCCCAAAAGAAATCTGATTGGCTCTTCTGTTTTTGGCAACATGGTGGAATAATGTTGTGTTTTGGTTGTCAGGAGAGTAATATTTTATTGATCCAAATTGGGCTTAACACACAAGCATGGACACCAATAAACTCGAAAATTTAATCTAGTGGATGAAGGTTATCACTTGCATATCAATGCCAAAATTTTTTGTTAAATATCTAATATAAAACAATTTTTTTGTGCCCCAACAGCAGTTACTCCCATGTGTGAATCACCTATATTTAGCTTGCTGCCATTACCTGTTGCAACTCTAGCTACTGCATTAGTAACATCAACTACATGATAAAGAAGAAAAGAGTGATACTCAAAATTCTATCACACTTGTGGTTTTGCACAATAAATGAATTAACTTTGGATGGTTGTTTGGATGCTTTCGTGAAGACTTTACAAGCCTCTTCAAAATTTAGCCGTACCATTTCAAATTTGATGTGTTTACAATGGGATTTAAAGTTCATCTGCCTATCTGGAAGAAGAAAAGGATCCTAAGTAATTCAGGGGGATGGCTAACACATGAACAAAGAAACAAATAAGAGCGAAACATTCATGAACACCTGATCCGACCATTACCTATTTTAAGCCCTTTCCTCTTTACTGCTGTAGGAAGTTAAATTTTGATCCACAAAATAAATGTGCTCCAGGTCATCTTGGATAATGAAATTAGTAAATTCTCTTTTGTCAATTCTAAGGTAAAAGTTTTTCACTCATGCTTCTTCTTATTGAGAATGTTGTTGAAGTTCCTAACCACCATCATTGGCCTAGACTCGATAATGCAACCTCCAACAATATTCCATGCATCTCTTTCAACAGAGTCATAAGCTATAAATAACACTAAAGATCCAAATAGGCAGATGGAATTGCACCACCTCATCCAACGTGACTTCTAATATTGTGTAATGTAGATGCTGGTAGTGTGACTAATTTATAACATACAGATACCCTCCAATTTACCCACATATGCTACCACATGAAAGTCCTGCTTTAGTGGACCGAACTCAATACTTTGGGCACCTTGCTTATCCTCCCCATTTGAGCCTTTATATTGTTTCCTTATCTTTGTGGTTGGATTTGTTATCCTTGCTGTAATCACTCCAAGCACCCCTATTTTTATCCTGTTTGGGCTGACATCTCTACAGTTTCCACTTATTAAATTTATGAGCTTCACCGGAGGTGGTGAAAGAGTGTTGAATCTCAGCCCTAAGAGGGCAAAAGGATTGGTAGATGCCTTCATGACAATGGAGCTTCTCCCAAACTGCCTTCTCCTGCATGAATCGGTTGACTACATTGTTAGAGAGCCTGGCCACAAACTTTCCTTGGAGGAATCTTGCATTACTGATCTCTTTATGGCATACTGATTGCCATTGACGGCTCTTGTGTCAATTTCTTATTTATTTCTTCTATTATTGACCAAATTCTAGGATCTTGCCATTTTTTGCTGATATCTGTTAGAGTTTTGTTGCCAAGATTGTATTATCTCCTTGATCTTGCACACTGGACAGGATGTTAGATGCTTAAGGGGAGGAGACTTACTGCCCCTTGGATTTTGAATAGCCAGCAGGCTTCTCATTTTTATTTGCCACCTTCTTTGGAGAGGAATGAGTCACTAATGGATTCTTCTTGGCCTGATGGAGCTAGTTGCATCCTCCTAGCTGCATGAGTGATCTGGGGAATGAATTAATGTATATCATGTTGCCTTGATGTGCCACGCCTAAAGCAATTTTGTCATATTGTTTCATATTTGAACCGTTAAAATAACCAATATTAAATTCTTCCCCGGTGTTCTGATTTCGAAGTGACTAGTCAAGTTCAGGTTGACACAAAATCTTACATATGCAGCCCTTTCTGAGTAAACATTGCATGGGTCAGCCTATAGTTGGTTGCCCAAAAATGAGATGATCTTTAATCACGTTTTCTAAAGCAAAGAACTTTAGTGGAGCTACTGCTGACATGTAGTTCATCCAAATTATTGCATTTAGATAGGATGTAGATTTATTTTCTCAGCAAATGTTAGGGTTTTAAGCCAAAACTTTGCATGATGTATCTTAAAAGAAAACGAACTTATTACTACTCATGCAGTTATCAATAACAGTTTGAAATTTGTAACTTTAATGCAATACCTCTTGTTAATGATGTTATTATTTAAAGTACCATGAACATTTATTAGTCTCTGATTCACTTACTGAAAGTATCCCACTGTTTTTTCAACTTTGCTTCTTCTGGGCAGGGTGTCAAGCAAGAAGTTATTGTTGATCTTGTTGAGCAATGTCGTTCGTATCAGAATCGTGTCATGGACCTTGTTAGTAATACAGGGTAGTGTTCTTTTCTGATAACCTGTTCTAGTATCATGATAAAGTTTTAGGATGTTGACATGCTTTTTCTTCACTCTTCAGAGATGAAGGGCTTTTGTTCCAGGCACTTGCACTCAACGATGACTTGCAGAAGGTGCTTGGCCGTCATGATGAGATAGCTAAAGCGTCTCTCATGAAGAATCCCGTTACAGTATCTTCAGCACCTTCATTTGCATCTTCAGGAGCTCCAGTGGTTCCCGTCTCAGGGCTCTTGAATTTGAATCACGAGGATGATGAATCCGAGGATGAGTTTTCTCAGCTGTCTCGCAGGTAACTCTTCTATTGAATCGGTAAGATACTTAATTCATGCAAATGTCTTCTCCGTGAGTAATAAAAAGAAGCTCGGCACTACTTTATGAATAGAAAAAGTTGAACATAAACGATAGATCTGAATCAATCTGCCTACCTTTTCATCTCATTTTTTTCAACTGGCCCTTTGCAAGCTCATAATGTGATGAGTTCTTGTATAGGAGTGCAAGAGAGAATGCAGTTGGGAGAATTAGATCTTCTAATATTAAAACCGAGGATGCATACTCCAGTCCTCTTCTTCCTCCACCTCCACCACCATCGTCAAAGAATACGGCTACCTCTGAACAAGTATATCAGAGCCGTGTTCTTCCTCCTCCATTGTCTAAGAAACCATCAACATCTAATGCAGTTCCGGTCGATTTCCTTAGTGGAGATGTGTATGTCGAGGAAAGGCAGCCATTAGCCCATTCTAATCCTCCAATTTTGTCTTCACAACCAAAATACGATGAGCCTGTTAATACAACAAAGTTCGACGAGCCTCTTCCAAAGGCTCCATGGGAAAACCAGCCTGCCAGTTCCCTGCCCCCACCGCCGTCAAGACATACTCAAAGGCAGCAATTCTTCGAGCTGCAGCAACAGCAGCTGCCTACTTTATCCGATTCGGATGCTTACAATGGATTGGTTACAAGAACAGAGAACTTATCGCTCAATCAACAGAAGTATCCCCAACGCTCAGATGACCTGGAATCCTCAACACAAGCTCGGCAAACCAAACCCGAGGATGCCTTATTCAAAGATCTGGTGGATTTCGCCAGGGGCAAGTCATCTGCTCCATCTAGGCCACCTGGTAGCCACAGGACTCGCTGAGCAAGCACTTTTGCTCGAATGTCCGGTGTCAAGTCTTCGTTGTTGGTTGTCATGCCATATGAGGATTTTTATAGTACGGATCTGTATGAAAATAAATATGTTGTTTACAGTGTGGTTGCCTTTCTTTCAGGCTCTTTGTATATTGTTAGGGAAGTGTTTGGAATTATGATCAACCTTTGGCTGTTGTTGTTCACTGTGGCTTCTTGGTTTGGGCATCATGTTTCAGTTGTTGTTTCTTGTTTGAAAGTGAGTAGCTACTGTTGCTCTATGTCTATAATATCATAATGTAGTTGATTGGTGTTATATATTTATATTTTTTTTGAAAAAATAAATTTGTGGGTTATATTCATATTTGAATTTTGCATCTCCAATTTGAAGAATTTGGTGAACGAACATCACTTCAAATTCTACTTATTCCAACTATGTTTTTCTTGTGTTTGGAAAGCAATTTTGGGTTACATCATGAAGTTGAAGGCCAAAGCTTCTTAGTTTGAGTCATCATGCCCTCTATTTAAAGAAGCCTTTGAGGGTTCTGCACGATTTTTAAAAACTACTTATTGATTGTTTTGTGTGTAATTTAGAAGTACTTCTGATGGTTACTCATAGACAACAATCCAGTGGTTCTTTCTTCAACATTGTATTTAGGCATCACCGAAGGAAGTAACCTATACTTAGTGAAATGCTTTTCCAGTAATCACGCATTAAATTTGTTCAATCTTTATGTCAAGTTTGGTCTAAATTATTACTTTGATTTCCTATGCTAAGAATATTTTTCATTTGTGAACTTGACCTAATCTAGTAGGTGTGTCTAACTGACTCGAGTTGGCAGCTTGGATTACTCTTTGATTTGAAAACTACCCATCCAATTATGGTCAAATTGAACCAAAGCTATTCTTGTAAGAGTTGAAACCTTCAACTCTTAACAAGCTCAACTAAAGTACAAAACCAAACCAATAATGAGAATATGATATTGACATCTGAATTATTAAGGGCTTGGTTAACCCTACTTAAGATTGGCCAAAAAAAAAAAAAAAAAAAAAAAAAAGACATGCATTTGATATATCAAGTTAGGAGAATTGATAAAAATTTAAAACAATATTTAATTGAATATTATTTGAATAATATTGATAATTAAATATTTGTCAATGTCATTTGAACTAGATTTTTTTTGTTGTTTTGATCCAATATTCTTTAATTAATCTTTTATTTTAATTTTAATATTAAGGTGATATAATAATAAATATTATTTAAATTTGAGTTATCTATATATGTGTTATTTATAATATTATTTTAAAGTTATCATCAAATGAATAACATAATATATCAGAACAACGCTATATTATATAACAAAATTATTAAACCAAATATATATTAAAAGTAATTTTGTCATTTTATTTGTGCCAAATTTTTAAATTTGCAATTGGATCTTTCAACACCAACAAGCTCTACTAAATTCCAAAATTAATCCAAACATTAGAATACGATTTATTAATTTTGGAAAAAAATAAAACAAAATATAACAATGACTTTTAAGTATTAATTTAAATTTCAAAAAATTAGCCCTTCATAAAAGTGCATAAGAATTTCATGCACTTAAGAAAATTTATCTAGTTTATTAATGTTTATTTTTATAAGTTAGAGATCATAATTTTAATAGTTGATTTTTGATAATTAATTAGAGAACAAATCATTTTTTTGAAAAAAAAATTAAAAATGGGTCAACGTCTACTTTAAATTTTTTTACTATATTATTTGGCAAAAAAAAATTTGAAATAGAATTTTCCATAAAAAGCTTTTTTCTAATTTGATTAACTTCCAAAATCCAAATGAACATTTCGAAGACAAACAACGAATCCGGCGAAGTTCGATCTGGCAGACTGGTCTCGATTAATTATTTAGATTCGTGCGCTTCACAAGGTTGTAGTCCTTTCCCATACACCCGCCTTTTTATACGCACAAATTTTCTATGCGGAATAACGGATGGTCCAAATCTTCCCAAGCTTATTAATTTGACGGCTGATCTCATTGCTCTCATAAGCCGAATCCGGCCTGCAAATTCACTTATTAGTATAGTAATTTCTTTCTTATTTCTCTCCGTATTTCCGTTTTCGTTCCATCCCGTATTTTGTTTCAACTCGAAACATGCATTAATCCAACAATCATAAGCCACGTCACCTGGTTGACAAATCGGCGCAGAAGACGAGCGTGGTCGAATGCGTTTCGTCGCCATGCATCATAAATCTCAGGTCACTGGCAAAGGGATTCAGAACTGTCGAGGTAGGGAGCGTTGATATCGATGGCTAGCTCTGTTAGGGTTTGGTTGTTCTCCGTTTTGCTTGTGCTCTCTGTCGTATACTCGGCGTGCGGCGACGAGGCCGGTGAGGAAGAGGCACCGTCGGCAGTTCTCACTCTAGACGCTGCCAATTTCTCTGAGACGATCGCCAAGCACCCCTTTGTCGTCGTTGAATTCTATGCCCCATGGTAGAAAATTCCTTCTTTTGTGCGCTTGTTTGGCGAATTTGTATCTGGATCAGGTGTTCATGTTTTGGTGCTAACGAGTATTTATTTTTGTTTATTACTTGTTGCGGGTTGTTTGTTCCTAGGGGTGCTGTTTTGAGATTGAGAAACCCATGTCAGTATCTGTTGCGTTTCAGAGTTCCAGTATTTTGAATGATGGGGCTTTGGGTTTATTGTCTGTGCAAATTTGTATTGTTGTTCGCAATCGCAATCTTTACAGATCTGCTAACTAGTTAGTAAAATGGATCCAGTTATTTTTTGGGATTATTTTGTTTGATTCTTTTTTGAATTATGAAACTCAAGATAGCATGCTTATCTTGTTTGAATTCAGTCTTTTGGTTAATGCAATTTTTATTTTATCTGTGTATTTACTTATTCATTAAGATGGCTACATTAGCTGACTTGTAGAGATAAACTTTTAAATTATTCTGGCATATATTCTTTGCAAATTGTTCCAAATAAACAATTTCCTTAAGCATTTTGTGACTCTAAATATGGTGAATACCACTATTATTTAATCCAACTCAAACGCTCCTTCCTTTAGGTGCCCATTTTTGAATTTTAAATTTGCTCAAAGAATTATGGGAAAACAGATCTATTTTCACCCCAGACTGGAGCAATGGCCCAGCTTGTATTGGATTGAACTTCTATTAGCTTTGGTGGAATAGAATTAGCTTGACTTGGATTAAAAGGTCTCTGCATGTTTGCAGGTTTATTGCATCTATATGTGCATCTCATGCATCTTGTAATGTTATAGTTGAATGGGTCTATCATACTTGAATATATTCATGTGTAGGCCAGTTATTTGTTTTGAAAGTTGATGACCTACCATAAGGTAGATCTGTTCAAATCTATTTGGAATTGGTTCTCAACAAGAAAAGTGATGAACAGATTGATGACTTTATAACTGCTTGAGATGGGATTTAGGATGCTTTGATGTGATCTATTAATACAATTTTCCTTTTTTTTTTCCATAAAAATCATTCTACCATAAGTTGGTGTTGAACCAAATAATTAATAAGGTTGATCATTTTTATTAACATGATTCTTTCCTCCAAGGTATTGTCTATATCTTTGATAGTCTATTACTGGTTTGGGAACATCTATAACATTAGATCTGTGCCATGTCTATATTAGCTAATCTATGCAGCCAAGGGGAAATATTGCTGGTAGGGAAATCAAAGGGTCTTTTTTTTTACAGAAGTGCAATCGATAACATTAGCGTACTCTCTAAAATTGATGGAACACTGATAGATTTTTCTAACTAAAGCATTTGTTTTTTCACACCTATTCTACATAAAACAGTTCCACAATGTAGTTTCACGTTTGGCCTAGGGCTTTACTGAGGTCATCTTGATGTGATTATGATATTGTGATGTTGCACTTTGGAAAGGGATAGAGCCAAACTGGAAGGTTTTGAGGAATAAAGGGATTAAGCCAATACTAAATATTTAGTTCTTTGGCATTAGGTCTGTTAATGGCATGCTAAAAGGTTTTTTCAAATGAATGGTTAAAAAGAGTACTTAAATCTTCTACGTACTCCTCTCAACAGTTCTACCAGCAAAAACTTGTTATGCTTGAGCATGCATCTATGAAATGCCAATCAGCTCCTGGAGGGAACATTTTATACTACCACAGAAAACTTGGTTGATACTTACTCTTGAATTTCAAGTTTTGACATTAACATCTCTTTGCCATACTTGATCACTGTGAGTTTTTAACTATTCTGATTTTTGTTTTATGCTGATTTACAACATGGCTTGATACTTTTTGTTGCAATCCATAGAAGTTGTTATGTATAAACAAAATGGCTTAGTTTGACTAGCTTAGCTTAGTGGACTTTTATCAACTTGCCTTATTAACCTTGTTTTGGCAAACTTATATGTTTGCTGTTTTTATTTTATTTATTTATTTTTTGTGTTTTTTGGTTCTTTTGATGATTATTGATGCCTTTTTTTCACAGGTGTGGGCATTGCAAGAGACTAGAACCTGAGGTAAGCAATTTTTGGATTGTTAACCATAAACCAAATGGAAATTAACCCTTCACTTTCTTCAAGTGGAACTATCTCTCATCATATTTGAACTTGATTTTGTAGTATGAGAAAGCGGCATCAATATTGAGTAAGCATGATCCTCCTATTGTTCTTGCTAAGGTTGATGCCAATGATGAGGCAAACAAAGATATTGCCTCTGCTTATGAGGTTAGAGGCTTTCCTACACTTAAAATACTTAGAAATGAAGGAAAGAATATTCAAGATTACAAGGGCCCAAGGGAAGCTGATGGCATTGTTGAGTATTTGAAAAAACAAGCTGGTCCTGCTTCTTTTGAGATAAAATCCTCAGAGGATATATCTAATCTCATTGGTGACAAGAAAATTTTTATAGTGAGTTCTCTCTTCAACTAGTTGTTTTATCCTCACCAAACTTAGACTTTGTTCATTTGTCCTAATAGACCTAACTTTTGCACTATTTCCCTCAAATTCTTATTACTCTTGACATTTCCTCAGATTGGGTTATTTGAAGGATATGCTGGAGAGGAATTTGAAAACTACACAATAGTTGCTGAGAAGTTGCGTGCAGATTATGATTTTAGTCACACTTCTGATTCTGAATTACTACGTCGTGGGGATGCAGGAGTAAAGGCGCCCATAGTTAGGTTATTTAAACCATTTGACGAGCTTTTTGTTGATTTCCAGGTAATTGAATCCGGCGCTTCTATTTTTTACAATTTATGTTGAAGCTGCAGTTGCCACTTATTTGCAAAATCAGCTACCTATGTGGATACTCTTGTTTGAATTAGACTTTTTTTTTTTCAAATGCTCAACCAAGCTAAAGTGCACCCTTTTCTTTAGGATTTTGATGTAGATGCTTTGAAAAGTTTCATTGAAACTGCCAGTATCCCAGTTGTCACAACTTTTGACAAGGATCCTCTCAATCATCCGTATCTCATGAAGTTCTTTAACAACCCTAATGCTAAGGTAACAAATTTGTCACGTTTCTTTTTTCATTGCAGTTGGATTAGTTTTCTGAGGACACCAAACATCTCAAACGTGGAGTTAAATTTATCCATCTAAATTGCTTTGCAATTTTTTTTTTTCAAGGGCTGTAATGTTGATATTTGACAATGTTTTAGAACTTCCAATCTTTTAAATACATCTTCTCATTGGATGCCTTGGTTCTGATCTAGGACTTAATTTGTCTTGAACTTGTACTATTCTGTAATTGACTATTTTTACTTTTTGTTACTTATTAACTGGTCATTTGCATATATTTTCTGTTATTCCTACCTTTGCTAGGATGTGCTTAATTTGTTCTATGCTGTTATGTTTTGGCTTGTGGAATCCTTTGAAGTGTAGTTGTACGTATAAGCATCCCTGTGTAGGCACTAGTGTGTCAAAACTTGAAAGCATATTTTTGAATTCTGAAGATGGTGTTATTAGCTCTAATGGATGTCATTGTACAATAGGATGCCAAAATGGACAAAAAAAGTCTTAGAACTAACTGACAACATACTGCCTTGGTATATTCCACTTTTATATTTATAAAATTTTTAAATATTTTTGGTTACTTGCCTCCTAGCTGTCATGTTAGTAATCATATTTTCTTAATTAAGCCTGAACCCAAATAGTTTTTAAAAACGGTAGCTATAATATTCGTTGGGATGTTGTCCTTCAAAATAAGTGGTCGAGATACATTAATTTGTTTTATAATGTTGGCCCTCTCTATATTTTTGCCTTTTTGTTATAATTTACAAATGCTTAAGGTACTTCAATATTTTTATTTGACTTGTTTCTTTATTGATTATCATTTGCTTTAATTTAGATATGCACTTATCACAAAATTCTTGGAATGGGTTCCTCTAGAATAAGTGGTTGAGATACATTAATTTATTTTATAATGCTGGTGCTCTCTATAATTTTTGTACTTTGTTATAATTTATAGATGCTTAAGGTACTTCAATATTTTTATTTGACTTTTTCTTTTATTGTTTGTCATTTGTTTTAATTTGGATATGCACATATCACAAAATTGTTGGGGAAAGAAAAAATCATAGCAATATTTTTGGATTAGGCGATGGAATCTTAAGGACGAAATAGGAATTTTTTTAAGCATATAGTCTTACAGCTATTTTTGGAGGATATAGATGATGGAGCAAATTGTATATTGGATAGCGTTGGTAATTATATCTATAGCATAGTTAAGGTTATTTGGAGAAATTTGAAGGACATGCCTTAAATTACAAAGAAGTACTAGATAAGATTAAAAAGAGATTTTGTTATATCATCTGATCCAATTGTAGGAGTGTGGAGAATTTGAGAGAAATACTAGTACATTAAGAGGCTAAAAAACAAGCAATGGATGTTTGGTTCAATAGTCTTGTTATATCATGTAATATTGTATAATGATACTAAATATTTGATTTAATGATATAGTTGACTATATTGTTAAAAATTATGATTTTTCTATTGAAAAATGACATTTAGATGTTATATACTTTGATATTGAAAAAAATAGAGAAATTATTTTTATAGCATTGAGTCAAACAAAAAATAGGATAACATTAAAATCTATACATCTTAATAATTAGATGTCAATTTTATCATAATAATTTTTTTTCAAATGAACCCTTAGTAATAATACTTAGGAAACAACTATTTGTTATTTATATATGAAGTTGGATACTAAAAAGGGAGAAAGACACGGATAGACTTGCTAATGCAATAGAAAACATTCTTAGATCTAGCTCAAGATGATGAGAATATTAAATCAACATTGATAAGATGATATAATGTCAATACAGTTGAACATTAAAATTATGCACTTGCGAAGAGATTGAATGAAGTTTATTGTAGTAAAAGAGGGTTTTTTACTTAATTTTTGTGGATATTAATTTAGAAAAGGTATGTGATAGTATTAAAAGAAGTAATAAGTACTTTAAGATTTTGGTAAAGAAAAGATTTAGTATTGCATATATTAAAGTTATTATGCTTATATTAAAGTTATTAGGGACATGTATTCTAAAGCATTGAACAGCATACACTTAAAGAGCATAGCTTAAAAAATTCCTGATTATAGTTGGACTTCATTAAGGCTTCAAGTTAATTCTTATCATTTGACATTAGTTATCGATGCTTCTTTGGTCAAACATAAGATGAAGTGTCTTGGTATATGCTTTTTGCTATTTATATTCTTATTGATAAAAATAAGAAAAAGTTTGAAGCCAAACTAAAGCCATTGAGAATTACTTGGGATTAGTGGTATAATCAAGTGCAAGTAATAGCTAATATTGAATCATGCAGTTTATAGCTTGCTCAAATTGAGCTTGAGTTTATATGTTGATCTTCTACTCAGATTGCTTACTTTATTGTGTGCTTGAGCTTGATTTGAGAGTTTAGATGGATGGAGTTCATTCTTCCAAAATTAAGTAATTATAACAAGAAAAAAATATTATTATAACTTTGTATATAAATTAAAAATTGGTTAAATGAACTGTTTGAAAAATTATTAAGCTAAGTCTAACCAAACTTGAACTCGAGCAAAATATAGTAGAAAGATCAAATATGAGTTGAAACTTCAGCTTGTGGCTCAATACAACTTTATTATTGAGCTCGATATCAAGTCAAGTTTGCCTAAACATGCATGTTAGTTTGGCTTACTTGCACCACTACTTTGGAGTTCTAGTGATTTGTTATATGATATCTTAAATTGTGTATATAGACTACACACTTAGTTAATGTAATGTTATAAATAATGTTGAAATTATAATTGGAGTTCATAAATTGTTAAATAATGAGAGATTCTATTATCTGGGATCTATATTCAAAATATAGTAAAATTGATGCTTATTTATAGGATTCAGGTAGGTTGGATAAAATAAAGGATTGTCTTGTATGTTATATGATTGTAACATCTCACAAAATTAAATGTATTATCTATAAGATTGTAGTGAAACTAATATTTTTGCTTATTTTAGAATTTTAGCATGTGAAGTCAAAACATAAAATTAAGTGGCAATATTAAAAATGATGTTATCATAAATGAACAAGAGTTTGTGCAACTCTCATTAAGGAGAAGTTTAGGAGACGTTGGACAGTTTAAGCTTGTTATTATACGTCATTTAATACCCTTTTAGATGATATGTGTTGTTAGAATTTTCTCTAATTAAAATAAGTCATAGATCCAAAAAACACATGACAAGTGACTATTAGAAAGGATTTAATGTGTTTGAATATAAATAAATATCAATGAATGTATGGAGCACAATAATGTTAGAGAATTATTTTTTCTTTGGTGGCTATTATTGTGTTGTTTTGAACAATGGAACTATTGTAGTTTTGAGTTGGTTATCTGATTTATATTGTCTGTCCTTGTATATGGCATGGTTAATAGTTCCTACATCATATGGCAGGCTATGCTCTTTGTCAATTTCAGTGAAGTGTATTTTGATTCATTTAAGACAACATTCTATGATGTTGCCAAGAGCTACAAAGGAACGAAAATAAGCTTTCTGCTTGGGGATCTTGATGCCAGTAAAGGTGCCTTCCAGGTTTTATTTTAATCTTCTGTTTCATTATTATTTTTATTGTACTCTTAAATGATCAAATCACAAGATTAGTGTTCAAATGTAATGATTGCAGTATTTTGGCCTTAAAGAAGATCAAGTTCCCCTTATCCTTCTTCAAGACAGTGATGGAGAAAAGTTCCTTAAATCTGATTTAGAACCTGATCAAATTGGAGCATGGTTGAAGGAGTATTTGGTATATCTTTTGTTAACAGAGTATAAGTGTATTTATCTGATATTCTTATTGATAATTTTTTTTTTTTTTTTTTTTTTTTTTGATTTGAACATTTGACTTCTCACATTAGAAAACAAAAGGCTATACTTGCCAAACTTGTTGTCTTTGGTTTTCTTCTATTAGCCTTCAATATTTGTTTTGTTCTACTCACTATGCTTTATACTTGCAGGATGGGAACCTGACGCCTTTCAAAAAGTCAGAGCCAATTCCGGAAGTCAATAATGAACCTGTTAAGGTGGTTGTGGCAGATAGTCTGCATGATGTGGTTTTCAAGTCTGGGAAGAATGGTTTGTTCTCAGAATTTCTGACCTTCTCCGAAAATATTTCTTGAACATGTTTATATTATTTGTGGCAAACAACAACAAGAGTTTGTTGACTTCGTTATGCTAAATCCATTAATTTTTTTCCTTAATATTCAAGCATATTAACTCTTTCAATCATTCATTTGCCACAATTTTTTGGTTGTCTTTTTTATTCACAGAAAAATAAATTCTAATAACTTGCATTCCCTAGCAGGAGATTAAGTTACCTTTGTGTTGCATTCATTCTTTATCTTGCCTATATGCCAAGTTTTTTCTAATTGTCTTAATTCCTGAGCAATAAAAAAATAAAAATAAAAATGAAATGCATATATGATATGCTTGTTTATTGAATTGTATTTAACAAATTTAACTTAATAAGTATGCCAACTTTAACAAGTTCATGAAGATAAAGTTGTATAAGTGGCTGAGGGTTATTCTTTTCATATCAACTGCTCTTTATGTTACAGTTTTACTTGAATTTTATGCTCCGTGGTGCGGGCATTGCAAGGAATTGGCTCCCATCTTGGATGAAGTAGCAGTGTCATTACAAGCTGATTCTGATGTGATCATTGCAAAGATGGTAGGCTCCTTTGTTCAGTTGGCTAGATACGCATAAGCCTGATGCCGGTTCTTATTTTTTCTGTTATGTTTTTAGAAATGGTACTATAACAGTGCTTTGTTTTTTTGGATGGAAATTAATTATTTTCCTACAGGTAGCCCTTTTAGATATGCTTATATGTTGAACATATGTTGGGTATGATATATGACCCGACCACCATTTGTTTGATAGTTTTCCTGTGCGGTTTAGTACCATTTTCACCATATTATTGTTGGACAAAAGCTTTTAAAGATTTTAAATGGTGAAAATTCATTGTTGTGTTTGATCTTTCGTATAATTTCACCCCAAAAGGGAGGTTAGATTGATGGAATGTAATTTTGATCACCAAGTCATCCATAATACTGAATCTCCTATAATTATAGGAGAGGAGGTCATGCAATAAATGTTCCTCAATTTCCTTGTATAACTCTAGGTGTTGATGCCCTTATGTTGCCAAGCATTGCAGAGCTTTCCTTCTTCTATCGTATGCTTGGCTTGCATGGAACATGAAACCTAAATCTGCTAGTTGCATAATATTGACTTTCTAAGAACACATCAAAGAAGAATATACTGACTGGCTCTTGATCTTGGGAATTAGCTTTTAGTCAGTAGAATTGGAAAACTTTTAAAAATTAGAGGTGTTTTGAGAATTCTATTAAAACATCTGGATTGCTAGGTAATAAAAACCTAGAGCAAACCAATGTTAAGGTTAGGAGAAGAAGCTGGAATTTGAAATAATTGAACTTAGTGGCCGATTTGCACAAGCTTTTCTGAATTTATGGTTTCATAAGAACAAACTATTTATCCTTGTAGTATCAGGTGGAACATATCATTAACTATTGTGAGAATCATACCTGAGCGCAGTCTGACATGAAAAAACTCTTTTAAAAAAAGCTTGTTCTATTCCAAGCTCACTCCATTTTACATGAAAAAGAAAATAGCACATATAAACTAGCTAATGAAAAAAGCAAATAACACAACTATTACTGAGTTAATTGGTCAAACCTGCTCCTGTATGCAGTACATTATAAAGGGCTTGTTGTAGTTTGTCATTGTTCTGAGATGTATGGCATTAACGGAAGGATGAAATCTTTGTCGTGAGGCATATTGGTGTTGATGTAGGTTCTCAAAGAAAAACACCTGTAATCTCTTGCCTTTCAATCTAACTCGTGCATTATAAGCATCATGTAAGGTTCGTCCTAAGGTCCTTCTTCTCTTATTTACGATTATCTTGGAAATGTTACAATAGCTACAACAGATTGTATGATGCATTCACTTGAAATCATTAATGACTTATAGGAGCTTATTAACTTCAATGCACCAAATGCACCCATTCATAAAAGCACCTCAATGTTTCTACCTAATGATTCTTGACACTAAAGTAAAACAAATACATAAATTAAGGTTCTTTGCGCTAGCTTTTACTGCTTGTTTTATCTTTTGGTCTAACCATGATTTGTTTTTCAGGATGCTACTGCGAATGATGTTCCAAAGAATTTTGATGTCGCTGGCTATCCAACTTTGTACTTCGTATCTGCTACAGGAAAACTTGTGCAGTACGAGGGGGGCAGAACAGCAGAAGATATCATTAATTTTATAAAGGAAAACAAAGATGCTTTAGCGGAACCTGTTAAACATGATTTCGTTAAGGATGAACTTTGATCAAGGTGCTCTTCTATTCAGCTTCTTTCAAACCTTTTTTTTTTTTTTTTAATGTGGTCCAAGTCGAACCGTTCTCCCATTTTTGTGCTGAAACTCGAATTTCACATGAATGATCATGCACAGGCTATAGGAATAGTAGCACTGCTTATTTAGAATGCAATTCAGTATCTACGTAAATTCATTTTGTGCTTTTGTAATTCATAATAGGAACCACTAGAGATTCTTTTTGCTTCAATATGAAACGCAGAAAACTGGAGTGGAATTTTTTAACTGAAGTGCTTATGACATGCACATCTTATGCATAAATGCCCACTCTTGTGACTAAATTTGAAACACTGCGTGTCAAATTTCATCCGAATATGCCTACTCTAATAGAAGTATATAAGCTGAAGGATCACAAGTTAATTTTTGTGGTAAAAGCATCAATGCTTAAACATTTCTATGAGCAAGTTGAATGCTACCCTGCAAATTAGTTAACGTTCCTACAGACCATACTCTTGAGAGGAGATTTCTCTTTTAAATGTTCTTCATAAGTCTTTTGTGGCATCGCCAGTTGCAATTGAGATTTAGACCTCCCTGTTATCATCAGTTACTTATATTAAGTTTTTCCCTTCAACAATGGCCTTGTGCAAGGCTGCTTGCTTTTTCCTTTCCTCCCTCTATGGTCATCATGTCTTCTTTCATTTCTTGCCTTTTCATTTATTGAAAACATTGGGTACATTCATGTATCATAAATTCTTAATTGAGGCTTTTGGAAGGATAGAAGTTCATGGTTCTGTCTATGGTGGGATGGCTTCAGCTTGTTGAGAACATTTTGAACTTTCATTTGCATCATTGGATAGATTTACTATGTGGCCTTTAAGAATTATTTAAAAGTCCTGATTTTTGGGTATTTAACATATACATTGGAGACAGAATCCCTTAGTATGTGAACCTTTTGCCTTGCCCTCCTGGAGATGGTTCAGCAGCAAGTTTCTATGTGACAGCTGATTTATTTATTAGGGAAATTGCTTTGAAGCTTCTCTATGGCCAGCTTATTTGGTTGAATTCTCTGTTCTCCGTTGTTTGTATTGTGTTTTTAGGAATGAACACTTAGAAATTTTTTAGGATTATTCTCCATGTTTGAGCTTCCGAGAGATAATGAAATTTCTGACATCAATCACTTGTCATCACCCATCCATTACATGCAATCTCATGTTGAACAACTGCATGAGATTACAAATCGATTTAAGCTTTTGTTTTATGTTCTAACAGTCGCTTTCCTGCAGATTTTTGTTCCAGAGAAGCCTGGAAGGAGACTGGACATGGACAGATGATAACGCGGCCGTAGACTTCACTTTTTTTTTTTTTTTTTTTTTTTGAAGTTTTCTTTTATTATGGTGTTTTGGTGGTGTCTTTTTGGTAAGCATGTTTAAAGAAACTGGAAGCTGTTGGCCTCGTCTCAGAATCGTTCAATTTTCTCTTATTGTTAGCATGTTTAACTGGATTATTACGTCAATGGTGGCTAATATTGCCTTATTTAAGCATTATATGATTGGTTTGTCATTCTTCTTCAACTTTACATGTGAAAGCATTCACTTGAGAAATAAATATCAAAGACTTGGCGTGAAACTTTTCTAGTCTTCCTTCAAATAAGCAAACTTTTAAGGCGTATTTTCTTACCCAACCACCAGTTATCACCAAAAGAACTCTTCTCGTTTGATTATATCTCCTCAACTTCTCAGCAAAACCAATCAAAGACCTACGTGTCCTTTTTTATCTTCTCCAAAGCTTATGACAATTCTGAAGCTTCCAAAATAAACATCTCCATGTCTTCGTTGAAGTTGCACATTAAGTGATCCTTACCCAATCGACATCTAATTTCTTCACAGCCAACTTTATAAAGCTTCATCTATGCCCCAGAGAATTCTAAACCCCCCTCTTGGCACTAATTCATCCTTCACACAGCATGGGTAAGTCTTTCTTTTGCCGTAGAACCCTGTCAAAGGACCTCGATGACTTCCTCTATTCACTCCTGGGAAGCCTCGACCGGCTTGATGCATCCTTGTGTCGTGGGTCTGTGTCCCTCCGATGGTTTGTCGAAGTCATGAACTTCCTCGAGGGGATGCAGATTGAACTGCTGTCTCTGTTGAAGAAATATAAACCCCCAGGAGGACGAGCCCAAGAGACTTACCTCAAGCAGTACATGTGGGACACGGTAGCATTGCTGGACTTTTGTAACTTGCTCAAATTGGCAATCTCTCGGTTCGACCGACACCGTCTGATGGTCGACATCTTGATCCAAAAGCAAAAGCATGCCATCATACCAAAGACCATAGAATTTGACATATCAAGCATTGAATCCAAATCCAATTTACTTGTAAGGATGATGGTAGAAGCCATTAAATTGGGCAACAGGTTTCCAGCTAAAGGAAGGAACAAAAATGATGAGACCATAACTGTTACATTGCTTGCAGCTAAGAGTACCATGGTTGTTATAACAACGCTTCTCATTTCGACCATGGCTTCTCCCGTTTCGATTGAATTAGGTGCCTGTGATCTCCCTCTATTGTTTCCACAGCTAAATCAGCTTGTTGAAAAGCTATCAACTTTGGCTCGCAGTTTCCAGGAGAGGATCTCAGGCTCGTTAAAGGGCTCAGGCTCCGTGCTTGTTGAGCAGGAGAAGGTGCAGAAGGCGATGATGGAGATCGGGACCCAAGTGGAGGAAGGAAAGGTGGATGAGAAGACGTTTCTGAGGAGCATGGAGTTGTTAAGAATTGCTTCGATTGAGCTAAGGGAGGGGACAGAGAAGTTTGATGCTGCTTTGGATAAGGTGTTTGATGTGGTAATGAGAAGCAGAAATGAAATGTTGGCACTTCTCAGGGATTGGGCATAAAATTGTGAGTAGCTTAAGTGTCCTCTATGAAGTTTCAAATGGGTATGTTGCAAAATTGGTGTCAAATGCATCTTTTTTTTACTAATCATTTTGGTTTTACCATCAAGCTGAAGAAGAATGTGTGATCAATGTCTCTTGGAGAGGCCAATTATGTTGTGTCTTTCAAGAGATCATCAAATGTATCCAACACTTGCCCGTTTAAAGGGTCCATGTTTGGCAAAACATAAGTGAAGATACATAAAAGATAGAAACGTGAAACAATTGATATCAACTTCATTAATAATGAGAAACTTCAACACAGACTTGTATGAGAACCATCCTCTGCTTGAACAAGTTTAACATCGCGTGCATCGTCTACTTATGGCAAACCGGCGACACCCTTCTCACGGAGCCGTTCTTCAGAACCGAACAGAGCCTCTTCAAGGCTTTCCGTATCGCCGAGAACCCTGCGGTTGGCCGACGACGAACTCCTCCGTCGAATTTTCTTGCGCGACAGGGGCCGAGTTCTTCGTTGAAGTCCTCCCACAGCATGTCCATCCTCTCCTCCTCGTCTGTATCCATCAAGCCCCTTGAGCCTTCCTCCAGAAAACGGCGGCGGTGGTCGAGGGTGGTGGAAGAGGATAGGAATCGGAGTGGGGAGGAGGCGAAGTGGGGAAAGGAGCGATGACGGAGCTTTCCTTGCTCTGTGGCGACTGCCGGAAAGCTGAAATCTTCCATGGCTGTTTCTGTCGGACTTGGAGAGGAGGAAGGGATTTCTGATGTCTTATGAAAAGGTGATATGAAGGGGCCACCGCCGAGCTGGGTTCTGCAAAGGGCATGCCTTTCGTGGTGGGTGGGTGTAATTGCTTCACCGTCAGGTGAGGGCCACAGCTTTTAGTTGAACTCGTGCTTGCTGCTTTCCGTTCTCTTCGCGCTTCCACCTCGTGCAAATGTGAGTGTTTGGCCGTGGTCCCGTCGACATTAAAGCGGTTGTGTGACAATCTAGCGGAAGGGATCGCATGGATGAAGAAGACCAGACACGACATTCATGCAAACACTTATTAGATTCCTTATTTGATGATATTCTTTTTAAAATTATAAAATTAATTTATAAATTTATATTTAATATTTCTTCATTCAAAACTATAGTTTTGATATCAAATTACTAAATCAAATTTAGTTCTTGCAACTTTCAATGAGTGGTGGGTATTAAAGCTGTCTTTATATTGTTTGGTTTTTCCAAATATTTGATCATTTATTTTAGTAGTTGTTTTTAAATATATCTTTCTTTTTTGTCAATATAGCATCCAAGTTTTGGGCAAAACTTTAGATTGTGTTTAGTACTATTGTTGTCCCTCAAGACACAAATCACATGTACTTATATAAACAAATAATGAGACAAATTTCGATAATAATTTCACTCGATGACAACTAGCGATGTATTGCATTCTTGCTACAAAAGGGAAAATTGCCCAAGGTTTAAATAGCAAGAGGGCTAGAGACACATTTAATAACTACATCATACATTGAAACATAATATGTGTATTAGCTATGATATAGAAAATACGAATTTTATAATACTGTGTTAATATAACATTTAACAAATGACCATGGCTTAGCATTGTTGTGTTGGGTTGCGTAATTGATTGATTTAGTTAAATAAACAAAATAGAAGTGTTAAACAATCAAATTGAATAAAATTGTGAATATTGTTTAAAAATCAAATTAAACTAAGAAAATGCAACTTATTTGAACTTTAATAGTAGATTAAATCAACATTCAAAAGCTAGATTTTGATAAAATATTTCAAGTCTTAAAATCAAGCAAAAAAACATAATGTATATATGATGACTCAGTTTTTCGATCTATTTAATTTCGTAGTATAAACAATTGAGCTAAAAAACAAAATTTGAAAAAAAAAATCCATATATCCTACTAAACATTATGCCAAATTAATCATAAATTTTAGATTCAATTCAATGTTTTAGTTTAAATGGAACTCTCCCTTATATTTTGCGAGCCTTGAGGAATTATTTATTACAGTACCATATAAAGGAGATTCTAGATTTGACTATATTTGATGTTTAATGTGGTAACTTAATAGGAGAAATAAATGAAAGATTTCAATATTCTCTAGAGATGATATATATTTTGATTAGGCTTTAAGTTTTTATTTTTGATAAGAAAGTATACAAATAATAAAAAAATTTAAATAACTAATATTTATCTAAAAACCTAAAAAAATATTTTTTAGAAATAATTTAATTTTTTTTAAATTGTAAAAACTATAACAACTTAACCTAGACCATATTCTTTGAAAACCTATTTGCTTTAGTCAAGTTTCATATTGAGCATTTAATGTTTATATTATGTATTACTTATTAATTGTACAATATATATAGAGATCTACAACTGCCCCTCAAAATATTTCTATATATCATAGCACTTTTATTATTTAAGTTTTTTATTCATCTTAATTAGAGTTGGTTTTCTAATTGTGTCTGTGTGTGTATATATATATATATATATACATATATATATATATATATATATATATATATATATATATATATATATATATATATATATATATATATATATATATATATATATATATATATATATATATATATATATATATATATATATATATATATTATGTATACATGTATATATACATATATATACATATATATATGTGTATATATGTATATATGTATATATGTATATATATATATATATGTATATATGTAGTTTTTATTCTTTATTATTTTTTTAATATGATTGTCATATATAGCATTTATTAATTATTGTATACTAATTAGATTGTTGTAGGGTTTTTATCGAAATATGTTGTACATCTTATAAGGTTTTTTGTTGTGAGGTCATTTCAACCTGATCAAATGTAATTTAACTCATGCATCTCCAAAATCTTCCTAGAGATCACATCTTTGCAACTCATAAGAGTGTTTAATAACCCCTCCAAATTCTCTAGAAAATCTATGTAAAATAATTATAAAATCTTTTCTTGACCTTGTACATTAATTTAACTATGAACATTATTGATATGAAAATGACTTAAAGAAAATATGGAGGCATGGACTTTTGATAATATGATTGAAGACTAGGAGTAAATGAGAGCTCGTAAAAGATGAGAGAGAGAAAGAGAGAGAAACATATAATGTGTACC
Organism: Vanilla planifolia; assembly: GCA_023846275.1. Lineage (NCBI taxonomy): Eukaryota > Viridiplantae > Streptophyta > Magnoliopsida > Asparagales > Orchidaceae > Vanilla > Vanilla planifolia. The sequence continues at coordinate 69,401,734 of CM043865.1, read as the reverse complement.
AATATTTATACAAAAAATTCAAAGTATAAAAACCATGATATTATTGACAACCATCAAATAATTTAATAGATATTGTCATTACTACAATTAGCTTACTTTTCACAAACTTCTAAGAATAGAGAATCAAGAAAAGTAAAAAATGAAAAAATATGATTTTTTTCTTTTTGTACTTCATGAGCGTAGGAGAAAAAAATTATATACTTTCATGAGCTTTGTAGACAATCCTCCTAAAGAGAGAGAGTGTGTGTGTGTGAGAGAGAGAGAGACAGAGAGAGAGAGAGAGTGAGGGAGAGAGGGAGAGAGAGAGAGAGAGAAAGTGAGAGAAAGTACTTCTCTTTTCATGATATCTTTGAAACTAAAATAGAGAAAGAAAGAGAAGTAGATAATGAGATAAGAGAAAGAATAAAAAAGTGAATTGTTTTTTTTTTAATTATCACAATTAATCATCTTTATGTGTACTTTCAAAAGACATACATTAATGACAATAAAAACAAATCTCATGAAAATTGATGTCTTCCATGGATTTGACAAGGAAAGCAACTTGGCTGGAGATAGGCAACTTTTGTGAAGACCGCATTGGTTAAAAAAGAATTGGTAACTTATTGTTAAGTGGCTATATCAATTTGACTAAGTTATAGAATAACAAACATAACTTTCCTAAATAAATTACGCTTCAAACACTATATTTTATGCTTGACTACAACTTTATTTACCATAAAAAAGCTCGTATGGGTGCTCACTAATACTCTTTATTCAGATTTGCTTGAGACCATGTTTGTACTTAAAATATTTGAGATCTTTTGTTAGACAGACTATCTTCTACTAAACATGGTTAATAAGGATCACCTTGATATTGAGCCCAATAAGAGGAAATTTGTCAACCTCTTATGTATTAAATGAATGAAATAAAAGTAAATTTTAGGAGATTATAATGAGTTCAATCTAAGTAATGAGTTTTAAAATAATAAGTCTTTTTTCATAGAGAAAAAAAGAGAAACATATTTTTTTTAAATCGACTCAAAAGGAATGATGTTTCTCAAAATTGGCCTCTACAATACACCTTTGTATTATAAAAATTTTCTTCCTAATCTCTTGTTCATCCCAATTATAATTTTTTTATTCTTGTTATTTGTGTCTTGTATATCTACGTATTTCTCTATTTTTTTACTTATGTTTTGGCAAAAGGTTGATGTATACACTTTGTTAGTCACACACTTGATTGGTTTTCGATTTTCTCAACTCATAAAGATATTTGTTTAGCTCTTCAAGTTTTCTAAAGTGAAGTAAAATTATTATAAGATCTTTATTCTCAATTCTTGATCATATTGTATGTTAATTTTATTATGAATATTATTGACATAAAAATAATCCAGCTTGAATGTGGAAACATGGATTTGTAGCATGGCCAAAAGGGTAAGAGCAAGAGAGAGCTCCTAAATGACAATGGGGAGATAGAAAAAGGAGAAAGAAAAATGCAAGCAATGTACACCAATTTTTACATAAAAGATTCAAGATGAAAACATGACATAGTCAACAATCTCAAACAACCTACTAGATACCATCATCACTTCAAATTGCAATCTCCATTTACAAAGCTTGAAGAATATAATTTTAAGATAAGTAAAAGTGGAAAAAAGAGAAAAAACTATTTCTTTCTTTCTTTTTTTTTTCCTTTGATTGGCTTGGAGGAAAGTCTTTCAAAAAGAGAAAAGAAAAAAATATTTATTTTCATGATAAAATTTAAGATTATAATAAAAAGGATAAAATATGAGAGAGAAAGAGAGAGAGAATCTTATTCTTTGTCTTCATTTATTTCAATTATCACAATCAGTTATTTTTTATTTATATTTTTTAAAAAGATTTACGTTAATGATAATATGACAAATCTCATAGGAGTTAAGATATAATCAAGATTTACAAAAGGCAAATAATTTAATCATAAATAAGCAAATTTTTAAGAAGATTTTAGGACCCACGTCTAGGTAATAATCTCCAATTTGACTTATTAATTTTTAGAATAACAAACATATTTTGCCTAAAAGGTCACACTTTCAAACACTATACCTCTAGCTCAAGATGTAAGTTCTATGCTTCTACATATTTATGTCACAAGAAAGCTCAACTTTGTTCCTCTCTAGAGCCTTTTTATATGTGCTCTTCTATCATCAGATATTTGTGGGCCTCATGGGTTGGGTTACTTATACATCACATTTTTCTTTAATGCTAAAAATCTATAATCCTATAATTTCATATCTAAAATAATAGCAAAATCTCATAAGCAAACGTTCTGCCTCATGATTTGAAACTTTTGCCAGATGGGCAAACAAGCTGACAACAAAATTGACCAACTAAAACACATGAAAAATTGAGGCATGATTAAAATTTGCAAGCAATAAAGTCAAATATCACTACAAAGCACGCTAATATCATTTTACAAAGGATGCCAAATTTAGGAGACAATAGAAATTACTTAATAACTATGATATTATGAAGCATTACAATAGTAACAACAAAAGTAAAGAGACGAACCACAAAAATAACAAGAAAGTGATCATCATAATCACAATTCAACATGATGACCTCAATCTAACAAGTAAAATATGTCTTATCAAAGTTTATTAAGGTGAAACAAACTTTTAAAATATCATGACACAATTACAAATATTATGTGAAGATATGTGAAAAGTCAGCTCCCCTTCCATAAATGAGAATAAAAAATTATATGCTCATAACATAATTTTTTATTTTAATTTTTTTTTATGGTTTTATGATAAAAAACGAAATGAAAAAATAGATAAAAAAAAAACATAGCAAAAATAGAAGACCGTTGATAGCTGAAGGTCTCCCCGCCCTTCTCTCTCCTTCAATCCCTATACCTACCACGCCGGTGACCCCATTTGAATATTTCCTTCCCCTGCACTCTCCCTAAGCCGGGCTCTCTCCAACCACCGGGACGCCCCTTCCTCCCCTTCTTCCCCATTCCAACAAAGATCCAAAGAAACAAAAACCCACAAAAACAGAAGAAGAAGCAACCGAACGACGTCGAGCAACCGCTTCTCCCATGGACAAACGAATACAATAATGTAACCACGCTGCACGATCCAATTTCCCAAACCTCGCACAGAAGAGAAACCCACCGCCGGCGTACGGCCGAAAGAGGCCCTTCGCCCATCGGGGCCGCGCGCGCGACATGCCGGGCCCGGACGGAAAGTCAGGGGACGCCTGCGTATGGTTTATCACCTGCATCTTCTTCCTTTTAATCCTCTCCGGCGGCGCCTTCCTCGTCCTCTACATTGCGCTTCCCGAGTCCAACGACAATGCGTGGCTCCCCGTCGCCGGAATGGTCCTCGTCGCCATCCCCTGGCTCTTCTGGATCACTACCTGCGTCTACCGTCTCGCGTTCCCCTGGCTATGCGCCGTGCCCTGCTACACTGTCGCCACTCCGCCGGCGCAAGTCCCCGGTGCGACCGTGGAGTCGGAGGCGGAGTCGCCTGGCGGGGCGAGGAGGGTGCGGTTCGGGGCACCGAAGGTGATAGCCACGCAGGAAAGCGGCGGCGTGGTGGGAGGGGGGGAGAAACGGCCGGATGGCGGTTCGTCCTCGCTGGATTCCCGGGAGAGCGAGGCGCCGCTCGCATTGTCGATGTCGTGATGGAGAAAAAATTGATTGATTTTAATGAAAAAAATATGGAGAAATTGTTTATTTTTAATTTTTGTGCTATTAATTTAGAAGAACAATTATCGTTGTTGTGCATGATTTTTTTTTTTAATTTTATAAAGATGGATAAGCTTGTTTTCATGTTCTGTCGATTAAATCCTTCGATGCGTTCATAATTAAGATAAGCATACATTGTGTTATGTAATTTTCTTATTTTCTTAGTTATTTTTCACAATAATTACAAAATAATGTTGCTTAATTTATGAATTGTTCTAAATTTTTAATTGATATAATAAAATTGCTACACTAAATTCTAAATAACTTAATTTTATTATATTTAAATCAATCTTGTTTTATTTTATAAGGTTAAAAAAAGACATAATATAGATTTTTTTTTGTTGAAATAAAACAGATAAAGACAAAATTTGAATGCTTCAATGATAATGTTTTAAAGATACAAAATTTTTTTTAAAGTTTTAATTGTTTAATATAAATTTCATTTAATTAATGCAATATTTTAGTTAATATAAAAACTACATGTTGATTCAAAACTAAGCTTTTTATTATGTGATTTAGTTAAAAATTCTAGTTATTAATAAAAAATGTTATTATGTTATTTATATTATATCTTTTGTATTTCAATCTTAAAATTTATTTGAATAACATTAAAGGTTATGGCTCAATTTTAAAATTAAAATCTAGTGACATATCAGTTGTAACCTACTAATGCTAAAATAAAGTGCATATCTGTTGTACTTTGTTTGAAAAAACAATAATTATATTTTAAGATATTATCTTAGCTAAAAGATGAATAAATTTTTGAATTGAATAAAAAGATTAAATTAATAATTTGGAGAATATGAAGAAAATAAAAAAAAATATTTGTCAAAAAATGTTAAATAAAATTTTTATATTTTAAAAATTGAGAAAATATGATTCAAATTTTTAATCCAAATTTTAATCATGATTTAGAAAAATTTACCAAATACATGTGAATCAATTGGTTCATATCACTTAACTAATAAATTCTCACAAATACTATTTGTGTAAATATTGTCTATAAGCTTTTTTTTGATAATCTTTTCATCTTTTATGTATAATATGTTGATAATCTAAAAAGAAATAGATAAAAGTTATAAAAGTTATATAGAACAATAATTAACATTAAATATAACTTATATTAATTTGTTAAAACATTTTATAAAAAAACCTTTGTTTTTCATGTTGAAACCATATGATATAGTTAATAAATATCTCATAAGTCATATGTAATAACCTTAAATATAATTGGTCATAAAAAATATTATTAAAATTAATAAATTTAAAAATAGAATAAGAAGATTAATTATAAACAAAAATGTTTTTAATTTATTTTATACATGAATGAGTTGATCCTCACTTGTTTAATAACAAGGACTTGAGAAGTCAAATTTAATGACCTTCATATTAATACATTATTTTTTTAAAATTAGTTTCTATTTCTAAGCATGAATAAGTTGATTTTTTTTATTTAACTGATAAAAATTTTAAACAATCATATATAATAATCATCACATTAAATTGAATTTGTCATGCAAATAAAAAGATTATTTGATTAAACATATGAAATGATAAAATTGAAAAAGATAAAAAAAAACAATTGAAATGATAAAGTTGATCTTTGAAAAGTTGTGATTATTCATCAAAAACAATTCATCACTTTAATGATATGTTATCTAGATTCAAAAAAACAATTACAAGGAAATTTGTTTGATTTTTATGTTCTATTTCAGTTTTTTATCTTGGTTGATAGAAGAAAATTCATAGCAACTCGAATATTATTATAGTTGTAATTGGATCATATAAATATAGATAGAATATGTTGTTAAAAATAAAATAAATATATAAATATTATTTTTTAAATTTTTCGTATAATAATTTTATACATGATTGATTAGTCTCCCTCAATTGTTTTGTAACAAATTATTTTTTGATGTGATGTTATCCTTTGTTATCATTATATTTTTTCCTTGTTTATAATATTTCAAAATTTTGTTTATAATATATTATATATAAGAACTTATGTATTTAAGCATACAAATATTTGTATTTGATAAAACAAAATTTATATTTTGAAAATTTGATATGTCAAAATAATATAATAATAAATTAGTTATAACTTAAAAAATATATTAGTTGAATATAATTTATAATTTGAAATTAAACATTTAATTAAAAGAAAGTTCAATACAAGAAGTTTTTAAAATTTTATTTTATAATTTTAAAAACATTAATTGATTTATTTAAACTTTTAAAATAAAAAAGAATATTTTTTTTCATTAAATAGCTTTGGTTTTTCTTGAAAACAATAAGATATTATTAAAATTCAACTCGCTATTATCTTGACAATAATTGGAGATAAGTCAAGAAGAGTTTGCTTAGGTGGTGGATAAAAATAGAGGCATGAAAAAGAGGAAACTAAGAGGGAGTGGAAGGGAGAAGAAATTCGAGGCATAGGAAAAGATCGAGAAATTGCTATGTGGTTAGTATCAAAGTTGTTTTTCAGTAGAAAAGAAATGTGATATAAATTCTTTTGAAAACATTGTTATGAGAGAATAATTTTTAAGTAAGCTTTCTTAAATTTTGTTCTATAATAATTTTAGAATCCTTCATGGAAGCTAGAAAAGTATAATATATAAAAAGATATAAAATTAAGAGAAAAACACGATCTCTTTAATTAGAAATTATAAAGAGTTTCTTTTTATGTTTTCAAATATTGTTTTCATGATTAATTAATATGTTATGGCATCATTGTCAATAACAATTATTCAAAAACATTAACAAAACAACATACTTAAAGATAGAGGAAAAAATTTGAATCAATTTTATAATAAAGTCAATAAATTGATGTCATTTGAGAGAAATTCAAATGTTGTTGTAAGTTTAATTGATAGACTTAAGTATGAAATTATTAAATATTATTTAAATATATTTTAAGTTTGATTTATATCCTTATAATGCAACTCTATATTAATAAATACATTTGTCAACTTAACTAATTGATTGATATCTAAAACCACTAAGATATTATCTAAATTCATTATGGGACATTGGACGGCTTTGAATTGTTATCTTTTTCTCATGCTTTAGTCATTATATGATGGGGACAGCAAATAGTTGAGATGCTTAAATTGAACAAACAACAGTACGACTCACTTGGCTTGTTTCAATTAAGCAAACTTGTTTTTCACTTGATCTCAACGTCTAATTCTATCTAGAACATTTGAATATATATTTTTTGACTAAAATTATACATAAAAATATCTTTAAAATATCAGTTTTAATAAAAAAAAAGACTTTCTATTCATATAATATAATTTATGTAGTTATATGTATTTTTTGTCTAACAATAATAATAATAATTCACTTTTTAATGGTAAAAATTATTTTTAAATATATTTTTTTGTTTTTTCAAATATATTTTATTGAGTCAAAGGAGCCATCACTCATATGGAAGCAAGAACGTGTGAGGACGACAAAGGCCATACTCATCATGGGGAATGGTTTTGAGATAAGTGCAGCTGTCGGTGCCGTCGACGCATATCGATCGGCCACGATTTTACCGGACTCGCGGCGGGTGGGAGGGCTGCCACGTGTCACATTGAGTGAGTACTAATTTGCAGGTAGGAGAGCCCAATCGAGCCATCGCGAACGCCACTAGTGAAGGCTGTGTTTGGCGAGGAAGTTTTAAAAGTGCTTATTTCTTCTCGGTTATAAAAAAACTATAGAAAATTAAACGAAAACATTTAATTATTTTCTTTCTTTCTTGCATAAAACAATTTCCTCAAAAATGTAAAAATTTGTTCAACATAAACAACCACCATTGAATGAAATTATAAATATAAATATTGATATCTTCTATGATAGATATGCTATAGGTAGGCTATCACTATCTAAAGTTTTTTCAATATCGTGTCATACCAAGTCTTGCATTTCTTTTCGGTTGAGCTAATCATGGATATCATTTATAATTTTTTTATATTATTTTTTAACAAAAAAATTGATGAAATTCACACAAAATAAAACATATTACATTGATAAAATCTCTACAAAAATCAAAGATATTATGAGATTTATCAACAAGCCACAATAATACATGTGACATCATATTAAGTTTAAATTCACTTATATTTCATAAAAATTACATTATGTTATTAAATTTAACTTCATGAACATAATGATATGACATGTTAAAAAATTTATCTAATTTTTAAATAAATTATAATTTAATTTTTTTATTGAATTCTTTAAATAAATATTTTAAAAATATTTTATTAATTTTTAAACTTGAGAAAAAAATATTAAATGTTAAGATCTTGAAAAAAACTTGGATATAACATGCTACTGATATGTCATGTCCATAATGTAAGGACATCTATGAAATAACATAACATAATAAATTTTTTAATTATATTTTATGTAATTTAATATTTATTAACTTAATGCAACATGTTATTGATATAACTCAAGCAAGTGGTCATTAATTATGCACACATGACCTACTTGTCTACAATTATTTGCAATATTAAATAAATAATTTAAAATATGCATCTTACATACTGTCAAAATTTACCCCTGATTCATGGATGTTAACATGTCATGTGTCTTTCATATTTAACCTTGTGATGCTGTCATGTATGGAAACAGCCAAGAAACGGAAGCTCTTAGGCCCTTCTTGAAAAGTAATATCAACAAAAATAAAATAAAAATTAATCTACAACAATAATATAAAAGTAATATCAACAAAACTCCGTTACGAAACGGAAGCTCTTAGAGAAACTAACAGATTAACGGCGCTGTCGTCGAAGCCGTAACGTCCGGCTTTCCCCTCAATTGACCGTTGGCTTAATCCTCTGAGATTGGATGATTATCTTAGAAAAAAGAACAAACGTCTTCACGCGTTCCGATTTAAATATAATTAAAAAAATATAATAATAAAAACTCTAATTTTCCGTGCATTTAAATTTTTTTAATGTCTTCAAATTGTTTTACGAGTGACAAGTTTATATTAATTATTAATTTTCTATGGAAATCTTTTCAGCAGATTCAAACGTACATATCACAAATGTCAACAAAAAATTAAAAAGTCGTAATTCATTTATTAAAATATAATGAGTAAATCTATATTGTTTTTGTTTTTAAATTTTGATTAAGAAAGCCGTGGATGTTGAATCAGAATTCCAGATACACGTGCTTGCTTAAGTCTTATATCTTATAAAAAATGTAAAAGTAAAAAATATTCTTTTTTCTTAAATAACATAAAAGTATTTATCCATTATTTTAATAAAAATAAAAAAAATATTTGTCATCAACTATTTCTTTATGATATAATACCTCCCAAGCAATTTTTAAATTGTTCATATTTTGAATCTAATTAATTAATTATAATTATATTAAACTAATAAAAAAAAATATTTTCACTAAAAATTTTTTTGGCAAATACGTAAGCCATCAGCAACTCTTTGGTAAAATTCATAATAATTAAAAAATACTATATAAAAACCTTCAGTTTATTGAAATAATATGATAAAATAAAATTATAAATTAGTGTGTTTCAATGTTAAAAAAAGATGATAGTCTGCGAATGATTTATGACCTACGTACATTTATTTTAGAATTATATCAAAAGTATTTTAAAAATTTTAAAAAATTCTTATAAAATTTTAGATCAAAATAAAATTTGAAATTTTTATTTAAAATTATATATATTTGTGCATGGTGTTATATAATATAGTATTATATATTATAAAATTTGGTATCATTAATGAAACCTTTTCAATGTAGGTTGTTATTTGTGGTAATGAAAAATATTAAAAATAGAATTATAAATAAAAATAAAATAATATCATTTTATCAAAAATTGTTATTACTTTTGATAATTGAAAGGAAATAAAAATGTTTGAGCTATTAAAAAAAGCCACTATAACTCCTTTTTAATTAGTGTTAATCTATAATATTTATATTTTTTTATTTCTTTACCTTGAACTTGTAATGATAAAAAAATAAACAAGCATAGCCTAAAAGAATTGTCACATAAAATCAATTTATTATAATCTCGAAGCATAACAATATAACAACTTTTGAATAAAATGAGTCAAATAATTTTAAACTAAATAAGTAACAAAATTAGATGAGTTAGTTGTGTTTGAGTAAGTTGGGTCAATAAATCGTAAATTAAATGAGCTATAGCTCTATATTTAAATAGTCAATTAGCATTGAACTAAGTTGTTACATCATAACTTCTATGAAACATATTGACTTAACCTAAGTAAAGAACGTTACCAATTATATTATAATTGATACTCATTCTGTATCACAACTCATTGACTTTCATATGATCATATTTTTTTTCTTAACTCAAACACATCGTTATTTTTCAATAATCTTCTTATCTAAAATCCAAACTTATATTATGATTCTTTTTAAGTTAAATATATTTAATTATATTTAAACTCTAAAATATGATCTTTATAATTAAACCCTATTGATATCATATTTGAACCCCAAAGCAAAATTAAAATTGTGATGAGCAATTAGAGCTTATTACAGTGCCACAAATTTGTTGTCGCTAAGAACTCGAAAGCATTGTTGTCATGAAGCTTTGCTAAAACCATGGTGTTCAAAGCCCACTTCGACTTTCGATGCTTGTACTTTGTTCCTTGATGACAACCAAGCCATGGATGCCACATTCTCTTAGCAAGAAAAATGCTGTTGACATCGATAAACATGAATTTATTAGTTCCTATGGTACTAATACATGTTCATATCAAAAGCCATGTGTTATCTCTCTATTTTAATATGAAGAAGAGAATCAATTTAATCTAATCAATTGATTTCAAACTATTATTTAAAGATATTACAAAAATATTATAAGTTTTATTTTATTTTTATATAATTTATATAGTTTTTATTCTTATATATAGTAATTATATTTATATTAGAATTTTATTTTTCATAATATTATTTAAATATAATTTTCGCAACATCAATAGCGTCCCAATTTTTATCTCATGCAAAGATATTTTAATAATGACTAAATAAAAAGAGCGAAAATAATAATTGGAATTAAACCGAACGCTCGTCATGAGAGTGCACAGAAGTAATAATTGCAAAAGAAAATAAATATTTAAAATTCGAATCCTGCAGCACCGTTTTCCGGCAAATGCCGCAAACTGTAAAATAGTATCTTTTTCCATGTGACCCAAGCGTCATCGCCGACGTTGCAATAAAAACTGTCAGAGAGCCCAAGCGCCATCGATGGGGAGAGGAAGAGAGAGATAGAGTTGTCGTGGAGGCCGACTTGCCTCCACTTCTGCAGCGTGGGAAAGCCCATCAAAAACAGGGGAGGAAGTAGAAGAGCACGATTGGAATTGAGAACAGGGGCAGGGAAGAGTAGCGGACAGAAGAGATGAAGTACACTGTGGAGGAAACGAGGATGGGAGCGGAGGAAGCCGACGATGCGTGGGGGAAGACTGTGGTCGTCGGGATAAAGATGGAAGCGGAAAGCAGAGAGCTTTTGACATGGGCTCTCGTCAAGGCCGTGAACTCCGGTGATCGAGTCATTGCGCTTCATGTTCTCCCTTCCGCCGCAGCCGGTAACTATGTGAATCAGTGACACAGTCGGGGTTTCTCGTTAATTCTTTTTTGGGTATCATTAAATCCTTACCTTCGTTGTGATATCCGTTGCAGAGGTGTCAGACACCGACGGGAAACCTTCTTCTCTGATTTCCCTCGCCAAGGCTTTCGATGCCGTGCTTGCTGTTTATGAGGGTTTCTGCAATCTTAAGCAGGTTTACTTGTTTTCGATATTTTTATTTATTTCGTCCCTCGCGGAATACAAAAATTTATTTTATTTTATCATTTGCTTAGGTCGATCTCAAGCTAAAGGTACGCCAGGGTTCTTCAATCCGGAAGATTTTGGTGGAGGAGGCGAGCTCTGTTTCGGCCTCCAAGCTCATACTTGGCGTTGCCAAGGGCCACCATGGCATTTGGTAAATTCATCAATTTTTCGTTTCTTCCTGTTTTGATCATAGAATTAAAAACTCTTTATTCGAATTCCGCAGCTCATCATCGACCTCAGTTGCCAAATACTGCACAAAGAAACTTTCTCGTGGATGCCTGGTACTCGCCATTGATAATGGAAAGATCATTTTTCAGAAAGAAGGTATATGCTTCTTTTATTTTTCCCGATCTTTTCTCTGTAGAGTTCTATAGTTGTCTTTGTTATGTTACCAGGAAGCAAATGCCCTTATGCCTTTTTTCAAAAAAATTTATCAACAAAGCGGGATAAACTTAGAGGGGAACATGGAAAGCTTGTTAATACTGAAAATCCTGTCAGCTATGGCCAGCTTACTTCACCTGGAAACCGGCTGACCTGTGAAATGAATAGAGAAAACGAACCCAAAACTTTTTCTACTTTAGCTGCTTTGGGTGCAGAGGAGTTGCCAGTTCATGAACCGGTTAATGAATCAGAGAAGGAGATATCATTGGCTTTAGTTTCGTTGAAGAAGCATGAAAGCTCTATGGGTTGTGTCTCAATTCTGACACGAGATTTTCCTGATGTAAAACCTGGCTGGCCTCTCATTCGAAGAGTATTTTCGACACGGAAGAGTAATGCTTCGCAGGAAAAGCCTAAAGCTTCTTTAGTTCAACGTGCAATACAGATTCCTGGCTGGTATTCGACATCTGCAATGGTTCATCCTGATCTCAAACCGGGCAAGGCCGAGGCTGCTGCAAAATGCGTTTTTGATGACGAGTTGTTGTCTCTTCGGGACAAGTATTCATCTATGTGCAGGTTTTTAAGCTACAGGGAACTCATGCAAGCTACATCCAACTTCTCTTCTGGTTTGCCTTCTCTCTTTCCCTAACTTCTTAGTGATGTATTTTTGATCTTTTATATAGCAAATTTTCTGATATGATGTGAAACCAATGTGTAGATAAGATTATTGGAAAGGGAGGCAGCAGCACGGTTTATTTGGGCTGCCTTGATGATGGAAAGAAAGTTGCAGTAAAAATCTTGAAGCCCTCTGTAGATGTGCTGAAGGATTTCCTACCCGAAATCGAGATTATAACAAAGCTGCATCATAAGAACATCATCTCTCTTTATGGGTTTTGTGCGGAGAATCAACATCTTGCACTGGTTTATGATTTCTTGTCAAGGGGTAGCTTAGAAGATAACCTCCTCGGTACCCTTTGCACCCTTTGCCTTCATCAATTTTGTGTGAAAGTTCTTGTTTGCTTGATTCATGTTGATATCTTTTTTCCCTCAATTAGACAAGAGCAACCACCTTGGCTGGGCTGAGAGGTATAAGATTGCCGTTGGCGTGGCAGAAGCTTTAAGCTATTTACACAGTAATGATGGTACACAACCTGTGATCCATAGGGATGTAAAATCCTCAAACATCCTCTTATCTGATTCCTTTGAGCCCCAGGTATTATAATGTTATCTTTTCATCAATCAAATGATTCATACCTTTGTTTCTGAGTAGAACATCGGTTAAATTCCTTTTGTTGCTTTCCTTAGCTGTCCGATTTCGGTCTTGCACAATGGGCTGAATCACCTCCACAAAACCGTGAGAACACAGCTTGTAATGACTTGGCTGGGACGTTTGGGTATGTGTAACCATGCCCTTTATGCCATTGGTTTACCCATCAAGCAAGCCCGTGCAACTTTGTTTGAAGACCCCTTACATGTCTTGCCACAGGTATCTTGCACCCGAGTACTTCATGTATGGCAAAATTGATGAAAAGGTCGATATCTATGCTTTTGGCGTAGTACTCCTCGAGCTCGTCTCAGGTAGAAAGCCAGTGTGTAATGGTTGTCCCAAGGGCCAGGAGAGCCTTGTCATGTGGGTGAGTGAGTCTCTTGCTTCATAGACCTTCTCTTCCTTTGCATTGAATTAAAGCTGTAAACTTTCATTATAGGCAAAGCCCAGTCTATTAAGTGGAAAATTTGAGCAACTGGTGGACTCACTCTTGGGTGATAACTATGTCTTTGATGAAATGGAAAGAATGTTGCTTGCAGCTTCCTTGTGCATCAGACAATCTCCTCATTTCCGACCTTCTGCAGCTCTTGTAAGATCCAAATTAAGTTGTTTGGGTTTGGAAAACTTCTATGTAGATTAAACTTGTTGCTAAGCATGTGATTTGGGAATACTTCAGGTGTTGAAGCTGCTGCAGGGCGACTGCGAAGCTATCGAAAGAGCAAGATTAGAGTCGAGGGATATGTTAGCCTTCAATGGCTTGGACAATGAGGCAGGGATTTCGAGTCCACTCATCCAATCCCATATTAGCTTGGCTCTTCTTGATGTCGAAGACGATGTTCTTTCCATAGGCAGCACGGATCAATCGGATAATTTCTTGACCGGAAATGTTTCATTGGAAGATTTCTTGAAAAGGTAGATGCAACCTTTGAGCAAACATCAACTGAGCTCAAATGATGTTGGGTCTTGTACAGTGTTCTTTTTCTTCTTATTCATGCAATGGGACATTGGAATGAGAGGTGGTTTTAGGTGCCCTCCTCCTCTGATCCCCTTTGAATAAAAAGCAACTCTTCTTAAGAAAGCTTTTTGTTTAATTAATATATGTTGCAATGTTTTTGGTGAAATGATTTCTTATGATAGAGAGAACATGTTAATAGAGATGATGTTGATCTGTTTTAGGTTAGATTGTTTTAGGTTCTTAAAATGTTTAAGATTTGCTCTTCAAAAAACCATTTCCTGCATTTGAATTATATCTAGCTAATTTAGCTCTGTTTTCTGCTTGTTAAGTACTTCATTGTCTAAAGATCAGTCATTTAAGCCACTTAAGAGTTCATCCCATATCTAAAACTTGTTAATTTGCTATAAAAATATATCATTGTTGTTATTTATCATAAAAGACAATAAAAATATTTTCAATATTATTGGTTTGTAAAATGGAATGAGGTTTTTTTATTTAAATAAGTAATTCAATATTTTCAATACTATTTTTAGCTGAATTATTTCAAATATTATAGAGTATTTTAAAATTTTTAGTTTTCAATCTTTAACTTTATTTTTTTTTATCATCAACTACATCAATCATTATTTTTACTAAATTATAATGTCATTCATAAATAAAGATAAGAGTAGTTGAGAATTGTAAGCTATAGTTTAGGATCTATTATAGGATTAAGACTATTTTGTAATTTCAAAAATCGCACCTTAAAGGTATCCTATTGAAAAAAAAAATTCAAAATGAATGGTTTTTTTAATGTTTTGAAAAATTTGAAAATAAAAAATGTTTTAAATCATTGCATTATTTGACTAGTAGTTGTTTCATCTACTAAGATATTTTATTTCAAAATAAATTTTATCATAACCTTGGTGTGTCTGTCCAATGAAGGATAATAGAAACTTCTTAAATTATCCCAATTTTGTAGATTAAAAATTATAATTTGATTAAAAAAAAAACAAAATATTCAAATTGAATTTAGCTTTTAATATAAAAAAACATTATCTATAAATATTACTTTTAGTCTTCCTATGATTTTCTCTTTTAGAAATGTGATATATAGTACACATTTAGTTTTTTATTTGTATTACTTATTCTTATTTGAGTTTTAAAGACAAATAAAATATTATAATTAATTATTTTTTCAATGACATATCTTTTATGGGAGATACCTCTTTAGTCAATAAAGAGGAAGAGAGAAAAAAGGAAGGGTGCCTTTGCAAAGTCTCTGGCAAGGTGACAATCTTTCAATAGATGATCTCAAGTAGGAATGATGCATATTAATAGTAATGACATGATGACTCAAGAGTCTAGCCACTAGGCATTTACATATCAACAAATTATGCCTAACTTATAAGGAGCCTTTATATTAATATCATTAGTATATATATTTACTTTTTATACGTTTTAATTAGAATTTTATTATAGTTGTTTGTGAGCATGTATTTATAAGATACATAATTTATTTATAGATGTTCATAACAAATCTTCATAAAGTTGTTCCAAGTGTTGAAGTTGATCCATATCTTATAAAGAATGAATTGGTGTCAATTATCTACTTATTCAAAGGCTTTTAAAATATTACATGTCATTTTTAATAGATGAGTGCAAACTAAATTGTTCTAGGTTTTTGCCATTATTTTTAATTACATGTTGTATTTGATGGTTGTACTATTATTTGTAATATGATTTGTATTAGTATTTTAGAATCTGGTGTACTTTGATTTGTTTAATATCTCAAAAAAGAGAAAATTATTTAAATAATTATTTTTTGATATTAAAATTATTGGATAGTTAAATTAACAAAATATAATGACTACAAGGTTGATGAGAGATCATGAGAAAGACAAATAATAATCATCATAAGAGATAAACAATTTATCAATTTGCAATTTTATGGTCATTATTAATTTTTAAAGATTTGCTAAATTTTGGTAAAAATTGTACATTATCTAGTGAGATTCAAAAATAGGATTACCAATTGTTATGAACCTAATGATATCAAGTTGATAGAAATTAGATAATTTTAGTCTATAAGTCAAAAGATAGATGATTAACTTGAATTTAATAATAATTTGAATTATTAAACTAGTATGTACTCGAGATTATTAAAAAAAATATCAAATGATGTTAAAAAATTATGAAACTAGATTGATGTCTCATAGTGATAGTTTAAAATTATTTTTGATTTGAATATGATGTATTAAGATAAAAAATAAAGGATCAAAAAATAAAATATAAAATAATATAATATTTATAATATGTATTTTTAAAAAAATTAAAAGTATTAAACAATGTCAAAAATTTATAAAATTTGTTTAATGGTTAGAGCTTGTTGAGTGTTTCATTAAAAAGCGGTCAACAATTTTTTGGAAACAATTTTGATAGAAATATTTAAGCAAAAATTTCTAGACTTAATGTTTAATTAAACCTTAATTTTAATTTTTGAAATTTCTAAAATTGACATGGCAAAAAAGAGTGAGGAAAATGTAAACTCTTGTATCTCTTCACATATGCAAAAATTCCAAATGCAATCTTTTTTGTAGGGTGTGTGATTGTGAAGAAAGGGAAATAAAAAGGGATGTGTGGCTAGCAAAGAGGTTTTTAGGGAAAAAAATTCAAAAAGGGAAAGGAAAGGAAGTTTTGTAGAGATTTCGTGAAGAAAAAAAAGAAATAAAGAGAATTTGAACTTGAGAAACTATAAAAATGCATGCAAGCAAAGGAGGATATCAATTACAAGCTAAGAGTATTACAATGTGAATAGAAATAAACATTCTTTAGAAGTAATGTATATTGAAAGTTTTGTATGTTGTGATACAATAATAGACCTTGAGTGGGATAATATTCGTGTGTTTTAAAAGTATATCCACAAAATGCATATTTTCGTATGTTATATTGTAATGTGAAAAAAGGTTTTCTTAAATTATAAAATATATTTTTCTGGATGGTTAGTATATTATGGTTACAATTATTGATATAGAATTGTAATGATTTAAATTTTATTATTTAATCTACTTCTTTCACAATCTTGTTAATAATAGATTATGAGTTTTTATAAATGGTATAACATACTTCAACAAAGATGGTACATTCCAAATAACCTAGTTGTATAGAATTAAAATTCAAATTAAGTAAATTAAATAATTTTTGTTTAAAGGCATCAAAAAGGGATTATAAAAGTTAATTAAAGATTAGCCTTTAAGAACAAGGCTCCTAAATAACAAGAAATAGTCAACAAGTAGGAAAATGTTGCATCTCATTTTAGGATATCATCTAGAGGTAAAACAAAAAAATAAAAGAATAATCAAATACATAACATTTGTTCTAAAGACTAAACTTAAATCTAACAATAAAAAGAAAAGGAAAGTACAAAAGTTTTATAAGAAACACATATTCAAATAAAAAATGGAAAGTTGGTTAAACTAATTGTAAAGGTAAAATAAAAAAGGTCTAATTTAAAGAGTATGAGTATTGCATTTGTCTCATTCTAGATACTTTATTTTGCATCTTGTATTGTATGTTTATTTAATTAGACCTTGCAAATGGCATGACTTAATTATGTATTACTTTTTATTATTGATGTAAAAATCTTATATGCTAAGCATGTCATAGTTAGCTTATTTTAACTTAACAATTATATAATCTAGAAAAGTAATGTTAGTTTTATACTTTTCTTACTTAAGCATGGATGATTATATTAGAATTTTGATCATATGTTATATAGATGAGATATTACGATAATTACATATGTTAGTTTGACAATATTTTTCATTTGATTTTCATCATATTATTTTATAAATACAATATTTTATCTTTGCTTAAGAAAATTAAATTTATTTTTTAGGATTTAATTTTTTGTAATATCTTAAAACTATAGATGTGCTTTCATATTACCAAATAAAGCATTTTATATGATAAAAAGTTTTTCATAAATGTTGAAATTTTCATTATATATAAAGAGTACTTTCAATAAAATAAGTCATAATAACAGTAATGTATATGCAAGCCTTAAAGGAGAGAGAAAAATAATATATATATATATATATATATATATATATATATATATATATATATATATATATATATATATATATATATATATATATATATAGTCAATTGAATTGATTAAAAAATTGACTAAACGATGTATGATTAAATAATCATCAAACTATATAAGAATATCTATAAAACTAAGTTGTTTAATATTTTGCAAATTTATATACCTATTTATATGTATTTGTTTACTCTTTATTGTTACATGTTGCGTTATTATTAACCCACTAAGCTTTATGTTAATTTAGAATGTTTTATTAACATTTACAAATACAAATATTACATATCATCGTAAACATTACAAATAGTGTGATAGAGCTTATGCTATTACTTAACATGATAGTATGTAAACTATTTAGCTAAAATAAAATAGCATTTTAATAAATTATAATAAGATATCACTAGTATTGGTCTATGATGGCTTATTCCTTCTACATGTTATTATTACTTTTAGCTAGTTGCTTTAAAAGAGTAAAAATATTATGTTTTTGCATTATTAGAAATATGTTGGTTTAATAAAAATGAAGTTTTAGTATGTAAGTGTTCAAGTACTAAGATTTTGTGATACTTAGATAAAATTAAGGCAAACGTCACATTTTCAAAGAGAAGTTTTTATTTATGTTAAAATATTTTCAAATTAAAAATATTTTATAAAATAAAAAATTAAAATATTTAAAGATAAAATAAAATGAAGAAATAGATTTAAAATGTTGTGGTGACAAATAGGATGTCAAAGCTTGTATAGCTTTTTAATCACCATATTCTTGTATGTATTTGTATGTGCACTAGAAAGTTTTGATTTTGTTCCTTATCATCTTAAATGTAATCCAATACTCAGATGTTGTTTTTAAGGGCCAAGGTTTTGGTTTGGACCGCCATGTGCAATCCTCAAAATGTCTCATACAATCACATGAAGATAGACCTTGAACAATAATAGACACATTAGTTCAATCATTGAAGTGATGTAATCAAGCTACCTTATGTGGTTCAAGGTTCCATAAGTAACCTAATTTAGCTGTAAAGAATTCTTTTCTTCTTTTCACTATTTTGTTGTAGTTTAGGACATGAATGCGTATTAATAAGACTCATAATTTGTAACAAGCTATAAAAAGCTTGAAATGAAATGAAGAAATATTCCATATTTATAGAATAAACACCATATGCAAACCCTTGGGTGTAGATAAACATAATTCTCTTAGGTTCAAAGTTCTCTAGAAATTGATTAGATTTAGTGACATGCTATCATAGCATCATTAGAGATCATTATCAAATTATCTGACAATTTTTTTGATCAGTTCTCTATCTTCTTCTGCCTTATATGCATTTCTCATACTCTTAGGATATCTACCAATTACACCTTTTTTTCTTTTATCATTTTTAAAAAATAAAAAAGAAAAAACCATGCAATTTATTTTTAAATCTTATACCTTTTGTAATATTATCTAGCATGGTTAACAATTTTATGGGCTTATTATGAATGAAATCCTCTTTTATAATATTATTAACTCATTAAATTTCTATGATTTATTTATTTTTCAAGATTTTATACAATCAAACAAACTTAAATATAATAAAATTATGTTGATGCTTAATTTACTCTTAACTACGATAATTTGATATTCAAGACTTTTTTTGTTGTATTCTTTGAATAAGGGTTTTGAAGTTTAAGTTTTTTTTTTCTTTTTAGGGTTTTATTATTGATATTGCAATGCTATACCAAACAACTTCAAATTGACTTTAAATTTTACAGGTGATAATTCACTTAGATGTCTAAAAAACTTGTACTATAAGTTTTCCAGTTTTCAACCTTTTCACTTGAGCTTTTTTTGTTGCATTTTTGTTTTTAAATCATCCTTTCTTTTTTGAATCATTTCTCTACTTTGTTAAGCCTCAAAATGGGGAACCACCATCCTCTTCTCAAATTGTTTTACACCAACTAATCCTTACAATAGTTAAACCTTTCATCATAGAAGGTGTAATTATATAGATTGCATATAGTTTTTCTATGATAGAAACTAACAAACATAAAGTACAACTATTAGTTCCTTTATATGCGTCTTTATATGAAGAGAATTTATTCTTATCATTGGTCATGATGAGGAATTTCCTGCCATGTCGTTTGTGATAACACTATATAGTTATTACAAACAGTTATAAGGAATATACATTTTTTTATTTTAGAAGTTTTTATTCTATATCATATTTTATCATCATATAAGATCTATCATAAAATATCAAATTATTATGTAAGGACATATTGGAATTAAATTTTTTTTATTAATTAGCTAAATATGATTATTATTAAGGCTTTAAGGTGAATTCAAACATCTCTTCAAATTAGAAAAACATTCTACTAAACTTGTATTAAAATAATTCAATTAACTTGTAAATCTATTTAGATTAGATCAAATACATTGCTTAAAATAAGATAGATATAGCAAAGTTCTTATAACATTTAAACATTCATCAAATTAGATCAATTTAAGCTCTAATTGATGACAAGTGATGCTTTTCTTTAATCAACGACCTTTTGAGCAAATGTTTGATTAAACAAAGATTGAGCTAAAATATTTTGATCGAGTGTTAAGTCGATAACCAAATTGAGATTAGATCATTAATCACTATTGTTAATTGGAAGAAAAATGCATCTCAAACTAATAACTTTCAAATTATTACACAAAATTAACACACTAACAGGAACAGTTAATACATTATTAATTAAAGCTTCAACAAATTAAGCTTCAACCATCCCCTCATACCATAAACCAAATCACAAAACCAAATAAAACAAGTACAGTTTGTCTACGCGGGTCAAACACGTGTGCCACGCACGTTTGTTCTTGATTAATATATTTATTAATATCATTCGAAAATTAACTACGTTAATAAATATCGAATGATACATACTTCAAATATAACAATTCGTCGCGCGCGATCGAATGGCCGCCGCCGCCTGGAACCTCGGTTCCTTGGCCATAAACTTCTGTTTGGCATACACAGCCATGTAGTCCCCAAACACGAAACTTGGGTACACGGTAGAAGGGCCTTCCGGTGGCTCAATGACGGCCTCCAGCGCAGGATTGTAGAACGAGGCGACAGAGCAACGGTTGCCGTTGACGGATGTGACCACCCTGTGCCACGCGCTCCGGTACCGACCGTTGCTGAGCACCTCGATCTGGTCGCCGGTGTTTATGACGATGGCGCCTGCGAGGGGCCGAACGTCGAACCACCGTCCTTCTTTTAACACCTGCAAGCCGCCGACGCGGTCGTCCTGGAAGAGGAGGATGACGCCACCGGCGTCGGTGTGGGCGCGGAGCCCGCCGACGAGCTCCGGGCGAGGGCAGGGAGGATAGTGGCTCACCTTGGTGCCGAAGAAGGGGCGGTGGTTCCCGTCTCTTCCTCCGGAGAATGCTCTCTTGATGTTGCCCTTTTCCAGGCCGAGGTTCTCGTCCATCACCTCCATGACCTTCTCCGCAAGCTTCTTCAGCTCAGCTCTATATTCCGTCATCGTTTTCCTAATTTTGTATTTTTAGCACCAAAGCAAGGATTTTGATCAACACAAAGGAATTTTCGAAGAAGAATCAGTGAACGAGGAAGCTCGGTCTATTGAAAGATCTCAATTACTTGAAATCTAGGGGAGTGGAAGGCCATTGGTTATCGTCTTGCAGAAAAAAAACATCTTCCCAATCGACATCGTCCAATCTTTTGCCAGTCTCTCCGCCGTCGATCAGCTCATTAAGCAACCGAACTGGCTTGGAATCCTTAAAGCCCCCTTCTCTCGCCATCTTAAAGCATTTGTCGCATACCCGCTTCATCCGGTCGAGAAGGTCCAATGGAATCCCATGGTTCAGCAACTGCACAGTTATGAGTTCTCTCTTTCTCAAGCTTTGTCTCAATCAATCATGCTGTAATCCTTTAAGCAGAGGAAGTATGTATACCTGGAAGAAGCCCCACTGCTCGCAAGCATCGTTGATCCGCGCCATGGTGGCCGCCCGCTCCTCTCCTTGGAGCTTTGAAAAGTCGATGACTGGAACTGCCATTCTGGATGGAGGAGGGAGGAAGCGAGGAGTTCTGTATTAGCTGTGTAGTTAAGCAGCCTCGTTAAGGATGGAGAGAGGGGAGGAGCAGAGAGGGCCTTTTATAGGGCAATGGGGTTGGAGGTCAACCATTAGTTAATGGCAGTGGAAGTTACTATCATGTGTTTTAAAAAATTTAAGGGAATGAAAGGTCAATACAGGCATGGAAGCCACTATTTCAAGCATGTACCTAGTTTGAAGCTTGAGGTTTTTTTTTTTTTTTTTTTTTTTCCACACAAGGCAAAATATGGGTAAGAATGTTTTTATTTTTTTAAAATATTATATATATATATATATATATATATATATATATATATATATATATATATATATATATATATATATATATATATATATATATATATATATATATATAATATTTTAAAATATATATATATGAAATGATATATATGCCTTTATTTGCATATTTTAAAAAAAATAAAAAAATTAAATCTATGTTTAATATTATATAATTATTTATCTATTAAAAAATTTTAATGCAGGCAATAATGTCATGATTAAATTATCTATGAAAGTTATCATACTTTTTATTAATTGTTTTATGATTAAAAATGAATTTTTAAAAAGATATACCTTACTAAGGAAAAAATTAAAGAAAATAATCATTATTTGTGTTTTTATGATTGAAAAAGAATCTCATTTAAGAATCAATTATCAAACAAAATCATGGAGATTCTCAACAAATTGTAAAACTTATTTATAATGTGTTAAAAAATGAACTAAATTAAAAACAATCAAAGTTAGTTGACATGAATGACACATTTAAAGAATTAAATTGGTTATAATAAAAATTGGTTATGATCATGTGGTTGGTCAAAATTTGTTGAGTCATAAATTTGTGATAATAATAGTCAAATTTAATATTCATTACTTGTATTAATTAGTTTTGATGTCAATGAATACAAAGTTTTAGTGAAAACATTTAATTTTTATTGTCTCAACTTTTCTAATCTTCTCTCTACATTGAATCCATATTGTTGGTTGAAATATTTTTTTTACAATAAAATAGTATAAGAATGTAAAGAAAGATCTTATAAAGATGATAAATAATGTACTTTCTATCTTTCGTTTTACTAATAATTATGATAATTTGAGTATACAGATGAAAGTGTTATTTAGGAACTAAGATATTTGAAAGATTATTAATAAAAGGTATTAAGAGGTTCAAGATAAAGATCATATTACATAAAATCAAAAGATGGTGTTAACAAAGTTAAGAAAGAAAGATAAGAAAACATTTATTTTTCATTTATTAAGACTTAGATGAGTCCGTATTTGAGAATATGACTAATGCAAATAATACAAAGCAAGAAATCATATATTCTTATTCAACTTAAAGATGTCCCTCAATAATTTATTTGTAATATTTATTATCTTCCATAGATGAAAATAAATATTCCTAATTTTAGAAAATTATTAGAAAAAGGATTTGACAAATATACAAAAAATAAAAGTATTTATTTAAGGAGAATGAACTTATTGCTAATGTTCTTATAGAGCAAAATCGTGTGTTGTTCCTCAATATTAAACTTGTTACAAAATGTCTAAGTGTTTATATAAATGATAATTCTTGGTTATGACACTTAAGATTTGGGTATGATAATTTTGGCATCCTTAAACTTCTATTAAAAAAGAAAATGATGAAAGGAATGCATATATCAATACACCAAATAAATTGTATGAAGGATGTGTACTTAAAAAACATTCAAGAAGAGTTTTCCAAATAAGTCTTTTAATAAAGCCAACAAGCTTCTTCAACTAATTCACCAAGATATATGTAGACTAATAACTCCAATTTTGTTTACATGTATCATATTTTTCTAACATTTATTAATGCTATTAGCAAGAAATCATGAGTATATTTTTTAAACAAAAATTTAGAAGTATTTCAAATATTCTAAGAGTTCAAAGTCTTGGTAGAAAATAAAGTAGTTATAAGATCAAGGCGATGAAAACATAACATGGAGGTGAATTCACATCTAAAGAGTTTGAAGAATGTCATGAAGTGTCTGGCATATGGAGGAACTTGATCTCACCATATTCATCTCAACAAAATAGTTTAGAAGAGAGAAAATGTTGAACCATTCTTTACATGATTTGAAGCATGCTAAAAACTAAGAAAATGCCAAAAGAATTTTGGCTGAATGTTGGTAATTATGTAGTTTATATGTTAAATAGATGTTCAACAAAAACTTTGAAAGGACTAACTCCATAAGAAGCATAGAGAATATTCAAATATCGTACTTCAAAAATTTTAGATGCATAGCTTATGCACATGTACTCGATAAAAAAAGGACCAAGTTAAATGATAAGAGCATTCATGCATTTATATTAGCTACAATGCTAGATCTAAAGCTTACAAACATTATGACCTAAAAGAAAAGAAGATTATTATAAGTTGTGACATGGAGTTTCTTGAAGATGACATGTGAGATTGTGAAAGTAACTTAATAATGATACAAAAAAAGAGTAAAATTATTGAAAAAAATTGAGAAGTTATACCATCATCTCCTACATTATCATCATCACATGATGATGGTCCTATAATATAACATACTAGAAGCATTAATAATTTATATGAAAAAACAAGTTCTCTTAATCTTATTTATCTTTATGCTAATGAATAAATTATTACTTTTGATAATATAATAAAAAATAAAAAATAAAATAAGGCTATGAATGAGGAGATAATTTCTATTGAAATGAGTAAAGTATTATAACTCACTAATTTATCAAAGGGAGATAAACCCTTTGGTGTAAAGTAGGCATATAAAGTTAAGAAAAATGTATGATAAGAAATTAAAAAATACAAGATAAGACTTGTGGTAAATAGTTATACTCAAAAGACTATGATTGATTACAATGAAATTTTTTACTTCCATTGCTTGAATGGAAATTATCAATTGATATTTGTAATGGTGGCTCAAAATAACTAACAAGTTTTTAAATTTAATATGAAATTAGTTTTTTTAAATAACTATTTGGATAAAGAAATTTATACTGAATAACCTATGAGATATTTGAAAAATAAATGAGAAGAAAAAAATTTAAAAATTAAAGAATATACTTTGACTAAAACTAAATATCATAATTAAGAGCTTAAAAGTTTGCTCATATTTTAAAGAAAATAAATTTATTCAATATCTCTATGAACATGCTCTATATATAAAACAAAAAGAAAGATATATATTATTAATTTCTTTGTATCTGGATGTCTTTATTTTTATAGGAAAATTTTCAAAATTAATTAAAGAATTATAAAATTCCTCTGAAAAATAAGTTTGAAACAACATATATAAGTTTAATGTATTTCTTTATAAGATTAAAAGTTGAATAACTTGAAGAAGTTCTATTTTGTCAAATAAGAGCATTTTGTAAAGAAGGTTTTTAAATGATTTAGAGTGGAAGATTACAATATTTACTTGTATTATGTTAGTTTAAGTCTAGAAATTTTTATTGTTATATATTTATGAATTGCAATATAACATTAAATATGAAATTTTAGTAAATAAGTTTAATTTTTATTATCTACCTTGCTTATATGCTTTTTACCTCAAATCGATATTGTTGTTTGAAGTATTTTTCTTCAAAAGTAATACACTACTCAAAATAATAATGAAGATGCCATAAAAAAATACAAAACACATTACTTGCTCAAATATAGTTGTGGTGGAATAAAAGCAATTGGAAGTCACAACTTGTATGAATTACTCTTTCTTTGAAAGAAGCTTTAATACCACTTATTAATAGCATATAATCTATTAAACTTAGAACTTAGTTAACATATCATTATAATTAATAAATTAAAGAACTTAGATACATAAATTAAACTCATTTTTATCTTATCCTAAACTTATAATTTTATATCAAAATTTTAATATATGACATATTATTTTATCTTTTACTTGAAAGTATATCATATCATCATATCTCATGACACCATAATGATAAAGATTATATTAAGAATATCAATTGAATGAACCATCTAGTGAATGAACGATGGATAGAATTTGGCAAAAATATTCTATGACAAAACTAGCATACATTGCATTTTAACAAGAACCATTCCTGCTATCAAAAATGATGTCCAATTTCTTATAGAAGTCTATTCTATATATAAAAGTTATGCAAAGGAGCCCAATCAAGTTTTCTAATGGTAATGTTTTAAGGAGCTTGCCATAATAACTATCTTGAAAAGGCTATAAGAAAATCTTTGCATGGAATCCTTTTACAACTCAATAGAATTTAATAGAAGATCATGAATCAATGCCAAAATAGTCATATATCATAGTATGCCAAATTGATGGTTATGATGAACAACAATTTAAAAATCCTTTAATGATAATGATAGTTCTAATAGTTTAGCAAACAAGAAGTTGTCAATTATAACAACTGTGGGACATGTAAGTTGTAAAGAAATCTATACATATTCACTTTTTAATGAGTGGAAAGTTACGTGCTACCTTCAACAAGATTTTATCTATATCGCATCTACAATCTTAGAGTTGTCGATTTATTAAAAATAGAGGTCTATAAATAGTGCATCATAACCAAATCCAAGGGTTGATCATAAACCATGCTGATTCTCCAAAAAAATTTATTTAGCATGCACTTTATAAGAACCCTATCAATAAACTATTGTTTAACTCTTTTAATGTAACTATGATCTTTTATAATTAATGTAATATTTTTTACATATCATGTTCTAGGATTTGGATTTCTATGTATTCTTTTGTCTAGTTGTTACAAAGTCCTAACTTCGACCAAAAGATTTCTTATATTTTTTCACACCTTTATCATGAAGATATAAAGTTGCTCAAAATGAAACAAGTTGAAGTAGTTTAGCTAGTTAGAGTTTTTTGGTCTTCAACCATTTGGACATGCTAGAACATCCTTTGCAAAGTAAACATCATATCTAATAATGCAACCTTTAATAGGACTAAGCACATTGTAGCACGTAGATTAACAAATGATGGCCCACAAAACAAATATGTAAGTTTTGGCAAAATAATGAAATGGCTCATGAAACTTAAGTAGTCATTACCATGACGAGGCTCGTAATACCTACTCTATAGTTGCCTTTATCACTTGTAACACCTTCACCAACAATTTTGCCATTGTAACTTTTCTTAACCATGGTTGCACATTGCCTCTTATTGCAAATGTTATATGCCAAAAGTTCATAGTTCATGCATCCTTGATTTGATGACCATTGCTTAACTCGTGGTTTTAGAATCCTATGTCAACATTTGGACCTCTCAACAAGTTATTGGGCCTTCTTAGTCATAGAAGTGCACCCAAACATAAACCCAATATAGAGGAGTTGTCAAGATCCAATTACTCCAAAAATTATCCACAAAAATAAAAACTTATAAGAGCTTTCTGCATCATAATTTTTTTCTTTTATGTTGCATTAATATTGTCTTGTCAAATCAATTATAAAGTTATAACTATTGATTAACCAATCATTATCACAAAATTTATAAATGTCAAATATCCTAAATGTAGAAAGTTATTATATCATAATGCTTATAAACATTGAATATCCTTATATAAGTTCCAAGAAAATCTATAACTAAACCCTATAATAATCTCAATCACAATGATTTATTGAGACTAGGGAGCTATAAGCAAAGCATCTTGGTCATGCATCAAGCTTCGATTGCAAAAACTACTAACCCATAAAAAACAACTTTCTTTACTCTATTTGTAAGAATCTTATCACTTCATATTTGACCCATGTACTTAATCTATATTTATTAACATATTGTAGCACTTATTTATCTCGTATGTTTTTTACTTCTATGTGATTTTATTTGCATAAAGAACAATCTCATATAATATCTCAATCTTCTTTTGTAAGATATTGTCTTGAACTAATTAATTTGTTTTTTTCTTGGGGTCTCTTCTTGGTTGATCGCTACCCAAAATTTCTCTAATTTTAATATGCTTAATCATGAAGTTCTCATGAGATTTAAACCCAAGTTTCACCCAAAAATTATCTCAAAATTTCAAAGATTAATATGATTTTATCTATATTTCTCAAGATTTTTTCATTTATAGTTAATGCGAATTTATTCACCCTCTTAGTCCCATACTTCTAATGTTCCCTTAGAGCTTCCATCCTTCTTGAGGAACCTTGTTTCTCATACATTGAATGTTCTTCTAGTATTTTCATCTTTGTTGGTTTGCTAATCAGATATTACTTTTCCACCAATTTTTGCTTAGTTTATCCCCAAACCATATTTATATATAGGAGGTTGGATATAATATTATATTATAATATCTCAGTCTTACTTGATGAGATATTATCCTAAACTAAGTAAGTTTTATTTTTAAACATGGGATTCCTTCTTTTTTGTTCACCTATTCTAAAAATTCTCAAACTCTAACATGCTTAACCAAAATGTTCTCATGAGATGTAAGCTGAGGTTATCCTCGAAAGGTACTTTACTATTTCAAGATTTATGACTTTACTTATGTTGCTCGACATTTTCTCTTTTGTAGCTGATGTTAAACTTATTCATCTTTTTTATTACATACTTTAGATATTCTCTTATTCTTTTTATTCTTCTAGGATGGCCTTCGTCTTCATATTTTAGATGTACTCTAGATTTTTTCATCATTCTTGGACAACCACTAAAGTGTTGCACTCCAAATAAAAAAAATGCAAATAAAGATTACGACAATGACAAATTGGGATAGATAATTATGTGAAGAAGATTGAATTAGTTAAGATAGATAATGAACACCAAATTAAAGGTGCAAGAAGTTAGACATAAGAACTTTGACACTTATCCAATATCATAGAAATTAGCTGTAAATTAAAATTGTGGTTTTTATAACATTTAGTAGATTTTTTCAAAAAGAATTATATTAAAACATTGGAAATTGTTGACAAATATATGAACTAGATAATACAAAAGTTCAAGAAATCTAAAATAGAATTGAAAGGTTTTCTAGATCAAATAATGAGTATGCATATATATTTTTTTTCTCTTAGTCTCCTAGTTTGAGTTGAAAACATCAAAACCAAGTCTTATAGTCCTTTCCAAGTAAAGAACTAGGCATAAAATATGTAAAGAACTCTTTGATGTTGCATCATCCAAATCATAATAATTAGAATCCTTTGGATATGGTAAACAATGAAAAAATTCATGCTATATTTAGTTTCATAATTTTAGTGTTATGTTTATGACCATTAAACTTTATTAAAATGATGAAATCCTTCAAAGCTTTGAATATAAAATTTTTAGGGTACCTGAGTTTAAAAAAATTGAAAATTTTTCTATCATTTTATATTCATTTTATTAGCTTAAATGTATCTAAATATCAACTCAATAAATTTGATTTTTTTTATGCAAACCTCCAAACAATTAATACGAACAATGTTTGAATCATAATCAAATAAAAAGAAAGATCTATAATGAAATAAAATAAAACTAATATAATTATTTTTTCAATAAATCATTACTTTTACAAAGGAATGCGAGCCTGTGATGTTGATTCACATCACTACAATTGATTCTATAGAATGATTTTGTGCAATGATGTTCCACCTTCAATTTTTTATTTCTTAGGATTCCCATAACAATATCATATTTAGAGTTCATCAATATTCATTACAAAGTATTTTCGTATGATTTAAATCAAGAATGAGCACCCCCAAAATGATCAAATTTATAACCTAATAACTACTTAGCATAACCACTCAAGACAGTCACTAGACCACACAAGTGGTGTGAACTAACCTCCTAGGCAAGCCAGTTACCAAAAGGAAGATCTAGGTAGCTTTGTTATAGATAATCTATCGGTCAATAACCTTGTTGGTTAACATATCTACTAATTTAATATGAACTAAAAACATCTTAGAATATTATTGCAATGCAAATACAATTAACTAACATTTTATAGAATGAGATAAGTATTGATAAAATTTAACACTAACATAAGCAACAAAAAAATCGAGTTACATCACACTATAATTTCTTTAGTAATAATGTATTTTTACTAAAAGTAATATACATATATATATAATTTAGAATTTTTGAATTTTTTATTTGAAAAATCATGAATGAAATCTAAAATTTTTTGGATGACTCCTATATTCTTTTGTTATCTCATATATGAAAAAGTTTGATTTCAATAAATTTCAATAGTTTCAATCCAAACTCATTTCTCATTTATTTTAGAAAGCATCTAACTTTACATTGCTTGTTAATTTAACCAACTTCAAATTGCACAATTGAGTTCATTCATAACTACCCAATAAACTTTTGTAATGAATGATAATGCAAATAAATAATCTACTGTAATTATCATTGATGTCAACTAATCATTGTATTTCTTATTAATTTAATTAATAATAAATATTCAAAATTATTAATTGCAATTTTTTTCCTAATTCCTTTTATTTAAAACCCAAGCTTGAACAGTACGAACTAACATGCTTGCCTTCCATTTTGTTAACTCGTTTTGTACAGAATTTGCATCAAATTTTCCTCTGCCAACGATGCCTCTTTAAAGCCAATGCAACCGCCCTTTGACTTACCCCTTCGCGTGAAGTACAAGGAAGAAGCCAGGAAGCTAATTAATTAATTAAGAACCTTAATCTCTAATTAAACTAATCACTTGTCAAATGCCAAATACGTGAAAAAAAAAAACCATATCTACCATATGATTTCAACGCCACGCATGTGGACCATTATTGCGCTGCATGATTCGTATTTTTTTTTTAATCATTCATCTGTCGGAACATATTTTATTACAAATATAAAACAACTTCTTCTCTTGATGCTTCGTCCATGTTTGTTGTGGCGTTTGAAAAGCACTTCTCCTTTATACGTGCATGTGCAACTGCTCGAAAACTGCATGTAATGGTAGGCTGCAATACTTCAGCTGGAAGAAACATAGTCGCTGTAATGTTATGAATCAGATTAATTGGAGTTCAATGATTAGTTTGATGATGAAGTAAGTCAATGTTGGAAGGTTCGTTAACTTAAGAAGAAGAGAAATGGAGAAGCAATGTATATTTGGATTCGTTCCTCCGGGTCAAGTTAGACACCTTCTCCGAAACAAATGTCTGGTTGATGTCATCTTCTCAGATGGATTCCAACTTGCACTTTTAAAAGTATATTTTATTGATGAATGAAAATTATACGACAAACTCCACAATTGTCAACATAAAATATCAATAAAAGATAATATAAAATTTATATGTGTAACATGTACTCTTTTTTAATGAAATCATCAAATTTAATACAACGAGAAACAAATAAAGATCTATAATCATATCTTTAATCAAAACATCTTACAAACTAGCAATAATATTCACCAAAATCAACTATATTGTCGTGAACACTTCACCCTAATCATCAAGTGACTGCACTAACCAAAACATTTAATTATCATTAAAATTTTTATCAAAATTTCCCTTGCCGACGTTCCTTACACCTGGGGTTTAAGTAAGAAGCCAGGAAGCTAATTAATTAATTAAGAAACTTGATCTCTAATTATACTAATCACTTGTCAAATGCCACGTACAGAAACAAAACCATATCTTCCTTTTGACCAACGCCATGCATATGCCCCATCTTTGCTTTTTATGATTTGTATTTTTTTTATTCATTCGTCAGTCTGAACGTATTATATTACAAATATAAAACAAATATAAGTCTACCATGGAATCTAATTGAAGGCAGCGATTCTTGAGCTGGAAGAAATATGGTTGGTTTAATATTATGAATCAGACATGGATTAATTGGGGTCCAGTGATTAGTTGGACTACGAAGCAAGTCAAGGCTGGAAGGTTCGTTAACTTAAGAAGAAGAGAAATGGAGGAGCAATGTATGCTGGCATTCATTCAGTCCCCCGGGCCAAGTTTGACAACTTCTCCGAAACTAATTTCTCAGCCATTTTAGCAGAAGATAGATATTTTATATTTATGGTAGTATATATAATATATATGAAATAAATAGGAAACACTAACTATGTTGGATGTAAGTGTGTCCAAGTCACTTGTTTTAAAAGTATATGCATTGAGTATGGTTTGTGTGTATTGTGCGATTGCTATATAAGTTGTTCGTATTATAGTCTTATTGATTAATGGAAATAAACAATCAATGTAATGCATGAGATAAAGCTTTGATGGAATGTCGATTTCGTTCTATTTCCATTTGATGTGTCATAAGATGAAAAATGACTTGTAGTTATTAAGTGACTTTAAAGTACACAATCGATAATAATAAAAGGTAAGCAAATTATACTTTATAAGGTCAAATTACTAACCAAATGAGTAGAGTTATCAATGATAACAAGGAGTTCATTCTTATTGAAACAATAGTAGTGACACATCAAATAAGTGGATGAAACTTATATTTTGTAATACCAATCTATATCTTTTATTGTTGGAGTGGTAGCTCATTATGTTTTTAAAGTCATTTTTGTACTTGTTCTTTTATGTCTCCTTATTTTGGTCATTGGAGTTTTTTGGATTTTGAACCCTAATAGAACGAATTATACGTGTTCTTCTAGGTTTGATTCAATGAGAAGTATTGACAATAGATTTTGGTAAGGGCAAAGCATAGCTAAAATTTTGAATAGAGATAAACGGTTTATACAATAGTTCTAATATAGGAAAATTTCAATAGTTAGGATTTTCAATTTCTAGTAATTGTTTGGAATTAGGTTGAATGAAGAGCTAATAAGTTGTAGATAATTGTCTTATTTTTTCAAAAACTAAAAAAATCATCAAATTTAGATAGCCAATTTATGAGTTATGCTTAGAATATTAAAGCTATAAGTATTATTCATTATACCATAAGAAACCATGGTTTCATTTAATTTGTGTTAGGAACATGTGTGAAATTGGGTTTTATGATAAACTAGAATGTAAGTATACTTATTTAAAGAAATAAAATTCACTTAATCTTGAATAAGAGACAAGTGTTCTGATCAAGATAATAATGCTATACAAAGTAACTTATTGATAAGCTATAAAATGGTCTAATGAATTGTCACTCGTCCATTTGAAAATCTTGTGTGATATCTTTTTATTTTCTTTACTTGTCATATTTACTTATTTTATTACTCCATAAAATCTATTTTATTTGAAAATTTTTTGAAAAGATAAATAATATTTTTATAAATTTGTTTTAAGTTCAACTAAGATTAAGAAAATATTTCAAATGAAAAATAATTAGAGTTGTTAACCTAAGTTTTTTTCTTAATTTCAAAGCCTCATTTTTGAAATGCTTATGACACATAGGAGTGAAGTATCTCATCATCTTCGACATGCCCCAATCTCTAAGTGTCATAACACAACAGGTGATGTATATCACAAATATCATATTTATTAGGTCATTGTAACATAAAGTCATATTTTTTTCTCATACTATATTAGTCTTTTTTCTTTTTTTATCTTTTATTATATTATTTTTTATATTATCATATGTTGTGATTTATAACATCATATAACTCATATATCTATATATATATATATATATATATATATATATATATATATATATATATATATATATATATATAGCTATATATATTTATATACGTAAATTAGTAATCATAATGTATTATAATAAAATGAAAACATTGCAAGAAATACTATGTTATATAATTGTTTATATCATCCTGCTTTTCACAGTAATGGTAAGAAATTTGTTTATCAACTAACTTACATCACAACTAATTAGATAGTTTACTTAAAAGCTTTGTGAAGCCTCTTTCATGACTTTTTTCTTTGGGTTCTCATCATTTTTTACAAAATTTATATCAATCTTTATTAATAATAATTCAATTTTTATTCTTAAAATATATTCTAAAAGCTCTACTAAGAATGTAATAATCAATTGTTCCTTTTTCATTTGTTGTTATCATATTATATAGTTCATCGACCAGTCCTATCTCCACGTTGTACCATGATAATCATAGGGTCATATTAGCGATGAAATAAATGATCTATACTATGCTTATTTGACAAATAAATATACTAGATAGATTTTCTTTTCGTACTTATACAATCAATGTCTTAGTAATATTTTTTTCTTAACATCGTAAGATATGATGCCATATATGATACTATATAAGTTGTGTCTGATGTTGTTCAAATAGTCTAGATAATGATTGTATAAGTTAAGTCTAGTACTCATATTAAGACAATGACATTATATCTTAACAACTATTTATACTAGTTTAATTTGTCTTTCATACTTGTATGATTCATAATATATATGTATAATATTATAACCCTAATCATAATCATTTGATAACAAAGAAATACAAGTGTAATTTATGCTCACTATACTATGGATCAATTTATAAGTCTAATATATGTGTCATACTAGTACAATCTATGTAATTAATCTTTTAAACAAGTGATTAGATAGAAGATCTTGCATAAAATTATCTGTCTGTTGTACTATGCGATCTTGGTTCATACTAGTATGATCTCCAATGACCTTTTGTATATTGTGGTTATGGTTGACTCTATTATATTTTAGATAAATATTTTTCAGATGCATTAGAATCATATTACATTGAATAAAAAAAATAGAATCTAAAGTTAATATAATATCTCAAAATTTTTCTAGGTATAATTATTATAAATCATGAAAATAAGTTAATATGATTATAATTATGTGTAGTTTAATATTATAAAATTAAGTTTTTAAGATATTATGTTTTGTACTACAACATTATTAAATTAATATCATCTTAGAAAATGTGTGATTGTTTCAAATGAAATTAAAAAGTTTTACTAAGCATACCATTGGAAAAAAACTTTTCAAGAGAAATCTAATATATTAAATTTGTAATTTTTGAATGCTTAAAGTGATAAAGTGATAAAGTGATAAAGTGATAAAGTGATAAAAAGATAAAGAGAAGGAAGAAATAGAAGGAGAGAAAGAAAAACAAGTGAAAAAGAGGTGAAGGTGGAGAGAGGGTTGTTGACTCAAGAAGAAGGGTAGGAAATTAATAAACTCTTGAATAGCAACAAAGTAAGAAGAATTAGTCGTGACGACTAAAGGAAGGGTTTGGAAGGAGGAGAAGAAAAAATGTGCTATTATGCTGTTGATAAAGAAGAATCCAAGGGAAAGGGAGCTCCAAAGCAATGGTAAGATTTAAAATAACTTTTTCTTTGAATTCAATCCATTTTTATATAGGCATGGGATTGGTTTGTCAAAAGAGTTAAGAATCCTATAGGAGTGATTTAAAGAGGTTTGGGGTTTAAAATTGAGTAAATCTAGGAGTGTTTCCATTTGTATAAGAAACTATCATATGTTGGATTAGATGTATGATATATTCAAGTGTAATTAGTTCAATAAGTCATTTTGTTAGAGTTACATATATTGTTTTTTATCTGTGATGTGTAATACATAAGTCTAGAGTTAGTATTAGTGAAATATGGTCCTTTATTCTGATAAAGTATTCAATGCAATTGAACATATCATATGATGGGCACAAAGCATGATAGGTTAGGTGATGCAGTCTATAAGAAATGAGACAAACATACAAAGCATGGGTTACGAAATATACTACAATATTAATGTTTTGTGAAAAACACATTATACTTGGAGGTCAATGGACAATACATTGGTGGTGCAAAAATGAAAGAATAAGAAATATGATTTTTGGAGTTTTATGACTAATAGTATAGGTTATATGGCATGATATAGAAGGTTTGATATAATATAATAGTAAACTCACATATGTTTTAAATAGTTTCATATATTTTTTTATTAATTACTCAAATGTTTTTATATGGCATGATTACATGTGATTAATAAGATTTTATTTTCATGTGATTACATTCTAATATTGTATACTTGATTTGTACTGAAGCAATGTACACACATGAATGTATTTATATATTAGCATATGATTATATAAAATAACAAAAAGAAATAACTTGCTACATTATTACATGACATGAATTATCATTATCAACTTATTTTTAATTAGTGACATAATAAATAATAATCAGTATCTTTTGAGATATTATTCTTAATTTATGATATAAGGTCATTAGTACACTCTATAAGATGACTAAGTTTAAGATACACATATTGGCTCCATTATTTCATATGTTAATGTGAATAAGAATGAACATTGAATGAAAATGACAAAATGGTAAGAAATATGTTTTTTTCCATGATGTTGTCTCTTGACTCAGGTATGGTACATGGGACTATATTATAATTTATTATTAGTACTCTATATAGTGCATCTGGGTATAGTTATAAGACATATTATGATATGAGATGATATGATAATTGGCTTCTTAGAGGGTTGTCACTATTAATCTTTAGACTAGTAAGATGGTTGGGTGTGAGTGTGTGGCCAATGCCTGTAATGCTGTCATTAGGTCATCTTCTAGTTTGTAAGGCGGTTGGGTATAAGTTCTAAAGTCATATCAGTGATAAATGAAATGATGTTGGCTGATTAATATCCATACAAGTAGAGGCCCATACATTGGACTTTTGATGGGTATTTATATGGTTATGATATTATATGTGAGTAGAGATAACAATCAAAGAAAACTAAGGCCTAAATTGAGTTAATAAATTAATTGAGAAAAAACTAATAAATAAATAGATAAAAGACATAAGTTAAAAAAATACAAAGTTAAGCAAATAAGTTATTTCTTTGTTACTATTTTTTAAATTTAATATAATTATTATTTTTACTTATGTTATTTGTTATTTAGTTTATAACTTTGTTGCTCTATACATTTATTGTATTATATCACGTTGTTATTTATGATTTATTCATTAAGCTTTTTGAAGCTCATTCTCTGTACTTATATTATAAGTGAGCTAGGTTCATAATATTAGATATAAACTTTAGTAAGATTGAAAATTCAGGTATGTAGTGAGTATGTATTTGAGAAATTTGTCATGTGATTATGATATATCATGATTTTGTTACTAGTTGATGTTGTTGTACTGCCAGAGTGATTGTGGTATACATTTTATATATTTTATAGATTTTATAGATTGTTGGTGATTTGTAAATTTGGTTGATAGAATATGTGATATAGATGAGATTTTTATATTTATATTTTATGTGAATTATATATTTTATTATTTTGTGATATAGTTATCAATATATATGTAGTGATAAATATTGTTTATAAAAAACAAACTATTTATAGGGTGGATTATGTTCTTTTATTTTTTGGATTAAAAAAAAATTAATTAGTTTTAAATATTATAAAATGGAAATTAGGTTCTAAAGTGGTCTCATTCATCACTCCTTATCTATGGTGTTAGGTGGGGTGTGACAGATTGGTATTAAAGCAGTTAGCATCCTCGAGAAGAAAAGTTTTCAAGGATATGATATTTGGATGAGTAGTAGAAGTAGTAATATATATATATATATATAAGTTTAAGGTAAAAAGTTAAGAAGGTGAAATTATAAATATTCTCTCATAACATCTCTTATTTTATTTTCTACAATAATAGTTATCTTATCCATCATATTTGATTGTATATTTTAAGATATGTTTTATTTTTAATTTTTAAAATTTAAAATTAAAGACAAAATCAACATTTTAATTAAAAAAACTTATTTAAAGGCATAATCCAAAGCCTTACTCCCTTCCTTTTTCTTGTCATATGATAAGTTTTTACAAATGCTAATGTTGATATATTCTATTTAGTTTGGATGAGATGTGTGGTATAGTCATTATTGATCTTTTATACATAACAAATACGATATTGTTTTGACATTGGGTAGAGAATCAAAATGGACTTACATGGAAATGGGTAAACTTAGAAGGGCAACAAATAGAAGTTCTTTAAGTCATGTATTTACTTATTATGAACCAACTTCACCATTTGCTCACCTACTTCGAATAATTAACTATAACTTGGATTAATAAATATCGATTCAAACATTGTTGACATAGAACAATTAGTCGCATGATCCATTGGCTGCCGCCGCCAGGAACCTCGGCTCCTTGGCCATAAACTTCTGTTTGGCATACACAGCCATGTAGTCCCCAAACATGAAACTCGGGTACTCGGCGGCGGGTCCCTCCGGCGGCTTGATGACGGCCTGAAGAGCTGGGTTGTAGAAAGAGGCCACCGAGCGCCGATTGCCATTTGCGGAAGCGACCACCCGGTGCCACGCGCTCTGGTACCGACCGTTGCTGAGCACCTCGATCTGGTCGCCGGTGTTTATGACGATCGCCCCGGCGAGAGGCCGTACATCGAACCACCGTCCTCCTTTGAGCACCTGCAGGCCGCCGACACGGTCGTCCTGGAAAAGAAGGATGACGCCGCCGGCGTCGGTGTGGGCGCGGAGGCCACCGACGAGCTCCGGGCGAGGACAGGGAGGATAGTGGCTCACCTTGGTGCCAAAGAAGGGGCGGTTGCCGTCGCTTCCGCCGGAGAATGCCCTCTTGATGTAGCCCTTTTCCAGGCCGAGGTTCTCGTCCATCACCTCCATGACCTTCTCCGCGAGCTTCTTCAGCTCTGCTCTGTACTCCGTCATCGTTTCCCTATTTTTGTTTTTTCGCAACAAAGCAAGGATTTTGATCAACACAAACGAACCTTTAAAGAAGAATCAGTAAACGAAGAAGCTTTATTGATTGAAAGATCTCAATTACTTGAAATCAAGAGGAGTGGAAGGCCATTGGTTATCATCTTGCAGAAAAAAAACATCTTCCCAATCGATATTGTCCAATCTTTTAGCAGTCTCTCCGCCGTCGATCAGCTCATTAAGCATCCGAACTGGCCTGGAATCCTTGAAGCCCTCTTCTCTCTCCATCTTAAAGCATTTGTCGCATACCCTCCTCACCCGGTCAAGAAGCTCCAGTGGAATCCCGTGGTTAAGCAACTGCACAGTTATGAGCTCTCTCCGTTTCAAGTCCTTTCTCGAACAATAATGGATTAATCCTTTGAGAAGAGGAAGTATGTATACCTGGAAGAAGCCCCACTGCTCGCAAGCGTGGTCGATCCTTGCCATGGTGGCCGCCCGCTCCCCTCCTTGGAGCTTTGAGAAATCAATGACCGGAACTGCCATTTCTGGTGGGAAGTGGGAGGAAGGAGGGAATTCTGGATTAGCAGTCGAGTAAAGCAGTTTTGTGAAGGATGGAGAAAGCGAAGGGAGATGGCAGGCCTTTTATAGGACAAAAGGGTTGGAGGTCAAACATTAGTTAATGGCGGGGAAGGTATTATCATCGGCTTTAAAAAATGTTCCCGAAGAGGGAAATCAAAGGTCAATGCAGGTATGGATGCCCACATTTCAAGCATCAATCTTTTTTACAGTATACCGGGAAGCTTTTTTCTTTTTTCCTCACAAAGCAATATATAGGTAGGACTGTTTCTATTTTCACTTATTCCTTCGTATATATATATATATATAGACACATACACACACAGATACACATCTTCATTTGTATATTTAATAAATTATAAAAAGTCAAGTAGAGTGAATGTTCAATGCTAAGTTATCCATTGGTAATTTTTCATACATGTATTAAAATGATAGTTGATTGAGTCATCTATTTTATTATATTAATAATATTTTGTTGGGATTTTGAAAGTAATTTGTGTGAAAAAAATATAAAAAGTTAAAAAATTCTTTTAAAAAAATCATATATATTTAAGTTAAAAAAACTATTTTAAAACTTAATTGTCAAAAGAAGACTTAGAGATTTGATAAAAAACTTTTAATTGTCTTTAGATACAAAATGTCAATGATACGCTACCCAAAATAACGATCATGTCGTAGGAATACATAAAGTATCCTATTCATTCAAGTAGATTTGTATATGAAATAAAGGTTTATATAAATTATAAGTACTTTTACAAAAAGTGTTTTAATCACTTGTTAAGAATAATTATTCTATGAAACTTAAAATTTAAATCAAATGTATCATTACTTTATTAAAAATCTTAAATGCATAAATTAAAGACATTTTGTTCTGTATTTAATCTTTGCAATCATGCTGTAATTTGAATTACTAAATTCAGTTTGAGTTGATGGAAATAAAATATTGGGAGAAATTTAAAAATGGCAACAGAAAGCTTAAGGAGAGGGAAGAAAGAAACTATGAAATTTTCATTCATGAATGCATATTTATAAAACAATACTTACATCTATTTATAGTCAAAAAATAAAACCAATTTCCTAAATAATTCCTCTTAATTCGAAAGTTTGTTTCCTAAAAATACTTAACAAATTAATAAAATACTTAAAATATGCTAGCCATACTAAAATATTGCTAACAAATCCTTAAAAAGTGCTAACAAACACTTAAAAATTGGTAACCAAATGCTTAAAGTTTGCTAACATTACTCCCCCTCAAACTTAAAGTATATTCAACCCTAATTGATCTCGTAATTCTACAAACTTCTTCACTCCAAGCGATTTAGTAAAAATATCAGCTACTTGTTCTTCAATACTGTAATGTACCAGTCTTGTAGTCTCCTTGTTAACATAATCATGAAGAAAATGATACCTTCTCGCGATATGCTTGCTTCTCCCATGTTGAACTGGATTTTTTGCTTATTTGATGGCTGACATATTATCAATAAATATAGTTGTTGGCTCTTCTTGTTGATGATGTAACTCCTGTAATAAATTTCATAACCAAATTGCTTCAAAAACTGTTAATGAAGCTGCAATATACTCTGCTTCACAAGAAGAAAGAGCAATGACATCTTGTTTAGTCGATCTCCACATAAATGCTGATGATCCTAAGAAGAAACAATAACCAGTTGTACTTTTTCTTTCATCTATATCTCCTCCCCAATCACTATCAAAGTAGCCACATAAACCTATCCCACATTGGTTAGTGAAATACAAACCATAATCAAGTGTTCTTTTAATATATCTTAGTATTCTTTTTGCAACCATCTAATGTGTTTCTTTTGGATTTTTCATATATCGACTAATGAGTCCAACCGAATATAGAATATAAGGTCTTGTGATAATGAGGTAACGAAGACTACCTATAAGACTTTTAAATAAAGTAGAATCAATACTGTTTCCTTCTCATTCTCTACTTATTTTCACTCTCACATCAAGTAGTGTTGCTACTGATTTATAATCTTCCATTCTAAATTTCTTTAGAAGTTCAGTAGCATATCTTTTTTGAGAGATTTGGATTCTAGTTTTCATTTTCTTTACTTCCAAACCAAGGAATTGTGACATTTCACCATTATCTGTCATGTCAAGTTCATGCTGCATAGTCCTTTTTAATTCTTGAAACAATTCAAAAGAATTTTCTGTATAAAACAAATCATCTACATAAAGACAAAACTATAAGAATATCATTTTGAGTTGTCTTAATGTAAAGTGCATACTCAAATGGATATTTTTGGAATCCTTTTTGTTGAAGATATCCATAAATTTTGGTATTCCATACTCTTGGTGCTTGTTTCAATTCATATAAAGTCTTTTTGTAATTATAGACTTTATGTGGATCACTCACAATTTTGTAACCTTCAGGTTGATCAATATAAACTTTTTCTTCTAAAACTCCATTCAAAAATACAGGTTTAACATCAAGTTGACATACCTTCCATCTATGATGTGTTGCAAGTGCTAAAATCAACTTCATTGTATCAAATCGAGCAACTGGAGTAAATACCTCATTGTAGTCTATACCATATTTTTGCTTAAAGTCTTTTGGCACAAGTCTTGTCTTGTATCTATCCACTGTTCTATCTGTCTTATGCTTGATCTTTTAAACTCATTTCACTCTTATGAGTTTCTTTTGAGGAGGGAGATCAACCAACTCTCATGTATTATTCTTTTCTATAGATATTATTTCTTCATCCATAACTTTTTGCCAATTTAGATCCTGCACTGCTTCATCAAAAGAAATAGGTTCATTATCAACAAAATAACAAAATAAGTTAGAATACTGAGAAGTTTGCTCATATATCTCTTATAGACTTTTCATCTTTCTGCTTGAGTCAATAGGATGTGATGTCTTTTGTATAATAGTTCTTCTTGAGGGAGAGCTTGTTGGAGAATTAAAATCATGAGTTTGTTGATTTTGAATTTCTTCTTCTTGCCCAAGTGTAATAGTTTTATCATCATTTTCTTCCTTCCACTTCCAAGTATCTTCTTCTACAAACACAACATCACGACTAATAAACACCTTTTGGGTTAAAGGATTGTAGAGTTTGTAGGCTCTTGACTCCTCGTTGTACCCAATGAATATGTATTTTTTACCTTTATCATCTAATTTCTTCCTTATTGCATTAGGTACCTGTGCATATGCAATACAACCAAATATTCTAAAATGAGAAACACTTGGTGTATATCCATATTTTTCTACTAAAATCATCTATGAAAGTAATAAAATACTTGTTACCTCCATTTGATAATGATACCAATGGACCACAAATATCTGTATGAATAAACTGCAATGATCTTTTAGCTCTCCAAGTATTATTCTTTTGAAATGGTAGACGATGTTGCTTTCCAAGTATACAAGCTTCATATATATGGTTTGGATCATCCAATAAAGGAAGACCTTTCACCATTCCTTCCTTTGTCAATAATTTCAAACCTCCAAAGTTAAGGTGACCATACCTTAGATGCCATTTCAAAGAATCATTTGAAAGATGTCCAAGATAACAAACTTCACCTGTTGACTTAACTGAAGAGGAAACATACGATTTGTCGACATCTTCACTTTAGTAATATTTCTTCCTTTTGAATCTTGCAAAAGAAGATAACAATTCTCCATATGTATAATATATCCCTTCTCAATCAATTGTCCAAGACTAAGAATATTACTTGTCATATCAGGAATAAAATATGTATCTGAAATAATAATAAGAAACTCATTCTCTTTGTAAAGTTTTATATTACTTTTGCCTTCAACTTTCAACTTTGATGAGTCTCCAAGACTTACACTTGCTTTCATATTTTCAATTATATCAAATAGATGCCTTTTTCCACACATATGATTACTTGCTCCTGAATCAAGAAACCATATATCTTCTCTTTCGTTGCCCTCGTTTTCAGCCAATAACGAAGTACCTTTTCAATGACACGTACATCATTGATTTGTTCTCCATTTTTCTTCATCAAATTCATAATAGCAATCAAGCGTGAGACATAATCTAAGATAGTCTCATTTTTATTCATCTTTGCTTGCTCAAAATCACCCCTAAGGATTTGAAGACGTACACGTTTCATATGTTCAACACTTTTGAATATTGTGTTGAGTTTATTCCAAACTTCTTTGCTTGTAGTCGCTTTTGCAACTTTCTCAAAAGTGGCTTCATCAAGTCCTTGATATATCAAGAACAATGTCTT
This sequence comes from Vanilla planifolia, assembly GCA_023846275.1. NCBI lineage: Eukaryota > Viridiplantae > Streptophyta > Magnoliopsida > Asparagales > Orchidaceae > Vanilla > Vanilla planifolia. The sequence goes on along the minus strand of CM043865.1, from coordinate 69,358,114 downwards.
TTTGTCTTTTGTTTTTATTTTCTTCAACAGTTGCTTCTCCGCTTCAGTAGCATTTAATTCATCAAAGCCATCCATAACAATCTTCGAAAGGTATTGCGAGCCAAGAAGGGCTTTAAATTGAATGCACCAATTATCATAATTGTCGTTCATTAATCTAGGAACGATCTGTGTCATAATTCCAGACATTTTCAAGGAAAAAAATATCTCTACTCTTCTCCCTTTAACGCTGCAGTGTTTGATCTTCTTCTCTATGCTCTGATACCACTTTGATGGAAATAAAATATTGGAAAAAATTTGAAAATTACAGCAGAAAGCTTAAAGAGATGCTAGAAAGAAACTATGAACTTTTCATTCATGAATGCATATTTACAAAGCAACACTTACATCTATTTATAGCCAAAAAACATAACCAATTCCCTAAATAATTCCTTTTAATTCGAAAGTTTGTTTCCTAAAAATACTTAACAAATTAACAAAATACTTAAAATATGCTAGCCATACTAAAAAAAGTGTTAACAAATCCTTCAAAAGTGCTAAGAAGCACTTAAAAAGTGCTAACCAAATGCTTAAAGTTTGCTAACATGAGTTAGATAAATTTGATTTAAGAAAACAAAAGATCTTTATTATTTTTTTATTCTATATTTGCATTATTCATTTCTCATTTTGTGGGTATGGTGAGCTCTTATTTTCTACAATTTAAACTAGCTAGTTTACTTTGAAAATATCAAAATTAAGTATTATTAATGTAAGAAATGTATATAATATAAAAAATTTTAAATAACTCTTTGATGTTTCATCATCCAAATCAAGAGTACAAGGATTAAAAAAATTGAAATTTTTTGTATTTATTTGATAAAACTAATTATTTAACACAACATATTCGATTTTTTATAAAAAAAAAAGTTCAACAAAAACAATAGAAATTTTTGTGACATTCATTTGATAACCAAAAAATTATTTGAATAGTAACTCAACAAAAACAATCCATACATCATGATAAAAGGAAAATATAACTTGCAATAAATTCCACAATTGTCGACATAACGTATCAACAAAAGGTAATACTCTTTTCTAATGAAACCACCAAATCTGATATAACAAGAAACAAATATGAATCTCATTTGTTGTTAATGGCAACAAATACAAAGCTACTAAAGCATCAAGTAAACTATCATGAACACCTCACATCTAATCATCAAGTATCATTAAAATTTTTATCAAGATTTCCCTTGCCGACGTTCATCTTTTAAAGCCAACACAGCAATCGCCCAGCATTTGACTTCCCTTACACGTGGGTTACAAGGAAGAAGCCGGGAAGCTAATTAATTAATTAAGAAATTTGATCTCTAATTATGAATCAGACATGGATTAATTGAGGTACAATAATTAGTTGAACGATGAACCAAGTCAAAGCTGGAAGGCTCCTTAACTTAAGAAGAAGAGGTATGGAGGAGCAATGAATGCTTGCATTCATTCATTCCCACGGGCCAAGTTTGACAACTTCGCCGAAACTAATTCTGAGCCAGAAAAAGATAGATCCTTTATATATATTGAATAATAATTTAGAATTTTTAATTTTTTTTTTTGAAAACTATGAATGAAATTTGAAATTTCGGATTAATCCAATTTGCTTTTATTATCTCAAATATGAAAAAGTTCAATTTTTTAGCAATTACAGTGGTTTTGACCAGAATATTTGTTAGTAATTTAATTAATAATAAATATTCTAAATTATTAATTGCAATATTTTTTTAATGTTGTATCAAATTTACCTCTGCCGGCGATGCCTCTTTAAAGCCAATGCAACAGCCCTTTGACTTACCCCTTCGCGTGAAGTACAAGGAAGTAGCCAGGAAGCTAATTAATTAATTAAGAATCTTAAGCTCTAATTAAACTAATCACTTTTCAAATGCCAATTACGGGTAAAGAAACCATATCTACCACCTGATTTCAATGTATGTGTCCCATGATTCCTCTGTATGATTCGTATTTTCTTTTTTAATAGTTTACCTGTCGGAACATATTATATTACAAATATTAAACGGCTTCTCCTGAGGCTTTGGCCGTGTTTGGTGTTGCGTTTGAAAAGCGATTCTGCTTGCTATGTTCATGTGAAGCTGCTCGAAAACCGCATGGTACAGAGAGAAGTACAGTTCGTTTAATATTATGAATCAGACATGGATTAATTCGTGGTTGATATGTTAGTTGTTTATGTGATGATTTCACTTAACTCATACATGCATATATGGTAGATCATTTCATTTTGCATTATAACATTTTTCAGCCACATAACCTTGAATTAATATTATTTAAAAACATGCTAGAATCAACATAAATTCGTACAATATTATGTTACTTAACTATTGGTATGACTCCATTTTCAACTATACAATTTAAGTGCAACATAGAATGATCTACGCACTATATAGGTACGATGTGGTCATCACACAAATATATTACCTATTTAGGTTAACCTAGAATATTAATGCATGGTTGTATTTTGCATCGACCTTGTACAAAACTTCAATTTAATCTGGTTCTTAAGCCTTCACTTGTATTATATATACAGAGAATATTTTATATTCGTATGACATTAATTTCATTCTAACAACTTAGTCAAATAAAATCTTAATTAGATCATAAAGATATGAGACATGTTGAAATGAATCACATTTGCAATGTAATAAAAGAACTATTAAATATTCATGCATATATTATGTACTTTGAGTAATACATATAAAAAACTTGTTGTACATATAAAAATCTATTATCAGATGCAAACAATCTATAGTCCTCTTAGAAAATCTAGTTGTGTTATCATGTCACACTCTTACAATCTTTATGATCATCTTGCACAATGATTATAAGACTCTTAATAATAAGTATCGAGTAAAAATTGTATAGCATAATGTACCTAGTAACACTTGTGTGATACACGTTAAGTAGGTGGTGAGCAAGAACTATTATATATATATGATTCATTCATCTGATGCATATGATCTCATCAATAGACAAGGTAACCAATAAGTATAATTGTGTCATATTCATACAACCCATATGATCATCTTGTTTGAAGTCTTTAGAAATCAAGAAAAAAGCTAAGGACTTCTAAAACTTTTAATCGTATAGTGCAATGTTCCTAATCATATTTGTAAGGCAAATTTTAAGAAGCTGAAAACAAATAGGTCAAATAGACGTCTGCATTGGTATGATCTACTGATCCTACTTTTATGAATTATCACTAACAATTTGATTAATCAATTTAAGAAAGAAAACTTAAAGAGGTCCCTCAACTCCAATAAGGCAATAAACAAAAGAAAATATAAAAGAAAATTTTGTATGATCTATCCATCACCTATGATATTAGTTTGTATAAAAAGTTTTATTAAATATGCATATATATATATATATATATATATATTTATTTATTTAATAAAACCTTTAATAATGACTAATATTGTAGCTAGTCTATCCATCTATTTTATTATAATAATAAAATATTGTTGAGATTTTGAAATATGTTTCATGTAAAAAAATATTAAAAGAAACTAAATAATGTATTTAGTAAAATTTTATGCATTTTAGAATAAAAAACTATTTTAAAAAATAATTATTATAGAGACACTTGGAGATTCAACAAAAAAATTTAATCGTCATCAGATATTACATGTTAATGATACCCAACAATACAATATTGAAGATGTCATGGGAATGTATAATGTATTTTATTTTGTTCAAGTAGAATTGTGAATTGAATAAAGGTAGATAGAAATTATAAGATGCGTGAAATTATTAGAATTCCTTTATTAAAAATCTTAAATGCATAATTATAAACAATTTGCTCTATATTTAATTTATAATTTTATACCTAAATTTTAAAATATTATTAATTCTTTCATAACTTTTATATCATACCATCGTATCTTTTGATACTTAAACAATAAAGATTATACCTTGATCATTTCTTTTAAATCAAGCACCATGTGAATATAAATAAGGTAATATTAGACTAGTATTTCACAAATAATTTGATAAACATGTTTAAGTGATGCCCATTTTTTACTAGGATATGTTTATCTAATAAGGAAATTTAGTATCATTGAAAATGACATTGTCATGAAAAATAGTTATATTATGTTAAGATATTGTCTTATTTTGACTATCCAATATTGATCATAAAAAGTGATGTTTTTGAATGACCTCTCACTATTCTAAAAATGTGATCTTAGATATAAAACCTAAAAGAATTCTCTTTATAATTGATGTGAAATTATTTGTATCCTTATCCCTCTACTTAGAAGGTTGTTGAGACTTATTCATTATCTAAGTGATTTAATTTCGAAGATTTCTACCTAATACTACTCTCTATTCTCTTCGATCCATATTGCAAGAAGGCTAGATTTTTAAGTTATCACTCAAGACTTATCGTATGAAAATAAAGTGACTAAAATAGATCTTGAATTGCAAATAGTAAACTTGCATTCGGGAGTATTTGGGAGAAATCGAAAATGACAGCAAAAACCCTAAGTTACGAGAAGACAAAAATGATGAAATTTTATTTCATTCATGCATAACAATAAACAATTATACCATTTTATAAGCAAATAATTTCCTAAATATTTTCTTCTAATTAAAAAATTTCTTCCTAATCTAACTTATAAAGATCAAATTAAAATTTAAAATCCTTCAAACATTTAAACATCTAAAAATATTAATAAACATTTAAAAAGTCTGACAAGTACTTAAAATATGCTAACCAACACTTAAAAAGTGCTAAACAAATACTTCAAGTTTACAAGCATTACTCCCCATAAAACTTGAAGTATCTTCATGCCTAATTGATTTCGTAATTCTTCAAACTTCTTCACTCTAAGTGAGTTTTATAAAAATATCAGTTACTTGTTCTTTAGTACTGCAATGTATCAGGCTTATAATCTCCTTGTTGATATAATCATAAAGAAAATGATATATTGTCTCGAAATGCTTGCTTCTCCCATGTTGAACTAGATTTTTTGCTAATTTGATAACATATATATTGTTAATAAAGATAGTTGTTGACTCTTCTTGTTGATGATGTAACTCTTACAATAAAATTTGCAACCAAATTATTTTACAAACTATTGATGAAGGAGCAATATACTATGCTTCATAAGATGAAATAGCAATAACGTTTTGTTTTGTTGATCTCCACAGAAATACTGATAAACTTAAGAAGAAAAAATAACTAGTTATACTATTCCTTTCATCTATATCACTTTCCTAGTCACTGTCACAAAGTAGTTATATAAATCTGTCCTACTTTTGTTAGTAAAATAAAAATCATAATTAAATATTCCTTTAACATACCTTAGTATACTTTCCAAGTATACAAGCTTCACATATATGATTTGGATTATTCAATAAAGAAAAATTTTTCACCATTCTTTTCTTTACTAATAACTTCAAACCTTCATATTTAAGGTGACTATCTTAGATGTTATTTCAAAGAGTCTTTTGAAAGATGCCCAAGATAACAAACCTTGCTTGTTAACTTTAATTGAAGAGAAAACATATGATTTGTTGACATCATTACTTTAATTGCATTCCTTTCTTTTGAATCTTGTAAAAGAAGATAATCATTCTCTATATGTATAATATATCCTTTCTCAATCAATTATATAATGTTTAGAATATTACTTTTCATATCAGGAATAAAATATACATCTAAAATAATAATTAGAAACCTATTTTCTTTGTAAAGTTTTATATTACCTTTGCATTACACTTTCAACTTTGATAAGTCTCCAAGACTCATACTTGCTTGCACATTTTTAATTGTATCAAATAAATGTCTTTTTTTGTACATGTGATTTCTTGCTCTTAAGGCAAGAAACCATACAACTTTTTTTTCGTTACAATCTTTTTTAGCCAATAATGATATTGACCCTTCTTGTAATTTTTTAGCATAATTTGATTGGTTATTCATACGCCAACAATCAGAAGCATAATGACCAAACTTATGATAATTATAACATTCAACTTTTCTTTCTTTTCCTCTATCTCGAGAAACCTTATTTCTTCTATGTCCATGTTAAGTGTAAGATTGATTAATTTTTTAATGAGATTTGTTTTGGAAACAACCTCTTTCATATCCTCGATGTGAACCTCATCCTCTTTCTCTAGAATTTGAATTCCCTTTCTTCAAGGTATTGTCTTCTTTTAAATTTAGTTTTGATTCTAATGCTTGATCAATAGATGGAACTTAATTTCTTTTTCTTAGTCATTGCTCATGCACTTATAAAGAACTCATTAGCTCTTCAATGGATAATCTACCTATATCTTTAAATTCTTTAATTGATGTTACCATATGCTCAAATATAGGAGTTAAAGAATAAAATACATTTTCTATCACACGTACAACGTCAATTTGTTCTCCATTTCTCTTCATCAAGTTCAAAATAGTAATTAATCATGATACATAATAAGAGATAGTCTCATTTTCGTTCGTCTTTGAATGCTCTAAATTACCTCTAAGGATTTGAAGACGTATACGCTTCACACGTTCAACACCTTTGAATATTGTGTTGAGTTTATTCCAAGCTTCTTTGCTTGTAGTCGCTTCTACAACTTTCTCAAAAAGAGGCTTCATCAAGCCCTTGTATATAAAGAACAATGTCTTTTTTCTTGTTCTTGATTTTCTTTCAACCATTTCTTCTCTGCTTCAGTAGCATTTGATTCTTCAAAGCCATAGATAAAAATCTCTCAAAATTCTTGTGAGCCAAGAAGGTCTTTAAATTGAATGTACTAATTGTCATAATTATCATTAGTCAATCTGGGAATGATTTGTTGCACAATTCTGGACATTTTAAATAAAAACACGTTCCAAATAGTGCTTATGCTCTTCTCCCTTCGACGCTACAGCATTCGATCTTCTTGTTCTTCAATCTCTGATACCACTATGATGAAAATAATGTTAAACAAAATAGATCTCAAATTGTAAATAGCAAACTTGCATTCGAGAGTATTTAGAAGACATCGAAAATGGCAGCAAAAACCCTATGCTACTGGAAGACAAAAATGATGAAATTTTATTTCATTCATGCATAACAACAAAGCAAAAATTACATAATTTTATAAGCAAATAATTTATCAAATATTTGCTTCTAATTCAAAAATTTGTTCCTAATCTAAATGATAAATATCAACTTAAATTTTAAAATCATTTAAATATTTAAACACCTAAAAATGTTAACAAATATTTAAAAATACTACCAAGTACTTAAAATATGCTAACAAATACTTAAAAAGTGCTAAACAAACATTTAAAGTTTGCCAAAAAAATCCACTCAATTCAGTCTCTTGAGACGTAATCTTGGGTGTTAGAAATAAGCTTTAATAAAATATATAAATAAGTCCCAAAGAGACGTCAAATACAAAGATTGAGATTACATGCCCATAAGTAAAGCATCTCGATCATGCCTCAAACTTTAAGCATAGGTAACCATAGCCTCTATCTTAGCCCCAATTTGTTTAACATAAAATATTTTATTCATAAATCCTGGCTACTATAAGGAATGCAAGCATTTCATGTCACCTTGCATTAAGATCATGGATTCCATTGAAGGGCTTCAGTAATGAGATATAATTAAAAATGTTCACACTTCTTATATATTATTGAATGTCATGTTAAAATTCATCAAATTTGATTAAAAAATATTTGTTCACAATCTAAATAAAGAAGAAACATCTCCAAAATAACCAAAAGTGTAACCTAAGAACTACTTAGAAGAATCACCTTAAGTAGTCTAGAAATCGCATAGGGTGGTTCATACAAATTGCTTATGCACAATTTGTTAGCATGATTGCCTTATATGCTAAGGTATTGCGTAATCTAACATGACTCTTCATATGTCTTATTGAACTAAACAACTTGTAATCCAATTGGACAAGTGCTAAAGTAGTTTTTGGCTGCAAATATAGAGTAGATAACATGTAAAATATATTTAAAATAAAAAAGATATAGTAAAACATAACTCAAACGTCAGTAACACTAAATTGTGACTCATGAAGTCAAATCGAAGCTAAAAAAAATTCTGCATCCACCAATGGCTATAAAGAGCACAGAAATAATAAAGTTGGAAATGAATCGTTTAATGTGGGTACAATGATGATAATATCTTCTGTTAATATCGGCATGAATGATAGTTTGATCAAACCAACAGACAAACTAGCAATGACAAATACAAAGTTAATACAACTGACAGCTCTACTAAACCATAAGTAAACTGTCATGAATAACTCACATCTAATCATTAAGTGACTGATCTACCCAAACAAGAAATATCATTAAAATTTTTATTAAGTTTTCCCTTACCGACGTTCCTTCTTTAAAGCCAACTCTCTCGTCCCCCATTTGACTTCCCTTACACGTGGGGTACAAGGAAGAATCCAGGAAGCTAATTAATTAATTAAGAAACTTGATCTCTGATTATACTAATCACTTGTCAAAAGCCACGTACAGGAAAAAACAATATCTAACTGCTGATTTCAATGGCATGCATGTGCCCCATTATTGTTCTGTATGATTTGTAAGTTTTCTAATCATTCATCTGTCGGAACATACGGTATTACAAATATAAAAATAACTTCTTCTCCTGAGGCTATGGCCTTGTTTGCTTGCTTTCAATCGGTGGAACCTTGAAGTAAGTAAATATAAATCTACCATGGAATCTAAGGGTAGGCTGCAACTCTTGAGCTGGAAGAAATATTGCTGGTTTAATGTTATGTATCAGACATGGACTAAATGGAGTTCAATGATTAGTTGGACGACGAAGGAAGTCAAAGCTGGAAGGTTCGTTAACCTCAGAAGAAGAGTAATGGAGGAGCAATGTATACTTGAATCCATTCCCCCGGGTCAAGTTTGACAACGTCGCAGAAACTAATGCATGAGTAATTTTTATCTTCTCAGACCATAACAGATGATAGATTCTTTACATTTATAATAATATATATAATATATAAGAATTAAATAGCCAAACAATTATGTATGTCAGAGATGGTTTTATGTTTGAATGGGAAGGGTGTGTTCCATTTGACTAGTGAAAATAAACTATCATGGTAAAATATTTGGTAAAGCTTAGGTGAGATGTCACCACATGGTTCCATTTCAATTTGATGTAACTTGACGTGCAAAATGACTATAAATAGAGTTATCATTGATAATATGGAGTTTATTCTTATTAAAACAATATTCAATGGCAAGTATAAGAAGTGGATTGAGTTTCTATTTTGCATCATAAGTAGATGGAAATTTTTTAGTATTGGGGTTTTTGAATGTCTAGCTAGATTTGTTTGGAACTAGTTTGGCAATAAACAAAAAAATTGTAAATAAATGTCTTATGTTTTCAAATTATCAAAATGATTCAAATTTAGGTAGCAGTCTTATTAGTTATATTTAAAGTACTGAACTTTTATGTAAATTTACGATACAATGATAAACATTGACTCATCTGATTTGAGTTAGAAATCTACTAAGAATTTAAATTTATGATAAACTAGAAAGTTTAAGATCTACTCATTTAAATAATTAAAATTCAACTAATTTGAATTATAACTAAAAAAGTTATGATAAAAAATGGTATAATTATACAAAATAACTTATTGAAAAATTATTATCTATAATTTCATTGATTGATTTCGTAAAATCAAATGGTGTAATGAATATATATAAATAAAAAATAAATTTGCAAACTTTAATAATGACCATTTTTTTATTTTAACTAAATAAATTTTTATAATTATACATGAAAAAAAGTAAAATGATAGATTGTCTTTAGGAAAATATGATAAGTGAACTCAATCTATTATAGTGTTGTATATTGTTAAAACAATTATGTGCTTTAGATATATTTATTGCAATAAAATAAAGGAGAAAATTATTATTTTATTAATAATTTAAAATTTTTTGTATTATGTTAGAATCATAGGAGTCATAAGTTCGTATTTAAAATTCCACTTATGTTAAAACTTTTAGTCACTTTTGGTAATTGTCACTAATTTTTGTTTATTTTAAAGAATTTATAAAAATTGGACAATACTAAATAGAATTTAAATTTGATGCTTCTACATATTTCAAAGAAATTTTCAAATATGAAAAAAACAATTCTAAAAAATTATTAATTACTTAATTTTTTAAATTTTTAAATAAATAATTGTCACATACCCTTTGGTATATTACACAAACTCACTAGGCTATGAGACATCAACTCATAATAACGATACAAGATTAAACATCAAGATAATATTGTAATGAGCAAATAATACTTGATAACATCATTAAAAATGATCATGATTTGTTAATGCATGGGTTGTAGTAATAAGATAATTCTTTTTATTATAATTTAGCATTTAATTATTTTTTATTCTATTCATACTCTTTTATTTGTTTTTCTTATTTAGAGTCATATTTCCTATATTATTATTATCACTATGTTATATCATACCATAGTCTACTCCATTATCACAATTGTCACTCTAGTAAACCAAAATGTTAATTGTGAAAAAAATCATAACATAGTTTATAATTGTACTTATCTCTCCAACAAACAAGTAACTGGCAAATTATAACATGATTTATAACCATATTTGTCTTTTCTAACAAATAGGTTGGTGACAAACTCATAACATGTTTTATAACTATACTTATCTCTCTAAAAAACAACGTAGCCACAAATCATAAGAGGACTTAGTGCTTCATAGTAACTCACAACATCATATCTCATCTAATATCAAATTATAACAAATCTCATTACATCCGAATTGGTGGGTAATATTTTATGAAAACTTATATCTTATCTTATCATATTATATTATGATATCATGATAATTGATACATATAATAATATTTAAATAATTTATAATGTTGTTTATTATCATTTTCTTCTCATTCTTATTCTCTTGTTTTATTATATATCACACATTATAATATATTATTATAGCATTTCATATTAATACAATATATAAGAATAATAGGATAACACAAATATTAAAATGAAAATAAAAAAACAATAAAATTATGCATATTAAAATCACCTATCGTAGTGTCATATTTAATGATTGACACAATAACAATCATGCTTATATCACAAGACATAATATTTTAAATTACTAATAAAATGATGTTTTCTTTCATTATTTTGTTTTATTAAATTTATCTTTAGCACATAATGATCTTATAATAATAGAACAAACATTCAATACTATAATAGAATGTATTTCACTAATTAGATTTTTCCAAAGACAATATATTATTTTATCTTTTTTCTTATTCAATTATAAAATTTTATTTAATTAAAATAAAAAAATTATCATTACTAAAATTTAGAATATCATTTTTTCTATTTATATTAAACTATTTGATTTTATCAAACCTATTAGTCAAACCGCACATTACTTATCAATAAGTTTCTTTGCAAATTTTACTATTTTAATTATAACACTTTTGTCTCTTATTAAGATTAAATGAATTTAAATTCTTCAAATAAGTGGATATATAACATCCTAGTTTATCATAAAACCCAATTCCTAGCATGTCCTTAGCACAAATTAGATGAAGCCATGGTTTCTTATGGTATAGCAAATAATACTTATAGATTTAATATTTTAAGCGTAACTCACAAACTAATTATCTAAATTTGATGATTTTTATCATTTCAAAAAGTAAGAAAGTTATTTACAACTTATTAGTTAATCATTCAATCTCGTTCTAAACAAAATCTAACTAGAAATTCAAAAACCTAACTTTTAAAAAATTTTCACATTAGAATTATTATATAATCCATTTATCTCTCCTCAAAATTTTATATATGCTTTGCTTTTTATCAAAATTTATTATCATTAATCCTTCTCTTTGCTTTAATCGTCCTCTAACAATCAAACCTTGTCTTTGCGATTCAGAATTTGAGGAATCTTTGTCAAGCATTGTTTTTTATAACAGTGCCTATGAAATATTCTCTAGAGAAATCGAATCTCGATCATATAATATTGAGTCCCTCATATTGGCGTAAAAGGATGACAAAAATACAACAGAATTATAGCAAGGTCGTCATCATCATACATAACTTCAAGCATCTCTAGATCCGTAATAATTCTCTTAAACTCATCCAAATTAGACTTGATAATACTTCTTTTAATGATATTGTATGTATACAAATGTTACTTCAAAAGGAGTTTGTTTAGTAAACTTTTTATTATACAAAGAGTCTCCAAACTAAGCCACAAAGTCATAGTTGTATCTTCTTTCATGTAATCTTGCAAAATATCATTTGAGAAGTCCAATAGGATTTGGGTTTTTTCTTTTCAATATTTTCTCTCTTTCTTCTCCATTGTTATGATTGATGATATCTTCTTTATTTCGAGAATGACGTCATCCAGATCTAACTACACCAAAATCACTCACACAATAATTTCCCACAGAGCAAATTGTGTGCTCTGATCTAACTTCTCGATGTCGTACTTTATGGTTGTCATTCACAAAAATTTGACTAATCATCGAACATGTCTCAGATACCAATTTATTATAAAATCGGTTCAAATCACAGTAAACCAAATCTAAATAGTAAAAAGATTTATGTGAAAAAATAAATTAGAAAAAACCACAAGAGAGTACAAGCAAAAAAATTTACTATAATTTAGGGTTACAAGAGAATTTATGAGAAAGAAAAATACTTTTAAAATAATCCAAAAATTACTACAAATCCCTAAGCTCACACACACACACACACACACAAAGATATATATATATATATATATATATATATATATATATATATATATTTGTGGGATGTCGAATCAATGTGAGATGATATTTAAGGGTCAGGGGTTTAGAACTAGAATTAAGTTGTAAGTTTTTGGGTAGATTAGAAGAATGTGAGTAAAGACACTTTTACAACATATACATGTGTATGATGTTAGTATACCTTTATATATATGATTAGGTTTATTAAAGCAAAAGCTTAAATTAATTAAAGGTAGGCAACCACAAGTTTATAATATCGCTTGATAAAAAACACCAAGGTCTACTAATGCAATCACAGGTATATTATTTTTACATAGTTTACTACTTGCATCTTATTAGATTAATAAGTTTTATATTATTTTATATCATTATGGATTATTAAAAAATTAAATATAAAATTTTAAAAATTAGAATAATATTTATTAATTAATTATCTGATGGGAGTAAGATTAAAGTAGAACTCTTAATCCAAAAAAAAATAGGGAGAAGAAAATTCATTATGTAATTGATCATGCTAGAAATCATATAATTTAATGTATATTAAGTATGGATTTGCTATCAGATTATCGTTTAGCCATAGATTATTAGGAAAAAAGGTAAAAAAGTGTCTTATGAGAAAGAATTAGTATATTTTGAGTAATGATAAAGAATTTTTATTATTTTTGTGATAAAGTTATAAAGGTTATTTTTTAAAGGATGTGAAGAATACTTGATATTTATGATGGATGTAGATAGGAAATTTTCTCAACTGTAAAAGTAACTCACAGTATGTTAATACTTTGATGTTTCTCTTATTGAATTACTAGAGTTGTCACCTTAAAGAGAATTAAAATTTAAAATTCATTTGGTTTCTAGAGTTGAACCAATTTGTAAAACTTATTAAATGCCTTCAATTGAGTTATAAGAGATAAAAATGTAAATACAAGAATTTCCAAAAAAAAGTTTTTATAAGACCTATTATATTTTATTGGGGAGCTCCAATCTTATTTGTGAAACAAAAGATAAAAGTTTATGAAAGTATATTGGCTAATGAGAATTTAAAAGATTCACTATAAAGAATAAACATCCTTTGCCAAGGACAAATGATTTATTCAATCAACTTTAAGTGTAGCAGTATTTTAAAGATAGAATTGAGATCAAAATACCATCAGTTGAGAATTAAAAAGGAAGATATGCCAAAGATAGCTTTTAGAACTAGATAAAAGCACTATAAATTTGTAGTATTTATCTTTTGGGTTAACTAATGCACTTATAATATTTATGAACTTAATGAAAAAAGTGTTTAAGAAATATTTAGATCAATTTTTCAAGATATTATTAATGATATTCTAGTCTATTCAAAAAGCAAAGAAAAGCATGCTCCTTATTTAGTCACAATACTACAAACATTGAGAGATCATCAACTTTGTGATAAATTCTTAAAATATGATTTTTGATTATTTAGTGTAGTATTACTTATGTATGTTGTTAGTTTAGGCATTATTTTAGTAGATCTCCAAAAGATTTCTACAATTATGGATTGATTTAGACCAACTAAGTGATAAAAGTCTTAAGTTTTTTTGGAGAATAGTTGAATATTAGATAAATTTTGTGAAAGAATTTTCTTAAATAGTTTTTCTTTTAACTTGTTTAAATAAAAAAGTAGTGAAGTTTGAGTGGGGCTTTGCATGTGAACAAAGTTTTCAAATGTTAAAATATAAGTTAACTACTAATCCAATGTTAGTATTGCCAGAAGGATTAGAAGAGTATTAAATATTTAGTGATGCATCTTATCAAGTTTTGGGTATTGTATTGATGCAATTTGGGAAAGTGATTACATATGAATCCTATTAATTAAAAACCCATGAGAAGAATTAGCCAATGCATATTTTAAAATTAGCAATGATTATCTTTACTCTAAAAATTAAGAGACATTACCTTTAGAAGGTTAAATATGAAGTATTTATAGATCATCAAAGTTTGAAGTATATCTTTACTCAGAACAGCTAAATTTAAAGCAAAAAAATGGTTGAAATTTATTAAAAATTATGACTTGAAAAACATTTATCACCCAAGAAAAGAAAATGTTGGCTGATGCTTTAAGTAGGAAAGTAAGTGTTTATATGATAATAATGAAAGAAGATGAGAAGTAATTAATTTATTTTTAATTTAATAAGCTATTGTTTGAAGTTAAGATATGAAGAAGTATAATAATGTTATTTTAGTTATTATTAAGGTCTGATTTGTCAGAGTCGATAAAAGAAGATAAAAATGAAGACCCAAAATTGCAAAATATGATTCAAAAAATGGAAAAAGGATGGATCTCTAATTTTAATTTCGATAATAATTGATAAAAAACTAAAGTTTCAAAATAAAATGTGTGTTCCTGATCACCAATAATTATGATAAATATTATTAAATAAAGAACATAATTTTAGATACTCTATACATCTACGAGAGAATAAAATTTAGCTCATTTTTTACCAATAAAAAAATTTATGTAGTAGAAAGATTGATAAAAATCTACTTAGAATAAATAGTGAAACTACATGGTATATCAAAAGTAATTTTGGGAGATCTGTTCAAGCTTTTGGCGCTCAATTGTGATTTAGTATTGCATTTCATTCTCAAACTATTGGATAATGGAAAGAACTATAAAAACATTAGAAAATTTATTAGGCTTATATGTATTTGATTTTGGAGATGATTGGGAAAGTAATTTACCATTAATAAAATTGTTCTATAATGATATTTATTGTTATACCCGGTAAAATATTATAAGTTTAATCTTCAATAATTCAATGGTGGCTTGGATGATTTCAGATCGACAGTAGGATGAGCCAGGAGCTCAATTGGAGGCTATTGGAATTTTTGAAATTTTCTGGGGATTTTTCGGAGCACCGAGATTTTTTTTAAAACCGGAATTTGGTTTTTTTTTTACCGCGCGTGAACCGGACCGGAGCGGTTCAGCGAAGGCAGGGCGGTTCGCCGAGGTGCGTTTGCGCGTGCGTTTAGATAAGCAGCGGATAAGCGGATCGGACGGGCGAGATCAGCGGTGGAGATTAACCGGCTGATCGGGTGTTAAGCGGCGTTTTTGGAAGGTCAACCGGCGCTTAATGGGTCTTAACGGGTTATTACCGGTTTAAGCCGGGTACTTAACCTAAACTGTTCGGCTGTCAGGGTTTCGAACGGCGGCTAGAGGCGAGGTGTTCGCGGCGAACGACAGTACTTTTCGGCAGCCTTCCAAGGGGCTTTTGGTAACCGGAGGTTCGCGGGATAGAGGCGAACATTTTGGTACCGGTTTCGTTCGGCAAGGAGCTGCGGTTGATTGCGTGCGAGCTTCACCGTCGCCAGCGAGCAAGGTAGGAAAGTCAGATTTAAATTAGTTATTTAGTAGAAATTAAAAGCATGGAATATTTTGCTTAATGAACACAAGTATGTGGATGAAAAATCGGACTTAGTTGAATGCTAATTTGCGTCTTTTACAAATTTTGGATTTTCGGGAAAATTCCCTTTTCGTCGAAAATTTTAGTTAATGCTTAGGAACATATTAGGGATTTGTATTATCAGTGATGCCATTGAATTAGTTAATTAATTGTTGGATTAATCTTAAATCTCGCATACAGCAATGGCGTACGGGCGAACTCCTTCGGCGAAAATTTTCAATGAACCTTAGAAATTAGTGGCATTATTGAAACATTAGGATAGTACGAACATCGAATTTTGTTTCTCCTTGTTCACGTTCGCCGGAAATCGACGGAAGGATTGGATTGGTCGGCAATTGCGTCGGTTAGGGTTCGCGGGCGTCGAACCGAGGAAGGAGAAGGGTTTAGATTAATTACGAATTTATTTAAGTAATTAATGGTATTTATATAATATTTATTAGTAATTTTAATTAATTAAGCATCGACCGATTAACGGATTATTAAGGTATTTGGTTTCGGCGGTGTCGCGGTTCAGAGCGAGGGTTCCGAACCGGCAGCGAAAACCGGTTCAGCGGGATTCGGCGCGGACGAACGGCGTGGAGGAAAATTTAATTCGGAAATTAATCCGAATTTTCGGAAAAAGGATATATGTGGAATTTAAATTTTTTTCGGAAATTTATTCCGAATTTCGAAAAATGGATAAAGGGCGGAAATTGATTTTTTTGAATCTAAAAATTTCCTGAAGTGAGAAAAAGGTGATTTTTAGAAATCACGTAGCCAAGTTGAAATTGACTATTGGAAATTACCCATAAATTCAGTACAGCTGGATTAGTTGGAAGGAAGTGTGACACTTGGGTGCTACCAGAATAGTCAGAATTTTGGTACAGTTTGTGTTGCTTGGATGGCAATGACATGGATTGAGTCAGTTTACTCAGTGTTGGCATATTTCATGGATTGGCATATTGGACCGGAATACTATAGGCCCTATATGATGTTTTAGGGTAGTTGTGGTAGGTAACTGTGCGGTACAGACTTAGCTTCCACAGTATACATGTGGACTGGTATGCGCCTTGTTGTATCTGGACACATGTTGCCGAATCTTGGAGTTAGAGCTTGGCAATGACTGTAGGGGCGTGGCTTCTATGGAAATTGTTGGGAGAGGACTTCTTGGAACAGTGGCTGAGTCGATCTCTTCTGGTCTATGAGTGTAGGCCTGCGTGCCTGAGAGTGGCAGTGGCAGGGGTGACTTGCCGTGGCTAGCCAAGTGTGTAGGCCTGCGTGCCTGAGGGTGGCAGGGGTGTCTCACGTTGGCTAGAGATCTATGTGACTGGTTCTGTCTATAGTCTCCAGAAGATTGATTGACGAGAGACGCTGCGGTGTCGGGTGCTAGGCGTTGTGATGCGTGCGCAGAGATGGGCGTGTCCCGCTGGCATGCTTTGCCTAGGCGCCATGCGTGCGCAGAGATGGGCGTGTCCCGCTGGCATGCTGCCTGGGAGCACAGAGGAGAGCTACTCTGGTGTGACTGGGGGTGACTGTGGTTGCTCAGAGTCTGGGACTGAGAGTGCCTTTCCACCCTACATTGTTATGGTGTATTTCTATACTCTTGCTATTATCCTTCTCTTGCATGAGAGTTTTTTTTACTAGCTGTCTTTCCTACTGGGCGTAGCTCATTCTTTTATTATCCATAATTTTTCCAGTGGCTCGGCAGACTTGACGCCACCCAGCTTTAGGTGGGATCGTGATCAGTAGGCTAGTGGAGGAGATCTGATCTGTGATTTTCTGAGACATTCTGGTTAGTTGATTGTTGCTGTTGGATGTATTCAGTGAGACTGTTATTATTATGTCTTGTATTATGTGAGGGTGATTCTGACTCATGTACTCGTATGGATGATGTGGTATTGATGGACTGTGATTTTTCATATGAGTTACATTTTTATACACTATCTTATTTTCTATCTTGACGGTATGGTGTGTGGAGCGCCATTTCATATCGGTGGATGTTATATATTTTTTTGTTGATGGTGAGGTCATTACATGACTATGGAACTTAACCTTGGGGGTTCAGACTTCTATTAGATCGGTTCTCCTACCGGTATGGGTTAGGAGTATTGGGTCTAGTAGGAGTAACATTGCGCGAGTTCATCAGTTAATTCAAGAGTCATGAACCTGATTTGACGGTGTGCCCGGGAGATGGGATCCACATAGTTAAGGAAAGTAGGTGTGTAATGATGTGTTATATCCTATGTTTTTCGTAGGCTACTCAGGTTGGTATGGGACGATCTGAGCTGTCTATATGTAAAAAAAAAAAAAAAAAAAAAATCTGGGGTGTAACAGTTATGAATCTACTATTAGCATGATGCATTATGAAGTCTTATATAAGAGGAAACATCAATCACTTTTGTGTTGATATGAAGAGAAAGAAATGACAATTTTGGGTCATGATTTTGTGGATAAAGCCTTTAAGAAAATGAAAACTGGTCATGAAAGATTTCATGTAGCACAACATAAATAAAAAAAATAAAACATTAAATTTGAAGAAGTGGATCATGTGTTTTTAAAGGTAAGCCCAATGAAAGATATAAATATTTTGATAAGCTAGGTAAGCTTAAGCCAAAATTTATGGAGTCTTTTCAAATCTTAGAAAGAGTGGGACTAGTGGCTTATCAATTTGCATTATTACTACAGATGGCTAATGATGTTTATAACTTGTCTCATGTTTCATCCCTAATAAAGTATCTTTCAGATCCTTCATATATTATAAGCCATGATGCAGAGAAAATTAAGATTTGACTAGATACAGCATATGAGAAAATGCTTCTACAAATTTTAGATCATGTAGAAAAGATGTTAAGAAACAAAATAACTCCAGTAATTAAAGTACTTTTGTAGAACCAATCTGAACGAGAAACAACTTAGGAGGTATAAGAAGTCATGATGATAAAATATCCATAATTGTTTTAGATTTTGGGATGAAATGTTTATAAAAAGTGAAGAATTATAATATCTCAATTTTTTAAATATTGTTATGAAATTTTATTTAATTTTGTAACATGTATTTAATATATTAAATATTATTATTTTATCATTTGATATGGTGTGCATGATATTTATGTTAAATAATAGATCAAAATAATATTCATGCCATGTCTTATAATGTGTATCACAAAAAAAAAATTTAAAATTTTATAATGAAAATAGTTTTGAATAGATTTTTTTGATATCAATCTAATGGTATTTGTTTCATATTAATCAAAATTTGTTTAGAGTTGAAATAAAATTTTAAAGTTATTATATAATTAACTGATATATTATAATAAAATATTTAAATATAAATATCTATAAATCTACATAAATAATTAAATAATATTATAACTAAATTTATTAAGCATATACTATACTTCAATGATGGAAATTGGCAAAATCCTAAATCCCTACAAGTTTTTGTCACTGATAATCGCAAGCCAAAATCCCCTTTGATTTCACATTGGAGAAGATGGGGAAATTTGAGAAAGGAGAAGTGTTTTTCTTCAGACAATTTCTCCATTGCAACCCTCACTATAGGAGATTTCATTATCCACATAGAAATAGTTAGCTAAGGTCATAAACATCAATTTCCTCATGCACAAACAAAGGTGAATGAAAGGTAAAAGTTCAATTTCTTAGAAGATTGAGCATCCTGTTTTGTTTAATTTGTAAAATTTAGAGTTATCATAATTTGATATTATTGCTTGTCATGATAATTGAAATTGATGTATATGTGTTGATTTTTGTTGATAATAAATTAATATTTTAGAAAATTATGATAAGAATTAAGTGATTTGGTAGGTATGGAAGAAATGAAGAAATTTGATGAATTTAAGAATTTAAAATTCCTAACTTTAAGTATAACAATGTGAAGGAAAAGCCAAGATTGAAAGACCAAATCAATTTAGAAGATAGATCCTCTTCATATAGATGAGGCATAAATCAATTTATTGTGATATAAGTATGCTTATTTATTTATATTCCTTGAGTATGCTATTCTAAAGTAATATTTCTTGCTTAGAATTATAAAATTGAACCTATTTATACATTTGAATTTGAATAATAAGATTAATGTAGCTTATTGTTGATAAATAAATAAGATTTATATGTGAATTAAAAATAAAAGAATAAAAATCAAAGAAATAAAATATGAAAGAAATTAAGAAATATATGATTATTTATGTGATATAATACATAATAATGATACATTAAATGAAAATGATAAGAAATATAATTTTTCTTGTGTTGTTATCTTTTGACTCTGATGTCGTACTTAGAACCATACTATACTTTGCTTTTAACACTTTGAGCAAGGAGGTTGGATATAGTTATATATCATACCATGATATGAAATGGTATCAATGATATGATAATTGGCCTCTTAGAGGGTTATCACTAGTTGTCTTTAGACCCGTAAGGTTATTGGGTGTAGGTGTGTAGCCCATACTAGTGATGTTGTCACTAACTTACCTTCAAGTTTGTACGATAGATAGGTATGATATTTAGGCCATACTGATAAGGAATTATATGATGCTGGCTAATTGATTTGCCTACAACTAAAGACATACCTATTAGACTTTTGATAGATAATGATATGCACATTATAAGATATGTTAGTAGGGATGATAATCATAGGAAAATAAGGCCTAAATTGAGTTAATAAATGAATCAATTAAAAAGAAATTGAATAAATAAATAGAAAAAAGACATAAGTGATAAAAATATAAAGTCAAACAAATAGGTTGTTTTTTTGTTATTTTTTGAGTTAATATAACTATTCTTTCTTACTTTTGTTATTTATTATTTGGTTTATTATTTTATTATTTTTTATATTTATTATATTATATTACCTTTCTATTTATGACTTATCCATTATAGGTTTTGAGACTCATTTCCTACACTTACATTACAGGCCAACCAAATATCGAGATGAGAACTTTTGTAAGATTGAAGATTTAGATATGTAGTAAGTGTTTGGAGAATCTATCATATGATTATGATACATCTAGATTTTATTACTAATTGATGTTGTTGTACTATTAGAATGGTTATGGTGTGTATTTTATATGTTTTATGGATTATTATTAATTTTATAGATTTGGTTGATAGAATATATGATTTAGAGGTGGTTTTTAGTTTTAGATTTTGTGGTTTACATATTTTACAATTTTGTGACATAACTATCAATATATATATATATATATATATATATATATATATATATATATATATATATATATATATATATATGATAAATATTATATATTAAAAAGAGAATTTTTAAAAGAGATTTTTTATCTATTTATTTTTTAGATTTAAGAGAAAGTTAATTGGTTTTTTAATATTATGAAAAGAAAATTAAGTTGTAAAGTGGTCTCATCCATCACTCCTTACCTATAGGGTTAGGTGGGGTGGACAACTACAATGAGGATATCCTTTTATTTGATGATTGTTAGCTTCTTACATCTGTGATTAAAGTCATATGAATATGAGTAATTAAATCTATGAGATAATGGTAAAAAAATAGAAATTAAGCCCAAAGGAATACAAAACTTGATCAATTTAAAATAAATTAATTAACATGAAAAAGAATTTTTATGTGATTTAGATTTTTTTATAGTTATTAGTTATCATTTTATCATTTGAATATTATTTTATCCTATTATATCTTCTTCTTATATTTTATTATTTTATAAGATTTATGTGTTGAGCTTTTTAGAATCTTATAAGTATTTATGTCAGATATCATGCATACACTATGTAGAGAGATATAAACTATAAGATTATTAATAAGGATCATAATAATTAGTTGGCTCAATGGATTGGGTACTATATGGAGTTGGCGTTACAAGATTTTGTGGACTATAGTATCATATGTATATCGATACTATATTGTAGTGACTATCATGTTTTTATCTATATACTTGAGATCTTTTGTTTATACTTTTATTTTTCAAAGATTTTATTTTTGGGTTACATCCATGATTTGGATTAGCATTGGATAGACTTTGGATTTGTTTTGTCATTAGATTCTTGCTTAAGTTTTTATTTGTTTGCATATTTTTATTTAATTATGTTTAATCTTTATTTTTATTAGATATTATCAATTAGTTATATGTTTCAATGATATTTAATATTTTGATAATATATTAACACTTTAAATAACTAAATAATTGATTGGTTAGTTTTGAAACTTGTCATGACTTTGCTTTTCATTTTGATGTTATTGATTCTTAGTTTTGGATTGAAGTTGTTACAATTAACTTCGTTTTATATTTTTTGTATATCAATTTAATTGTTTGGAATTTATCAGACTTTTTTCTATTGAATGTTGTTAGATTCTTAAGAAATTTTGATTTCAAATTGTAGTAACTAAACAAACAATTGTGTGAAACACCATCAATATTATTCATAGAATATTTTGAGTAGTGCATACTATAAATGTTTTGTAAATATACATAACAAATGTGTAATTATAGGAGAGATTTTCGAATTTGAAACTAAGAAATAACATAAATTTATTTGAAATAAACAAATGATTTTTACAAGACTCATCCATTTGTGTAATTAAATAATGAGAGACAATGATTATGTCATTGTTGCCATTGCTTAAATGATATTAGGATTGATAAATTTCTATTTAGTTTGGGTACAATATGATAAAGTCATTATTGATCCTTTATCTAAAACAAATCTCACATCAATATAGTTTTGGCATTATCAAGAGTACTATGACAAGAAAATAAAAAAAGACATGATAAGAGAAACTAAAAGGGATAAGACTTCACTCAATAAATAAACTTCTTATGTCCAATTGAATTAAAACTAGAAGTGATCTCCATCAAAATACCTCTTACTCTAATAAGACAACATGGTAAGTGTTTAAAAGTCAAGCATGTAACCATTATGTCCCTCTTTATATTAGTCACAGGCTTTCCTATAACATTTATAAACACATTTTCATCAATCATTGCATTGAATATTCAATTTTTTCCACTTGTGCAAGCCTATATTGAAGTTGTGCCATAATTCAACTTTCATGCTAACATGTAGAATGCTATCTTTTGCATATCTTCCATTGCCCTAACTATTTAAGATAAGATAAGCATATGTTTTAAAGGTTATGCTTTTCTTTGATAGATCATATCTTCTAAATATTATATATTTTTAAATGTTATATCTTATCTTCTGAAGTCTATTAATTGTCTATAGTATAATCCTTGTCAAGTATGAAAAATAGAAGTATTTTCTCTCCATCTTATTCCTTAATTTTTTTAACATCTAGTATCAAAGGACAATTTAACTATAGGTGTTAATAAAGTAGTGAAATTACATTCATTTGAAGGTCAATGGCTTTTGGTGTTAATGTAATTATGGCACAATCAATGGTTTCTATATTTGTGGAAGGTCTTGATGGAGACACTATTATTATCATAAAGATTATGGAATCTGTTGTACCCTTGGTCATTGCATAACTTGTTTAATGATAATAAAACAATTGTATTAGTTTTACTAATATATTTCTTAAGTGTTTTAGATTATGCATCTTGAGATCAAATAGGGATTGATCATTTGGAGAGCTTGATCAAAAGTTTCATGGTTCAATCTACATGAAAATACATGTTAAAGAGCGTTGGTGGATTTGCTCATGCTTGGCTCAACTTGTAAATCATGGGGTCATTTGTTTCTTTTTTTAGTAGAGTGGCTAACCATCAAGAGTTCATTATTAAGACTTCATTTGGGTTTTATTGGTTATCTCATCACTTGTTTTCTATATAACTCAATTATGATTATATTGCATATTTAACTAATGTATTAACTTTTTAAATCATTTCTTGAGCACTAGAACTTCATTAGGACACTTACAATATTACTACATGCTATTTTAAGTTCATCTCATATCTTTATATATTAAAATGAAGCTTAAAATATATTTAATTCAAGTTATATTATTTATTATTTATTGGTTATATAGTATGATATCTAATATTATAATTAAAAACAATCTATATTTTGGCTTAAAATATCAATTGAAGTATGAAGTCTTCATGGCATTGTAGGGTATGAGGTCTTCTTGTACAATTATAATCACAGAATAAACAAACTATTAGAAACATAAATGGGATTGTATGAGGTATCAACTTCCTACATGTGTTTTCTGATCTTTAAAAGTAGGGTTTTTCTTAGTATCATATGAGAATAAAGATTTCTTTTCATGAGTATATCATTTATTTTTCCTCAAGATTGGTTAAGTGCATAGGCTTAGTATTGGTTGGACAAGCTCGATTTTTATATAGTATTAATATGGCCATTTTCTATTATGAGTGGTTTGATAAGAACTATATATCACATATTACAAAATCTTTGTGTCGTAACTATATGCTCCAGTGAAAATTTTATATAAGTTAATAAACACACTATGTTTAGTAATATGATTACTTGCTACTTTTTGGCACACAATACAAGTACAAAATATTTGTGTCATAATTGTATAATCATTAATAGTTATGCTCATTGCATCAGATGAGTATAATATTTTTATTATATAAGAATGCAAACTAATATATAAAAATACTTCACATATAAGATCATTAATGTATAAGACTTATTTGATCGCTATTAAACATAAAAGCATAAACTTGACATCGTACAAATATGATAATAATACAATAGAAATACATTCATCACATAGTATATGTTACATGTACTAAGATGATCTAAGTATTGGAATTATTTGATGGTCTACTTTACAACACTTGTGCTAAGCATACAAGTATCTCAACTAATTAAGATATCTATTATACAACCATTCATAGTTTATAAAAACAATGTACGACATTTTCCTAAGAGCTCAACCAACATGCGACTTTCAACTTTTAAAATGTTGAGTTAGTTTGGCTTCTTTGCAAGCCAACCCAAAGCATGTAATGCAAGAAAAGATGAATTGAGAGGGATTTGAATTATGAATATTCCCAAATATTTAGTAGTTATATTATCTTGGCTCTAGTTGAGTCAAAATGTCTTAGGTATCAAACATAGAAATCTATGTTTGTTAATGATAACCTTATCAAATTTTCAATTGGGGGACTCCTGTAATGGCCATAAAGTGGAAAGATTTCTATTTATGAGAGCTCAAGAAGAGAACATAGAAACACATAAGAACTCTGAAATAGAAAAGAAAGAGAAAAATAGCTCTCGTTCTTTCAAAACACTGATACTAACAATGATTTATTCCCCTTTTTTCATTGGGGTCACAATATAGGGAACTTCTAAATCTTGTTGCATCCAGATGAATTGATTATTTTTATCCATAAAATTAGTTTCAAATATCTAAAAATCATGAAAACTTCTTATGATTTTTTATGTTGCTTTGAGATTCATAGTTTATTTTAAGAAGATCACTAAAAGAGGCTTCAAATTTTGCAGTGTCCGTAGGTGATGCCACATGGTGCTACATGACAAATTTGTTTTCATCTCATCTCTTGATTATTTTACAATTGTAGATTATTTGATGATTGAATGAATCTATAATTAATCTTTTAATCATATACAATACAAGAGCCATATCAAACTTATACAATATATTGTTTTAAACCTATCAATATTAGTTGTATAAATTGATTATTGGGATGATCATTATATGTATTTTATTTGGTATTCAATTTTTTTTAAACATTGTTGGATCACCTTGGAAGTCATCCTCAAAAGAGCTTAATTTCTGTCAATATTATACTATTATATTGATATGATAAATGCTTACTCAGGAGTTTTTATTTATTCTTATGTCATCATTGTCTATGTACGATGCATTTGCACAAACAAAAAATGAATTGATCAAATAGATGTATTAGCATGGTGATCTTATCTAAATACCTTTCACCTCTATACAATCAAATAGATGTATTATTTGGAGCTTTTTTAGGAATGTGTTTTTAAACATTGCACTTGTTTTTATCTATTTTGAGGATGTTAGATAGTATAAATAGGAGTGATTTTGAGAATTAGTTGATTCTCATTACTAAATCTTTTTATAATGGTTATAAAATAAGAAATTTTGTAGTTGTATTGTGAACGAATAAAAAAATAGAAATTTTAGTTATTGTATTCTTAATTTGATCATTTTCTACATATCATCAAACTTCATTTTTATTTGGTAATATCTTGTATGTCATTTTAGTTTTGTGACATATAATTTCTGCAAATGTGTGGTGAAACATTGTTAAGCTTTAATGTAAACCAAGCTTTAATCTTATAAGGTACTTGATTCTTGTAAAGGTGTATCCTTCTTGCTATGGTGAAATATAGTAGATTTGTAAAGATTTATGTCACTTACACTGGCAAAAGATAGTGGATTTGTACTAAAATCTTGGTCGGGTCGACTAAAGATGGATGTAGTAAATGTTTGGTCAAACCACATAAAAAATTAGATTGTGTTATTTACTATTCTAGTATTTTCACACAAAATTTTCAACCTTACCAACATTTCTAAATCTTGTTATTAGAACTATTACGTTAATAAAGTATTATTAATTGTTGTTAAATATCGTTCTCACACAGAGGCTTTCAAAAATAAATCAATTATTTTTATAAGTTACAATCACATTTGTAATCATATTAAGACAAATGGCTTAAATTGTATTGGAACTTTGAAGTGATTTTTTTTGTGATTTTCGAAGTTTTCTATATTTTTTTAAAGTTGTTGAAGTAATTTATCTTGTTTTAAAAAGATCATAATTTATGGTTTACTTGAGTCATACATTTTATTTATGAAAGTGAGAGTTCTATTGATTCTTAATCATGTGTTTCTAATTGAATTTAATTTATATTTGCATAACTTATTTCCCTCTTGTGGACATCATTACAGTATAATTACATCTAGATGTTGTTGAGAATGTTACATCAGATATGTTGGAGAAGAACAACTAATGTGGGAAAAAAACCTCTAGCAGAAGATCAATTGAAAGATGCTTGACAACTATTTTTTATTTAGTTGGGAGTAGTAGAGAGTTTGTCTTCACAAATTATTGGTGCAACTAATCAAAAGATTTATTAACACTTTCAATTGAAATATTAATGAGTTCCATAGAGCAATGTGAAAAGAGGAAGCTATAACATTGTGTTGAAACATAATTGAAAGTACCTTTCGATTCAAACTAAGCATTAGATCTTAAAAATCCTCAAGGAGTTGAGTAAATCATTTGAGAAAAGATCGGTATTGATAGAATGCACAAAAGCAATCAAATGACTTTGGATAATTAGGCTTGAGTTATTCAAATTTATGGTGTGACATATGCAAAAAGTTGAACCATAGGATACTAGATGCTAGACAAACAAATAATACAATAAATGCGAGAAATATGGTTATATTTGGGAGAAACTATAGATTTAAAAAACTCGAATAAGTTTTATGAAAGAATAAAATAATCTAAAAAATATTTTCTATGTTTGCCATACTAAAAAACAAAAGAAGGGTGATATCAGGTACTTAAGTAGTTGTTACAAAAATCATACAATTATTATTGAGAAAATATTTCAAGACATGAACATGTCATATGAGAACTATGTATGCATGAAAAATGGTTCTATGGTTCAAGCTAAAGGTAAAGAAAGAATTATAATGCAAACTAAAGTGGGGCCAACGTTTATTTATGTTGTGCTATTGGTTTCAAATTTAAAACAAACCTATTGAATGTTAGGTGATTAGTACCAAATAAGAACCTAGTTTACTTTGAAGATAGTCGTTGCACAATAATTCGTTAAAAAGAATTAAGTTATAGAAAATATGGATATAGATAGGTCTAGAAATTTATCATTGCAAATTAGTTATACTCTACAATTGGCATTATGAAATGAAGTAGCAGATAACTCTGACTTATGGCACAAAAAACTTGGATATCTCACTTATAAAGCTTTGAAGGTTAATGATACAATCAATGGGCTACCATTTATCAACACAAGTAAAAACTCTTTGAGGAGTGTATTTTTGGAAAGCTACATCAAGCAATTTTTCTTATTCAAGGAACCTGACGAGCATAGCAAAGACCATCATAAGGTCAAAATTGGTATTTTATAATTTTTATAGATGATTATACAAGGATGATGTGAGTATAGATTTTAAATTAAAAGTTGTAGTCTTTTAAGATACTCAAGAACTTCAAGATTGTTGTTAAAATTCAAAGTAATCATAAAATCAAGGTACTACAAAGTGACCAAGGTGATTAATTTATTTTGAAAAATTTAGATCATTTTTGTGAAGAACATGACATTTGAAGATTGATAAAGAAAGAATCAAACACTTGTTAAAATAGTAAGACCAATGAATGCTCAAGAAGAAAGGTACAACAAACTCATTTTAGGTAGATGTTACCAATATGATTATTTATATTAAGAACCAAAGTCTGAAAATATATGTACCAAATTGAATCTAATTGAAGCTTGACGTGCTGTAAAATTGGAGATAACTAAAGTCTAAAAATGATATGGGAGAATTGCATATTTATTAGATGACACGAAGGTGTATTGATTGTAAAACTTGGAAAAGAAAAATTTGATAATTACCTGAGATATTGTGTTTGATGAGAAGACTACCTAAAATTGGGAAGAATAGAAGGGTACAAAAATTGACCAACATTAATTATTATCTCGCTAGATTAGTTAATGACTTTATTGTAGAAAAAATGAAGAATAGGAAGAAGGAGAAGAAAAATATTTTTATTTCTTATACCTTAATATGGATTACATTATAGCATATTTATATACCTTAGAATATATGATATTACTTTTAAAAGTTATGACATTTAGATGATAAGCATTACCTTTAAATATATGATCTATGCTCATCTTATTTAAAATTGCTATGTCAATGTAAGATATGCAAGTGATAAACATATCACACGTAGCACAAAAATTGAATTATGACACAACTTTAATACTCCTCTTGAATTTTCTTCAATACCATAATGCTTCAGGTTAATGCCGTTCATCACTAGCATTGTCTTCTACTTATGAATTGATTTCTTTAGATTAAGTTTCATCGTGTGTATCCATTTAACTCTAATTATTTCTTGGTCATTTGGTTGATCTAGCAAGACACATGACTCATAAATTTATGTTAGACTTCTAGCTCATCTTAGAGCTAACTCCAGCAAAATTGAATCTTCTTTAAAAATTAGAGTACGAGTAGATCTCAAACTTGATTTAATGTGTCTCAGAGTAGCTTACTACTACTTTAGCTCGATCATTAGAATCATTGACTGATCTAGTTAGATAATAGTTCGTGTTGATGGATTTTCCTTTACCTTCTCTTCTTCCTAATGTTAAGTCATCTTTATGTTTGATAAGTCAAGTCATAAATATTTTTTATTTAATTTTAATGGACTTTTTTAGTTTAAATAGGGTTAGTTATGAAGAAGTCATGTATTTTTGTAAATGATGAATTAATAGTCTTCAAAATATCTTGGAGTATTTAGTAAGCTTTAAAGATTGAAGACATATGCAACAACTTTAAAAATAGTTTCTTTTTTTATGAAATAAAATGTTAGCTTATTGATTATTAATCATAAGTCAAATCTCTCTATTCAAATCTTATTCAAGCATTCAAAGTGTTCAAACCTTTTCTTGATTTATGAAACATATAAATTCTATTTTTTTAATCACTTAATCCTTTTCTTGGTTAAAGCATACTTATGCATTTTTGTCAAATTCCATGTTATGTCAATTGTTAAACTTTAGGTAAATAAAAAAATAATTATGTTAAATATTCATAAATAAAAAGGAAAACAATATCATAAGCCATCCTTAAGTACAAAGCAATTGATTCAACAAAACCTGAGGAGCATGGGAAGCCTCAGGTTAGCAGACCTAGTGGAACATAAGTTGGGCCGAGCCCAAACTTGGTCAAAGTATAATCCTAAACCCGATTACTGTATAGCAAAAGAAACATTAAATTGAGTAAATTTGTACAAAGTATTTTACAGGTAGATTAGGACCCAAAACATAACCTATAAACCTATAAGCATATAAGTGGTATTATTAATAAAATCCAATTCGCATAAAGGGAAGCTTGCACTAGTTTTAGCTCATAATAACTATGCATGAAAGATATTATAAAGAGTAAAGCATTTGCTTTTCAATAATGTTTGACTAAATTCTATCTAACAACTAAGAGTTTAAAGCATGCATTTTTTCTCATCATCCAATCATTGACCGTATGATAGATATTTCATCCATTGTAAGTGCTAAATCATGGCTCAAGAATGGACAACCAAGATCACGTCTGACTTAATCAGACAAACTTTCATTGTTTTCACCTTCACAAATAAACTATCCTGGAATCGGATGACCCATATCTCTCAATGTTTCTATCCAATAACTAAGATCATCTCGCCTTTACCATTGATGAACCATGAGATCCATATCTCATTCGACATGATCAGATGGCTCAACTTTAATCTGTCATGATCCAACCATCCATAACTCATATGCTTTTATAGTCTTTCATTTGACGATCCAAAATCTCTCAAATTTGATTAAATGGCCCTAGTTGATTTTGTTTAATGGTTAATTCTCTAGCCATTATTTGAGTGGTTGAGTAGACATTTTGGAAGAAATATTTTAAGCTATTTAGAAGAGGTTTTTAGGTTATTTGGCATTAACTTTTGAAATGACTTTTCTTTGACTTTCTAATAGTTGTAATAAAAAAATTTTATATGAATCTAAAAATTATTAATAAAATGGCTAATGAATGAAAAAAAATTTTAAGATCTTAAAAAAGAGTTGCATGATATTTCACTTGTGTAAAATCTCTTGAGAGCACACTATGACTTAATACTACTCAAAATTCTAAATTCTTTCAATTAAGCCTAATTTTTTAAGCTTTTATTTTCTTACTTCTCTTCATAATTGTGAGTTTTTTGTACCTTATTCTATTCATCAACAACCATAGAAAATATTAAACATTTTTATAAAAAAATTATTTTTTGTTATTTTTTCTTTTTCTATTGGGTTAGGTGATCCAATATTTGTGACCTATTAGGTCACCCTTATGTTTGATGTGTTAAGCCTTAAATATTTATCATATTATTCTAATAAGCCTATTTAGTATAAAATAAGTTTAGTTATTAAGTACAAGTCATACATTTTCCAAGATAATGAAATAATGGCATCAAAATATCTTAGACTATTCAAAAAACTTCAAGAATTAAAGATATGCGTATCAAATTTGAAAAAGTTTTCTTTTTATTATGAAATAGAATGTTAATTTATTGATTATTGATCATAAGACATTTTTTTATTCAAAACATTTCAAATCCTACTTGAATTATTCTTTTATTTTTAATAGAATTTTCTTACTTCTCTTCAAAACATAAGATTCCATCTTTAAATCATTTAATCTTTTTAAATTCTACTTAAGTATCCAAATTTGTTAAATTATTTTTTTATTTAAGAAACCTATAATATTTAATTTTTCACTTAATTTTATCTTTAGTTAAACCTATCTTATACAACTTTGTCAAATTTTATTTTGGTTAACTTAAAACTATTTTTTACTTAATTCATTCTTTGGTTAAATCTATCTTATACATCATTACCAAGTTTCATGTTAAGTCAATTATAAAACTTTGGTCAAATTAAATAAAAAAATATAATCCTATTAAAATTTTTATAATTAAAGAAAATTTAAGCCACATCCCGAGCCTATGCCCAATGCAAAGCAATCAGGCCGAGCAAGCTCAGATGGGAATTCGCAAGCGTGGGGTCAGGAGATAGCTAGAACCAGATTAGTTTAAGCCCAATATTGGTAATGGTGTAATCCTTAACAGAATGGCATAAGATAGAAATTGAACCTTCTTATACATCTTTGCCAAATTTCACTTTGGTTAAATTAAAAATATTTTTCACTTAATTATTTCTTTGGTTAAATCTATCTTATGCATTATTACCAAATTTTATTTTAATTCAACTCTAAAACTTTGGTTAAATTAAATTTAAAAAATAATTCTATTAAATTTTTCATAATTAAAAAAATTTAAGCCACATCCCTAGCAAGCACTTGCAAGCCTCAGGTCAGGAGACAACTAAAACCAAATCGAGTCAAGCTTGATCTTTGTCACGATATAGTCTTGAATTAGATGGGAAAAGGTAGAAGTTGGATCGAACCAGGCTATACTCGAATCAAGTATACAAATGGTTTTGGTTAACCATAACCAAGTATTAACATGTAAACATACAAGTGAGCCAAGGTGATGAAATCCCAATCGTACAAGGGGGAGCTAGCCTCTATTTGACTCATAACAACCGTGCATAGAAGTTTATATAAAGAGAAACAATTGGCTTAAATTACACAATATGGGACTATATTCTTCCATCGACTGAACACCTAATGCATTACTGAATTACACTGTTTGATCACATATTTTCACAATCGCACGACCGCGATCATGTCTACTTTATTATATAGTAATTATGATCAATTTATTGTTTATTTGATGAGTTGATCTAATGGTGATGATTGATTCAACCTTATTTTATATGATTTATCCTTGATCTGATGGCTCAAATTTCTCCAATTTGAATCTTATGACTGAGATCATTCTCTTCTTTATTATTGATGAATCAAATGATTTAGATCTTATCTAACTTAATCAAATGGCTTACATCTAATCCATCTTGATTCAACTATCCAAAACACATGCTTTTATACCCTTTGATCTTATGGTTTAGAACGTCCTTGATCAGATCCAACGACCCTGGTTAATCCAACCTAATAGTTAATTCCCTAGTCATTATTTGTGTCGTTGCATAAAAATTTGACAAGAATTTTTTAAGCCATTTGTAAAAGATTTTTAAGCTATTTGGTAATTGCTTTTGAAATAGCTTTTCCTTTGCTTTAAAATAGGTATAATCAAAATTTTTCTATAAACACTTAACTATTATAAATGAAATAATTAATGAATGTGAATAAGATTTTAACATCTCAAAGGTAACATCATATTCTACTAGTACAAATTTCTCTTAAGAGCACCTATGACTTACTGCTACTTAAAATTACAAACTCCTCTAATTAAGACTAAATTTTTTAACCTTTTATTTTTTTAATTATTTTCATAATTTTGGGCTTTATGTATCTTTTTATATTTAACAACAAACATAAAAAAATTTATATAATTTATCAAAAATTTATTTGTTATAGTATTTTTTTAATGGGTCAGACAGCCCAGTATTTTTGAAAATTCAAGTTTAGTTTGATCTCATAACCAAAATCGTGTTTAGGTTGAGCTCGCAAAAGTCAAGGTTATAGTTGAACCCATAAGAGCTAGTATGTTGGAGATGATTTGTAAGAAAAAATCTCAAGTTACAACTCCTTTTATAGTGGAGTTTTTCTCAACCTCACTTTGGGGTAGATATAAGTTGTAGTTTGAAACAAACAATTTAAAAAGTTTGGTGTGCCATTTTAATTTATCATTATTGATTTTTTAATAAATTATTATATATTAATATATTTATAAATCAATATTTTCTATAAAAAAATTATTTCTATAAAAAATTATTTCTATAAAAAATTAAAAGTTATATATAAATTTGAATATCAACATTTTTAACAAACATAAAATTATTTTTATGAATAATTCTTAAAAAATTAATAAAATCTAAAACTTAGTAAAAATATTTTAAATCCTACAATTCACCACCATTTTGTGGGATTTGTATATGCTCATTTTACTTCATGACCTCTTAAAAAAAATCAAGTTTGGCTTGAGCTTGGAAAAGCTTAGGTTATAGTTAAACCCATAAAAGCTAATAGGTTAGAGGTGAATCATAAGAAAAAATCTCAAATATGATGAAACTAAATTGTAAGTAAAAGCCTCAAATAGGTTAGAGGTTAGTCGTAAGAAAAAAATCTCAAATAGGTTAGAGGTGAACCACAAAAAATCTAATGTTGTAAGTTTCTTAATAGTAGAGTTTTTCTCAACATTGGTTGTAGGTGGATGTAGGTTCTAGTTTTAGCCAAACCATTAAAAATTTTGGTGTTCCATTTTAATTTTAATTTTAATTTTTTAAATCATAAAAGCTAAAAAGTAATATATATATATATATAGATTTTTTACAAACTTAAAATTACTTTTAAAAGAAAATTTTGAAAAATAAATAAGATCCAAAAATAGTAAAAATATTTTTAAACCTATAGTTCATTTCCTTCTTGTGAGAATCTCATACTCATTTTCATTCAATTGATATCAAAGACAATTCCTTATACTGTGTAAAATCATTAGGGTGATCCTTTATGTGTACTTATAATTTAATTATATTATTAATTTTAATTATTTACTTATTTTATTAATTTATTAATATTAATTATAATCTTGCTATTTTATTTTATTTAATTAATATGCTTATTTGATTTAATTATTTAAGAATAATTTCACCTATAGTTGACATTAATAAACTTTAGCTAAAAGATTTTTTTATCATGTCATCCTCTATTATTTAAAGGTAAAAACTTTCATATCTAGAAAAACGCTTTTAAAAATTTCATTCAAAGGTGATAATGATTTATGAGATTTTTTTTTCATTCTTTTGTAATTCCTAAAGATAAAATTATTGAATCAACAATGTTAGTTCAATTAAATGCTAAAGGAATGAATTACATTTTTTGTCTCAAGAAATAAGTGTGATAATATGTATGGTTATGACTATTTTGAGATGATTTAGGATTTAGACAAGTTTTACAATGAGAATGAATCTCAAGATATTGGTGGTGACAAGGAGAACAACGTTAAAAAGAAAGAAGAAAAGAAAATTAAGAAGAAAAACTCAATTTAGTGATGAATCATGAAAGTAATCTTCTATCAAGTGCTTTTAATTCTAGACATGAGCATACTTTTGAATTGTATTATAAAATATCAAATTGTTTTGTGAATTAATTATTGAGCATAAAAAATTAATTAACATGTATAATGATCTCATGAAATTTTTTGTCAAACAAGAATCTAGAATAATTGAATTGCATGAATAATGTGTTGTACTTAAAGAGAAAAATAATTTCTTAACTAATCAAGTTCATACATATATTTCTAACATTTCATGTTTGAAGGCATCAAATATAAAATGTAAAAAATGAATTGTCCAAAGTATTATATGCAATGATGCTTTAAAATTAGGTAATGATAATTTAAAAAAAATAATTTCTCAAAGAAAAAATAGCAAAACTTGATTTACTTGAAAACAATACATGATCTAAAGTCAAAATATACTAGCATATTTTCTCATGTATCTACTTATCATTCACATATACTTTTATATGCTACTTTTAATCATTTGAAAAAGAGTAAGGTTTACTTGAATATTTCACATGTGATTAAACATTTCATCATACAATCATTTGATAAGAAACAATGTATGTTTGCATGATAATTATATATTGAAAAAAATCATATATCCATGTGTTCAATGCATTATTTATTCCTTAGATACATCAAATTATCATGTTAAGTCTCATATTGTATGCAATTAATTTTCTAAATTTTGACATCTTATATTTGATTTCCTAATTAGAAAATTCATAAATCTAAAACATAAAAGATTTAAATGGATTATTAAGGTAATAAATTTTAAAATTTTCTTTGCAAAATCATAACATTCATGGCCTAACACTATTGAACCCAAGATGGTTTAGGTCTCTAAATTTAAATCTTATATAGTTTTGCAGGTGTATCTTCATATTTTGAACTTATGGAGACAAGCTTTGCTTTGTGAGTTTGTGTGACACTTGCAAAATTATTGTGGTCCTCAGCTTCTTTAGCTTAAGCTAGAATATCAAATCTTTTTAGACTTAGTATCAAACAATATTAATCATTTATAACTTATTGATCAATTATTTGATATTGACTATCTTGATAGTTTGGATACTTAATATTATAAAATATTAAAAGATGATCATGTGTTATTAGTTAGTTGGAAAAAAAGGTAACACTTATGTGATTAGGTTTGATCAATTAGAAGCTTACGGATTGGAACACCAAGTTACACATTCAAGTGAGAACACTTTATGGCATATAAGACTAGGTCATGTTAGTTATTTTACATTAAAGAAAACAATAAGCTAAAAATAATTAGATCTCCTTGTAAGCCAAACAAGACTAGTTGGAAAATGTGTTAAGCTTGCCAAAAATAAAGGAAGTTAAATGTTCCTTTGAACCTAAAAATGACTTAATTGAAAGTAGACCTTCAGAGATAATTTATTTTAATAATTTTGGATATAAAAATCTTAAGTATAGGTGAAAAAATATGAATTTACGATTAATATTAATAGTTTCAAATTTATTTGAGTTAAATTTTATAAGAATAAAAAATAAGACAATCATAAGTCTTATTAAATTGATTAAAGAATTAAAAAGATAAAATTATTTTATTTTAATAATAATAAATTTTAAAAATAAATATCTACATAATTATCATAAGTAATGGAGAATATGAGATCAATTTATATGTCTCACTTAAGGAAACATATGAGTGTCTAAGGGAAAGAAAATAATAAATACGTATAGTATTTGATGAGTCAATTACAAAAAAATTAATAATTAGATAGAAATAATAACCCTAGCATTAAAGAAAGAAGAAAATAAATTAGACAAGAAGGAATATTTCTTGAAGCTATTAAGGATGTGGGTTCATGATATGAATTGATAGTTAGACTTAAGAGAAATTAAGTTTAAAAATTAGCTCCTAGGCTTAGTCATTAACAATTGATTGAAGATAAATGGCTATCCAAGAATAAAATATATGTAAATAAAGTAACTATTAGAGATAAGGCTGAGCACATTGCTAAATATATATGATCAACTTCATCATTATAAACAAAATCACAAAGATGTAAGATATCATTTTATTAGAGATCATATCATTAAAGCAATAATAGAATTAAAATGTTTATCTTAAAAGTAAGAATTGGCTTATATATTTATAAATTCTTTTAATTATATAATAAAAATTTTATAAATTATACCTCCATTTTCATGATGTCAAAAGAAGAGAATGATTATAGTTTAGATAAAATTTAAAATAATCATAAAGTGAAAGAGAGCATGTAATAAAGGAAAGCATACATTTTTTATTTTTAAATTATAAATCTTATCATTTCTTTAATTTTTTTTTTTACTTATTATATCTTTTTATCTAAATATTTATCTAATCATCATAAAAAAGGAGGGAGTGTTAGATCAACCTTGTGTCTGATAAGTAAACCCATAAATATTTATCATTTTATTCTAATAAACTTAATTAGTATGAAATATATTTAATTATGAAAAACAAGTCATGTACCTTTGTAGATAATGAATTAATGATTTTCAAAGCACATTGAAGTGTTTAGTAAGCTTCAAGGATTAAAGACAAACAATAATTTTAAAAAAATATTTTTATGAAATAAAATATTAACTTGATTATTAATCATAAGACACATCTCTCTACTCAACTCTTTTGAAATCCTATTTAAGTATTAAAGTGTTCAAACATTTCCTTTATTTAGGAAACATATAGATTTCATTTTTTCAATCACTTAATCCTTTCTTTGGTTAAATCCTACTTATGTATCTTTATCAAATTTCATATTAAGTCAATTGCTAAATTTTTAATAAATTAGAAAAAATGATTCTATTAAATTTTCTTAATTAAAAAAACATCATAAGCTACACTTCAAGTACAAAGAAATTTGGTTGACCAAGCTTGAGTGTGCTTGGGAAGCCTCAAGTTAGGAGACCAACTAGAACCAAGTCAATTCAAACCCGAACTTGATTATGGTACAGTCCTAAACTTCGTTAAGAAAAGGCAAAGGAAGCATCAAATTAGGTAAGAGTCATATTAAGCATTTCATGGTAAATTAAGAGTTGAAATATAACCTATATACCATAAGTATACAATTAGCCTAGTAGTGAAATCCCAAGTGCACAAAGGGAAGCCAACACCAATTTTAGCTCCAAATAGTATGTGCAAAAGATAATATAAAGAGCAAAGGCATTTGCTTTTTTAGTAATGATGGACCAAATTTCATCCAACAACTAAGCACCTAAAGAATGCATTATTTCTCACTAGTTGATCATTGATCAGAAAGTAGATATTTCATCTATTGTAAGTGCTCAATCATGGCTCAAAACTAGATGGCCAAGATCATGTCCAACTTAATTGGATAACCTTGATTGTTTTTGTCTTCTCAAATAATCTATCCTTATATCAAATGTATCAAATCTTTCTTTGTTTTTATCCAACAACTTAGATTATTCTCGACTTTATCATTGATCAATTAAGTGATTTAGATCTCATTCAACATTATCAGATAGCATAGATTTAATCTACACTTATTCAGTCATTCATAACTTAATTTCTTTTATAATCTTTGATCTGATGGTTGAGAACCTCTCTAATTCAATCCAATAACTCTAATTAATGTCATTTAATCCCTAATTCCCTAGGTTTTATTTGAGTCATTGGATAGCTATTTTGAAAGAAATATTTTAAGCTATTTGAAAGAGATTTTCAAACTGTTTGGTAACAACTTTTAAAATAAGTTTTACTTGAACTTTTAATCTTTATGATTAAAATTTTTCTATATAAACCCAACCACTATTAATGAAATAGGTAATGAATATGAACAAGTTTTTAAGATCTCAAATAAGTACTACATGATAATCTAATGATGTAAAATCTCTCGACAACATATTATGGCTAATACTACTTGAAATTTTAAAATTTTCATACTTTTCTTTATAATTTTGAGCTTTTTTACCTTACTTTATTCATCAATAAGCATAGAAAATATTATATATG
The DNA here is from genome assembly GCA_023846275.1 of Vanilla planifolia. NCBI lineage: Eukaryota > Viridiplantae > Streptophyta > Magnoliopsida > Asparagales > Orchidaceae > Vanilla > Vanilla planifolia. Next base: position 69,319,090 of record CM043865.1, on the reverse strand, counting down.
TTCTTAGAAATTTATTTCTTGATGTATTTTTTCTTTTCTTTAGGGTTGGGTGACCACGCATTTGCAAAAGCCTCAATTTGATTTGATCTTGTAAAAAAATTAAGTTGGGCATGAACTCATAAAAGCCTAGATTAAAGTTGAACCCACAAACATTAGGAAGTTGGAAGTGAATCGTAACAAAAAAATCTCAAATATATTAGAAGTGATTCATAATAAAAAATCTTAAGTTATAAGTTTCTTAATAGTAGAGTTTTTTTTTTACCTCAATTGGGGTTAGATATAGATTCTAGTTTGAATTGAATCACTAAAAATGATGGTGTATCATTTTAATTTTACTTTTTTTTAATTCATAAAAATAAAAAATTAACATATATAAAATAAATTTTTGTACTACAAACATAAATTTGTTTTTAAAAGAATTTTTTTGAAAAATAAATATGATACAAAAATAGAAAAAAATTTAAAAACTACAATTTACTTTCCTCTACTGGGATTCACACACACTCTTTTTACTTCACACAATTTCAAAAAACCTTCTCATCAAACACTACATCTCCACTAATTATTAATTTTTTCTTCTCCAAATTATATAGTTGATACCCCTTTGTGACATTAGCATATCCCACAAATATGTAATGCTCAATTTAACCATCATGATTTCATCATTTTTTGATTGCTATATGTGCATGACACATAATACAAAATTCTTTTATGTGGTAGATCTTTGATTTCATAACACTCCAAGCTTCAATAGGTGTTCAATTTGGAACCAATATTGTTAAACTTCAATCTTGAATATAAATTGTTATGTTAAGAACTTCTGCCTAAAATGAGTTAGGTATAGGTATACCTTTCTCCTTGAGCATTGGTCTTACCATCTCAAAAATTTTTTGATTCCTTCTCTCGACATTGTCATCTTTTTAGGTGTATATACTATTGTCAACTATCTTCGAATGGTGTATTCTTCACAAAAAAGTCAAAATTTTTTAACATAAATTCCCTAACTTGACAACTTCACAACACTTTACTTTTATGGTGGCTCTAATTTTCAATCATAGCTTTGAAATTCTTAAATACCTCGATTTCCTCCAACTTTTCTTTTAAAAATATACCAAAATCATCCTTGTATAATTTTTTGTGACCAAATTTGACATTTTTTGCATCTTCTTACATATATCAATATGAAGCAACATTAAAGGTGTGCTTGCTTGCAAAAAACACTCTTCACATATGTCTAAACGTATGTTAATAAATGGTAGTCTCATGAACATGTCTTTAACTTTAAGCTGCTTCAAAACTTTATGAATAAGATGTTAAAATCTTTTGTGCCATAAGTTAGAGTTATTAACTACTTCACTCGTAATACCAATTGTGGAGCATAACTAATTTGCAGTGAAACATTTCTAGATCTATCCATGTCCACCTTTGTTAGAACATAATTTTTGTTTTGTTACAACTATTGTGCAACCATCATCTTTAAAGTAAATAAAAGCATACCCATTTGTCCCACTTTAGTTTGTACTACAATACTTCCTTTTCCTTTAGCTTAAACCACATGATCATTTTTATGCATACCTTGGTCCCATATAAGATGTCCATGCTTTGAAATATTTTTTCATTATCAATCATATGATTTGTGTAGCCACTATCCATGTACCCATATATCATCCTTCTCTTCTTTTGTAGTATAGCACACATACAAAATATTTTTTAGATTTTCTTTTTCTTCTATCAAATATTCCCAATTGCCACCTTGAGATCCATAACTTTCCCAATAAGATCACATTCCTTGCACTTATTGCATCGATTTTTTTTTCTTATCATGTTGATGTACTATGGTTCAACTTTCACACCATAGATTTGAATTTCTCAAGCTTGATACTCCAAAGTTGTTTGATTGCTTCTATACATGTTATTTTAGCCAATCTTTTCTTTCATGATTTTCTCAACTCTTTGAGGCATTTTGAGATCTAAATCTCAATTTGGGTTGGAAGGCACATTCAATTGAGTTTCCCTCACATTGCAACTTCTTTTCATGCAACACGTAAGAATTCATTTGTTGTTGAATTAAAAAATGTCATTAGATCTTTCAACTCTTCTATTACAACAATAATATATTTGTACTTTATGGATAGAACTAAAATTGTTTTCACTACCTTTTCATTAAAAATATCTTTTTTATACATTATTATCTAGTTAATTATCTTGAACCCTCAAGAAGTACTCTTTTATTTTGTAGGAATCCTTTATTTGCAAATTTTGAAATTACCTTCATAAGATTTGTAAGTTCACGACAATCACATTTGTAGATCCTTAAATTCCCCTCATAATATGTCTCGTGCTTCCTTCAATTTAGTTGTACCAATAATTTGAGAGAGCAAACTCTCTGCAAAACCTCGTTGAATTAGAAATAGTGTTATGGAGTTTTCATCTAGTCTTCTACTAGTGCTTTCTTATGAGCTTGTGTTTGTGGTTTCTTTTATGGATATTTGTGACAACCTTTCACTAACCTTTCTCATATTTTAGTATCACATCATCTAATTCTTTTTCTCTTTTATTAAAGTAGAAATCAATATTTTCTTTTTATAAGAACAATAAAAGAAGAACCTTCTAAAGCTCTTTGAATATAAAACTTTTTTAAAAAATTCAATTTATAGCACGAAATAACTTTTAACATAGAACTCTTTTTAAAGAAATATCATTCTTAAAACCTTGTGAAAGAAAATAGTCATCCTCATCTTGAAAAGCAAATGGCATTGAGTCACATTACAAATGAGAAAATAATTTAACCTTTAAAAAACTACAATATTAGAAAGATAATAGTCTTACAACTTCAAATAAGCTAGTTTCAACCATCTTATGATAAAAAAAAAGCTCTATTATGTGTTTATCATTGTCACATAAGCAAATATTAGCACAAATATTACAAAAATAAATTAAAAAATAAACATCCTTTAGGTTAAGAGAGTGTTATATAACCCTCATTGTTCCCTTGTAACTCTATGTATCACCTTATTTTGATCTAAAACTATTAAACCAAAATAGGCATGAGCTAATTGTCATTTACTCACTGGCAAAAGTATACACAAATTTATAAGATATAATTTGAGTAACTATATACATGGGTCAATTGCAATAGTACAATAGGAAAAGATGTACCTAAACAATAAAGAGCAAAGAAATTTTCATTTGAAAATTTTGTAATCACATTGTCGTTTATTAATTTGCAAATTATCTTCTTCTTTTTTATCATTTTAGGAATTTACTTAAGAAAAGATCACTTCATCAATGATTAGGCACGCTTAAAAAGTAATTATTCTAACTAAAATAGCTTAAATGCTTACTTATATGTCTCATCTTTGGAATACATTATTCTAAAATAGTTGTCTTCACTTTAAATTATCATACCTTTAGTCATTTCATTGCTTATTTGATAATAATAAAATCATTATATTACTTTAACTAATATTGTTTCTTAAATATTTTAGATCATGCATCTTAAGATCAAATAAGAATTAGTCATTTGAAGAGCTTGATCAAGTATTTTATGCAACAATCCATAATCAAAGACATGTGAAAGAGTGTCTATGACTTTTCTTAAGTTGGGCTCAACTTGAAAATTTTGGAGCTATTTATTTATGCTTTAAGTGGAGTTGTTGACTAGGAATTCCTCATCAATATTTCATTTTGTTTTGATTGGTTATCCCATCACTTATTATATATATATATAATACAAGTAAGACTATATTGAATATATGCATTCATTTATTGAATATCATTTTGGTATTATCATGATTATTATAAGTGCATTAAGACCTTATTAAATATCACTTGAGATTGTTCAGAGTCTAACTAAAGTCTTAGTTTAGAAAAATTTGCTTATAACATATTACTACAAGTCGTACATTTTACTGCTTATTTGTCTTATAACATAATGTTTAGTATCATTCTTGGATAATCTTTATTCTAAGTTATATTTGTATTTGAATGTTAGTTTATATCCACTTCATATAGGTATAATATTTCAATCATGTAGGTATGATTATCACCTAGATTAAGGTTGTGTATGCAACAGTGGACATACAAGCAATCAACTTTGTATAAGCATTATCTAATCTTTGAGATTTGAGTTTACACTAGTATCATATGGGTACAAATCCTACTTCATAAAAAAATACCATTTATTTTTTCTCAAAATTTGAGCTTTGTATTGGCTATACATGTATAATTTCTAAATCATATTAATACAACTATATTGTAAGTGGATTAACATATCACAAAATATGAAGTCTGTGTCGTAACTATACAATCAAGTGAAAATTTATAGTGTGTAGTAATTATACTAGTATGATTATTATATTGTATCAATATAACTTAATATTGTTGAACACTAATCAAGTACAAAGTATTTGTGTAATTGTACATTCATTAGTAGACTCGCTTACTACATAGTATGTGTACGATATTTGTATTATATAAGTATGTGAACCATTATATATAGTTTTTTCATATACTAAGATGATTAATGCATCAAATTTTATGATCAATGTTAAATTATAAAGGCATAAACTCAGTATTGTATTGTTATGATAGTAATATCATAGTAGTATGATTATTTGATAAATGTTTTCACTTATACAAAGATGATCTAAGTATCAAATAATTACAATAATACTATTCATAATATTTATTATCATATCATTATAACAATATGTATAGTATGCATATGATTCATGTTTTAGTCAGGCTAAACTAGGTAACATATGATAATGCAAGTATTCATATTTTATGATCACATATGACATTTTCTTAAGAGCTTAACTTTTAAAAAAATATATACCATATTATGGCGATCTACCTTTAAACTAGTATGCTTTATACAAATGATGTTTTTCTAATATGATTCATGTGATTGTTAGGTACGACCAATATCAAACCTTAAGCGCTTCTTATTGTATTAGAGTCGTATTGATCTATCTGCGAGGCATCTCACTTAAGTCGTCGATTATAAATCTTATTTTAAAGATAAAATAACAAAAATGAAGCATGAGAATGACAAAAGAACTAAAGTTGAAAGAAAGAGAATAAGTATTTTATTTTCCAAACGATGGAATTTCTTCAAAAAGATCTAATTCTTTCACAAGGATCAACCTTTCTTCCCAAAGGATACTATTACTTCATTCACCCTTCTTCCCCCCTCTTTTATAGAAGTATTGATACAATATTTTATTACAAAATAAATATTATTTTATTTTTTATAAGTTTTATGAGCATTTGATAAATAAACTTGCCACAAAAATTTGCAATGCAAGTGTCGTTCTGTGCACCTTGTGCCAAATGCCCTTCTACTATTCACGAAGTACACAGCGTGCTAGTTACATCTGTGTAACAAAGGTGTGGTAGGTATGCCCACTGTAGCATTTGCAACACACATGCAAATTTCATGCGCGTTAATGTCTTGCATGCATACTCGTGCTTCCACATGAAACTAGGTGATGGACACATTGTCATATGTTCTGTAGCTCATATGTAGTGATCTTCCATGTGAAGATGCACGCATGGGTGGTAACAAATGGTACTGCATGAAGAATTTTGTTATTTTATTTCCTTTATATATTATTTTTTAATTTTTTATTATTTAATAATTCAATGAACATATAATTAACCCTTTAATCATTATAGCATGAGAGCCATCTCAAACTTATATGATACATTATTTTAAACCTATTGATATTAGTTGTATAAATTGATTATTAAAATGATCACTAAACATACTTTATTGCCATGACACAATATCCTTGTCATACTAATATGAATGAAAATCTGTGAATGTAATAACTAATTGGATCATCTTGGAAAAGCACTTTTGTCAGTTTAAACTTTTTGATTTGTATCTATTTTACTTTCTCATATAAATTGAGATAGAACACAAATAGAAAATATTCATGCTAATTGCTAAATTTTTTTTATAAGAGTTTTTAAGCAAGATATTTTGAAATTAAGCTATGCATTATAAAAAAACTGAAAATTTTCATTGTTGTATTATTAATTTGATCATCTTTGTTCTTACTTCAAACTCTATTCTTATTAGAAATATCATTCATATTATTTTAGCTTTGTGTCGTCTTCATCTAACATTTTCAACTACTCAATTGGTCATGTCTTTTTATGCATGTACCTTTTCATCTCTTTTGCCTATCATTATTTCTGGTTCATTGTCGATTACACTCACATTGGTTCCTTAGCTATTCATCAATTAGGGTCTTAAGATTTCAATTGCAACATATTATACTTGAATGATTGACAACTTCATACTGTACGATAAGCTAAATCTCCTTTCATTTATATTATTTCTACTTAGTATATTTATATGATTATATTCTTTATATGTGTATGATACATTTCAACTTAATTAGCTAAGGTATGCATCTTTTATTTTACTATATGATGACTTTACTAATGTGAGGGATCAATTTACTTCATTTCTTTACTTGTCATAATAAACAATCATCTTGTATGATACTCACCTACCTTTATCAAACTTATACGATTTATTTCATAGTATTATATTATCCTTTTAGAGTGTTACTTATCCCATCTAACTTAGTTAAGTTTTTTCTCTCATACTTGTATAACCATTGTATTTGTATTTATGTGATATTGCATTGTTTAGTCTGACCTAGAAAGGCAATACATAAACATATTGGTATGATGGCTAGTAGTTAGAGTAAAAAATAAGCCAAATTTTGTACTTGTTTGCATTATTCTAAGCTTTATTCTCACATTTACGATTTCATTCTTCTTTTCTTAACCCATATGACTGGTCCAAATATGATCTCAATTTTATGTTGTACAATCTACCTTTGTTTATGTAATTTAGTTTCACCTTATATCGTATTGTATGATTTGCTTGATCATATTATATGATAGCCCTAAAAAATAATAAGTTTTATAAAAAAATTAAAAAAAATTATAAAAAGTATCATATATATATAAATATCTTATATTAACTAAGCAATATTTTTATTTTACAAATTGAGGGTGTTATAAGATTTAGTGTAGCATTTATCAACAACATCTCACAAACTTTGTGATAATAACAGCATTCATATCTTGATCATTTATATATCATAATTTTCTCTGACAACTACAATAATCATTAACAGCACCATACTTATGCCAATACTAGAATCCATTAACTTGAGGTGTTTCTTCAAACAAACAAAATTTCACAGCTTTGCTAACACCTATTCTTGAACTATCCTTTGATACCATAAGCTAAAGAAATATATAAGGAATAAGAATATGGAAAGGGAAAATATTTTTAATTCCCACACCCTTATAGGAATTACATTATAGCTTATTTATAGACCTTAAACAATGTGATATGATATTTAGAAGATAATCATAGCTTTTAAAGAAATGATCTATGCTTATCTTATCTAAAAATTCTAAGACAATGAAAGATATGCAAAATATGTGTGCCATATGTCAGTATGATAACTAAACTGTGACATAGCTTTAATAGATTCCAATGATCGACTGAGACAGTAGCATGATACTTCAAGACACATTAAATTGAATTCAAGATCTACTTCCAATATAAGTTTGAGCTCATCCTAGTCTAATGTTTAGAGAAGATTCAACTACATTTGAATCAGCTTTAAAATAAGTAAGAAGTTTTCTATATATATGTGTGTGTTTGAAATGATATATTTGCTTAATTTATATATTTAAAAAAATTTGAAAACTCAAGTCAATTTATAATGTCTTATACTTCTGTTATCTACAAAAAAAAATTTTTATGTAGTCAATAACGTCATGGTTAAACTTTCTACTAGAGTTATTGTACTCTCTATTTAGAAGAAATGGTATTTGATCATTATTTTTGTTTTTATGATTGAAAAAGAATCTCATTTAAGAAGCAATTATCAAAATAATATCATGAAGATTCTACACAAACATTAAATAACATCCATAATAATTTAGAAAATGAACTTAATTAAAAAACAATCATGTGGTTGGTCAAAAGTTTTTGTGAGTCATAAGTTTGTGATAGTAATGACTAGATTTAATAGATCATCATTTGTATTTAGATAGTTGTGATTAAAATTAGTTTAAATCTTGAAGAGTATTATATATATATATATATATATATATATATATATATATATATATATATATATATATATATTGTTGTAACTTTTCATTGAATATGAAATAGTGAAGCAGTTTAATTTTTATCGTCTTTACTTTGTTCAACTTTTCTCTTTCTTAAATTTATATTATTGTTCGAAATATTTTCTTTTAACAAAGTAATATCAAAGTATAGAGAAAGAACTTGTAAAGATGGAAAGCAATGTACTTTTTATCCTTCGTCTTACTAACAATTATAATAATTGAAGTATAAAGAAGAAAGTATTATGTTGGAGCTAAGATATTTGAGAGATTTTTGATAAAAGATATGAAGAGATTCAAAATAAAAATACTATTACACAAAATTAAATGAATAATATCAATAGAGTTAAGAAAGAAAGATAAAAAAAATATTTTTTTATTTATTAATGCTTAGATGAGGCCACATTTGAGAAACTGGCTTGTGCAAATAATATAATGCAAGGTTTGGGAGGTCTTGCAAAATGTATGCAAAGGTGATGATAAAGTGAAAAATATACATCTCCAAACCTTGAGAGGTGATTTTGAAGCATTATAAATGAAGCAATTAGAAAGAGTTTTACGATATTTCACAAGGGTGCTAACTATAGCAAATCAATTAAAAAGAAATAAGGAAGCATTTTAAGATAAGCTAACGGTAGACAAAATTCTATGATCATTATATAGTAAATATTATTACATTTTGACAGCTATCAAAGAATTTAAATACTTGGAAATTATGAAGATTGAAGAACTTATGGGTTGATTTCAAGCCTATGAGCATCAAATCCAAAGAAAAAGTAAACGAACTTTGTAATACGTATTGGTATTATTTCTCAAAATAGGTTAAAATTTTCTAATCAAGTGCACAAAAATGTGAATTATGTTAAAATAGAAAATGTCTAAGATAAAATTTTTTTGTTAACAAGAATGGACAGAGAATATATAGATCAAAATTTATGGTATTTGGACTTTGAAGCAAGCAATTGTATGAGTGGACATAGAGAAATTTTTATGGAGCTAGATGAATCAATGAATGGCCATGTCTCTTTTGGAGATTCTTCAAAAGCATAAGTAAAATGTATCAATAAGATTTTTATTCAACTTAAAGATGACATTCAAATAATTTATCTCTAATGTTTAATATATTTTAGAGATGAAAGTAAATATTCTTAGTTTTAGACAATTATTGTAAAAGGGATTTGAGAAACATAAAAAAATAAAAGTATTTATTTAAAGATAATGAATTTAATGCTCGTGTTCCAATATATCAAAATCATATATTTATTCTAAATATTAAGTAGTTGTTACTAAATATCTAAGTGGTTATATAAATGATATATCTTAGCTATGGTGCTTGAGAGTTGGGCATGATAATTTTGATACTTTTAAACTTATGTTAAGAAAGAAAATGATGAAAAAGATGCATACATTAATACACCAAATAAATGTTGTGAAGGATACGTACTTGGAAAAATAAATCGAAAAAGAAGTTTCTCAAAGGAGTCTAAGCTATGTGGATCAATAACTCAAATTTTATTTAGAGGTTATCATTATTTTCCAATATTTATTGATGATATTAGTAAGAAATGATAGGTATTTTACAAATTATTTATTGCAATGTTTTTTCTAATTCCTTTTATTTAAAACCAAGCTTGAACATTTCAAAGTAACACGCTTGGCTACCAATTTGTCAACATTTTATGTCCAGAATTTGTACCACATTTCATCTGCCGACGATCCCTCTTTTAAGCCAATACAACCACCATCCCTTTGGCTTACCCTTCGCACGGGGTACAAAGAAGAAGCCAGAAAGCTAATTAATTAATTAAGAACCTTAATCTTTAATTATACTAATCACTTGACAAATGGCAAATACGGGAAAAAAACCATATCTACCATCTGATTTCAACGCCATGCATGTGCCCCATTATTGGTCTGTATGATTCGTATTTTCTTTTTTAATCATTTATCTGACGGAACATATTATATTACAAATCTAAAACAACTTCTCCTGAGGTTTCTGTTTCTATGTGCATGTGAAGCTGCTCGAGAACTGCATGGTACGGGGACATTAACGATCTAAGAGGAGATTGGTAAATATAAATCTACCATGGAATCTAATGGCAGGCAGCAATTCTTCAGCGGGAAGAAATACAGCTGGTTCAATGTTATGTATCAGACATTGATTGATTGGAGTTTATTGATTAGTTGGACGATGAAGCAAGTCAAAGCTTAAAGGTTCGTTAACTTAAGAAGAAGAGATATGGAGAAGCAATGTATACTTGGATTCGTTCCCCCTGGTCAAGTTTGACACCTTCGCCGAAACAAATGCCTGGTTGATGTCATCTTCTCAAATGGATTACTCGCAACAGAATCAAATTAATTTTAGGATTCCATTTGAATATAGTTGAGTCCAACTTGCACATTTAAAAGGATATTTGGTTAGTTTGGTTTTATTATATGAGAAATGATTCATAGTTAACAAGTGGTTTGACAAATACTTCATTTCTGCTAATAAAAGATAAATTGATTTTTGTTATGACATTATATGAATGAAGTTTGTTTGTTTGAAAAGCGATTCTGTTTGCTATGTCCATGTGTAGCTGTTCGAAAACCGCATGGTACAGTGAGAAGTCAAATTGGTTTCATCAAACGTGTATTAATTCGGCACCAATGCCTAGGTGATGTTCGCTTCTCAAATGAATTCCTCACAATATAAGATATATATCTAAATTTGTTTGTGTGTAGTTTGTGGTTGATATGTTTGTTGTTTATATGATGATATCATTGTTGAACATTAGGTAAGTTTTTGGATGAAGCTTTGGTAGAACATCATAACGTTGTTTACTAATAATTTGATATTTTATGACATAAAAAATCATTTGTAGTTGACAAATGGCTTGATAATACTTCATTGTTGTCAATAAAAGTTAAATAGATTATTATGGCTTAGAAGAATCACTGATTAAAAGAATAAATGTGTCGATAATAGAATGAAGTTCGTTTTATTGATGCCACGAGTTTGATAATCATGAAACTAATATACATGTTAAGTAATGATTATTTTAGATGATAAGAATTTATAGCGAATAACTATAGAGAAATAACAAGTAAATTTAAGTTAGGTGACCTTTTCTCGAGTCATTGGTTCAACTTATTGAATTGGGAGCCACATGAACAAGCTCCTTATGGTTTGGCAAAACCATTTGTAGGTCCTTTCTTACTATTTTGTTGGACAAAATGTCAAATATTTTTCTTTATGATAATGACAAGTAAGATTTCACTTAACTCATCCATGCATATATGATAGATCATTTTATTGTGTTATAACATTCTTAAGTCACATAACTTTGAATCAATATCGTTAAAGATATGCTATAATAAAATGAAATTAAGTAATTGAAGTAAATCAATTAACACCAAGTTGATTATCTTTTTTGTCATAAAATCGTACAACATGATGTTAGTTATCTTATTAGTACGACTCCGCTTCCAACTCTATAATTTAAGTGTAACATAGAATACTCTACATATCATATAGTTACTTTGTGATTATCATATAGATACAACACTTTTTTAGGCCAAACTAAAACATTAATGCATGATTACACTTGGCATCATCCTTTTATGAAAACTTTCATATATTCTAGTTTTAAAACCTTCATTTTATCATATATATATATATATATATGAAATATACTTCATATCTTCATGACATTATTTTTATTCAAACCACTTAATATCAAATCATATAAGTATTATGTGATTATTATATAGATATAATTGGTTATCATATAGATATAATACTTATTTAGGATAAACTAGAACATTAATTTATGATCATACTTGGCATGGTCCTGTTATGAACTTTCATGTAATCTAGTTCTAAAATCTTCATTTTATCATATATATATATATATATATATATATATATATATATATATATATATATATATATATATATATATATGAAATATAATTCATATTTGTATGACACTATTTTCATTCAAATCACTTAAATCAAGTAAAATCTTAATTAGATCATAAAGATATGAGACGTGTGGGTACGATTCACATATGCAATGTAATAATAAAATTGTTAAAGTTTTGTGGATATATTATGTATTTTGTGTAATATATAATGCATTCATGGATTATGGACTAACAACTTTTATACTTATGTTGGTTTATATTATAAAAGAAAAACCCAAAAATAATATAAGAATTATCATACATACACAATTCTATTGTCAAATGCTTATAATCTATAGTCTTCTTAGAAAATTTAGTTATATAATTGTATCACATCGTACAATCTTTACTATTATCTTGCAAAATGATCATAAAACTCTTAATAATGAGTATTGAGTAAAAATTGTTTAGCAGTATGTACTTAGTCATATTTTTATGATATACATTAAATCATAATAAGCAAATAACTCATTATGTATATGTGGTTCATTTATTGGATATATATGATATTATTAACAGTTAATATAACCAATAAATATAATTATATCATATTTATACATATTTGTAAGATTCATAAAATCATTTTATATGAAGTCTTTACAAATCAAGAAAAAAGTTTAAAACTTCTAAAAGTTTTAATCTTATAATACAACGTTCTTGATCGTACTCATAAGATATTTTTAAAGAAGATAAAAACCAACAAGTCTAATAGACTTTCACATTAGTATGATCAAATGATAGAACTTATATAAATCATCCCTAACACTTTATTTAATTACTTCGAGAAAAAAAAAATTAAGAGAGATCCCCCTACTCCAATAAGGTAATAAATAAAAGTTCTTTTAAGTCATGTATTTACTTATCATGAACCAACTTCACAATTTTCTTATTATAAAACTGTAACGTCAAAAAAACTCACGGCTGTAAGTTTTTCTTATTACAACAATTCGTCGCGAGCGATCACATGGCCGCCGCCGCCAGGAACCTCGGCTCCTTGGCCATGAACTTTTGTTTGGCATAAACGGCCATGTAGTCCCCAAACATGAAACTCGGGTACTCGGCGGCGGGGCCCTCCGGCGGCTTGATGACGGCTTTTAGAGCTGGGTTGTAGAAAGAGGCGACCGAGCGACGATTGCCGTTGCCGGAAGCGACCACCCGGTGCCATGCGCTCTGGTACCGACCGTTGCTGAGTACCTCGATCTGGTCGCCGGTGTTTATGACGATGGCCCCAGCGAGAGGCCGCACATCGAACCAGCGTCCTTCTTTGAGCACCTGCAGGCCGCCGACGCGGTCGTCCTGGAAAAGAAGGATGACTCCGCCAGCGTCGGTGTGGGCGCGGAGGCCACCAACGAGCTCCGGGCGAGGGCAAGGAGGATAGTGGCTCACCTTGGTGCCTAAGAATGGGCGGTAGTTCCCCTCGCTTCCGCCGGAGAATGCCATCTTGATGTAGCCCTTTTCCAGGCCGAGGTTCTCGTCCATCACCTCCATGACCTTCTCCGCGAGCTTCTTCAGCTCTGCTCTGTACTCCGTCATCGTCTCCCTGTTTTTTTTTTTTTAGCACCGAAGCAAGGATTTTGATCAACACAAAGGAACTTTTTAAGAAGAATCAGTAAAGGAAGAAGCTTAGTGGTTTTAAAGATCTCAGTTACTTGAAATCTAGGGGAGTTGAAGGCCATTGGTTATCGTCTTGCAGGAAAAAAACATCTTCCCAATCGATATCGTTTAATCTTTTGTCAGTCTCTCCGCCGTCGATCAGTTCTTTAAGCAGCCGAACAGGCCTGGAATTCTTGAAGCCCTCTTCTCTCGCCATCTTAAAGCATTTATCGCATACCCTCTTTACCCGGTCGAGAAGCTCCAGTGGAATCCCATGGTTCAGCAACTGCAGAGTCACGAGCTTTTTTGTTTCAGGCCCTTTCTCAATCAATAATGCTGTAATCCTCTGAGCATTGGAAGTGTGTATACCTGGAAGAAGCCCCACTGCTCGCAAGCGTTGTCAATCCGCGCCATGGTGGCCGCTCGCTCCACTCCTTGGAGCTTTGAGAAGTCGATGACCGGAATTGCCATCTCTTGACGGAACTGGGAGGAATCGGGGAGTTCTGGATTAGCAATGGAGTTGAGCAGTCCTGTGAAGGATGGAAAATCCGAAGGGAAGGGCAAGGCTTTTATAGGACAATACGGTTGGAGGTCAACCAATAGTTAATGGCAGGGAAGGTACTATCATGGTCTTTAAAAAATGAAGTGAAAGGTCAATGCCGGCATGGATGCCCGCATCTCAAGCATCTATCTTGTTTGCAGCCGACTAGAGGGCTTTTTACCTTTTTTATACAAACAGAAATATAGGTAAGACTAATTTTATTTTCTAAAAAATATGATATATATATATATATATATATATATATATATATATATATATATATATATATATATATATATACATAAATAATTTTATTTTTGTATTTAATAAAACTTTATATACATGCTTTCACAGAGACTAATATCGTAGCTGATCCGTCTTTTTTATTAAAATAATAAAATTTTGTTGAGATTTTGAAAGATATTTTATGTATAAAATAATAAAAAACTAAAAAATTTTTTTTAATAAATGTTTACTTATTTAAGATTAAAAAATATTTTAAAAAATCATTATAGAAAAGACACTTAGATATTCTACAAAAACTCTAAATCGTTATTAGATACTACATATCAATGGTATGTTACAATACGATAAACGATCTGTCATAGGCATGGATAACGTGTTTTATTTGTTCGAGTAGAATTGTGAATGGAAAAAAGATAGATAAAAATTGTAAGTTGTGTAAAATTATTACAATCTGATTGTTAAAAAATTTAAATACATAATTAGAAACACTTTGTTTTATATTTAATTTATAATTTTATACTAACTTCTAAAATATTACTAATTATATCATAACTTCTATAACATACCATCACATTTTTTGACACAAACAATAAAGATTACACCTTGGGCATTTATTTCAAGTCAAGCATCGTGTGAATATAATTTGGATAATATTTATCAAGTATTTTTACAACAAATCTGAAAAATATTTATTGATATTGAAAATAATATTTTTTTTATGAAAAATAGTCTCATTATGTTAAGATATTATCTTATTTTGATTATCTAATATTGATCATATTAGGTTTCATTTTCAAAGATTTCTTGATATTTTAAAAGCATAATCTTACATAAAAAAAAGCTAAAATAATTCTCTTTGTGATTGATGTGGAATCATTTGTTTCTACATCCCTCCACTTAGAAAATTATTGAGAGTTGTTTTTTATCTAAGTGATTCAACCTTTGAGAGATGTCTCTATTACTTTTCTTTACTCTCTTCGACCTATATTTCAAGAAGATTAGATTTTTTAGCCTAGTCATTCGAGACCAATTCACTCAATGCTAATCTCTTAAAACTTCATCCTAGGTGTTAGAAGCAAGCTTTAATAAAATACATAAATAAGTCACAAAGATATCTCAAACATAAAGATTGAGATTACATACCTAAAATAAAGCATCTTAATCATGCTGTAACTTCAAGCATAGATGGCAATAGACCCTATCTTAAGCCCAATTTGTAAGAACTAAAAATATATTTACATAAACTATTTCATTTATGAATTTTTGCTATTATAAAGGAATGCAAGCCTTACATGTCATCTTGCATTATCATCATGGATTCCATGGAAGGACCTGAGCAAAGTGATACAATTGAAAATGTTCACTTCCTCTAGATTATCGAATGACATGTTAAAATTCATCAAACATTAATTATGAAATTTTTTTCAGCCTAAATAAAAAAGAAACATCTCAAAAATAACTAAAAGGATAACTTAACAACTTAGAAGAATCACATTGAGTAATCTAGAAATCACATAGGGTGGCCTATACAAATAATTTATGAGCAATTTGTTAGCATGATTGCCTCATTCACCAAAGTATTGAATGACTTGACATAAATCTTCATATCTCTTATTGATTTAAACAACTTATAATCCTAATTGGACAAGTGTTATAATAATATTGGACTACTAATGTAGTGTAACTGACATACAAAATATATTTAGAATAGAACATTTACAAGTAAACCTTAATACAAATATAAGTTATATTAGGTTGTGACTCAAGAAGTCAACTTGAAGCTAAAATATTCTACTTTAGCCAATGGCTATAAAGAGCACACAAAAGCTAAAGTTGCAAATGCATCCTTTAAGATGAGTACAATTCAGATAACATGTTTGCATGATAAGCATTCTAGATCATGAGTAAGTTCATCAGACAATTATAACAAGAACACATCTTCTCTTAACGTTGGCATAAATGGTATTTTAGGATATGCCAAAATTTAAATATGAAGCTCGCACTATTTCAAATGAAACTACCAAATTTTATGAAACAAAAAACAAATATGAAACTACCAAATTTGATATAACGAGAAACAAATATGGATCTATAACCATATATTTAACTAAACACACTTAGAAACTAGAAATGACAAATACAAATTTAATACAACTGACTGTTCTACTAAAACATCAAGTAAACTGTCATGAACAACTCACATCTAATCTCCTTCTTTAAAGCCAACACAACAATCGCCTCCCATTTGACTTCCCTTACACGTGGGGTACAAGGAAGAAGCCAGGAAGCTAATTAATTAATTAAGAAACTTCATCTCTAATTATACTAATCACTTGTCAAATGCCACGTACAGGAAAAAATCATATCTACCTTCTGATTTCAACGCCATGCATGTGCCCCATTATTGTTCTGTATTACGAATATAAAAACAACTTCTTCTCCTGAGGCTATGGCCTTGTTTGCTTGCTTTCAATTGGTGGAACCTTGAAATAACTAAATATAAATCTACCATGGAATCTAAACGGTAGGCTGCAACTCTTGAGCTGGAAGAAATATAACTGGTTTAATGTTATGTATGAGACATGGACTAAATGGAGTTCTATGATTAGTTGGACGACGAAGGAAGTCAAAGCTGGAAGGTTCGTTAACTTCAGAAGAAGAGTAATGGAGGAGCAATGTATGCTTGAATCCATTCCCCCGGGTCAAGTTTGACAACGTCGCAGAAGCTAATGCATGAGTAATTTTTATCTTCTCAGACCATAACAGATGATAGATTCTTTATATTTATAATAATATATATAATATATGTGAAATAAATAGCCAAAAAAATTATTTTTGTTAGATATGGGTTTGTCTTTGAATGGGAAGGGCGTGTTCCATTTGAATATAAGTGTGCCCAATGACTTATTTTGAAAGTATATGCATTGAGTTTGGTTTGTGTGTAGTGTTTACGTGTGGTTGGTATATTACTTGTCTGGATTATAGTTTTATTGAGTCATGAAAATGAACAAAATGATAATTTTTAGATTAGAATATAATTTTAAAATTGAAAAAATAATATTTTATAAAAAAGGTAACTAGCATAATCATTTAAACTCATAGAATTATTTTACTGTTACAATCACGACATGAGCCCCACCAAATGATATTTTTAATAAGATAGATAATTAGAAACTAAACGTATAATGAAGTAGCATATGAAAACATAAGTTGAGAATCTAATGGCAAGATTAATAACTATAATTTCAAAACTATAATTAGAAAATATCACAATGACAAAAAATCATTAAGACAAAAAAAAATTCAATTTAATATGACAAATATAATATCCTACATCATGATAATTATAAACTAATCACCAATATCAAAATAAAGATAAAACTAAAACACACTTCATATGATTATTTATCCACTCTCACTCAATTGGAGATCATCCTCTATAGTATATACTTCGTCATCGCGTGGTGTTGATACATTTCTTATTACATAATTACTAGTGAGATAATAATCTTAGTAGATAAATCTATCATGATAATAAATATAATCAATACTAATGTAATATGAAAAAAGCATAACTCCATAATGCAAACTAAAAAAATAAGATAAATGAAAGCATCATGTAAGGTGACAATCATATAAAATATGAAAAGGAACCATTACGCGTAACAGTTAAATACCATTAATATGCATTTAATTTAATTCCAAAATTTTCCATTTTTTATTTAGTCATAGACATGATTCTTTCTTAACACTTATCTTTTGAATCCAATTATAAATATAATAACCTTAGCTAACATTAAACCAATATATAGGACAATCTTACCAAGTAACTTTGCACAAAGTATTAGCGATCAAATAAATGTACAGGAGAAAACCTCGCCTAAATATTATGAGAACTTATCATTTGTGATGGGGCAATCTCGCCCTAAGGATAGCATCACATAGAAAGAACTTATATTATGTTTTTATTTCATGTACTTTAAAAATCAATCCAAATCATTTCTTATCATTCTGATGCTTATGCTTGTGTTTTCACATTTTATAATCTATTTTATGTAATTTCCATACATCAATAGAACAAAAGTATAACAACATAAAATATTATTAATACAAACAAAGACATGTGAAGCTATAATAAAAATACATAATAAATAGGATAAATGTATAAAATAATACTAGTTCATTACAATACAAATTACTAGACTTATCTGCCTAAACTTAAAGTTGATTTTCTAATTCATGTTCAAATTATCTAATTGGGTTCAAATTTTGCCTAAGAAATTACTATACTTCATAAATCAAACAAACAATTTTCTCTAAAATTGTCTACATTCTTTTATATATATTAACAATCAATAATAATAATCATAAGAGATATATAATAATAAAAATAAAAAAATATCACAACTATAATATGAACATAAATCAAATTCATAATGTACAAACATAACTCGACAATCCATATCTAGAAAATATCATAAATGCTAATGCTTTTTGATATACAAAACTAATAAATTATAATTGATTCATAAAGTATTGGTGGAAACTTGTAGATTTAACTATGCATTTTAAAGATGCAAATATAAATTTATACATTGATACCTTATCATAAATAGAACAATCCACATGTCCTTTAAAGTACATAAACATTATCCCAAAAGGTAATATTACAATATTCTTAAAAATAAGCTATCGAACTTAAGCAAATATAAGATTCCCTATCTCTTTGTTTTAATATTTTGATTATAATAAAGTATAAAATAAACTTGAAACTCTACCGAGTAAATTTATATCTAAACAATAATATGTGATAAAATACAATAATAAGATCAGTTATGAAAAGAACAATGAATAAATATTAAATAAGATCTTGTAATCATCATCTAAAAATCTATATTAAATAGTTTAACACAATCATGGCATTGAGATATAAGAAGTTATATGAATAAGTTAGAGTGTGATCAAAATATAGAAACATATAAAATAATTAACATATAAAAGATGAATAAATGTAACTCGTAATTATGTTCATGCAAAAATCTCTTTCTTTGTATTATACTTTTATTTATCTATCTAAAATCTAATCTCTTCATATATTTTTAGACTAACTTTTGATTCTAGTATTTTCTCAACTTTTATAATTTGATATTATTTCTCATATATTTCATATTACTCATACTCATCATAAAGGCTTAAGTATTTTTTTAATAGTTATTATTTCAGTATCATGATATCTCATCTCATCTTTGTTATATTCACATCAAACACATAATACATAGATCTTATGTCATATCATTTAAAATGACATCATTAAGGTATAGACTTTAGCCTACAGGCATATCATATTATGTCTATATTATAGTAGATTTCATCTTTAAACTATTAAATTAAATAATAAATAGCTCGACATATATCATGTCTACATCATAGATGATCTCATCTCTTAACTATTAGATCACATAATAAGAAGGTTATCATATATCATTTTACATTATAATAGATATTGTTTTTAGGTTGCTAGATCATATAACATATGGGTTATCACATATTATATGATGACTAATGTGAATGGTGTCATATTATAACATGACATCATCTCATCTCTTCTTATAATTATAATAAAGTATGATAATTGAAAAAGATGTCATTGCACAAATATTATCATTCTTATCTTAACTTATTTTATTATAATATATCAATGATACATCAATATCATCAGTGATATAATTATCATAATAAAACTCATATAATCTTAATCATATTTAGTACTCATGATGTATGATGTCACAAGTATCTATTTTTTTATCTCTATTCTTCTTAGTTTTTATTTCTTATTTATTTTTTATATTTTCTATCACACTTATTTCATATTATTAGTATCACTTAACTAATCAATTGTTTTACCTTTCTACTCTTATTCATAATTACACAACATGCAAATAATGATTCAAAATATGATACATAAAGAAAAGATAACTTGCCATAATATTGAGTGCCTAATATCATACTTACATTACAACTATTTAAAATTTATCTGCTTATTATCCTTTAAAGAAATCTTGCATCAACAATTCTATTCTTTTTGCTTCCAACACATGAAAGATTAAGCATCTTATTTAAAACAACTATTATTCTATCAATACTCAATATTGATTCCAATAATAATCTTAAATCTATGACTTTATATTTTGATTGGATTAAAAATAATATAATTTAGAAATCACTTATTAAAGTTTTCTTCTTTATCTCAAAACAGAATCATTGTTGTCAGCCTAGTCCCTTGCTTTTTAATTTCAGCCTATCAAGAAATTACTTGTCTTAATTTTAAAATAAGGATTATAATTTATCAAGATTGTACTTCTTCATTGCATAATTTACTTAAAATTGATGAATTATCTCTTTCTCTCTTTTCAAGCACTTACTCTCTCTTTGATTTTGATTGTCACAATAAATAAACCACACATGATTAGAACAAACTCTATGATTCACTAATTAAACACAAAATGACGCTTAATCAACTAGGAAATTGAAATATTAACTTTGGTTTGTCGTTATTATCCAAGAATAAAAGGGTTTTTGGTTCGTAGCTTGTTTGCATCGAGCTTGCAAAATTTGTGAAGACAATGGTTCAATGGATGCAATAAATCGAAAAGGAGGGTTTCTCTTTACCTAAATCAAGGATTTTTCTCTCAATATTTTGAAGTTTTTGTGCAAAAGGAAGAGAGATTTAAGATAGAGTATGCTAGTGATGAGAATGGGAAAAGGAATTTTGAGGGTTCAACTATTGGTATTTATATGTGTGTGTGTGTGTGTGTGTCTATATATATATATATATATATATATATATATATAATATAAAAATTAATTATATAGTAACTTTAAAAATTTGTAGAGACTATAAACTAACTCTGTTTAAAGTGAAATGACACCATTAGATTTGTTAAGACATGCTTTATCTAATTTTATATTTATTTTGATATTTTGGATTACTTTATTTTCTAAGGTTTTGACATACTTTACAAAAAATACTTCAAATTATTATATTAAATTATTTTATCAAAAATCAAAATCTTAATTATATTAATCAAATAACTAAGGACCTTTTTAAAATAAAAAATTGGAAAAATTGGGTTATTACATCACCAACAATGCTAATCCCACAAATAAAAATGTTATTTCTACTGCAACTCACCTCAGATTGCATAACGCCTTCCCTCAGTTTCTCCCTATTAGTAAGCTCACTAAACCAAAAGTACTCTCACAAGCTCACTAGAGGCTTTTCAATAATGCTCAAAACAATTGTGTTATTAGATTTAAATAGGAGGCTTAAGAAGGTAATAATGTCAATTTAATCTATCATCTTTTATTAATTTATCATTATATAAATTGACACATTCTTCCAAATTTTTTTTAGTAATTTTTAATTTACAAATATATCATATAAATGTTTGATAATAATATTATAAAAATTTAGAAAATTATAAATATATTCTAATGCAAAAAAAATTCTTATATTTGTGTATTTGTCTTTTGCCAAAATTACTTTAACCTAAGAGAATATTTTAAAATTGCAAATCTACCCTCATAATAATTTGAAAAATTGTAACTATAAATTTTTTAAAAAAATTATATTTAATTCTCTTAATCTCAAAAAATTACAAATTCATTGTTATTTAGTTCTTCTTTAAAAGTTTTTCTTATATACATGCTCCAACAGTTTCTTTGATCAACTTTAAAAGTGTGACACATTTTTTAATATTTTATTATTCATTAGTTATTTTATGTTTAAATTTTATATTCTCAAAATCTAACTTTACTATTTTAAGATATACCTTGTTATAATTACATGAGCTAAATTTTAAGAATTATTATATACTAACCATTATCCAAATATTGGTAGTTATAAATCCATAATAGCTATTATAAATTAGAGATTAGACATGAACAAATATGCATGTGAGAACTCACTAATCATCTAAAGTGAGAGCTTGACTTTAAAACAAACTATAACACATCTAATACAAAAAAATTCATCAAATAATATTTATAAAATAAATCCTCTAAAAATGTAAAACCATAAATAAATGATATATCATATAGACATGACAACATATAGATAATAATTACATGCCACCAAATATACTTAATAGTAGTCCACAAGATTATATAAACCAACTCTATACAAAACTCCATGCATTGCATTGACTGAATAGCTAGATTATCATCCATGATATCACAATTCTCATCTCTAAGTGTAATGAAAATATTACTTGTGAAATAAATACTACAACTCTATAAGGTTTAGTAGATAAACCAATAAATAAAATATATAAAATTATATCATAATAACATGAAATTGCATAACCATGAAATATCTATAAGTGATCAAATAAACCAATATCCAAAGTGAAACCAAATCACATAAAAATAATGAATTTTCTTACTTTCAATTTATATTATTTAATGGCATAATTCATAGATAAACTTTAGAACTTTACAATAAAAGATCTCTTTATATGAGAAAACTTATAAAATTCTATATAGATGATGAAAGCATATAATGAATTAAAAAATATTTATGAATTAAATATTCATGTGACATGATAAATTAAATTTGAAATAAAAAATAAGAATTTCTTAATGTTAAATATTATTACTATTAGAGCTCCACAACCATATTCTTAATCAATTAAAAACTCAAAGAGTTTGCATAAGTAAATATTATGTGAGGATATTAAACCTAGTTGGAGACATGACGATGTGAAAAAACATCAAATACTAATTAAATAAAAAAATCACATGCATAATATGATCCAAGGACAAGTTATATAAAAATATATACAAAATTTTATATGAAAGTTTTCATCATATCCTCAATTTCTCAACCTACAATAAACACTTTCCACTCTTAAGACTTAGGAGTATGCCCTTTCTTGTGGCATTAAGATTATCATATGTTGGTGTAGTTGATGCATAACTTGATGTATTATCTATGATGCAAGCACTAATATGATTTACATATCTGAATAGATAAATCTAATAAAGTAATCAAAATAAAAAATACTTTAATAAATAAATAAGAATAATAATGTACAAAAAAATATATATCATAAACTATAATGATAAGCTACTTGTATCAGTATGAAACTATGCCAAAATCCATGTGTACTAAAAAAATTCAAACAAATACAAGTTTTTCTATTCATTCTCATTTCTAATGATTAAGCTCAATTTTCTTAAATCATCGTCTACTCTAGATCTAATAATCATACCAATAAAATACCTCAAACAACATTGATCTCATTCATCCACAAAATATTATATAGATATTTGATTTGATGATCGACACTCTACGATCCAACATGCTCGAGCTAATACCACCGGGTTAGTATGGTACCTAGACGCTATGATTCAAAATTTTAGGCTTGGTTTAATATATATATATATATATATATATATATATATATATATATATATATATATATATATATATACCATGGTCATAACAAATACATTAGAAAGATATTTGATCTAAATAATGATACCTTATGATTTAACATTTTGAGTCTAGTATTGAAAATAATATCTCTAAGATTCTAATTTTTATTTTCATTTGCTATATGTGAAATAATTATGCTAGTACATAATACATGTAGTAGATATATTAGTCTAATATTATATTCAAGGCCATAAAACATTTCTTTCCAAATTAAAAAAAAAATTATGTTTCATTCCTTCTTATTTAAATATTCTTTATGATTTCATGTAAAAAGGAAAATCATAAAAACAAGAAAATCATGTCATTAGTAAAACAATGTAACAAGTAGTGTAGAAAACTATAAAGGTCATGTTAAACTATAAAGCATAAGTAATTTATATTACAATAAAATATAGTTTGAAAGAAAGCTATGTAAAAGAGAAAAAGTGATAGAAGCTATTGGAAAATAAGAGACTAGAGGAAAGGGAGTTGAAAAGGGAAGTTAAGGATTTAAGATAACTTTTCATTGAATATAATCTATCTTTATGTAAGAGTTAAACGTATTGGTTATGATAAGAGTTAGGAATGCTCTAGAGGTGATTGGAGAGTTTTAAGTTGAAATAAACCAAATCTCATAAGTGTTCTTTCTCATTTGTATATAAACGTACTATATGTTTGACTAGACATATGATACATTTAACTGAAATCAATCAAGTAATTTTGTTAGAGTGGAACATACATTGCCTTGGCTTCAACATATAATACATTACATGGAGTCAGTGAGGGTTAAGAAAGGTCATTTCATTTGATGGAGCATTTAGTCTAATTGAATATACCATATGCTAAGTGCAAAGTATCATATGTTAGGTAATATAGACCATAAGAAATGAGATTGTGGGTGGAACTTATGCTACATAGGTTGTAAGCTATAATATAGTATTAATATTTTATGAAAACTATGTCATATATGGAGGTCAAAGGATGATACATTGGTGCAATAGAAATGAAGGAATATGAAAGATCCCTTTAGAGTTTTATGATTAATAGTACAAGTGTTACATATATATATATATATATATATATATATATATATATATATATATATATATATATATATATATGTGTGTGTGTGTGTGTGTGTGTGTGTGTTTAAGAAATCAAGAAAGTAAATAGCTTAGAGAAAATTTATCTCGAATTCAAGTAGATAAATATTATAATTATTATGTAAATAGAATAATAAATGCATATATATTTTTAAGTGGTTCATATTTCTTTTATTAATTACTTTAGTATTTTTAAATAAAATGATTATATAAAATTAATGGGATCTTATTTACATTTTAATATTATACATTTAGTTGATTTATATGAAAAATAATTCTCATATAAATGTGTTTATATAAATAGAACCTAGTTAATGAATAATAAAAAAAGAAATAACTTGTTACATTAACATATGACATGACTAAAAAACTTATTTTTAATTAAAAATTGATATTGTTTATGACATTACCCTCATTATATCATAGAAGCTTACAAGCACTCTGTGTAAGACTATAATATTTATGATGTCATTATTAACACCATAAGGATAAGATGAAATTATCTTTTATACATTTAATATTACTAATACTTGTATATGATGGCTATGATAAATATAAAGTTATTGAGATGAATATAGATTTATTATGTCTAATATTAAGGTGATATAGATATTGGTTATTAGATTTTGAAGATAATAATGAAAAAGAATAATTGAGTTCAAAGAAATATAAAACTTAAAATTTTTTAAATAAATTGATTAAAATTGAAAAATACATTTATATGCGATTTAGACAATAGTTTATTCTATTATATTATGTTCTTATTTTTTGAAATCTTATAAGATTTATTTATTAAAAGTTTTAGAGTCTTATTAATATTTATATTTTTGATAATATATCCATTATGCAAAGAGATTGGCATTGTGATTTTATGCATGGAAATCTTATTGTATGACTTAGTAGATAAGGTATCGCATGTGTCAAGACACTACCTAACCATCTTCTTAATCAATTAGAAAAATGAAAGATTTGGCACATGTAAAATTCATGTATGGATATTAAACCCTTAGTAGAGACCTGATAGTGTGATAGAATACTAATTACTAACTAATTTAAAACCATATAAATAAAATTACCAACATAATATAATCCAAAGATAAGTTATATAAGAATATGTATTAAATTTTAAACTAAAGTTTCATCATACTTTTAGCTACTCAACCTACACCAAGCATTGTCTACTCTTAAAACTCAAGATTATGATCCCCTTTTATGACATCAAAATCCCTAATCCTTAGCATATGGAATGCATGACCTTTGATATATGGACTAATATGATTTATAAATCACAACACATAAATCTAATAAGAAAATAAGAATAAAGAATGCTATAATAAGTAGTTAGTATAATGAATAAAATTCATATCATAAACTGTGATAATAAGTTATATAGTTTCATGTCAAGTGTATCAAAAGTACTCTTAATAAATGTAAGTTTTTTAATTTATTTTAGTTTCTAATATTTTATAAAATTATTAGGCTCAATTTTATTTGAATTATTATTCTCTTTAAATCCAATAATCATACTAATAAATGACTCCAACTAACATCCATTCTAACTATCCACATAACACTTGATAGATATCTAATGCAAATGTTGATACTCTGTTATCTAACATGCTGGGCCTAGTGTCCCCAGGTAGGTATGATACTTATATCTTATGATCCAACATGCTAAGAATGGTATAATCCATATATGCATATTGAGGTCATAATATATACATTTGATAGATATCTAATCTAAAGGTTGGTACCGTATGATTAAATATGTTGGGCCTAGTACTGAGGATAATGTTTCTAAGAATCTGATTTTTATTTTTTGTTTTTCATATGTGAAACAATTATGCGATGGCAAATATATGTAGAAGATATGCTAGTCTTGATATTGTATTAAAAGCAAATGAGTATTCTTATCTAACTTAAATGTTATTTATATTCTATTCCTTTTTATTTAAATATCTTGTATGATTGCATATAATTAAAAAATCATAAAACCAAATGAACCATATAATCAGTAAAGTAATATAATAAGTTGTGAAAAAAGCTATAACGATCATGCTAAACCATGAAACATAAGTATTTTTTTTATCTATTTAAAATATAGTCAAAAAGAAAACTAAGTAAAATAATATTATATATAACATCATAGGTTATCAAAATTATCTACCTACTTTTGTGAAATAGTTTATGTGTTTTGTTTTCTCTTTCTCTAAAATATTTATAATAAAATGTGTATGAAATAATCAATATATATCTTACAAATGATATATTTTTAAGTTATTTTGTTTTTATCAATTATTTATTATATATTAGGTTTTTTATTTTAGATTATACTTGTATGATTTACTAATCATATCAAACAATAATACAAAATATTTCATATTGCACAAATAAGATCTTAGTATAGTACAATATGTTTTGCTATATAAATTATTTATATAACACATCACACTATTATCATATCATATGATCTACTAATATTTCTTTACACATAATTCGATTGTATAAAACCATATATACATATCAGATTATATGATTAAACCCTCACACTTCTATAATGATGTCATTTATACAAGTACAATAAGAGCAACCATCTAGAATGATATCTTCATAGCTTTATCGGTTCTCTTAGCACCAGACCTTTGAGCCTCACGACATATTTTTTGGTATAGTACAAAAATTCCATTGTAGTGAATCTCACACTCTTCTCTCTTCCTCTAGTGAACTTGACACTGCATGCCTATTCTCTCTTTAATCACATTAGTATCCTCTCTATTTTTCTTTCTTGTTATTGAGTTCTCACTTTACTTCCCTCATTAGAGCTAGCTCTTTCTGAATCTCTCATCATCTCTTTCCCACACAACTGCTCGTCGACAACCATACATAATAAATTGAAAATAAAATCATAAAAACAAAGTTGTATACTTCACAAATAACTAATCGAATCCTTGAGTTAAAATATCTACTTTATAGGAGGTCTACATATCTCACAATGATTTATTGAGATGGTGCAACGTCTCACCCAAAATCCCAAGTAGCCAAAACTCATGTAGAATGCCACGTTATTATAATGTTGTAATGGTAGTTTAGAGATAAACCATCACCAAAAGTTTAATTATTATAAATTTTTATTATTTTTGTTTTATATAAACCATCATCACAAATCTAATATTTTATTTTTGTGGTTTTTGGCATAATATTTTCACTAAACCACCTCTTATTACATAATTTAATAATACATATGCCTTTTTGTTTTTCTATTATTTTGATATTTAAACATTACAAGCCCGTCTTAACTAAACTAAAATTTCTATATTTATAAATTTATCCTCCACTAAAATAGATTTGACATATAATGAAGTTTAAAAATTGTAAATCTATTATCAGCATAATCCAAAAAATTATAATTATATCTATATTATTAAAAATAAATAAAAAAATTTTCTAAGTCTTTAAAAACTAAAAACTCAATTCATTTGGATTTTTTTCGAAGAGTTTTTTTATTGATATGCTTAATAATATTTTGACTAAATTTGAGCATGTGATACGCTTCCTATTTATTATTGTTATTTTAATATTTTGCTGTAGAAAAATGCGCCCGAGCAACGTTTGTCGTTGATGACAATGGCCCCAAAGAGGGGGAAACATCGAACCATCGTCCTTCTGTGAGCACCTGGAAGCTGTCTACGTGGTCTTGGAAGAGGAGGATGATGCCACCGACATTAGTGCAGGCGCACAAAATTTGTAATCCTATACATAATTACTATATTTCAACGGGCAAATCATTCAAATAATTAACTATAACTTGGATTACTAAGTATCGATTGATACTAGGTTCGCACATAACAATTCTTCCCACGGTCACATGGCTGCCGCCGCCAGGAACCTCGGCTCCTTGGCCATAAACTTCTGTTTGGCATACACAGCCAAGTAGTCCCCAAACATGAAACTCGGGTACTCGGCGGAGGGTCCCTCCGGCGGCTTGATGACGGCCTGAAGCGCTGGGTTGTAGAAAGAGGCGACCGAGCGCCGATTGCCATTGGCGGAAGCGACCACCCGGTGCCACGCGCTCTGGTACCGACCGTTGCTGAGCACCTCAATCTGGTCGCCGGTGTTTATGACGATGGCCCCGGCGAGAGGCCGTACATCGAACCACCGTCCTCCTTTGAGCACCTGCAGGCCGCCGACACGGTCGTCCTGGAAAAGAAGGATGACGCCGCCGGCGTCGGTGTGGGCTCGGAGGCCACCGACGAGCTCCGGGCGAGGACAGGGAGGATAGTGGCTCACCTTGGTGCCGAAGAAGGGGAGGTGGTTCCCGTCGCTTCCGCCGGAGAATGCCCTCTTGATGTAGCCCTTTTCCAGGCCGAGGTTCTCGTCCATCACCTCCATGACCTTCTCCGCAAGCTTCTTTAGCTCTGCTCTGTACTCCGTCATCGTCTCCCTGTTTTTGTTTTAAAGCACGAAAGCAAGGATTTTGATCAACACAAAGGAACTTTTAAAGAAGAATCAGTAGACAAAGAATCCTTGTCGATTGACAGATCTCAATTACTTGAAATCTAGAGGAGTGGAAGGCCATTGGTTATCGTCTTGCAGGAAAAAGACATCCTCCCAATCGATATCGTCCAATCTGTTACCATCCTCTCCGCCGTCGATCAGCTCGTTAAGCAACCGAACAGGCCGGGAATCCTTGAAGCCCTCTTCTCTCTCCATCTTAAAGCATTTGTCGCATACCCTCTTCACCCGGTCGAGAAGCTCCAGTGGAATCCCATGGTTCAGCAACTGCACAGTTATGAGCTTTCTCTGTTTCGAGCCTTTTCTCAATCAAATATGCTGTAATCCTTTGGGAAAAGGAAGTGTGTATACCTGGAAGAATCCCCACTGCTCGCAAGCGTGGTCGATCCGCGCCATGGTGGCCGCCCGCTCCTCTCCCTGGAGTTTTGAGAAGTCAATGACCGGAACTGCCATTTCTGGTTGAAAGTGGGAGGAAGCAAGGAGTTCTAGATCAGTTGTGGAGTTATGCAGCCTTGTGATTGATGGCGAAAGGGGAGGAGAAGGGCGGTCCTTTTATAGGGCAATGGTTATGGAGGTCAACCATTAGTTAATGGTAGGGGAAGTTACTGTCATTGTTTAAAAATATTAGGAAAATGAAAGGTCAATGCAAATTTGGAAGCCCGCATCTCAAAGCATGCATCTAGTTTCACGCTTACTTGGAGTTTTTTTTTTCTTACAGTGAAAATATAGGTAAAACAATTTTTATTTGTTTTCAATTATATATATATATATATATATATATATATATATATATATTTATATATATATATATTTACAGACTAACTTTTACTTGTATATTTTAAAAATTCAAAAGATCAACTCTTTGCCTAAAATAATACGCTTATCTATTAAAAATTTTTAATGCATAAATTAATATCATAGTTAAAGTATCTATCAAGCTTACCACTTTATTAGTCGTTTTATGATTAAAAAATAAGTCTTTGAAAAGTTATTTTTGAAATGCTATACCAAATTAGAGAAAAAAAAAAGATACCTGATCAATTTTTTTGATTTTATTATTGAATTAAATCTCATTTAAGAAGCAATGATCAAGCAAAATTATCGAGATTCTATACAAACTTTCAAACACATTTATAATGCACTACTCAAAATAATAGTTGAGATGTTATGAAAAAATATAAAGCACATCACTTGTTAAAAAATGATTATGGAATAGAGGTAATTAGAAGTCATAAGTTGCATGATTTACTCAATGTTTCTTCAAAATAAGTTTTATTTACCACTTATTAATAGTATTTAGCCCACGAAATCTAAAATTTGGCAAACATAACATTAGAATTAAAAAATTAAATGCATAAATTAGACTCATTTTTGTCCTATGTCAATATATTATTTTAATATCAAACTTGTAATATATGATATGTTATTTTATCTTTTACTTGAAAGTATATCATAAAGTCAAATCTTATGACACCATAATAATAAAAACTATATTTAGAATATTGATTCAACTGAATCATCTAAAGAATAAGAGATGGATAGAATTTGATGAATTATTTTATGAAAAAAATAACATATTTTGTAATTTTGACAAGGATCATTCTTGTTATTAAAAGACATTCAAAGGAGACCAATTAAGTTTTCTAAGAATAATATTTTAGGGAGTTTGCCATAATAATTATCCAAAAAAGTTATAAGAAAACCTTCACATGAAATCCTCTTAGAAAGGCTATCAAATTTAATAGAACATTATGACTCAATGCCAAAATAGTCATATAACCAACTATGCCAAATTTCTGATTATAATGGACAACAATCTACGAATTCTCTAATGGTTATGATTGTTCAAACTATTTAGCAATCTAGAAGCTAGTGATTATAACAATTATGACACATATAAGATTTAAAAAAATCTATAGATATGCACTTTTTAATTAATAGGAGGTTATTAGTTATCTAAAACAAGATTTCATCTATGTAGCTTTTACATTATTAGAGTTGCAAGTCTATTGAGAATAGAGATCTCTAAATACTATATTATCACCAAACCCTACATTTCGATCATAAACTATGTTGATTCCTAAAAAAAGCTATTTAGCATGCAATTTATAAGCACTCCATCAATAGACTAATGTTTAACCCCTCTAATGTAACTATAATCTCTTATGGTTAATATAATATTATTTTCATATCATGTTCTTGGATTTCTCTAAGACTTTTTATGCATTTTCTCTTTAGTTGTTATTGAGGCCCTACTTCAATCAAAAGATTTATCAATTTTTTTTTCACATCTTTATCAAGAAGGCAATGAGTTTGTCAAATAAGACAAGTTGAAGGAAGTAATTTAACTAATTGAACCTCTCTATTCTTCAACCATTTGGACATGCTTGAAGAACCTTTGCAAAGTATTCATCACATCTAATAATACATCTAATAAGGCTGAGCATATTATAGCATGTAGATCAACAAATATTAACTCTCAAAACAAGTATGTATGTTTTGGCAAATTAATAAAATGGCTCATGCAACTCAAGTTTGTTATAACCATCACAAGGCTCAAAAAGCCTACTCTAAAGTTGCCTCTATCACTTGTAATACCTCCATTTAAAATTTCTCCATCTTAACATTTCTTAACCATGGCAACACACTATCTCTTATTGCAAATGTTTTATGCCAAAAGTTCATAGGTCATGCATTTTCGATTCTATTACCATTGAATGACCATTGCTTAACACATGGATTAAGAATCCTAAGCCATTACTTGGATCTCTCGACACTTTATTGGACCTTCTTAATCAAAGAAAGCTCACTTAAACATAAATTTAATGTAGAGGAGATTCTAAGATGCAATTACTTAAAAAATTATCTAAGTTGCAAACTTGTAGCTTGATTAGTTCATCTTAGTAGAAGAGTTCATATTGAAATATAGGATTCCATATTTCCAAAGCTTCTATGGATCTTACGATCTAGGCACATTCTTAAAAAAGTTTAACATAATAATAATATAAAAAAAATTTATGCTAAAAACTAACTTAATAGATATAAAAAAAATAATAAGACAATAAAAACACCTTTAAGAACAAGGGTTCTTGGAATAAAACACATAATCTCAAATCTCTTAAATGTTTATTTATGAATGATTATCACAAAAAGACACTTTATTTCTCATTATCAAACATTTTTTTGTCCCCTTCATGTGATTTGATCTAAGTCCCATGTCAAACTTGAGCTTTATACATCTTAAATATTTTTTTATTTTCTTTTGTTCCACCAATAGTATCCTGTCAAAACGATTGTATAGTCGACAATCAATTAATGAATCATTGTCACAATACTTATAAATATTGAATATCCCAAAAGGATGAAGTAATTATTGTTGTGTTATTAACCTCTAGCCATTATGCTTTATTTAATGATAATAAATTCTAGATATTTTCTAATGAATTTGATTTAGTAAATTTTTAGATTTTAAATAATTAATACTCATATTCATAAGAGAATTTAAAGATAAGAAAAAGCTAAAGTGAAATCTCATGAAAATGACCTTGAAAAAAGTGACAAACCATCAAAAAATATTTTTTGACATTACTTTTAGTAATTTAAATTTTATTAAAATTAGTTTTAGAAAGTATAAAAATATTAATTAATTTTTATCTCTAATATCTTTGACCATCATCTTTGATTTAATATTTGAAATACATATTTCTCAAGTATTTGATTAATATCTTTGAAATTTTATTATTTAGAAATTATTTAAATAAAAAATTAGAATATAATTAAAAAAAATCGAATTACCTTCCTGATAATCCGCTCGTCGTTCGTCGGTTGCTACAGTGTTTCAAGTCAGATCAGGGAATGAATCAATCCTAAACTCATTCGAAGCACTCGTATGTAGCTCAAATTAAAAAACCTATTATTTGATTTAGCATGATTAAATTATAATTACTGGTAGGCATTGGTGATGAAATCTCGAACAAACTGGGAGGCAACCAACCACAAAGGTTTATATAGTAAAGAGCTCTTTTTAATTACATTGTGTGGGATTAAAGGAATTGCTTTTGTTGCATGGCAAACTTTCAAATTACGGAGTAACATGTGTCGTTCAATCTTGAACTAGTTAGTTTATCATTTTTTAAGATTTTTTCTTGTTTGGTCACCTATTCAAAATTTCAACTACTTCAATATGCTTAATCAAGAGATTCTCATGAAATCTAAACCTAGGTTTTCACTAAAAATTACCTTACAATTTTAAGGGTTATTATGACTTTACTTATAACACTCAACATCTTCCCTTCTATAGTCGATATAAAACTTATTCCTCCTCATAGCCTCTCGGATGTTCCCCTAGTGCTTCCATTCTTCTTAAGTAGCTTTGTATCTTATACTTCAAATCTTCTTCTTTTCTTTTCATATGTTTTGGACAACTAGTTGGGTATTACATACCTAATAACTTTTGTTTGATTTATCCTTGAACCACATCGAAATAGAAGTGGTTTGCTCCAATACTCTATTGTAACGTCTTAACTTTACTTTGTGGAGCATTGCCCTAAACTAATTGAGTTTTCTCTTTCTGTAATCTTTTCTTTTTTGTTTAATTATCTATCCTGAAAATTTTTAACTCTAATATGCTTAATCATAGAGTTTGTTTTTTTATAAATTCAAGCCCGAGATGCCTCTAAAAGATATTTTATTATTTTAAGATTTATAACTTTATTTGTATCATTTAGGATCTTTTTTTTGAAATTGAAGCAAAACTTATTTACTTACCTGACCTTATACTTTGAATGTTCTTCTATTCTCCCTATCTTTGTTAGATAACCTTGGCCTTCATACCAAATTTTGGATGAATAACGATGTAAATAAAGCTAAATTAGTTAAGGTAGAAATTGAATACTAAATTAAAGGTACAAGAAGTTAAGACATACAAACTTTAACACTTATCCACCATCACAGAAATTACCGTGTAAATAAAAGTTGAGGATTTTAAAATAGTTGACAAATTATTTCAAATGGAATTATGTTAAAACATTGAAATTTGATGACAAATATAAGAGCTAGATAATGCAAAAGTTCAAGAAAACAAGAATAAACTTGAAAGGTTTTGTATTTACATTGGTGTCAAATAATCAGAATATTTTTTCAGAAAAAACCTGACTTTACGTTGTTTGTCAATTTAAACAACTCCAAATTGCACAATTGAGTTCATTCATAACTACCCAATGAACTTTTCTAATGAATGATAATGTAAATAAATAATCTACTTTGTAATTATCATTGGTGTCAAGTAATCATACTATTTGTTATTAATTTAATTAATAATAAATATTCGAAATTATTAATTTCAATTTTTTTTCCTATTTCCTTTTATTTAAAATCCAAGCTTGAACAGTACAAACTAACATGCTTGCCTTCCATTTTGTTAACTAGTTATGTACAGAATATGTATCAAATTTTTCTCTGCCGACAGTGCCTCTTTAGAGCCAATGCAACCGCCTTTGACTTGCCCCTTCGCGCGGGGTACAAGGAAGAAACCAGGAAGCTAATTAACTAATTAAGAACCTTAATCTCTAATTAAACTAATCACTTGTCAAATGCCAAATGCGGGAAAAAAAACCATATCTACCATACGATTTCAACGCCAAGCATGTGGACCATTATTGCTCTGCAAGATTCGTATTTTTTTTAATCATTCATCTGTCGGAACATATTTTACTACAAATATAAAACAACTTCTTCTCTTGATGCTTCGTCCGTGTTTGTTGTGGCGTTTGAAAAGCACTTCTTCTTTGTATGTGCAGGTGCAACTGCTCGAAAACTGCATGATACGGGGACATTAACGATCTAATGGTAGGCTGCAATTCTTCAGCTGGAAGAAACATAGTTGCTTTAATGTTATGAATCAGATGAATTGGAGTTCAATGATTAAATGGACGATGAAGTAAGTCAATGTTGGAAGGTTCGTTAACTTAAGAAGAAGAGAAATGGAGAAGCAATGCATATTTGGATTCGTTCCTCCGGGTCAAGTTAGACACCTTCTCCAAAACAAATGCCTGGTTCATGTCATCTTCTCAGATTCGATTTGAATATAGTTAAGTTCAACTTGCACTGTTAAAACTATATTTTGTTAGTTTGGTTTTCTGAAGTGTTGAAATTTGTTTTGTAATTTTTGTTTGGCATGTTAGTTGTTTAGATGATGATATTATTGTTAAACGAAAATTTGTTATCATAGCAAGCTATTGAATGAAGCTTTGGTGGAATGTCATGACATTGTTCCATTACACTTTTATATTTTACTATATGAGAAATAATACGTAGTTGACAATTTGTTTTGAAAACTACTTCATTATTGTTAATAAAAGGTAAATAGTTTGTTGTTCGCTAAGAAGAATTATAAAGTAAAAAAAAATGGAACTGTCGATAATAGAATGATGTTAATTTTATTGATGCTATGAGTTTGATGATTACAAAACTAATATACTTGCATGATACATCTTATGTAAGTAGTTGATGCACAATCATTTTATCTTGTATGTATATGGTTTATTCATCGAATGTATAGAATCTTATGAGCAATTAAGTTAACAAAAGAATATAATTATATCATTTTTATAACATCCTTATGATGATCATTTTGTATGAAATATTTTCAAACTAAGAAAAGAGGTTAAGAACTTCTAAAAGTTTTAATCATTTCATATTATTTTCCTAATTGTACTCATATGACATGTTTTAATAACATAAAGCCAACAAGCTGATTAAATGTTCGTTGGGTGATCAATTCTATTCATCTGTCACATTGGTATGATCCACTTATCGTACTTGGATGATTATCACTAAAACTAATAAAAATTAGTTTAATTATTTCAAGAAAACAATTAGAGCCTCTCTCTTTAATCATCAATATGTTGACAAGGATATAAGTAAGAATGCATTGTGAATAGAAGAAACTAATGATTCAATTACAAAATATATTGAATGACTAAAAGCATAGGTTATGATGGTTGCAACATCTTTTGCATGAGATCATTTTATCTTGTTTAAATTTATATTAGTAAAATTATTCTTATCATATTTAGTTATTATGCCACTTTTATTCCAAGAGATTAAGGTGTTGGTTTATTGTACCAAGTAATTTTTATATATTGTACTTATTTTTCTCTTAGCTATTATAGCAATTTTAAATTATTACTTTATTATGGCTATTGTTTGTCAATGATTGTGAGGTTTTGTGAGTTGTTGATTAAGTTTTTTTTTTGAGGATTTGTAAACTACTAGTTATGTAGCAAAAAACTGTTTTGTTTTAGTGTGAAAAATTGATCAAAGGTTGAAGGTCGATATAGGCCTCATGTTTATAGCTAAATCATTTGAATCGCTCATGCATTTTTTACTTGTTTTTATTTGCTTTTATTTGTCCTTATTCATTAAGGGATAGCATGATATTCTTTCTTTCATATATAAGAATACACATACTAGCTCTTCATTTAAGATAACATCTCGAATGCATAATCAATGTCATCTTAAAATAAGGCTACCTACTTGCAATGGGATAACATCACATTATAATTTTTCAGAACATTAACCAAACTTTAAAAGAATGTAACACCTTTGTTGTATAAAAATTAAAGTTTTGTCAATCCAAGTATTGTGTACAGCTAAGGATAGATTATGAATGTTAAACCTATTATTTTGGCAGTATCTTATACTATGGCATAGATACAACTACCAATATCTATAATGATCTTATAAGTTTGATATTTAATTCTAATGAAGGTACTAAATGTTTTAGTCCATCACCAATCTTCAAATGATTATGGTGTAGTCAAAGTGCATCTCAAAAGCTATGAGCGATTCAACATATTAAAGACTTTGACCTAGTGTTTGTAATTCTTCTTCAACCTTCTTAATCATTTATACAATCTCTTCTTTCTCAATTTTAAATTTTTTTTACTTCTACTATGTCTATATCTATGGCTCTTTTAGGACACTCAGTTGTGCCATGCCCTCTTCCATGATAATGATAACACTTTAATTCGAAACTATTATATGTATTGTTCAAGAGTTGGATTCAACGAGTTGGTAGCATGAGTGGAGGGCATAAAATACTTATGGAGTAGAAGTACTAGGAATAGTAGAAGTAGTGGTATGACTATAAGGACAAGAAGTGGTTGAAGAAATCTCACTTTTATAGGTAATGGATTATCTAATTTTTTTTCACATCATATGTCACTTTATATGTTTTTCTAAATTAAGAATATTTCTCAAATATAACTTAATTTGAATAGACTCTTTGTGCCCAGCTTAAAATCAAGACAATATTATACTATTCGACTTTTAGACACCACATCTTAGAATATAAGCTTTAAATTTAGTAATACATTTATCAACAATCTTTTAACCTTGGGATAAATATTGTCATTTATCCAAAAATTAACCTAAATAAGAGGTAGGTATACATTTTGCACGTAAGTGAATATTAAGTTCTTCTCATGATCAAGGCAATGCTTGATTTTCTTCAAGATATCTCTTTTCTTATGAGCAAAAAGATAACTTAGTATGTTATGAGACCCTAGTTTTTGCAAATTTATATTTTTGACCTCACTAAGATCATACCAATTAATAAAAAAAATCCATTCCAATATAATTAGGTCAATATGTGATTGTTTTAATTGTGAATTAAATATTTTATATTATTTTATGGATCTAATGGTCATAAAATATGAGGTTAGAAATAAAATTCTTAATTTAAGATCACAAAGAAAAAGAAAAACAAACAAATTCTAAAATGTAATGAAAAGAGAATATATAAATAAGAAATGTAGTAGCATCAAACTTGAGAACAAGTTTTTTTTTTTTTTTTTGTCTGTTTTATTTTTTTTAACTTAAATTATCATTAAAATATTTATCAAGATTTCCATCGCCGACGTTCCTTCTCTAAAGCCAACACAATCCATGCCCATTTGATTTCCCTTAAACGTGGGGTACAAGGAAGAAGCCAGGAAGCTAATTAATTAATTAAGAACCTTAATCTCTAATTAAACTAATCACTTGTCAAATGCCAAATACTGGTGAAAAACCACATCTGCCGTCCGATTTCAACGCCATGCATGTGCCCCTTTATTGCTATGTATGAGTCGTATTTTTTTAATCATTTTTCTGTGGAAACATATTATATTACAAATATAAAACAGCTTCTCCTGAGACTTTATCTCTGTTTGTTTGTTGCGTTTGAAAAGCGGTTTTGTTTTCTATGTGCATGTGATGCTTCACGAAAACGAAACGGTACAGGGAGAAATATTGTTGGTTTAATATTATAAATCAGACATGGATTAAATCGGCTGCATTGATAAGTTGGAAGATTCATTCCCCCGGGTCAAGTTTGACGACGTCGCAGAAACTAATGCATGAGTAATTTATACCTTCTCAGATCGTAACAGAGAATAGATTCTTTATAATTATAATAATAGATATAATATATATGAAATAAATAGAAAAACGTTATGCATGTTTGTGTCAGAATGGGAAGGGTGTCCCATTCGAAGTCATTGCATTGAGTTTGATTTGTTGTATAATATATGGTTGGTATATTAGTTGTTCATATTATAGTTTTATTGACTAATGAAAATAAACTATCGAGATAAGATATCTGATAAAGCTTAGGTGAAATATCATTACATGATTTCATTTCAATTCGATGTCTCTTGACATGAGAAATGATTATAAATACACAATTCATAACAATAAAAGATCAGCTAATTTTTATTTGTGAGGTTCATTCACTAATCTATATAATAGAGTTATCATTGATAGCATGGAGTTTATTTTTATTGAAACAATATTCAATGGCATGTACAAGAAGTGGATGGAGTTTTTGTTTTTGCATCACAAGTAGATGGGAATTTTTTAGCAGTGAGGTTTTAGAATATCTATTAGATTTTGTTTGGAACTAGTTTGGGTGATAAAATAGAAAATTGTAAATAAATGTCTTATCTTTTTAAACAATAAAAGTTTATCAAATTTGGATATCACACTTATTAGTTATACTTATAATTTTGAATTTACACGCATAATTCACTATATAATGACAAAATATGGACTCATCTAATTTGTGCTAGAAATCTATTAAGAGTAGGATTTAATGATATACTAGAAAGTTTTAGATCTACTTATTCAAATAATTATAATTCACTTAATTTGAATAATAGATAAAAGGGTTATGATCAAAATGATAAGATTAAATTAACTTATTGAAAAGTTATTGTTTGTAATTTGATTGACTAATTTTTTAAAATCAAATGGTCTAATGAATATATATATATATATATATATATATATATATATATATATATATATATATATATTAAAAATGATGCAAAATTTAACAATGATGATTTTTTTTATTTTAACAAAATCTTGTAATTGTATTAGAAAAAAAGTAAACTGATAGTTTGTCTTTAAGAAAATATGATAAGTGAACTCAATTTATTATAGTGTTGTATATTCTTATAAAACAATTATGTGCTTTAGATAT
This sequence comes from Vanilla planifolia, assembly GCA_023846275.1. Lineage (NCBI taxonomy): Eukaryota > Viridiplantae > Streptophyta > Magnoliopsida > Asparagales > Orchidaceae > Vanilla > Vanilla planifolia. Next base: position 69,278,960 of record CM043865.1, on the reverse strand, counting down.
ATTTATTATAATAAAATAATGTAGGAAACTATCATTTTATTAGTAATTTAAAGTGTTATGTATTTGAGATACAAAAATGATAGTTATTGTTAAAAAAGCATGATTGTTGTTGTGTTAACCATTAAATATGATACCATGAAAGATGTTGATCATAGGCATAGTTTTGTTATTATTTTTATTTTTATTTTAATATATGGGTTATCCTATTATTCTTATATAATGTATAAGCATAAAATTTTATACATTGTAATAAAAGGAGAGAATAGGAATAATATGATAAGATACCACATCATAAATTATTTAAATACTATTATATACATCAAATGATAAGATATCATAATATGATATAATGAGTTGGGATTTTTCACCACCCTATTTGCTAGAAAGATAAGTATGGATATAGTTCATGTTATGATTTATTAGTAGCTTAGTTGTTAGAGAGATAAGTATAATTATAAACTAGGTTATGATTTGTAACCACTATGAACAGGGAGTAGACTATGATATGATATGATTGATAGCTATGATGTATATGCTTATAGGCAAAAATCTTCCTATTAAGCACATTCCAGTGGGATTAATAATATGAATATGTTATATATGACATATGGTATGATATGGAATGCTTATAATTGATATATAAAAAATGGCTCTAAATGAGAAAAAGAAATGGAGCAATATGTATAAAATAAAAAAAATATAAATGATAAATACAATAAAAAGAATTATCCTATTGTTACTATGCATTCACAAATATGATCATTTTTAATGATGTTACCATGCATTATTTGCTCATTATGATATTACCATGTTTTTAATCTTGTATCATTAGTATGAGTTGGTCCTAATAGTCTAGAATGAATTTATGTAATATCCCAAAAAGTATGGGATAATTAATTAATTAATTATTTATTTATTTTGAGAAAATATTTTTGACATATTTGATAAATTTCAAAAGCAATGAGCCCTAAAGGAATGGAGAAGAAATTGAAACATCCACTAAACTATGAATTAAAATTATTTTTAATATTTTATAATTTTTATGAATTATTAAAAATATAAAAATTAGTGAAACTATAAAAAAGTAGCCACAAATATTAAAAGAAGTCAATAACAATTTAAATATAACTTGCTAACTACTACAAATCTACAATAATAAATTTTATATAATTTGAATCTAAATTGATTATAAGACAAAGATTTGAAGTTATAAAAATAATATTTGAATTAATTTATATGATTTTTATGAAAGTGAACATTTTTATAATACCAAATAAAGTTAGAAATCACAAAACAATTACAAAAAAAATAAATACATTTTTTTATGATTCTAATGATACTAATTTTTTTTAGAAAATAGAGTTGTCCCAATTATAAAATGTGATGCAAAATTTAAGAGAAAATAATATTATGTTTTATGACTTTTAGAAAGAAAAATTATTAAAAATAACAAATGACATTGAAAAATTATAAAACTTCTAGAGGACTTATAGAGTTTGAAGAATTGATTGTTTTAAAAGTGCTTAATAAATTTTTTTGAGCATAATTAGATCTAAAATTCAAAAAGAATAACTAGGATTAAGGATTTAACTAAAAATTAAAATTAATTTTTTTAAAAGTATTTTTTTAAATTTACTAATTATTTTTGTGAATTTACTTATTATTTTCTTCTCTTTTTCCTATTCAAAATCCACTAGGTTGTTTTAGAATATAAAAAGAGAAGAAAATTTATTTGAGGAAGTAGGTTTTGAACAAAAACCTATGTTTCAGATTAGAGCATTTATTTGAAGCTAAAAAAACAATATTTCAAGAAAAAGATAACATGACTATTCATGTAAACTTGGAGTAATCCTACTTGGTAGATCCCTAGTATAACTATAAATGTGAGGGCCTTACTTGACTAATTTATAATAACTATCATAAATTAGATATTAAAAATAAACAAATAAGCATGTGAGGAAATCAATTATCCTAGGTAGGGACCTAATAATAAGAAAAAACATAATCTATCTAATATAAAAGAAACTTTCATATAAAATTCATAAGACAAAACTTCTATAAATGCAAAGCAAAAAATAAATAATGTGGTATCGATAGATAACAATTAGCACTGACTACATATTACATAGATATATATTGTACTAGTTCACAACATTACATAAACCAACTTTATCTAAAACTCTACCAATGACACCAAATAAATAGCAAGATCCTATTATATGATATCACAACTTTATCTTTACGAGTAGTGAAGGCACCATATGTGATGAAAATGTTAGTGAGATAGATAAACTGACAAGTAACAAATATAAAAAATGAAATTACATGTAAACTAATTATAAAATAATTTCTTAATAACATAAAAACACATAAAAATGAAATAAAAGAATAATCCATAAGTGAGATCAATCTCCAAAATGAAACCAAATCACATAAAAATAATGGATCTCATTTTTAATTTCTAATATGTTGTATTTCAAAGGATCAAATTCCTCACTATTCATTATCATTTGGAGCCTAAATAACTATATATATATATATATATATACTTATATGACATCCTATTAACATCCATCCAAAAATAGTATAGTCTATAAACTTGTATTTATAATGACATATTAAGTATGACCTCTTAACTTATACCCTATCATCCAAAACAAAATACTAATGATACACACACACACTTTGAGGTCATGATGAACATAAAGCATGGGCTTTGGAATACTTAGGTATGTCCTAATTTGTTCCATTTTATATACTAAATACTTTTATTAACATATCTTATGTTTTCTATCTATATAAATAATATCATTTATGATATATAGTATATGAAATGATTGAGTTTTTATTTTAACTATCATGACTAATATTCATAATCTATAATAGAAAGTAACATGTAAAAATATTTCAATTTGCAACTAAATAAAAATTAATTTAACATTATATTTATATTACAATTACTAAATTTATCTACCTAAATTCTAAAAAAAATATCTTGTCTGATTCTCTTCTCCTTTAAGTTTCTTACAATGAAATACAAAAATAAATTATTTTATAAGGCTATCTAATTGTAAAATATTTTTTTATATAGAAATCATCTTGATTATTTATTTTGTCACATGTTGCACTATATAATTTGCCATATCTTATAATAAAAACTTTATTGCTACATTTTAGACTTGTCTAACCTCTCTTAGATATTTAGTTAATTGTTTAATTTTATTTAAACATAACATATAATAAGATCTTTATTCTTTCACTAGCTAGACTTATTCAATCTAATTTGATATCTACTCCTCAACAAACAATACAATATGATTTTTATCATTATTATATAAACATTTCCTTAAATCCTCATTTACTCCCTTCTTAACCTCTATTAAAAGTACAATACAATTAAACACATCATACTTATATGATCTTCTTATAAGCTCTTATATAATATCTTATTATATTGATGTAGTTCTTTGATCTTACATGACTTAAACATTGTATAATAGGATCTAACCCTAGGAACAGTCTAATTTCTACATAATTTAGTATATAATAAACTTTAAAATTTAGTCATTTTAATTATAATAAGACATATTTTAATGTGATAAAGTTAAATTTTGAGAATATAATGTTTATATTTAAAGATAATAAAATACTATTAAAAACAAAAGAGTAAGCAAAAATTTCAAAGTTGATTAAACATATTATTTGAGCATACAAATATAAAGAGATGTTTAAAACAAGTTTAATGACATTAACTTCAAAATGTTTTGAGATATAAAAGATTTGTTATTATAAGTTTTTAAAGATATGGATATAATTATAATTTTTTTGGATTGTGTTGATAATAGATTTGAAATTTTTAAATTATCCTAGGTCAAATCTTCTTTGATGAAAGATAGATTTACAAATATAAAAATATTATTTGCACTAAAGTAGATTTATAATTAAAGAAATTTTTTCTTACATCATAAAGTGATTGGTAGGGGACATATTAATAAATTACAAAATATTAGAAGATTTTGTGAAAATATTGTTTCAAAAAGTTGTCAAATGAACACATTGAAATAAATATAAAATATTATAAATAATATTATTGTTGTGCAATTTAATTCAAAAATCGACATTATTATTTCCTAAGTTGCTTATAAATATTTAAAGGTGAGTTATTTTTAGGGGAGGTTAGAAAAATCTTCTAATCAGCTTGGATACGTCATTAAGCCATTTTTTGTGGAGAAATTGAAGATAGGTGGAGCTATTGTGTTGTCCGAGGAACATGGTTCATGTAGTCAACATCATCGATAAGTTAAGTTTTACAATTAAGATTGATTTATATGGTTTTGGGTTCAATGGAGGAGGAGAAGAATGTCTCTAGTTCACAGCAAGAGCACATTGTATAAGCATGTTGGTATCATTGTATAATAGGATGAGGTTCTAGTAAAAAGGTAGGATATTGTTAAGATTAATTATGCTAGACAATTTTTGGATCATATTAGTATAATGAGCATCATTATTGTTGCACAAAGGGGTTAATAATATAGTACTATATGCATATATCATACTATACAATTTAGATAATATATAAAGACTGGTTACAAATCGTACGATATAATGAGAAGATTGTACTAGTATGATGTATGTTAGAAGTGATTTAAATGATTGAAAGTACTATACTATGCTAGAATCACACTAGTACTATATGGTAAATTTTTCTAGGATTGTACGATATGATTAAAAAATCGTACAAGTATGATGTAAAGCAAAAGCCTAAGATAGAGAAAGTAATTTATGAGAATAAAGTAATTTAACATATTAGTACTATAAAAAATTTTGAAGAAGAGAGAATTGAACAAAAGAACTATTTCATAAAAAATAGATAAATTTAGTAACTTGTAATGTAGCATAATAGTATTATTTTATTTAGTTTGTTTTTAGATTATATTATATTTTGATAAAAACTATGTATATTTTATGATTTAGCATGGTCTCTATATGATTTTGTTCACTACTTATCTCATTACTTTATTAATTACAAGATTCATATAATTTTAATGATTTTTTTACTATGTGACTTCATAAAAAATATTTAAATAAAAAATAATAGAATATAAATAATGCTTATATGAATGTTTATTGGCTTTGAACATAATATATAGAGTAGTTTTCCTACCACATGCATATGATGTTACATAATTGTTTCACATGTGATAATCAAAAATGGAAATGGGATTTTTTTGAAGATACTAGCCATAACATTAGGCCTTACATGTTGGTTTGTAGGGATCGTAGGTTATCTACCTAGTGTTATATTGATAGATAAGATGGATGTTGGCTTGGTGGGGCATTTATTGGTATTTTTATTAGATCCAAGAAAGATAATGATTTTAAAAAAATTAGGCAATATAATTAGAAACTAAAATGAATAGAAAATTTTGAATTTATTAGGATTATTTTTAGTACACATTACATTTGACATAGTTTCAAATTGATACATATGGCTTATCATCACATCTTAATGTATAAATTTTATTTTATTCATTTTGTATACTTATTTATTATAGTATTTTTATTTCTGTTATCTATTTGATTTATGTATTAAGATATAAGTCTCAATAGTGCTTACATCACAAGTCATACATGAAGTCATGCATCCATTACATTAAGGGATGGAGATTTTGATGCCATAGGAGAGGATCACACTCTTGAGTTGTGAGAGTTTGTAGTATTTTGTATATGTGAAGTAACTAAGAGTACGATGAACATTTTGTTAAAATTTGAAAATATGTTTTATATAGCTTATCTTTGGAATGTATTATGCTTATAATTTTGCTTATGTGATTTTAATTTGGTTAGTATTTTATCACCTTGTTAGCTCTCTGCTTGGGTTGTCCTCACATAATTTTTACCTACACAAAATCTTTGATTGTTTAGTTGATTAAGTGATAGTTAGTGGGACCCTCATAAAGTGGTGTCAAACTTTTGGTTCAAGATTAGGTTAAAAATATTAGAGATAACACATAAAGCATATGCATTACATTATTATGTGTGACTTTGACTTAAATTTTAATTAGACGAATATCGATATATTCTATGCTTTTTGCTATATAGAAATATACTCAAAGCTATGGATATATCTTAATCAAGAAATATGGATAAGGATAAAAGAGAAGAGTAATAATGAGACACTTGACAAGAGTTGGCACAAACCTTAGATTCATTGTTGAGGTTGATAAGAGGCACTAATAGCCAAATAACTAGGACATCCTCCTTAATTTGTTAGAGAAGTTCTTATGATGGTTGAAAATTGACAAGATCATATTAATGTAATATTTGAATGGATGTCTTGTCCAAATGATGACTTTTATAGTGTTAGTTGTAAATGATGCCATAAGGCTAAAGTGAAGCTTGGTACATAGAACTAAATTTATAGGCCAATCAATGAAGGAAATATCCTAAGAAGAATTTATTGAGAAATTTGAGTAGTGGTTCATGTTGATATCAATTAAAGCTAAGATAAAAGAGAAGTTTAATTACCTAAGGTAGAACAACATGTTTTGTTATAGTGTATGAATTATGTGGAATTATCAAATCATGCTTGTATAGTTAAATTGGAAGTAGGAATGCTAGTAACTGAAGAATTGATTCACTAAATTTAAATCTATAACTCAAAGAAGGAGAGGTAATTTTTTTTTCTTGAGGGGAAATACTACTCAAATGAGATTCAATAAACCTAGATCTTCAAATGAAAGAAGTACCAATAAAGCCAATTTTTAGTTAAGTAGAGCTAGTAAATGTAACAAATGTGGTTGATGGAACCAAGGAGAGTGTAATTATGTCTTTGTTTGCCTCATCACATGTTATATCTATGAAGAAGTAGGGCATGTTGTTTGAGAATGCCAAAAATTACTAGAAATAAAAGCAAGCAGTACATCAACTAATGGAGGTTAAGATAATGTAGGCCACGATAAAGGTAGTGGGTTTATGATAATTACAAGCAATTTGGCCAAAGGTGGAGCAATAAGCAAAGAAGGTCAAGCCCATATTTATTCCATTATGCAACAAGAGGTTCCACACTCTATTGATGTTATCAGAGGTATGTTTTTAGCTATTTTTATTTTATATAATTATAGAGTATTTCATTTTTTTATAATTACCTACTTAATAAAAAATGTACATTATATTTACAAAGTATATTTCTTTTTGTTCTCTTTGGTTATGGATTATCTCATTCATTTCTCTTCACTCATATGTCAAGTCAACTAAATGTTTTTCTATAACCTATGAAAGAATTATTGGTGGTAAAAATCACAAATAAGAAAAGTATTTGGGTAGAAGATACATTGAGAATAAAATAAATATCAAGGGAAGGAAATTCTTAGCAATTTTTAATATCTCATCATTGTGTTTATTGATGATATATTGATTTATTCTATATTCCATGATGAACATATTATACATTTATATTCAACATTACAAGCATTGAGCAAGAATCAATTTTATGCAAAATTCTTTAAATGTGAATTTTGGCTATCAAAACTTATGTTCCAAGGGCATGTGATTAATGCAAAGGGAATTTCTTTTGACCCACATAAAATTTTAGTAACTATAGATTGGCCTATACCTACTTTGGTAGCAAAAATTAGAAGTTTTTTGGGATTGGCAAAATACTATAGAAAGTTTGTAAAGAAATTCTTTTAGATTACATTTCCATTTACAAATTTGACATAAAAAATAATTATGATTGAGTGGCATGTAAAATGTGAAAAGAGTTTTAAAATATTGAAGAACAAATTAACTAGAATCAAAATTTTAGCATTTCTTAAAGGCACAAAAGGCTATCAAATATATAGTGACTCATCATTACAAGGTCTTGGTTGCATATTAATGCATTATAAAAATTTAACTGCTTATGAATCAAAATGACTCAAACCCATGAAAAGAGTTATCTTATGCATGTCTTGGAATTGGTAATCATAGTTTGCTCTATCTGGAGGTATTATTTATATAGAGTTAAATGTGTGACATTCACTAATCATTAGAGTTTAAAATATAGCTTTTCTTTGAAGTAATTAAATCTTAAATAGAGGAGATGGCTTCCATTTGTAAAAGGTTATGATATTGAGATCAATTATCATTTGAGAAAAGCAAATGTGGTAGTAGATGCTTTGAGTAGAAAATCTAGCATTAGTAGTTATTTTGTTATAAAAGAATACAAATAATTAATCTTCAAGATGAATAAACTATAATTAAAGTAGATGTTAAAAAATGTGACTTTATTAACACATTTATTAGTTAGGTTAGACTAGTCTATCTCTATCAGAGAAGATAAGGCTAAAGATCTTAAATTATAAAAGATAATCCAAAGGAATCAGGAAGGATGGGAATCAAAATTACAATTAGATCAAGCCAACAAAATTGAATTTTATGGTAGATTATGTATATCAGTACATCAACAACTTAGAAAATTACAACCAAAAGAGGCTAAATCTCTTAATACTTAATATATAAAAAAATAAGATGTATCAAGAGTTAAGATAACAATATTGGTGACTAAGGTTAACGAAAGATGTTTTTAATTAGGTTCATAAGTGTTCAATTTGGTAATAGTGAAAGGAGAGTAGCAAAATCCTTGGGTATTATTGTAGCTATTATGTATTTTAGAATAGAAATGAGAAGAAGTGACAATAGACTTTGTGATTAATTTACCTAGGTCACCTATAAGCCATTATTCAATCTTAGTAATTATTGATATGTTGACAAAAGCTTTACACTTCCTTACAATTAAGACTAGTTACTCTACTAAAAAAAGTAGCCCAAATTTATATGAGTCAAATTGTTAGGTTGCATAGAGTAGCTAAAGTTATTACATTTAATAGAGATAAAAAAATTCACTTCTCACTTTTAAAGAAATGTACAAAAGACTTTTGATACAAGTTTGAAGTTCATCACAACCTTTCATCCTCTAATAGATGATCAAATAGAAAGAATCATAAATACCTTGGAGGATCTATTATGACTTTGTATCTTAAGAATTAGTTGAGATTAGGAGAATCATTTTCCATTGGTGGAATTTCTCTACGATAACAATTGCCAGTCCAAAATGTAAAACTCTAGCAAATCTTAAGTTTTTTGAAGAACCAATCAATATGATTAGAATTATTCGAGATAAAATAGAAGCAACTTAGGACATTTAGAAAAATATATTATGATGTAAAGCACAGACTGGTTGAATTCAATGAGAGGAGCAAGTAATTATTAATATCAATCCAACCAATGGTGTCATAAGGTTTGGAAGGGTAAGAAAATTAAATTGTAAATTCATCAGCCCTTTTCATGTCTTATCTTTGCAAAGATATATTTTAGATTCCTCTCATGTAGTTAGCTATATGGATCTATATGTGAAAATTCAACTGAATCTAATCTATCCAGAGACACCAGTGAAAATACTTGACAAATAGAAGAAAAGATTAAGAAATAAAGTCATGCTAATGGTTAAAGCCATGTGAAAAGATCAAACCAAAAGAGAAGCTATTTGGAAATTAAAGGCAAATATGATCAAACAATATCCTAAGTTTTTATAAAATTTTGAAACATAATTTTTTTAAGGAGACAAGATTATAATAAACCAATTTTTATAAAATTTGGTTTGTAATAAGCTTTAAAATTTAGTTCATATAATTATAATAAGGTATAGTTTGATGTTTTATAGTTAAATTTTAAGAATATAACATTTATATTTAAAGATATTAAAATAATAATAAAATCTTGAAGAACATGTCATATTTTCAAAGTTGATTAAACAAATTATTTGATCATACTAATAAAAATTGTTCTTTAAAATAAGTCAAATTATATTAAGTTTGAAATTTTTGAAGATTTAGGAAAGTTTTTATAAAATTTTAAAGACATATATAACTTTTTTTTTAGATTATGTTAAGGGTAGATTTGTAATTTTAAATTTTTGACTTATGTAAAATCTATTTTGATGAAGGATAGATTTGTAAATATAGGAAGTTAATTTCATCATGATAAATTATAATTAATAAAATTTCAAGTTATTTAAAAAAACTAATTGGTGAATGACAGGTTTTAAATTTGAAATATTATGGGGTTTTGTGAAAATATGGTGTCAAAAAAATGTCCTTTCAAAATGAAGAAATAAATATAAAATAATATAAATAATATTATTTTGGAAATAATTTAATACTTAAATGGTTTATAGAAAGAGGAAGATAAAGTCTTGGGTTTGCCACAGGAGCATGTCATACAAGCATGTCGGCATCATTGTACAGTTCGACAAGCCTCTACTAGAGCGGTAAGATAATTGTCAGGATTAATAGTACTAGATGATTTTGGATAATATTAGCATGATCATTACAACAATATAGAGAGGCTAATCATACAACATTATATGCACATATCATATTATACAATTCAAATTATGTGTAAAGACTGGTCATAAAACATATGATATGATGAGAAGATCATAAAAGTATGATATATATTAGAAATGAGTTATATAATAGAACATACTATATTATGATGGGATCTTATTGTACTATATGTTACATTTTTTAAAATAATACGATATGATTGATAGATCGTATATGTATGATCCAATACAAAAACCTAAGATATGATAATTAATTTATGAGAATAAAATGACTTAAGAATTATGCTATTTGTAGAATATATATTAATCATTTCATTTAAATTTTATTATAAAAAATTTGGAAGAAGATAAAATAAATAAGAGAATTATTTCCTTGAATGAGGTAGATAAATTCAATATGTGATACAACATAATAGTATTATTTGACTTAGTTTTATTCTAAACTATATTTAATTTAGATGAAAAATACTTATATTTTAAGATTTGGTATGACTTTTATTGTTTTTTGCATTGCATATCATATTATTTTATGGATTACATGGCTCATTTAGTTTTATGAGTTTCATTATTATATAGCATTATAAAGAATATTTTAAAAAAAGAATAGAATATAAATAGTGCTAAGTTTTATAGAAATATTTAATGGCTTTCACATAATATTTAGATTGTTCTACCTACTACATAGATATGACTTAGCATTATTATTTTATATGTAACAAACAAAAATGAAAATAGGATTGTTAGAGATATTATTCTTAACACTAAGCCCAATGTATTGGATCATAAATTATTGATTTTTTATCAAATATTTACCTAGTGTATATGCTATGACCTTATTATATACATATGAAATACACTAGGTTTAATGTATTGGATTGTAGGGTACCAATACCATACCTTTCAGGTGGAACTAAGTCCAGTATATTGGAATAGAAGGTATCGACATTTAAGTCAGATATCTGCTTAGCATTATATGGATAGATGCAATGGTTACTCACTAAAGATCATTTATTTGTATGATTTTTGAATCTATTGATGCTAATGATTTAGACAAAATTAAGTTTTATAATTGAAAACTAGAATAAATTAAAAAACTTGTATTTATTTGGATTACTTTTTGTACACATGGCATTTAGCATATTTCAAGTTGATCTATGTAGATTATCATCACGGTTTATAGTATGGATTATATTTTATTTATTTTCTTTACTTATTTATTATAATATTTTTTTTATTTTGGTTGTCTTATTGGGTTTAAGTGTTGAGATTTATAAATCATATTAATTCTTATATCATGTCATATATTAAGTCATACACTCACTATATCAAGAGATAAAAAATTTTGATACCATAAAAGAGAATCACACTCGTGAGTTTTGAAAATAGGTGACTTTTTGTGTGAGTAGACTAACTGAGAGTATGATGAAACTTCAATAACATTTTGTATATATTTTATATACAACTTATTTTTAATCATATTATACTGGTGATTTTGTTTATGTGATTTTAATTAGATTAGTATTTGGTATTTTATCACACTAATAGGTCTCCATCTAAGTTTAATGTTGTCACATACAATTTATCAAAATAAAACCTTTTACTTTCATATTGATTAAAAATATAGTTTGGTGGGGTCCTAACATTATGTATGTTGGAAGGCCAAATAATGGTTTTACGGAAGAGAATTAATATATACTTTATTTTCTTATTAAGTGCATATCTGAGTTGACAAGCTAAGTTGTGGAATTAGGTATTCTATATGCATGCATTTTCTTGCTATCAGTATGGTGCATCATAATCTCTAGAAAAGTTTTTATGCAAGCAAAATAAGGAAGTCAATATAAAGTTTGCAATTAATGATTGTGAATTCCTTGTGCTCTTTTGTTACGTAGGAAGAGAAGGAAAAAGTGGAACTGATAACAAAGTAGTCTTTAAGGATCTATATGGATGAAGTGAATTAATTTTGATGAAAGTAATTAAAATCTTTTTTATCATGTTAAATTGAAATATTTGTTATGCAAATAGTTATTATTTTTATCCTTATGTATTACATGGCTTGGTCTAAATAGCATGACATTATTGTTGTGTAATTGAATATATAGTACTACATGGGTGACATTGAATAAGTGTTTACATATGAGAAATATAATGAATTAAAATTGGAATTACATCATGCATTCTTATATATATATAAGAGTGAAAAAATGAGAAAGCAAATTTTATGTTATGTGATAAATGCTATAAAAAGAAAGAGATGTGAAAAAATTTAGGCTAATGAGCCTAGTATTCTATAAGATATAAATGTGAATTATGTGTTTCTCCTCATGGCTTTATCTTTAGTGTCACTTCTTGTGCCACTATAACTTATGTGTTCTAGTTATATTTGGAACCATTATCATCTGATCTTATGATTAGAGTTACCTGTTGAGTGATCAGAAATTGTCCCTTATTGTGTGATATAGTGATTGAGGTCTAGAAGGAGATGATATATATATATATATATATAAGTCGTTTACTATGTGATTTGATGGATATCATTTACTGGACTAAGTTTCATTTCTCTTATAACACTTACATTACTTTTTTTCTTTTAGCTACAAGTTTATCTATGGAGCTTATTATGTTCACTCTCCTACTTATGTTATAGGGTATGACATAAATATGCATTGAATGAGGGAACCTAGTGATGTATAAGTTAGGTCCCTAAGTGTAGGCACAAGTTACTTTTGGATAGTAGACATCTATGGAGTTGATTTTGTTATATTATTTTGCTAACTACTTTTATGAATCATGGCTTGTACTATCTTTTCATAATTGATTTGTGATGCAAGATCAATCTTGTGGGGTGGAATTTGAGTTTTACATTGGTGGTTATTTGTCATATAAACTATTATGAAATGATGTCATATATACAAGAAAAAAATTGATAGTTTTGGAGGAGACTTTGCTCATTTGATTCTTAATATTAGAACTTTTTTATTCAAATTTTGAAAAATAGGTGATTTATAATTGATTGGGCATTCCTTCTTATCTTTCCTTATCTGGTTATTTAGTTAGTTTTCTTTAGCTGCATTTGCACTCTGATTTCCTTAATCTTAAATTGTTAAAGAGATTGCATTAGGATGTAATGTATGGTCAACATGTGGTTGAGATCTTATGGAAAATACTTATGTAAAGTTAGACTTGAGAACTTATGAGGTTTCCATGAGTGAGGACACTTGCATTACATACATGTAGTATTATTTAATTTATTATAAATATCATATTTAATAGAAAATTTGGATAAATGTTGATGTCAAATTATTTGCTTAGGAAAAAGAATTGCATCAAAACTTAAAAAGGGCTAAATCAAGAAATATGATCTATGAAAGAGAAATTGAGCAAATATGTCTTCTAATTCTTAATAACTTTCTCACAAAGAAGGGGATGATCATATGTATAGATTAATATATCAATTCCATAGAATGTATCCTCCATTTTTAGGAAGCTTTAATCTAATGGTGATTGAGGATTGGTTAAAATAGATAAATAAAATTTTCAATGATATAGTTTATCTGAATAATAAATCAGTATCCCTAATTGTAATTAAGTTAGAGGGCATAAGAGATCTTTGCTAGCAAATCTGATTTAGAGAATGACCTACACATGAAATTTCTATGGAAGGATTCAAAGAAGAATTGAAAACTGATATGTCTCTTATTTTATATAGAAGAAATTGTGAGGAATTGATCTCATTAACACAAGAAAGTATATTCATTACTAATTATGCATGGAAATTTTTATCGTTAGCCTGATAATTCAAATTTTGGTCAACCTAGAGGAGTAGAGATGTTTCTAGTTTTGTTGAGGATTAAATGTTGTAATCAGATCTGTACACATTTTATTTCAAAATTCAAATTATTTAAAGTTGGTTGAGCAAGAAAAAATGATTAAATAATATTGTTGGCCCCATATGTTAAAAATGAAAGTGAAATAAAAAAGAAGATTTTATTGAGGTTAATAATACAACTTCAATAAAGAAAGGTTTTTAAAAAGGAAGACATGATTGAAAACTATTAGGTTTTGGTTTAGAAAGCAAGTATTTGTTGTAGCTTGTAGTAAATATCATATAATATCTATTGAAAAAACACCTTAGTGCTCTAATTGTGATAGATTTCATATACATACTTGATGGTTTGGTCAAGGAAGATAAAGAAGATGTTTTGGATGTAGGGAATTGGGTCACATGGCTAAGGATTGTCATTATCCTAGATCAAGATCAGAAATAGTTACAACATTTAGGCTCGTGGTTCTAGCAAAGGAGGTTTTGGTCAAGGAAGATGTAGTGTTTCTCTTATAAACTCTAATAGTGTAGAAAGATGGTGATCTTATGGCAAAGAAAGTTAGCCTCAAGCTTATGTAATCTCATAGTAAGATGCTCACTATGTTACAAATGTGATTTTAGATGTTTTATAATTTTAAAAATCTCTAATTGTTTCATTATTTAACTATAGAACATACTATTTATTTATATCTCATCATATGCTTGATATATTGCTCATTGAATTACAATTATTGAATAATTCTTTATTAGTAAAATTTCTTAATAAGAGAAAATTTATAGTAAATGAATGTGTTCATGGGGTTATTATGAACAAAATAAAGGAATTATATGGCAAGTTATTAGTAATACCTTCAGAAGAATTTGATAGGACTCTAAGTATAAATTGATTATATAGGTATTAAGTTTTTATTAATTATCTTGAAAAGAAGATGAAATTATAGGCTTCCAATCATGAAGAAAAAGGATGATAATATCCAAATGTGTATAGATTATAAAAAAACTAAATAATATTAACATGAAAACTAAAAACCCTTCACCAAGAATCGATGATCTTTTTTTCAATTGCAATGAGCAATTTTTTTTTAAATTGATTTGAGTTCAGGATACCATTAATTGAAAGTTAAAGAAGAGAATATAGCCAAGAAAACTTTTAGAACATGGTATGAGAATTATGAGTTTTTGGTTTTTTCTTTCAAACTTATCAATGAACTTATTATTTTTATGGATTTAATGAATAAAATATTTTAAATATTTTTAGATCAAGTTGTGGTGATTTTTGTGATAACCCACCCAATTAAGCTCTCATATCCTTATAAGCATGTTTTATATATCAAAGTAAAAGCTATAATTCTAAAATTTGTAGATACATTGAATTGTGAGTGCCTAAAAATTCTATCATAATTTTAATAATCATATTTGATATTTGAACACACCTTTGCAAATCTCTCTTTGTGAGGAATCTACCAGTATATGAGCAATTTTTAGAGGTGAATTAAATTTTTTATGAATTATCAAAGTTTGAAATAATAAAAGAATTTTAATAAAGAAATCAAATAATCCACTTATTTGTAAGTGGATAAGCTTCTACCCTCATTCCAAGAAATCTATTGTGACATTTGATTCTATCAGAGAAAGTAAGGAGGTAAGGAGAGGAGAAGCTCAAAGAGATAAAAGAAACCAAAGTGGTTGTTATTTTTTTGTTGTATCCATGAGATCAAAAAAGAAAAAGGATGGGATCAAGGAAATGAGCAAGTGTTCGACTTCAGCTTTGGAAATCCTACTACAAGGTCAGATTTCACCTCAGGTTTCCTTTATAATTGATTTGAACCACTTTGGAAAAGGATTTAGTAAACTTTGATTGTTTGACATGATGGTTAGAAGCAGTTGCAAGTTTGAATAACATCAATTGTATTAGACAACTACTCAGATCATCTAGGATGAGCTTACTATAGAGTTTAGTAAGGCACTTTCAACCCATGTATGCTTGAGTATGCTACATGACAAAGTATTAGAAATATTCTATGATTAGACAATATAATTCAATGCATGGAAAGCATTAGCATGAGTATTATGTCTACTTTGTGAGTGGATGTTGGGGATTATATTAAAATGGAATGAAAACTAGACATTACAATAAGTTATGTATTACTTAATCCAAATACCACCCTGTTTGATTACTCATCTGGTATTTACATATATATGCGTATGGATCATACTCACATGGCACATATATCAGACAAGTATACTAATGCATAGTATGTTGTTATGAATCACACTTCTACGATTCTATTATTAACTTAGCATGGTTACCTTATGATATTAGCATATATATTACCATTCTTATAAGTACAAAAGATGAATTAGACTGGTATAATTAATTGTTAGAGATTTCATGTTAACATAATTATACAAAGATTAGACTTAACTTGTATGATCAGTTCATAATCTATACAATTCATTGCCTAACTAATAGCAGGCATGTGTCATACAATAAGATATTGGCTATAGTACCTTATGACGTTAAGGTAAAAATATCAATGAGACATGGATTGTATAGGTATGAAATGGAAATTGAATTAATTCATTTATTTGATGAACATGCTAGTATAAATCATTTATCTGATTCTTAATATGATCTGATGATTTTCATGGATCATGCTAATATGACCTGGAGATTATACATGTATAATTAGAGTAATGTAGTAGTTTGACTTTGGTAAATCTTTGATTGAACAGTATAACAGGGTTGATGATACTATATAATGTAATGATGATCATTAAAAAAAGAGTAAGCTTTTATGACATGGTTGGTAGAGTTTTCAAAAAGTAATTTCTTAATAAAAATTAAATTATTATTGATATAAATTAATATTAATTTTGTGAAAAATGAAAATGACTAATAAATGAAAAGGAAAAGTAACAAAATAGGCTTCATAGAATCATTAGGTAGGAAAATCAATTAACTTTGATGTAAGTGGGTTATTAAAAATCCCTTACTATTATTATGGAATGCATGATGGTGTGATGATTTACGTGGGTATATATTTGTTACATATGTTTTAGTTTCATCATAACATTATAACTTTTGATGTGTATATACATACATACATACACACACACACACACACACACACATATATATATATATATATATATATATATATATATATATATATATATATATATATATATATATATATATATGTATAGATATATAAGTTATATGATATTATAAATTAAAATAATTTATAAGATATAGAAAATAAAATAAAAATTAGAAAAGAAATATAAGAGACTGGTATATCATGAGAAAGAGGATGGCCTTATCGGGCATCAACTCATTAGATGTGATATATTTAATATATGTCATTTCTTGTGTCATGAAACTCAAAGGTGGGATCATGGCATGTAAGAGGTCTTGACTTAAAGATAATAAAATACTTTATTTCCTAATATTATGAGCATCTAGAGATATAACTCAGTACGTCAAAATGTCTCATTTTCCTGTCAGTATAGGATCTTAGTACTAGCGATGATGACATACTTCATTTTCTTGATATTAGAATACTCAAAGGTGAGGCCATGACATATTAAAGGCTAAGATTTGTGACTTGTGATGATAAGATATGATATATGGGTCCCTGAGCATTGGGATATGTGTCATAAAAAATCTTGAATCCAGAGAAGAATGAATATGTGAAAAGTAAGGAATAAAAAAGAAAATTAGAATTGAATACAAAAAGAAAAAAATAAGACAAAGTATTATATGCTTACGATTAGTTGGATATATGTATATTGGCCATATACATTGCTATAGTACTATATTTAAGGATTATCATAGATTCTTTTATTTATTTTTTAATTTTATTATTTAACTATTTTATTTTTTTTATGTTACTTTATTAAAAATAGCTAGATGTTTGCTTTCTGAGTTTATTTTGCTCATTTTTTACTTATATTATAAAAGAAGATACTAACACTCACTAAGCTGAGGGCCCTTTGAGGATAGTTTAAGACCCAAGGATTGATAAACTATTGTATTTTATGAGAGAGTAATATTGTATGTGTGGGAAGATATTTGCATCTTATGTTAAAGTTTTATATCATCACTAGTTTTTCGACTTATATATAATATAATAGTTATTTTATTTTATGTTGAAATTTTTGTTGAGATGTTTTGAGAATATTATGAACTTTTTTATATCATCTTTATTCAATTTTATTAACTTTTTTCTTAATTTTTTTGCTGTTAGCTCTAATTTACTTGATAGATTTATATCATGAATTTATCTTAATATGTTACATTGATTTATGTTGGGCAGATCATGACAATTTTCATCAATGATTATCTTGTGTATTCTAATATTTGGAAGAGCATGCCCAACATCTACATATTACTTTGCATACCTTAATAGATCATAAATTTTTCATCATGTTTTTAAAGTATAAGTTTTGGTTATCTCAAATTTCCTTCCTAAGGTATGTAATAAGCATAAAAAGAATTTTAGTAGATCCTCAAAAGATAGATTCAATTGTGGATTTGTCTAATCATCAAATGATTAAAAAATTAAGAGTTTTTTAAGGTCTAATAAGATATTATAGAAAAATTATTAAAGGTTTCTCATAGATACCTTCACCTTTGACAATATTATCCTAAAAAGTAATAAATGTTTTTGTGGGATTTAGATTGTGAGGAAAATTTTCAAACCCAAAAGAAAAAATTAACTTCAACTCAAATTTTAGATTTACCTAAAGGTACAGTAAGATATCAAATTTTTAGTGATGCTTTATACTAGGCTCTAGGATGTGTGCTTATGTAATCAAGTTATGCTTTGGATTTTAGACAACTATAACTATATGAGAAAAACTATCATATCTATGATTTAGAGCTTACAATAATTTTGTTTACTCTTAAAACATGAAGAAATTATCCATACAAGATTAAATGTGAGGTCTTTATAAACCATCAATGTTTAAATTATATTTTCTCTCAAAAAGTATTAAATCATAACCGAAGGTTATGGTTGAATTCATTAAAGACTATGATTTAGAAATTTCTTATCATCTTGGTATAGCAAATTTTTTTACTAATGCTCTAAGTAAGAAGATACGACTTAATTTGATGTTAGCTCAACCTGATGAAAAGTAGTTATCTTTTCAAATTGAAAGTTTAAAATTTAAGAAAGAAGTGAAACTAACTATTCTACTATTATACTCCTTATCTATCAAACTAGATTGACTTGAACCTATCAAGGAGAACAAATTACAATATGAAGAATATAAGCAATTGATTTAGAATATCAAGAAAGGCTTTTTTAGACATGTAATTTGCACTTGATAATGATGAGGTCTACATTTTCAATACTAATTGTGCATTCCTAAACACTTATAATTAGAGTAGTTTTCATTAAAAATAAGTACAAAAGTCTTATTATTATATTATTCCAAGTAGTAAGAAAATGTATCAAGACCTCAAATAGAGCTACTATTGGCATGAGCTTAAAAGGGACGTTGTAAATTGAGTCTAGAAATACATTATTTGTAAATAAATAAAAATTGAGTAGTAAAGATCAAGTCGACTATTACAACTCCTTTCAATTCTTAAATGAAATTGTCAGCGTAACGTAATGGATTTCATTATTGGCTTACCTAGATCACCTATTGGACATAATGTTATATGAGTAGTGGTTAATTATTTGATTAAATGTACCCCTTTCTTTGTCAATTTGATCTCTTTATTTAACAAAAAAATTTATCCTAAATTTATATGTAAAATATCATGAAACTCTATAGCCTTAAAAGCCATTATTTCTAATAAAGATAAAACCTTTATCTATTATTTTTAAAAAAATATTATAAGTCTTATGAAATTCAGTTAAATTTTAACACAACTTTTTATCCTTAAATTGATAGACAATCAAAAAGAATGATCAAGGTTTTGCTAAGATTATTTGTGCTTGTTTTCGAGCAGATTGGTAAAGTGACTTTCTTTTACTTGAGTATTCATAAAATGTGGTTTGTACTATAGTATGTGAATAGATAACTATGAGGTTATTTATAGAAAAAAATTTTAATCTCCTTTGTGTTGGTTTGAGGGTAATTAAAAGCAACTATTGACTATATTTTGTTGATGAAGCTATTGAAAAAGTGAAGTTGATCATATAAAGAATAAAAATTACTCAAAATAGATAAAATAAATGTTTTGATGAGAAGAATAGAAATGTTGATTTTTAAGAAATTGAGAATGTCTTTACTAATGTTAGTCCTTTTAAAGAGGTGATTTATCTTGAGATAGGAAAATTGAGACTAGATATATTGACCCCTTTTAGATAATTGAAAGTGTGCTTCAAGTTGCTTATAGATTACCTATTCTTACTCAATTAATAAGAGTTCATGATATTTTTCATTTATCATGTCTAAATAAGAATGTTCTAAATCTATCACATGGTTTTGGTGGTTGAAATAATGGGGTTTATGATAGTTTTAGGTGAACCAAACCAGATAAAGGAGATCAATGATTGTTGCAGTGAGGAACTAAGAGAGGAAAACCAAAATTGAAGTAGAACTTGATGGGAAAGTTGTAAGAATGTTGTCCAAAGAATTTCTTTACTTTTTCTTCAATTATTACAATGATTTTAGTGTTTTTAGGAATAGTGATGCTAGATGTGCTTTGTAAATTGTAATGAGAAACATAGAGATTAATCTACATACATTATGAGAAAAAAAAAATATGAAAACCCCCCAAAAAGGAAACATGCAAGAGATACCCCTCTAAGAAAATCTTAACTGATAAGAGACTAGGAGTAACATAAGACTTGCTCCATATACTAGGCCTACAATCTCTTCAATAGTATAAAGATGATGTACTTAAAAAGGAGTTGATAAAACTAATCTTGTGATAAATAAGAAACAAAAAAGTAAAGGTCATATGGGTATATGCTGAAAACACTAAAAAGGTTTTACTAAGTCTTGCAAAACAAATTAAAGCAATGAAGTAATTGAATGCAAAATGAATCCAAAAATATAAAAAAAAAACTAATTCATCAGGAATAGGAAGGCGACGATAAGTGGAATTTGTGAATAAAGTTTGAAGTTGGTAGAGGTCCTAAAAAACAATGAACTAAAGGAAACTATTTTGTTGAATGCAATAAGAAGGCATGGTCATATTATTTGAATATAAATTAGCACGATATCTTGTCACTTGGGCTAGCAACCATCTTAGTAATGCCAAAGCCTCAATAAATTAGTGCATTAGAGTCCTTGTTGTGATCAACCCTAAGATCTCAACAAGATAAAAGGAAAATGAAAACTTTCCTCATGCAAAAAACCAACCTTTCTAAAGAGTAGGCTTACCCTTTTTAACGAGCTTAAGCAAAAAAAAAAAACAAAAAAAGATGAAAATAAAAGTACAAAAGTCTGCAATCAAAAACTATTGTAAAACTACTTTTTGAAAAGTTTTCATTTTGGTTCCAAAAATCTACAATCAAAGAAATTGCAAAAAAATTTTTTAAAAACTGTCATTTTTTACAGCACCAATCGAATTTACATGGGCTATCACAAGTTGAATCTGAGTCGACATGTTGTGGGTCTTGTCAATTGGTGAGAAAAATTTCATGGGCCATGTTGAATCTAGGTCGATGTGCCATAAGTCTAGTCAACGAGTCAAGCGTGGCATTGGCAATTCCTTGTTCATCCTCCAGTAATGTAAGCTACTTTACTGGTAGATCAAACTTGTGGATTAGCGTTATATAAATGGATCTATGTGTGTTTGTGGTTGCACTAACTACTTTCCTAATGGGACACAATGTTGAAGGATTTGTATGCATTTGTGGGTCACACTAATTAATTTGCTAACTAGTTAGAATGGTTGGTCAGGATGACATCGATGAATCCGTGTGTAATAGTAGGTTATGCAAACTATTTTATGAACGAGTTTGGCTAGTGGATTAGTGCAATGTCAATGGATTAGTGTACATTCATGGGTCACTCAAACCCATAATCTAAAACAAGCCCAGAAGACACATTCTTTAAGCCATTCTAATTGAACATGATTTGTGGCAGGCCGTCATCGCATTGAGTTGGGCTAGGATTGCAACAACCACTGAAGCCATTAAGAATGGATCTAACGGGTCATTTTTGGGTTTTTTATGTTAGAAGTGTAAATTTTGAGCCCATAATGCAATTTTACACTATGTCTTGACTCTACACATAAAAAAATGGATACTTTGATTGTTTGGGAGTGTTGGCACTTGCCTAACTAACACCTGGGCATCGAAAAGCTAGATGACAATCGATTTCCTTATCAATGGAAAAGATGTTTTATCATTGAAACATGTTTTATAATTATTCCTAAGAGTCATGATAGTTGAAGCATAAATGATGTACATAAGAATTTATAATATTATTTTATCTTTGTTTTTGCTATTTGAAAAGTTAGGAAAGATGTTTATTGGGTCGTATTATGGTTTAAGAAGAATAGTGCAAGACTATTTCTAGTAAGGGTTGATCTTTATGTGTGATGAAAGTCCAAGTTATGATTCTATGAAAGAGAATTTATATAAGCTTGATTTTGCTGTTAAGTGCATTTTTTAGTTGACAAGTTAAGTTGAAGGATTAAGCATTTTATCTACATGCATTTCCTTACTATTCCTATGGTCAGTCTTTAAAAAAGTTATTATGCAAACAAAAGTGTGCGTGAACCCTGCATGCCATTTTTGATGTGTAGGAATTGAAAAAAAAATAAGAATTAACAACAACATAGTCTTCAAGAATCAAAATAAATAAATTAAATTAATTATGATGCAAGTAGTTAGAGTCTTTTATATCATGTTAAATCAAAATATTTATGATGAAAATAGTTATTCTTTTGTGTTTTATGTATTGCATGATTTAATATGAATAACATGTCCTTATTGACATGTGTATATATATATTTACTAATTATTTTTATAGCATTGCAAGAGTGACATGCATAAGTGCTTATATGTAAGAGATATAATGGCTTAAAATGAATATATATATAATATTTAGTAATTTTTATATATACAAGGCATTGTTGGGAATCAAGGAGATAAAGAGTTTGAAAAAAATATCTAAAATTCAATAAGTAAATATGATTTAAATATAATAGTAAACTCACATATGTTTTTCAATAATTTTATATATTTTTCTATTAATTACTATGATATTTTATATGACATGATTACATGAGATTAAGAAAATTTTATTTGCTTATGATTATATTCTATTGTTGTGTATTTAACTAATTTATATGAAATGAAATATCCTCATATGAAAGTGTTTATATAAATGAGATATGGTATCATAAACAATGATAAAGGAAATCGCTCTTTTATTTATGCAAAACATGTGTCTCATACTTATTTTCAATTTGTGACATGAAAAATAATATTTGATATTTTCTTAAGATATTATCTTTATTATATGATATAGAACTACTAGTATTATGTGTAAAGCGGCTAAAGTGAGAATACAATTATAGATGTCATGGCATTATTTGATAAGGTGATGATATCTTATATATATAGTATTACTAGTACAATGTGAATAGTAACTAGGGCGAGGATATCTTTATTTTAATTAATATTAGCTTCTTATATCTCAGTGTTGAGATTATATAGATATTAGTTATTAGAACTAGAGGATAATACTCAAAAAGTAAAATTAGGCTCAAACGAAAACAAAACTTGAAAAATTTATAATAAATTAAGAAGCATTGAACAATATTGCTATATATGATTTAGATTACTCATAATTTTTTATTTTCATTTTATCATTCAAACATTAATTTATCTTATTATATTACATTCTTATATTCTTTTATCTTATATGATTTATATATTGAGATTTTTAAAATCTCACTAATATTTATATTATAAAATTTGCATCTACTATGTAGAGTAATAAGAAAAATGTTGAAATAGATAAAAATCCTACTCATTAGTTGTTCAATGGATAGAGTATTATATGGAGTTGGTGTTACGAGATTTTGTAAACTATAGAATTAAATGTATATTGATACTATATTGTAGTAATCATAATGTTTTAGCTTTATGCTTAAGATCCATTATTTATGTTTTTATTTTGGGAAGTTTTTATTTTTTGTTATTTTTGTGATTTCTATTATCATTTTACAGATTTTTTTATTTGTTTTATCATTACATCCTTACCAATAATTTTATGTTCTCATACCTTCATTTAATTATGTTTATTCTCTGTTTTTTATTAATAATTATTGATTGATTAGGTGAAACCTTAACAATTAATCTTTTGATAATATGTTGGCATATTATAAAAAACAAAACAATTGATTGGTTTATTTTGGAATTTATCGTTACTTTGGTGCATATTTTTATGTTACTTATTATTTCTAGTTTTTTCATTAAAGTTGTTATAATTCGCTAAGATTTATATTTTAAGTAAGCCAATTTACTTGTTTTAAGCTTTTTAAACATTATTCTATTAAATATTATGAGATTCTCAAGAATTTTGTATTTCAAATAGCAATAACTACTTGACAAATAACTACATAAAATACTATCAATATTATTTATAAAATATTTTTAGCAATGTATACTATAAATGCTACATAAATATATTTACCAAATGAACAATTATGGCAGATTATCAAATTTAAAATTCAGAAATACATATATTTATTTCAAATAAATAAATGATTTTGCAAAATTTATCCAATTCAAAACTTGAATAATGAGAGATGGTGATTGTCTCATCCTCACCACAACCTAGATGATGTTAGTCTAGATAAATCCTTTGCTTGGGAAGAATATGACATAAGAATGAGACAGTTGTTATTAATTCTTTATCTTAAACAAATATCACACAAGTATTGTTTTGATATTATGTGTCTGAACATGATAAAAAATAAAAAAAGGACTCATAACTGCAGCAGACTTTAATCAACTAATAGTCATCTTATGTCCAAATGAAAGAAAGCTAAAAGAGATCACGACCTAACTACCTCTTACTCCAATAAGACAACAAAGGAAGAGTTTCGTAGTCATGCATGTACGCGTTATGGCCAGACTCTTCTGTTACATTTACGAACACTTCTTTGTAAACCCTTGCTTTGAAAACAACCACGCACGCTCACACGTGGATTAAAAAATATCGATTGATAAATGGTTCACATAAAACATGTTATTCGTCCCACGATCACATGGCTGCCGCCGCCAGGAACCTCGGTTCCTTGGCCATAAACTTCTGTTTGGCATAAACGGCCATGTAGTCCCCAAACAAGAAACTCGGGTACTCGGCGGCGGGGAACGCCGGCGGCTTGATGACGGCTTGTAGCGCTGGGTTGTAGAAAGAGGCGACCGAGCGACGATTGCCGTTGGCAGAAGCGACTACCCGGTGCCACGCGCTCTGGTACCGACCGTTGCTTAGCACCTTGATCTGGTCGCCGGTGTTTATGACGATGGCTCCGGCGAGAGGCAGCACATCGAACCACCGCCCTCCTTTGAGCACCTGCAGACCGCCGACGCGGTCGTCTTGGAAAAGAAGGATGACGCCGCCGGCGTCGGAGTGGGCGCGGAGCCCACCGACGAGCTCCGGGCGAGGGCAGGGAAGATAGTGGCTCACCTTGGTGCCGAAGAAAGGGCGGTGGTTCCCGTCGCTTCCGCCAGAGAATGCCCTCTTGATGTAGCCCTTTTCCAGGCCGAGGTTCTCGTCCATCACCTCCATGACCTTCTCCGCGAGCTTCTTCAGCTCAGCTCTGTACTCCGTCATCGTCTCCCTGTTTTTATATTTTTAGGACCAAAGCAAGGATTTTGATCAACACAAAGGAACTTTTAAAGAAGAATCAGTGAACGAAGAAGCTCGGTCGTTTGAAAGATCTCAATTACTTGAAGTCTAGTGGAGTGGAAGACCATTGGTTATCGTCTTGCAGGAAAAAAACATCTTCCCAATCGATATCGTCCAATCTTTTACCAGTCTCTCCGCCGTCGATCAGCTCATTAAGCAACCGAACTGGCTGGGAATCCTTGAAGCCTTCTTCTCTCGCTATCTTAAAGCATTTGTCGCATACCCTTTGTTAGCAAACTTTAAGAATGGTTAGCATTTTTCAAGTGCTTGTTAGAATTTTTTAAAGAGTTTTTAGCACTTTTTAAGCATGGTTAGCATATTTAAGTATTTTGAGGATTTTTAGGGATTAGAAACAAACTTTTGAATTATGAGAAAAGATTTGGGAGATTAGATATTTTTCTTGGCTATAAATAGATGTAATTGGTTCATTGTGAATATGCAATTTTATGAATGAAAATTTCTTAGCTATTCTCTTCCTCTTCCTTAAGTCTTTTGTTGCCATTTCCAAATTTCTCCCTACTCTTTTATTTCCATCAAAGTGGTATCAGAGCAAAAGAAGTAGATCGAAAGCCGCAGCGTCGAAGGGAGAAAAGCAAAGTTTTTTTTTATTGCTGTTTAGACATCTGCTTCAAAAGGAAGAAGCAGAAGTGTTAGGCCACAGCAGAAGATAGAAGGCCACGGCAGAAGGTAGAAGAAGAGGAGGAAAGCCACGGCAGGCCACAGCAAAAGGTAGAAGGCCACGGTAGGCCACGGCAGAAGGTAGAAGGTTTCGGTTTTTTGTTTGCGGCAGCAAGGTTTCAGTTTTTTGTTTCTATTTCTAATACTGCGCTCGAAGGAAGCAGCAGAGTAATGAAGAAGTTATTTTTCACGTCTCTTGTGCGAAGAGGGATAGGTTACGGAAGTGACTTGGCCACGACAGTGCTCGCGTTACCTTAAAACCAAGGAAGGCAAAGCAATTCGTAAAAGTTGTGAAAAGAAACCGAGAACGGCAAAGTGTGAAAGTTTTTTTTCTGGAGAGACGAAGAGGACAGCAAGAATAGCAATTCTGGCAAGGCTGAAGGACCTTGGAGGGAGATTTGGTGGTAGAGCTACAGAGAACTACCATTACAATGCAAAAAAGATGGGTAGAACCGAGAAGGCAGGAGATGCTATGAATCTTCTAAATTTTGCTGGTCCGAGAAGTCTTGCAGAGCTGAGAGGAGCAAGAGCTGATGGAATCAAGAATATTGATTCGATTTCCTCTCTGGAGCCTGAAAGCAAGAAGCGCTTGAAGGAAGCAGAGCTTCCAGGTTATGATGTTTCCGTTTCGTTTGAAGGTCCAAAGACATTTAGTGTTCTGAAGCAAAAAAGAGGTGTTGAGCCTCAAAATGGAGCAATCTTAGTTGCTAGCAACAACAGAAAAGAAGAGAATGAAGTGAACTTTCATTCAAGGAAGGATGCACACAAAGGAAAGCATTCGAGGAAGGATGCACACAAAGCAAAGCATTCAAGGAGGGATGCACAGAAAGGAAATTTCGAAATCTATGATTGGATTGGAGTTGATCTACCAAAGGTCGAAACATATGCTGAAGAGGAAGCTTTGAATCATGCAGATGGTGACAGAATAACTCATGGGCAGCATATCATTGGAGATGAAACAAAAGCTGCTGCAAAAGATGAAGATACTTCAAGTTTGAGAGGGAGTAATGTTAGTAAACTTTAAGGATGGTTAGCACTTTTCAAGTGCTTGTTAGTATTTTTTAAGGAGTTTTTAGCACTTTTTAAGCACGGTTAGCATATTTAAGTATTTTGAGAATTTTTAGGGATTAGAAACAAACTTTTGAATTATGAGAAAAGATTTGAGAGATTAGATATTTTTCTTGGCTATAAATAAATGTAATTGGTTCATTGTGAATATGCAATTTTATGAATGAAAAATTCTTAGCTATTCTCTTCCTCTTCCTTAAGTCTTTCGTTGTCATTTACAAATTTCTCCCTACTCTTTTATTTCCATCAGTTATGTATATCTTCCTTGTACGGGAAACGACAAAATGCCCTCGGGTATGCTGCAAACTAGTTAGATGCTTGTATGCGGGTATCCACGCCTGTAGTGATCTTTCATTTCCCTCTTCGAGAATATTTTTTAAAGCTCATGATGTTACCTTCCCCGCCATTAACTATTGGTTTGACCTCCAACCCTATTGCTCTATAAAAGGTCCACCCTCTCCCTTCACTTTCTCTATCCTTCTCAAGACTACTTAACTCCACCCCCAATCTAGAACTCCCCGCTTCCTCCATCTCCATCCAGAAATGGCAGTTCTGGTCATCGACTTCTCAAAGCTTCAAGGAGAGGAGCGGGCAGCCACCATGACGCGGATCAATGACGCTTGCGAGCAGTGGGGCTTCTTCAAAGTATACATACTTTCCCTGCTCAAATGATTACAGCATGATTGATTGAAAAAGGGCTTTAAAGAAATAAAGCTCATAATTGTGCAGTTGCTGAATCATGGGATTCCACTAGAGCTTCTAGACCGGGTGAAGAGGGTGATGGAAATAAAAGAGTAGGGAGAAATTTGTAAATGACAACGAAACACTTAAGGAAGAGGAAGAGAATAGCTAAGAAATTTTCATTCATAAAATTGCATATTCACAATGAACCAATTACATCTATTTATAGTCAAGAAAAATATCTAATCTCCCAAATCTTTTCTCATAATTCAAAAGTTTGTTTCTAATCCTTAAAAATCCTCAAAATACTTAAATATGCTAACCGTGCTTAAAAAGTGCTAAAAAGTCCTTAAAAAATGCTAACAAGCACTTGAAAAGTGTTAACCATTCTTAAAGTTTTCTAACATTACTCCCCCTCAAACTTAAAGTATCTTCCTCTTTTGCACCAGCTTCTGTTTCATCTCCAATGGCATGCTTCCCATGAGTTATTCTGTCATCATCTGCATGATTCAAAGCTTCCTCTTCAGCATATGTTTTGACCTTTGGTAGATCAACTCCAATCCAATCATAGATTTCAAAATTTCCTTTGTGCGCATCCCTCCTTGAATGCTTTGCTTTGTGTGCATCCCTCCTTGAATGCTTTCCTTTGTGTGCATCCTTCCTTGAATGCAAGTTCACTTTATTCTCTTCTTTTCTGTTGTTGCTAGCAACCAAGATTGCTCCATTTTGAGGCTCAGCACCTCTTTTTCACTTCATAACACTAAGTGTCTTTGGACCTTCAAACGAAATGGAAACATCATAACCTGGAAGCTCTGCTTCCTTCAAGTGCTTCTTGCTTTCAGGCTCCAGAGAGGAAATCGAATCAATATTCTTGATTCCATCAGCTCTTGCTCCTCTCAGCTCTGCAAGACTTCTCAGACCAGCAAAATTTATAAGATTCACAGCATCTCCTGCCTTCTCGGTTCTACCCATCTTTCTTGCATTGTAATGGTAGTTCTATGCAGCTCTACCACCAAATCTCCCTTCAAGGTCCTTCAGCCTTGCCAGAATTGCTGTTCTTGCTGTCCTCTTCGTCTCTTCAGAAAAAAACTTTCACACTTTGCCGTTCTCGGTTTCTTTTCACAGCTTTTTCGAATTGCTTTGCCTTCCTTGGTTCTACGATAACACGAGCACTGCCGTGGCCAAGTCACTTCCATAACCTATCCCTTTTCACACAAGAGACGTGGAAAAATAACTTCTTTGTTGCTCTGCTGCTTCCTTCGAGCGCAATATTCGAAACAGAAACAAAAAACCGAAACCTTGCTGCCACAAAAAACCGAAACCTTTTACCTTCTGTCGTTGCCTACCGTGGCCTTCTACCTTTTGCCGTGGCCTACCGTGGCCTTCTACCTTCTGTTGTGGCCTGCCGTGGCCTTCCTCCTCTTCTTCTACCTTCTGTTGTGGCCTTCTATCATCTACTGTGGCTTTTTATCTTCTGTTGTGGCCTAACACTTCTGCTTCTTCCTTTTGAAGCAGATGTCTAAACAACAATAAAAAAAAAACTTTGTTGTTCTTCCTTCAACGCTGCGGCGTTCAATCTACTTCCTTTGGCTCTGATACCACTTTGATGGAAATAAAAGAGTAGGGAGAAATTTGTAAATGACAACGAAAGACTTAAGGAAGAGGAAGAGAATAGCTAAGAATTTTTCATTCATAAAATTGCATATTCACAATGAACCAATTACATCTATTTATAGTCAAGAAAAATATCTAATCTCCCAAATCTTTTCTCATAATTCAAAAGTTTGTTTCTAATCCCTAAAAATCCTCAAAATACTTAAATATGCTAACCGTGCTTAAAAAGTGCTAAAAACTCCTTAAAAAATGCTAACAAGCACTTGAAAAGTGCTAACCATCCTTAAAGTTTTCTAGCAGTAACGCTATTTTTTTAAAAAATAATGATATATATATATATATATGTATGTGTGTGTGTGTGTGTATATATATATATATGTATATATATATATATATACACACATACATATATACAAATACTTTTATTTGAATATTTCATAAAGCTTTTCATACATACTTCCATACATGCACTAATATCATAATTGATTCCATCAATCCATTTTATTATAGTAATAAAGTTTTGTTAAGAATTTGTAAGATATTTCATGTGTAAAACATATAAAAATTTAAAGAAAATGCTTAATGAATTTTTACATTTTTAAGATTAAAAAATATTTTAAACATTAATTATCAAAAAGACATTTTAAGACTCAACAAAAACTCTTAATTGTCATTAGATACTACATATTGATGGTGCACTACAATATAGTAATGAAGATGTCATAAGAATGCATAAAATGCTTTATTTGTTCTAAGTAGAATTGTGAATAAAACAAAGGTAGATGAAAATTATAACTTGTGTGCAATTACAAGATTTTTTTAAAATATATTTCATCATTACTTGTAAAGAATAATTAGTCTATTAAACTTAAACTTTGAATCAAATGTATTATAAGAATTCTTTCATTAAAAATCTTAAATGCATAAATTTGAAACACTTGCTTTATATTTAATCTATAATTTTGTATCTAACTTTTAGAATATTATTAATTTTATCCTAACTTCTATATTGATGACATAAACAACAAAGATTACATGTCAATTATTTATTTTCAATCAATTAAATGTAAATTGGATAATACTTGGTAAGTATTCCACAATAAATTTGACAAGCATGCTCAAGCTATATCCATTTTCACTAGGATTAGTTTAATTAAAATGGATTATTCTTGTCATCAAAAAAGATATTTTTATTGAAAGTAGACTAATTATGTTAAATTATTATCATTTTTTGGTAATCCAATATTAATCATAGTGGGTTTTATGTTCAAAATATTTTAGAATAATCTAAAAATATTATTTCATATATAAAATCTAAAATCATTCATTGTATATTTGTTAGGAGATTATTTATCTCTATATCCCTTAACTTAAGAGGTAGTTAAGAGTTGTTCTTTTTCTAAGTGATTATATCCCTAGGACATCACCTAGCTACCACTCTCCACTTTCTTCAATCCATATTTCAAGAAAGTCAAACTTTTTAGACTAGTCTTTTGAGACCAATCCCGTCAAAGTCAGTCTTTAAAGACTTATTTTTAGGTGTTGGAAGCAAGCTTTTAGAGAATCAATAAAAATGTCCCAAAGAGGTCTCAAAAACAATGATTATGATTACAAATTTGTAAGGAAAGCATCTTAATTGTGTCCCAAACTTTAAGCATAGATAACACTAGCTCTTCAAAAAGGGCTTTCTCAACCGTAATTTGTAAGAACCCCATCACTTTGCATTTGACTCCTTATGCTTTGTTTCTAATCATTAGCATATAATAGCACATACTTATCACTTTTTTTAACTTCCTATGTGATTTTACTTTCATCTACTATATGGTGAACAAAAATCACAAGGATTATCTTAATATCTAAAAGTTGGGAATGAAGAGTAGGGCATTTGCATTCTAGGATCGATAGCAATGTGAATGAGGTTAAATAAATTTAAGATTGAGAATGGATAACAAAATAAAAGGGTAGTAGAATAAGAATAACAACTTTAACACTTATCCAATACAATGGAAATTATATATGCACCAAAGTTAGGGTTTTAAAATATATAATAGATGGTCTCAAACGAACATGTGTCAAAACATGATAATTGTTGAGAACTAGTGTTTGAAGAATACAAAGTTTCAAATGAGTTAGAATGGTTTTTTTAATAAACAATTTGAGTGTATATGGATTTTATCTTAACAAACTAGTTTGAGTTGAAAAAATCAAAATCAATTATTGTAGCCATTTTGAAGAAAATCATTGAATGTACAAGTTATAAAGGACTCTTTGATGTTCCATCATCAAAACTAAGACAACTAGAGTCTTCTAGATATGAAAAACAATGACAAAGCAATATGTTTTAGATTTAGTTTTATAATTTTAGCATTAAGTTTATGCTATTAAATTGAAATAAAATAAATAAATCATTCAAAAATAAAAAATAAAAAATAAAAAAATTTTAGAGTACATGAACTTAAAATTGAAATTTTCTAAAATATTTTACATTCATTTGATGAATCAAAAATTATTTGAATAGCAACTTACCATATCATACTCTTTATGCAAAATTATAATACAAATAGTAAAAACAATCCATAAATCATAATAAAGTGAAAGGATAACTTGCATTCAATTTGCTGATTTTAACATAAAATGTTTCTTTTACTAATATTCTCTATTGTAAGGATTTCAAAATGAAAGCCTTTCATGTTGCCTCGCATTAACTTCATAGAATTCATAGAAGGGCTTAAGTAATCAGATTGCAATTGAAAATTTTCATTTTTGATAGATTATCGAATGGCATGATAAAATTGATAAAAATTGATTATGTAGTGTTTTTTTTTCAAATTCTAAATGAGAAAGAAACATCCCCAAAATAACAAAATTTGCAACCTAGCAACTGCTTAGTAGAATCTCCATGAGCAATCTAGCAATCACATAAGGTGATTTAAGCAGATTTCTTATGAGTAATGTTTTAGCATGATAGTCTTATTTACCAAGGTATTGCTTGATTTGACATGACTTTTCATGCAACTTAATGATCGAAACAACTTGTGATCCTAATTACACAATGGCCAAAGTTTTAAGGAGAAGCAAATGTAAAGTAATTGACACAAAATATTTTTAGAATGTAACAACTACAGGTAAAGCTTAATACAAATATAAGTGACACTAGGTTGTGACTCATGAAGTCAGTTCAAAGCTAGAAAATTAAGCTTCAACAAACGCCTATAATGAGCACAAAAATAATAAATTTGTAAATATATCTTTTAAGATGGGTACACTGTGGATAATATATTTGTACACTAAAAGCAATGTCTAGATCATGAACAAGATCATCACAAAACTACAACAAGAGCACACCTTAACATCAAAATGAATGATAGTTTAGGATACACCAACTCAAGTGATAATATAAATCCCAAAGTTTTGACCTAATCTCCATTAATGATTTTGTCCCTTAAATCCCATATGACATAAAAGGTAATATATGTGAAGTTTGTACTCTTTCTAATGAAACTAAAAATTTTGATACAAAAGAAAGAAAAATGGATCTATAATCATATATTTAATCAACCCCACTACAAATTAGCAATGACAGATACAAAGTTAATTCAACAACTGCTCTTCTAAATCATCAAGTAAAATCTCATGAACACCTAACATCAAATCAAGTGAGCTCTACCAAAATGACTTATCATTAAAATTTTTATCAAGATTTCCCTTGCCGACGTTCGTTCTTTAAAACCAATACGATACTCGCCCCCATTTGACTTCCATTACCACGTGGGGTACAAGGAAGTAGCCAGGAAGCTAATTAAATAATTAAGAAACTTAATATCTAATTATACTAATCACTTGTCAAATGTCAATACGGGAAAAAAAACCATATCTACCGTCTGATTTCAACTCCATGTATGTGCCCCGTTATTGCTCTGTATGATTCGTAAGAGTTTTTTTTTTTCTATGTGCATGTGAAGCTGCACGAAAACCTAATGGACGGCACCAATGATTAGTTGGACGATGAAGCAAGTCAAAGCTTAAAGGTTCGTTAACTTAAGAAGAAGTGATATGGAGAAGCAATGTATACTTGGATTCGTTCCTCCGGGTCAAGTTTGACGACTTCGCTGAACTAATGACAACAATTTTATCACCCCGCATGGATTCCTCTACCCTTATGATCCCAACAAAAGATAGATATATATTAAATAAATGGGAAAACAATATCTATGTGGGATGTGTCTCAAACTCACTTATTTTAAAAATATATGCAATGAGTTTGGTTTGTGTTTAGTGTGTGATTGGTATATTAGTTTGTTCGGGTTATAGTCTTATCGATTAATGACAATAAATTATTAGGGTAATGCATTAGGTAAACCTTTTGTGGAATGTATACATTGATCTATTACAATTTGATGTGTCACAAAATGAGAAATGATTCTTATTGACAAATGGCTTTGTAAGTACTCAATGTTAATAGTAAAAGGCAAGCATATTGTAATTCATGAGATCAAATAATCAATTAAATGAGTAGAGTTATCAATGATAATAAGTTCAATCATATGGATGGAGTTTCTATTTTGCAATACCAAAAGATATGCTTTTTTGTTCGAATGATGTTTCAATGAGTTTCTAAAACCATTTTTGTGCTTATTCTTTCTTATCTCCTTATTTTGGTAGTAGGAAATTTTTTTGATTCTAAACCCTAATAGAGCTCGATCTGTTCTCCTATATTTGATTCAATAAGGAGGATTAATGACAATAACTTTTGATAAAAGCAAAGCATAGATCAAATTTCGAGGAGAGATAAATGGATTATATAATAATTCTAACATGAGAATTTTTTAAAAGTTAGGTTTTTGAATTTCTAGTTAGATTTTTTTTAGAACTAGATTGAATGATTAACTAATAAGTTGTAAATAACTTTCTTACTTTTTGAAATTATAAAAATCATCAAATTTAGATAACTAGTTTATGAGTTATGCTTAAAATATTAAATCTATAGATATTATTTGCTATACCATAAGAAACCATGGCTTCATCTAATTTGTGCTAAGAACATGCTAGGAATTGGGTTTTATTGTAAACTAGAATGTTATATATCCACTTATTTGAAGAATTTAAATTCATTTAATCTTAATAAGAGACAAAAGTGTTATAATTAAAATAGTAAAATATGCAAAGAAACTTATTGATAAGTAATGCGTGGTTTGATTAATAGGTTTGATAAAATCAAATAGTTTAATGAATACATGTAAATAGAAAAGATGATATTCTAAATTTTAATAATGATAATTTTTTATTTTAATTAAATAAAATTTTATAATTGAAAAAGAAAAAAGATAAAATAATATATTGTCTTTAGGAAAATCTAATTGGTGAATACATTCTATTATAGTATTGAATGTTTGTTCTATTATTATAAGATTATTATGTGCTAAAGATAAATTTAATAAAACAAAATAATGAAAGAAAATATCATTTTATTAGTAATTTAAAATATTATGTATTGTGATATAAGCATGATTGTTATTGTGTTAATCACTAAATATGACACTACGATAGGTGATTTTAACATGCATAATTTTATTGTTTTTTTATTTTCATTTTAATATTTGTGTTATCTTATTATTCTTATATATTGTATGATTATGAAATGCTATAATAATATATTATAATGTGCTATATATAATAAAACAAGAGAAAAAGAATGAGAAGAATATGATAATAAATAACATTATAAATTATTTAAACATTATTATATGTATCAATTTTCATGATATCATAATATAATATGATAAGATAAGATATAAGTTTTCATACAATATTACCCTCTAATTTAGATGTAATGAGATTTGTTATAATTTGATATTAGATGAGACAAGATGTTGTGAGTTACTATGAAGCACTAAGTTCTCTTATGATTTGTGGCTACGTTGTTTGTTAGAGAGATAAGTATAGTTATAAAACATGTTATGAGTTTGTCACCAACCTATTTGTTAGAAAAGACAAATATGGTTATAAATCATGTTATAATTTGTCAGTTACTTGTTTGTTGGAGAGATAAGTACAATTATAAACTATGTTATGATTCTTTCACAATTAACATTTTGGTTTACTAGAGAGACAATTGTGATAATGGAGTAGACTATGGTATGATATAAAATAGTAATAATAATAATATAGGAAATATGACTCTAAATTAGAAAAACAAATGAAAGAGTATGAACATAATAAAAAATAATTTAATGTTAAATTATAATAAAAAGAATTATCTCATTATTGCAACCCATGCATTAACAAATCATGATCATTTTTAATGATTTTATCAAGTATTATTTGCTTGTTACAATATTATCTTGATGTTTAATCTTGTATCGTTATTATGAGTTGATGTCTCATAGTCTAGTGAGATTGTGTAATATACCAAATGGTATGTGACAATTATTTATCTAAATATTTAAAAATTAAGTAATTAATAATTTTTTAGAATTGTTTTTTTCATATTTGAAAATTTCTTTGAAATATGTAGAAGCATCAAATTTAAATTCTGTTTAGTATTTTCCAATTTTTATAAATTCTTTAAAATAAAAAAAATTAGTGACAATTACCAAAAGTGACTAAAAGTTTTAAAATAAGTGGAATTTTAAATACAAACCTCTGACTCCTATGATTCTATCATAATACAAAAAAAATTTAAATTATTAATAAAATGATTATTTTATTCTTTATTTTATTATAATAAATATATCTTAAGCACATAATTGTTTTAACAATATACAATAGTATAATAGATTGAGTTCACTTATCAAATTTTCCCAAAGACAATCTATCATTTTACTTTTTTTCATGTATAATTATAAAAATTTATTAAGTTAAAATAAAAAATGGTCATTATTAAAGTTTACAAATTTATTTTTTATTTATATATATTCATTACACCATTTGATTTTACGAAATCAATCAATCAAATTATAGATAATAATTTGTCAATAACTTATTTTGTATAATTATACCAGTTTGGTCATAACTTTTTTATTTATAATTCAAATTAGTTGAATTTTAATTATTTGAATGAGTAGATCTTAAACTTTCTAGTTTATCATAAATTTAAATTCTTAATAGATTTCGAACTCAAATCAGATGAGTCAATGTTTATCATTGTATCGTAAATTTACATAAAAGTTCAGTACTTTAAATATAACTAATAAGACTGCTACCTTAATTTGAATCACTTTGATAATTTGAAAAGATAAGATATTTGTTTACAATTTTTATGTTTATTGCCCAAACTAGTTCCAAACAAATCTAGCTAGACATTCGAAAACCGCAATACTAAAAAATTTCCATCTACTTGTGATGCAAAATAGAAACTCAATCCACTTCTTATACTTGCCATTGAATATTGTTTTAATAAGAATAAACTCCATATTATCAATGATAACTCTATTTATAGTCATTTTGCGCGTCAAGTTACATCAAATTGAAATGGAACCATATGGTGACATTTCACCTAAGCTTTACCAAATATCTTACCTTGATAGTTTATTTTCACTAGTCAATAAGACTATATTCCGGGCAACTCGTATACCAACCACACACTACACTGCACACCAACTGAACTCAATGCATATACAATTTGATGTATATATAATATATATTATATATATTATTATAAATGTAAAGAATCTATCTTCTGTTATGGTCTGAGAAGATAAAAATTACTCATGCATTTGTTTCTTCGACATTGTCAAACTTGACCCGGGGGAATGGATTCAAGCATACATTGCTCCTCCATTACTCTTCTTCTGAAGTTAACGAACCTTCCTGCTTTGACTTCCTTCGTCGTCCAACTAAGCATTGAACTCCATTTAGTCCATGTCTGATACATAACATTAAACCTGCAATATTTCTTCCAGCTCAAGAGTTGCAGCCTACCCTTAGATTCCATGGTAGATTTATATTTACTTACTTCAAGGTTCCACCGATTGAAAGCAAGCAAACAAGGCCATAGCCTCAGGAGAAGAAGTTATTTTTATATTTGTAATACAGTATGTTCCGACAGATGAATGTTTAGAAAACTTACAAATCATACAGAACAATAATGGGGCACATGCATGCCATTGAAATCAGCAGTTAGATATGGTTTTTTCCTGTACGTGGCTTTTGACAAGTGATTAGTATAATCAGAGATCAAGTTTCTTAATTAATTAATTAACTTCCTGGCTTCTTCCTTGTACCCCACGTGTAAGGGAAGTCAAATGGGGGGCGAGAGAGTTGGCTTTAAAGTAGGAACGTCGGTAAGGGAAAACTTAATAAAAATTTTATTGATATTTCTTGTTTGGGTAGATCAGTCACTTAATGATTAGATGTGAGTTGTTCATGACAGTTTACTTATGGTTTAGTAGAGCTGTCGGTTGTATTAACTTTGTATTTGTCATTGCTAGTTTGTCTATTGGTTTGATCAAACTATCATTCATGCCGATATTAACAGAAGATATGTTCTTGTCATAGTTGTCTAATGATCTTATCCGTGATCTCAACATTGCGCTTATCGTACAAACATATTGTCCACATTGTCCAATTGGATTACAAGTTGTTTAGTTCAATAGGACATATGAAGAGTCATGTTAGATTACGCAATCCCTTGGCATATAAGGCAATCATGCTAACAAATTGTGCATAAGCAATTTGTATGAACCACCCAATGCGATTTATAGACTACTTAAGGTGATTCTTCTAAGTAGTTCTTAGGTTACACTTTTGGTTATTTTGGAGATGTTTCTTCTTTATTTAGATTGTGAACAAATATTTTTTAATCAAATTTGATGAATTTTAACATGACATTCAATAATATATAAGAAGTGAACATTTTTAATTATATCTCATTACTGAAGCCCTTCAATGGAATCCATGATCGTAATGCAAGGTGACATGAAATGCTTGCATTCCTTATAGTAGCCAGGATTTATGAATAAAATATTTTATGTTAAACAAATTGGGGCTAAGATAGAGGCTATTGTTACCTATGCTTAAAGTTTGAGGCATGATCAAGATGCTTTACTTATGGGCATGTAATCTCAATCTTTGTATTTCACGTCTTTTTGGGACTTATTTATATATTTTATTAAAGCTTACTTCTAACACCCAAGATTACGTCTTAAAGACTGAATTGAGTGAATTGTTTTGGCAAACTTTAAGTGTTTGTTTAGCACTTTTTAAGTATTTGTTAGCATATTTTAAGTACTTGATAGTATTTTTAAATATTTGTTAACATTTTTAGGTGTTTAAATATTTAAATGATTTTAAAATTTAAGTTGATATTTATCATTTAGATTAGGAACAAATTTTTGAATTAGAAGCAAATATTTGATAAATTATTTGCTTATAAAATTATGTAATTTTTGCTTTGTTGTTATCCATGAACGAAATAAAATTTCATCATTTTTGTCTTCCAGTAACATAGGGTTTCTGCTGCCATTTTCGATTTCTTCTAAATACTCTCGAATGCAAGTTTGCTATTTACAATTTTAGATCTATTTTGTTTAACATTATTTTCATCATAGTGGTATCAGAGATTGAAGAACAAGAAGATCGAATGCTGTAGCGTCGAAGGGAGAAGAGCATAAGCACTGTTTGGAACGTGTTTTTATTTAAAATGTCCAGAATTGTGCAACAAATCATTCCCATATTGACTAATGATAATATGACAATTAGTACATTCAATTTAAAGACCTTCTTGGCTAACAATAATTTTGAGAGATTGTTATACATGGCTTTGAAGAATCAAATGCTACTGAAGCAGAGAAAAAATGGTTGAAAGAAAATCAAGAAAAAGAAAAAAAGGCATTGTTCTTTATATACAAGGGCTTGATGAAGTCACTTTTTGAGAAAGTTGTGTAAGCGACTACAAGCAAAGAAGCTTGGAATAAACTCAACATAATATTCAGTTGTGATGAATGTGTGAAGCGTATATGTCTTAAAATCCTTCAAGGTGATTTTGAGCAGTCAAAGATGAATGAAATGAGACTGTCTCTGATTACCTCTCATGATTAATTACTATTGTGAACTTGAGAAAGAGAAATGAAGAACAAATTGTCGTTATAAGTGTGATCGAAAAGGTACTTTATTTTTTAACTCTTATATTTGAGCATATGGTAACATCAATTAAAGAATCTAAAGATATATGTAGATTATCTATTAAAGAGCTAATTGAGCAACGACTAAGAAAAAGTGATTAAGTTGCATCTATTGATCAAGCATTAAAATCAAAAGTAAGTTTGAAAGAAAACAATACCATGAAAAAAGAGAAATCAAATTCAAGAGAAAGAGGATGAGGTTCACATCGAGGATATGGAAGAGGTTTTTTTCAAAACAAATCACAATAAAATTTTTATCAATCTTACACTCAACACGGACATAGAAGAAATAAGGTTTCTCGGGGTAGAGGACAAGGAAGAAATGTTGAATGTTATAATTATCACAAGTTTGGTCATTATGAGAAATTTTGAATGTTAAACCAACTGTACTTCTCCCTGTATTGTACCATGCGGTTTTCAAGCAGCTTCACATGAATATAGCAAACAGAATCGCTTTTCAAACGCAACAGCAAACACGGCCAAAGCCTCAGGAGAAGCTGTTTAATATTTGCAATATAATATGTTCCGACAGGTAAACGATTAAAAAAGAAAATACGAATCATACAGAGGAATCATGGGACACATAAATTGAAATCAGGTGGTAGATATGGTTTCTTTACCCGTAATTGGCATTTGAAAAGTGATTAGTTTAATTAGAGCTTAAGGTTCTTAATTAATTAATTAGCTTCCTGGCTTCTTTCTTGTACCCCACGTTTAAGGGAATAAGGGAAAACATTGCAATTAATAATTTAGAATATTTATTATTAATTAAATTACTAACAAATATTCTGGTCAAAACCACTGTAATTGCTAAAAAAATTGAACTTTTTCATATTTGAGACAATAAAAGCAAATTGAAGTCATCCGAAATTTCAAGTTTCAATCATAATTTTCAAAAAAAAAATTAAATATTCTAAATTATTATTCAATATATATATATATATATATATATATATATAATTTTTTAATTCAAGTATAATGTGATGCAATTTGATTTAATTTTTTTATGTTTGTGTTTAATTTTATCAATATTTATCATATTCTATTCAATGTTAGTTGTATTATATTTGCATTTCTATAATATTTTTAAGATTTTTATAGTTGAGTTTAGATCAATAAATATGCTAGACAATAAGGTTATCTTCCGATAGATTGCTCATTGCCAATCTACCAAGACCTTTGCTTGGGGTAGCTGGATTGCCAAGGAGGTTATTTCATACCACTAGTG
Organism: Vanilla planifolia; assembly: GCA_023846275.1. Classification (NCBI taxonomy): domain Eukaryota; kingdom Viridiplantae; phylum Streptophyta; class Magnoliopsida; order Asparagales; family Orchidaceae; genus Vanilla; species Vanilla planifolia. Next base: position 69,237,516 of record CM043865.1, on the reverse strand, counting down.
TGATTTAGTAAGTGGTTATGTTAAGTAGTCATCAGGTTGACATTTTTATCATTTTGGGGATGTTCATTCTTCATTTAAAGCATATAAAAAATGCTTTGTAATGATTATTGATGAGCATTAAAAATAATATTGTTGTGCAAATCCTAAGAAATAAAAAATAGAAAGTGGAATAGTAGTGCTCAAAACAATTCTATAGAATTAATGATTGTGATGGCAATCATTATCAAAGGTTGTATTAATTTGTAACAATAACGATTCTTTAAAAAAAATGTGTTGCTTTCCTTAAACTCTTTGCACTTTCGGAAGCCAAAAATCTAACTTATACACAAAGATACAAAGGAGTTCTTACCTTGTATGTAAATTTTGGGAGACAAAAGTCAAGAATTAGTTGTTTTCCTAAAACTATTATTCTACTTCCTTTTTATGTCTTTGATTCTCAAAAGCAACATGGTTTTTCTTGGATCCTTGTCCTTTTTCCTCTCTAGTCTTCCTCTCTCTCTCTCTCTACTTCCTAACTTTCTCTCCAAATGCCACAATTGGATTTCAAGGCACGAATGAGAGCTTATCTCATTCTTGCCTTGAAAAGTTAAGGTGGTGGAATTGTTGGTAAAGGTGCTGTAAGTGATAAAGTTACTTTAGAGTAGGTATTTTGGGTCCTGTGATTGTTATGATGAACTTAAGTTGTAGGAGGCATTTCATTATTTTTTCCAAACTTATGTATTATTAGTTTTGACAATCATCATGTGTTGATCTATATTCTAGATTATTCTTGGCCTTATTTAAGGTTGCAGTATTAGATGTGATAATTACTTAACAAAAGATCTTCTAGCATGTCCAAATGGTTGAAGACTAGAGAGCTCTAACTTGCTAAACTAAGTCCTTCAAATTGTTTCATTTTGTATAACCTTACATCTTCTTGATAATGGTGTAAAACAATAATTCGATAAAGTTTTTTTTTTGTCAAATTTGGGACTCTGGAAAAACTATATAAAAGAATGCATAAAAAGCAATGGAGAAATCCTAAAACATGATGTGTAAAAAAATATTGTATTAACTATAAAAGTTTATAGTTAAACATTAGTTTATTGTTGGGGTTCATATAAAGTGCATGCTAAATAACTTTATTGAGGAATTTACATGGTTAATGATCGAAACCTAGGGTTTGGTTTTGTTGCACTATTTATAGATCTCTTTTTGTAATAGACTTAAAACTTTAAGAGTGTAGATGCCATACAAATGAAATCTTATTAAAGATAACACATAACCTCCCACTCATTAAAAAGTACATATTTTGGATTTGTTTAGAGTTCAAATGAGGCATAGTTGTTATAATTTTCAGCTTCTAGATTGCTTAATTATCAAAACTACCATAATCATTAGAGAATTTCTACATCATTGTCCATCATAATTGTCGATTGGGCATACTAGGCTATATGACTATTTTGGCATTGATTCATAATGTTTCATTAAATTATGGCTCTCAAGTTAGAAGGTTTTTCACCTTCAATCTTTATCTCTCACAAAGATTTGGTTACTGGCTCTCCCGATTGAAGAACTCTCACTTTTGATCTGTGTCTCTCACAAGTGAAGTTGAAATCTATTTAATTAGAGTTAGGCATATAGTCATTATTGACAAAGATAAAAACACATAAATAAAAGAAAGTTTTATTCTAAAATTATTTCTCTTAAACATGGTAAATATCTATATTTAAAAATGAAAAAGAAAATATAAATTTATTGATGTTAAGTAGTTCCCAAGCTGACCATGCATTCCAGACAACGGTAATGATGACATGCGAAACAATGGCAAGAGCAGTGTAAGCAGAGTTATCAGTCTAATTTTTAGGTAGGCATGAATCAGGTGGAATAGTATGAGTCGGTGAGGATTGGTAGGTTGACACAGGTCAAATTGAGTAGCGGCAATGGCTTTTGATAGCGACAGATAGAGGCGGACAATAGAAGATGATAGAAATAGCAAAAAATCAAATTTATATAATTTTTAAAGTAATTTTCAACCAAATTTTATACTGTTAGACTTATAGAATTAGTGTGACACTAGTAGGCGTGTGATTGTGAGCTTGTGTTTGAAACTCCTACATAAAATCCTATCAAACCTTTATAGAGAGTTAGATTTTCTACGTTATCTTCATCATATCATGATCATTTGATTCCACCATTAACCCATGTATTGACTGAACATAATCTTCTATCTTAAATCTTTTAAGAAGCTCCTTTACGAAATTCTCTTATTCGATGAATATAACTTTTTCAAGTTTTTTAACTTTTAATCAAAGAAAGTATGATGTTAGACTTGGAGAAGGAGCTACCGAAACATGTTCGAATCTCTAGGAGTCAAGGATCAAAAGACGGCGGCTTCTGGCAAAGTATAAGCTACGATAATCTCCCAGCATACTGCTCTGCTTGCAGCCGTCAGGGTCACAAGCGTGAGGATTGCAAAATCAAACCAATGTCAGGGCCGGATCTGGAGGGAATCTCTGCGAAGAAGCATACAAAACCCACAGACGTGAATAAGACAACTACACCACCTCTGGAAGGTCAGCAAAAGTACAGGGAAGAACAGCATGTTGTTAACACACTTCTTTCTAGCCCGGAAGCACACAAGAGCCAAAAGCAAAAGGAACCAGTTTCGGCGAGACATGATGATGATGGTATTCAAGGAATAGTTGAGCTTCAGAGTAATACGCTGATGGAAACGGAGGAGGAAAGGGATGTGGTGGAAGAACCAAGGCAATCAGTAATAAGAGAGAGCTATGGGGAGGAAAGACGAGAGCAGGTGAGGAGAGAGGATAGGAGGAATTCTATGCAATTGCAGGAACCAAGGGAAATGGGTTGGTCCAGCGTTAGTGAAAAAGGCAAAGAGATAGTGGTGATGGAACAAGGTCAATGCAGTGTAGCAAAGGAGAAGTCAAAAACCGTAAGTTGGTTGGATGAAGCAGATTTGGAGAAAACAACAAAGGAAGACAATGGTTCATTCATGAAAAGAAAAAGAGGTCAGGGGAAAAGAGCCATAGTTTCGTCAAGTAAATATCAATGCTAACCACAGAGATGCAAATAGCGGGTAATACCCATTTTACACAAGATAAAATGATAAATACCCTAATTTGGAACATCAGAGGCATCGCCTCTATCTCTACAATCAATAGATTGAAAACGATTATTAAATGTCACAAAGTCAATGTGGTAGCGATACTTGAACCGATGGTGGGCATTGAAAATCTGAGGGGGGCTATTACCAGTCTGGGGCTTCATGGAGGAGAGGGAAACACAAGCAATAAGATCTGGATTATGTGGGACAGTTCAGTTCGGGCGGAGAGAATAAAGGATAATATACAATCGCTATTTATGAAGATATGTCATAATGCAACGGGTGAAAAATTTTTTCTGTCAGCTGTCTATGCCAAACATAACAAAGTTCAGAGACAAGAGCTGTGGGGAGAACTACTGAGACATAGAAACACTACAAATAACTACCCTTGGTTAGTGGGGGGTGATTTTAACGTAATTGCAGATTTAGAAGAATACAAAGGTAATGTGAAACAGGACTGCAAAGCAATTCATGAATTTCAGACATTCATCAGCGAGGCGGAATTATCGGAGCCATTTGTTCACGGAGGGAGGTTCACATGGTATGGTAAAAGAAACGGGAAGCCTGTATGGAAAAAACTAGACAGAGTTATGATGAATGATAAATGGCTTGACCACTATCAAAACTTCTCTATTCAACAACTTAACAGGTCGTGTTCAGATCATGCGCCATTAGTGTTGCAATGTGAAGATCCAAGGCATAGTAGACCTAGACAATTCAGATGTCTACATGTATGGTTTAGGCACAAAAACTTTAAAAAAATGGTAGAAAATAGCTGGGATGTAGAGACGGGCGGCAAGGGTTTGAAGAAGTAGGGTATGAAGATTAAACGCTTGAAGGGGCATTTAAGAGAGTGGAACAAAACGCACTTTGGGAATGTTTTTGAGAGGAAGAGAAGGGAAGAGGAACACCTAAAGAGGCTGGAACACATATACGATGAGAACCTGAATGAAGATAACAAAATTGCCTGGTCTGAATGTCAGAGCAGGTTAACCGAGGCGTGTGATCAAGAGTCTGAATACTGGAGACAGAAAGCTGGTATTAGATGGCTAAGGGAAGGTGATGCGAGCACTGGTTACTTTCATAAATGCACTAAAGTCAAGAAGCAAAGACTCTCTATCAAGAAGATTAGAAAGGATAATGGGGAGTGGATTGAAAATCAGGAAGGAATTAACAAAGAAGCTGTTGAGTACTTTGAAAATCTCCTTATGTCTTCGAGATGGGGGGCAATACATCAGGAGGGCATGAAATTACTTGACAATATTCCTTCCCTTATAACAAATGCCCAAAACTTCGATCTCTACAAACAAGTGACGAGAGAGGAGGTCAAATTCGCGGTGGACTCTCTTAATTGCGACGGTACTGCCGGTCCAGAAGGTTTTACTGGTAGATTCTACAGGGAATGCTGGGATATTATTGCTGATGACGTGGTTGAAGCTGCTAATGACTTCATAAACGGAGGAATGATCCCATACACCATCGGTAGTACCTGGATAATTCCTATTCCGAAATCTAACTCTGCGATGAGTTTTGCTGACTACAGGCCAATTAACCTGTGTAATTTCTCAAGTAAGATATTCTCCAAAATCATTGCCATTCGTCTCTCTTTGATCCTACAAAACATTATCTCTATTGAACAAAGAACATTTGTGAAAGGGAGAAATATTGCGGATAACATCATACTAGCCCAAGAAATGTTAAATAGAATCAATCGAAGGAATAGAGGTAACAATACTATACTGAAACTAGATATGAAATCAGCATTTGACCAGGTGGATTGGAGATATCTTGAGGTGGTACTCAAAAGGTTTGGGTTCAGTGACAAGTTCATAAGAATGGTGAATAACTATCTAACCAGCAATATGTTCTCTATCCTAATTAATGGTTGCCCACAAGGTTTTTTTCCTGCAAGCAGAGGGGTTAGGCAGGGGGATTCTTTATCACCTGCCTTATATGTGTTGGCCTCAGAAGTTCTTATTCAGAGCCTAAAGAACTTGATGGAGGAAAAGAAGATTGACACCTACTCTATCCCAAGAGGTAGCCCACTTATCTCATCGCTTGCATTTGCTGATGATACGTTGATCTTCACAACTGCAAGATCACATTCTCTTAAGCAGCTGATGAATTTTCTTAACATTTATCAAGCATTGTCTGGCCAATGTATCAACATGAGAAAATCTACTTTCACATGTCACAACAATATCTCGAAAAATGTAGGGAGACGTATTATGAGAATCACGGGATTCTCCAAAGGCAAGCTCCCAATGAAATATCTGGGAGTTTTGCTTGCTAAGGGTAGAACGAAAAATGAAATGTTCCAACCACTGGTTGATAAGATAGCTGGGAGAATTAATGGTTTTATTGGCAAAGATTTGTCTAAGGGTGGGAAGCTGATATTAATAAAGGACGTCTTATCATCGATCCCGATGCATATTATGGCAGTACAAGACCCTACCAAAGAAACTATCAAAAAAATTAACAGTTATCTGGCCAACTTCTTTTGGTGCAGCAGAGATAACGAAAAAGCGCATCATTGGAAGGCCTGGAAAAAGATCACGAGACCTAAAGAGGAGAACGGACTCGGATTAAGAAGTCTGGAACACTTGAGTATGGCTGCAGCCTGCAGGATGTGGTGGAACTATCTTTACTCGGACTCTCTTTGGGTTAACATGATCAAGAGCATGACACATGGGAGAGTAAATGATAATAGCTCGTATTGTTACAGATCCACAGTATGGAAAAGGATGATGAAACTTAAGAAGGTATTGATGGATAAAATAGGAAGCACTACTATCTAATTTGAAGATCTGATTGGGGAACTTTCTCATCAGGGTAAATTCAACCTTAGTAAAGCTTATGAAGTGGTGAGAACCAAAGCATCAAAATTCAAAGAAGCCAAATTTATTTGGAACCGTTGTATTCCTAATAAGATGTCTATTCTCCTTTGGAGGATGTTGAACGACGCTCTTCCGTTCTCGATAGTCCTAAAGAAGATTGGATTCAATCTGGCATCTAAATGTCAATTCTGCGGCAACGAAGAGACAGTGGATCACGTGTTCATGAACTGCCAGCATGCGACAGATATTTTGGATCAGTTAGAGAGTAGGTTTGGAATTACATTATCGCATAAAAGTAAGCCCTTTAATAGAATTCAGGAATGGTGGAAGAAAGGCAGAAGCGTCATTGATGAAGCGGCTCTTATAATTCCTGTCATTACTTGCTGGGAAATCTGGAAGAGGTGGAACGCTGCGACAAGAGATGAGAGTGTGATTTCAATAAATTCTATTTGTGAATTAATAATACTTTAGTTCAGAAACATAAAAAGAGCTTTTCCAAATGATAAACATTGAAGGTCTTCAATTTCTGCTGTTCGACTGAATATTCAGACAACTACTTGCAATACGGAGTTTACCCAGTTTTTCGATGAGCTTAGTATTGGGCATCCATTAGTTCTTGGATCTTATTGAATTTCGATGAGCTGTGAAGGGCAAAGAAGGGGAATACGAGTGATAAATGGTGGCAAAACTGGAAGTGGGTTTGAACAGGATAAATCTAGGAGAAAAAACAGATAAAGGAAAGCAAATATTTGGAGGAAAGCATTGGAGATATGTTGTGTTCCAGGAAGAATTTTTTCAAGGAAATTTATAGTTGGGGAGGAAAAAAAAAGTTACTTCTTTGTCACGAAGGCATGTAATGTTTGTTTAAGATTTCAGAAAGCTGCTGTATCCCGTGTACTTATGTTTTGTGAATAAGAAAAAATTCTAACAAAAAAAAGAAAAAAAGAAAAAAAAAGTATGATGTTAGACCTACATTCATCATTTCAAACTCATTTGCCATAAACTTTTTTGAATTCTTTAATAAATTTTGACGAGATTGTTATAAAAAATAAGGTCACCCACATATAAAAAAATGAATAATATATATATATCTTTTCTTTTGTTTCATATATAAAGAATGTTCATATGAACAATAGATAAATCTATTGTAATTAAAATATGAGTCATTTCTTTAGTTCCAAACGTGTGGTGCTTATTTTTAGTCATAGAGTACTTTCTTTAATTTTAAAAACTTTTCTTTTACATCTTTTTTTTACATAGCTTATACATTGTTCAAGACAAATCTCTTTTCCCAAATAGCCATTTAGAAAAGCTATTGTCACATTAAGTTAAAAAACTTGCCATTTATTTTGAGATGCTATTTCAAATATCAATTAAATAGTTTATATTCAAGCAACAGGAAAAAACATTATTGTAATCAGTCTTAGTCTTTTGAGTATAACTTTTTGCTACAATCTTGGTTCGTATTTTTTAATCTCTCATCATACATTGTTCTTAACTTTATAAACCAACTTTACACCAATGGGTTTATGTCCCTTCAAAAAATTAGTGAGCTCTAATGTTTTACTCATTTCAATAGACATTATCTCATCATCCACAACCTTCCATTTTTCTCATTTTTTATTACATTATCAAAAGTAATAATTTCTTTATTAGTATAAAGATAAATAAGATTTCAAGGACTTATTTTCTATTTAGATGATGAATGTTTCTAGTTTGTTATTTTGTAAGACCATCTTCGTATAATGATGATGTAGCAGATAATGGTGGTGTAACTTCTTAATTTTTCTAAACAATTTATTATTCTTATTTTATCATTATTGAGTTGTTTTTCCATTTCACATGTCATCTTCATGAAACTCCACTCACAACTTATAATAACTTTCTTTTCTTTCAATTCATAAAGTTTATAAGCTTCTTATCTGACATTGTTGTCAATAAAATTACATGGAATATTTTTATCATTTAACTTGATCATCTTTTTGTTGAGTACATGTGCATAAACTATGCATCCTAATATTTTAAAGTTTGAAACATTTAGCTTGAATCTACTCTATGTTTCTTGTGGAGTTAGTCATTTCAAATTTTTTTTGACATCTATTTAAGAAATAAATTACACATTTAATAGCTTCTATCCATAATTTCTTTGACATTTTCTTAGTTTTTTTTGCTGCAAACCATGTCAAGAATGGTTTGATTTTTTCTCTCTACTACATCATTTTGTTAATATGAATATGTTGAAATCAAAGTCCTCCATATGTCATGAGCTTTATTATATTCTTCAAACTCATTATATGTTAATTCATCTCCATATTCTATTCTCATCACCTTGATCTTATAGCCTCTTTTATTTTCCACCAAGTCTTTGAACCCTTAAAATGTTTGGAATGCTCCTGGCTTTTTTTCTAAGAAATATAACCATGATTTCTTATTAATATCATCAATAAATGTTAGAAAATAGCGATAACCTCCAAATAAAATTGGAGTAAATTATCCACATATGTTGGTATGAATAAGTTAAAGAGGCTTGTTAGCTTAGGCTCTCTTGGGAAACTTATTCCTGAATGTTTTCTAAATACATATCCTTTACACAATTCATTTGGTGTATTAATATATGCATCCCTTTCACCATTTTGTTAATAGAAGTTTAAAAGTACAAAAATTATCATGCCCAAATCTTAAGCACCATAGCTATGATGACCTATATTTTATTACTTTAATATTATTTATAACCTAAATACCTATTGGAGAAGTTTTTGAAAGAGGATATAACAATATGATTTTTATGTCTCAAAAAATGGTTTGATAAAGTACATCATAATTCAATTGTGAATACAATGGAGCATGTTGTGAGAAATGCAATGGTATGCTTATTGTAATTTTTAGAAACAATTTAAAATTTTTATGAATTATTAAAAGAAATAAAATAAATATTAATTATTAAGTAAATTACTATTTTAAATTTTTTTATTATTAAAACAATAAAAATTGCTTCCTCTCTCTCTCTCTCTTGTAACTCTAATTCCTTTTGTTTCCCAACCTACGGCTAGGCATCCCCTTGAAACAATTTTGCAAGAAGAAATTTCTTGTGAATTTTAACGAGGAAAGAAGGAAATTGAGAAGGAACACTGCAAAAGATATCATCACATATGCATTTCGACCTCTTTTTGGCGAGTGATGTTGAGCAAAGAGGCTGAGGGATTTAGTGATCTTTGACAGCGATGGTTAGTCTAATGTTGAAAAATCGTTGCATTTTTCGAGTATTCCAAACCACTTAAGAATCTATGCTTCTTCAATTTTTGGATTAGCTTAGATTAATTTAACCTTAATTGAGCCATGTTACGTGAATGACCATGAGTGTTCGTGAAATTCAAAGACCAATGGGGACGTTATTAGTTGTTAAGTAAGGTAAAGGAGAAGAGATATTCAAAATTTATTTAGTAGAATCTCATCATTTGTGTTGTATTATACAAGTTATGTTGAGACTAAAAAAAGATATAAAGGAAAATTGTAGAGTTATATTAATAAGAAATAAAATAAAATTGGTTATGCACTCTTGTTGTGAATTTTTATTAATAAAAATTGATAAATCATATAATTTTTAATCTTTGTGTAGTGATTTTTTTGTTTCATTTAGTGATATCATGAATAAAGTATAGTAATTATGAGCTAAAGATTTGACACAAAATTATGAAAGAATTTGTTAAATCATTTTGGCTTTTATATGAACTTTTAAAGAGAAGATCCAAAATAGTTGGCTATAAGTCAATAGAAAAAAAAGAAAAGATCTTGCTTCACAGTAGTCCTCGACAATATAAGTAGATAAAATTAATAAATTATAATTCAAATAGTGAATTCTTTATACAATTACTTTATTGATAGTTTTGATATGAATTGTCAGTTTTTATTTCTTGTATATTACATAATTTGATATGAGTAACATGACATAACAGATGTAGGTATATATATTAATTTATGATTAATGTTGCATAATAGGCTTTGTACATTATTATGTACCTATAATAAATGTATAAATTAAATGATATTTTTATATATATATATATAAATTCATAACTAAAAATGATTAGTTTATAAATAAAACCCTTATGTAATATATTAAAATAAAGAAAAAAAGATAATAAAAGAATTTATTTCTAAGCTTATTATCAAATAAAGAATAAGTAATGTTCAAAAATATGTTTCTCTTATAGCCTTCTCGCATAATGCACCTTACTATATGATCTGGAGACCATTACTTATTATGTGTCATGAGCATTTTAAAGATAGGGCTTTGGCATTAAGGAAAGACCCAAGTTAATAACTCAAATTATTTTGTACTTGAAATATTTTCTTAATCTTAGTTGATCATAATTTTTTTTTAAAAAAATATTATTTATGTTTTCAAGAATTTTAAAACTATAATAGATGTTATGGAGTAATAAAATAAGTAAAGAAAATGTATTAAGTAAAAAAAATAAAAAGATATCATATAAAATTTTTATGTGGTTCATTCAAACTAGTATAATCTATTTGTAATGTGTTCACACCCCAAGCTCTCAATAATATATATTACTTTTAGAGTCACAATTATAAAATTAAAGAGTACAAATGTAGATGTGTCATGTTGCATCTGTAGGGCAGTAGGTGGCTGACACACACATGTATAATGCATATACATGATGGGTATAACAACCAAGACACACGCTCTACACTTGTGACAATCTTATGCGGTCATGTGTTCCCAGTGTTACCAAGCATCTCGCTCACTACACATTCCCACTTGCACTCTAGTGCATCTCATGCAATAGCATGCCCTATGGATCTCCTGTAATGTGCCTTTAAGCACAATCATGTGTGCAAAAATCTCGACTTTGTGACACAAATATTTTTCATTATTTTGTCTCTTAACTTGACTTTTTTTCATAATTTATTAAGTTAATAAACCTATAATTGAGCTCTTGATTATTGTTCTTACATCCACTCCTAATTCACTGACCATACTTCCACTAAACACACAACTCCTTTTTGTTAATGTTGGTATAGATAAACATTTCAAAACTACTCTCCTTTAACATAACTAATAGAAGTACACCTTAATAAAGAAGACAAGGTAGCTAGACAATGTAATTAACACTTAAACAAATCAAGTTTACAAGAATCTACCCTAATCACTTGAAGAAATGGTTTGGAACGAGATCTGAATGCTATAAAAGGTATTAACTTTCAATATGAACAACTTCAATGAAATATGTGAATAAATAAAATAAGTAAAACACGAAATACAACAGGGCAAAAACGAAACCTTCACTGTTAAGTATAGTCAGTCACAACTATAGGGTTACTTTTACTTTTAAACATTCTGTAAATTCAATCATCTTTATTTTCTTGCACATTTATTGTTTTGTTTATGTTAACAAATAAGATGTCCTATTAAAGAAGTTATAATAACTATAATTATAATCCTAAAATAATTGAACTAGCTACTACAAGTTTTGGTGATAAATGATACAAGTACAATCATTGGACTGTTCCTAAGTGATAGATAAGAAGATCCGATCATCGTTAACACTTCACTAAATTACTTATCTATTTACTTAAAGTGCATCATACAAATACTGTAAAGCAAATTTTACTCTACAGTGATTGCTTAATACACACTGTTTTAAGTTGTTAAAAATCACACAAAATAACTTTGAAGATTATTTAAGTGTAATATAATGATACTATTATTTTTTCTAGTAATTAATGGATCATACACATTCGATAACAAAATCATATATGTACGATAATTTTTGCAGTCGCCTCAAACACGCCTTGTCCAATGCATTTATTATATCAACTATCCATAAAAAATGAACTAAAATTTATTAATTTAATTTTCAAATGAAGGTTTCTCATTGAAAATCTCAAATTTATTAACTAGATGTATTATATACAAAACTAGTCTATTTCTTTTTTGGAGTGATCATGCATTGAAATTATTTCTTCTTTCTTTTACAAATTCAACTTTTTATCCTTCGACCTCTTCACTTAGCTCAACTATTGTAGAGAATTTTCTAAATTATTTTCTTCCAAGACAACATTAAGTTTTATGTTCTCCTCACCATTGCTTACCTCAGCATTAAGTTTTTACATTATCTAATTTTTTTTAATAATTTTCAACTTCATAAAAATCATATAAATTAATTTAATAATATTTTCCATATAACCTCAACTCTTCATTTTATGATCAATTTATGTTCAAATTTCATGGCACATATAATGTTATATTCATAATAGTTAATACTTTATATTTGAAACTGTCTTTCATTTCTTTTATGATTTGTAACCAATTTTTTTTAATTATCCCTAATTGTTTTATTTCAAGTAATTTATAAAAGTTATACAATACTAAATAGGAGTTTAATTTGATGACTTTATATACCATATATGATTTTTTAATTTTTTTCTTCATACTTTTAGGGTACATTATTTCAAAATTTAGTTAAACATGATAAAAAAAATAATCAATCATTTAATCGTTTAGCTAAAAAATTATCACATGCAATTTAATATATCACATGAACTCACCTTAGACTAGGGAAGACCAATACTTGATAATTATCACTAATTGTTTTATTTCAAGTAATTTATAAAAGTTATACAATACTAAATAGGAGTTTAATTTGACAACTTTATATACCATATATGATTTTTTAATTTTTTTCTTCATACTTTTAGGGTACATTATTTCAAAATTTAGTTAAACATGATAAAAAAATAACCAATCATTTAATCGTTTAGCTAAAAAATTATCACATGCAATTTAATATATCACATGAACTCACCTTAGACTAGGGAAGACCAACTTATAATAATGATATAACATTAATATCATAATACACTTCATAATGAACAAATAATACATGATACCATCAATAAAATGCCATAATTTGTTAATTAATGGGTAATAATAATGAGAATTTTTTTTTTTAATTTTTATCATTTAAATCATATTATTTTATTCATATTATTCTTCTTTTTCTTATTTAGACCTCATAAACTATAATTTCTTACCATTTACTATTATCAATTGCGTACTTATAGAGTCACTTCTAATGTTGTGACGCATCAAATGGTAATAGAAAAAAATCGACAATCCATCAAAGCTTTACCTCAAGCTTTACACTGATCATTTATTTTAATTGATCAATAAAACTATAATAAGAACAACTAATACATCAATCTCACGCTGCACACAAACCAAACTCAATGCATATACTTTTAAAAACAATGGCTTGGACGCACTTACATCCAACATAGATATTGTTTTCCTATTTTTTTCATATATAAAAGATCCATCTTTTTCTGGCTCAGAATTAGTTTCGGCGAAGTTGTCAAACTTAGCTCGTGGGAATGAATGAATGCAAGCATTCATTGCTCCTCCATACCTCTTCTTCTTAAGTTAGGAGCCTTCCAGCTTTGGCTTGCTTCATCGTCCAACTGATTATTGTACCCCAATTAATCCATGTCTGATTCATAATTAGAGATCAAGTTTCTTAATTAATTAATTAGCTTCCTGGCTTCTTCCTTGTAACCCACGTGTAAGGGAAGTCAAATGCTGGGCGATTGTTGTGTTGGCATTAAAAGATGAACGTCGGCAAGGGAAATCTTGATAAAAATTTTAATGATACTTGATGATTAGATGTGAGGTGTTCATGATAGTTAACAACAAATGAGATTCATATTTGTTTCTTGTTATATCAGATTTGGTGGTTTCATTAGAAAAGAGTATGACCTTTTGTTGATACATTATGTTGAGTTCATGATGCCCACAAATAAAGGGTTGAATTATGAAAATATAAAATAAAATGATAATAGAAATCTTTTACTTTCTAAAATAATTTTTAATTAACTCTTACTTAATTTAGTAATTCAAATTATAACATGATTACGAAGACTTAAGCAATAATGAACTTCAAGTAATTTAATAAAAGATTCCTTTGCATAATCTCAAATTATACCGGAGACTTTTAGGCTCTCAAGATTCATGTCGTACTAATACATCAGCATATGATAGTTTCATTAGGAAAGAGTATATACTGCATATATAGTTTTTTACAAGTTATTTCTTTCTTGTCATGTTGTATGGATTGTTCTTATTGTTTTTGTTGAACGTTTTTATAAAAAATCAAATATGTTGTGTTAAATAATTGTTTTTATCAAATAAATACCAAAAATTTCAATTTTTTTAAGTCCTTGTACTCTTGATTTGGATGATGAAACATCAAAGAGTTATTTAAAATTTTTTATATTATATACATTTCTTACATTAATAATACTTAATTTTGATATTTTTAAAACAAACTAGCTAGTTTAAATTGGAGAAAATATAGAGCTCACCATAACCACTAAATGAGAGATGAATTATGCAAATATAGAATAAAAAAATAATCGAAATCTTTTGTTTTCTTAAATCAAATTTATCTAACTCAAACTGAATTTAGTAATTCAAATTATAACATGATTGCAAAGATTAAATATAGAACAAAATGTCTTTAATTTATGCATTTAAGATTTTTAATAAAGTAATGATACCTTTGATTTAAATTTTAAGTTTGATAGAATAATTATTCTTAACAAGTGATGAAAACACATTTTGTAAAAGTACTTATAATTTATATAAACCTTTATTTCATATATAATTCTACTTGAACGAATAAGATACTTTATGCATTCCTACGACATCTTCGTTATTTTGGGTAGCGTATCATTGACATTTTGTATCTAAAGACAATTAAAAGTTTTTATCAAATCTCTAAGTCTTCTTTTGACAATTAAGTTTTAAAATAATTTTTTTAACTTATATATATATAATTATATTAAAATATTTTTTAACTTTTTATTTTTTTTCACACATTATTTTCAAAATCCCAACAAAATGTTATTAATATAATAAAATAGATGACTCAATCAACTATCATTTTAGTGTCTGTATGAAAAATTACCAATGGATAACTTAGCATTGAACATTCACCTACTTGATTTTTTATAATTTTTTAAATATAAAAATGAATATGTGTGTTTATGTGTGTGTGTATATATATATATATATATATATATATATATATATATATATATATATATATATATATATATGAAGAAATAAGTGAAAATAGAAACAGTCCTACCTATATATTGCTTTGTGAGGAAAAAAGAAAAAAGCTTCCCGGTTTACTGTAAAAAAGATTGATGCTTGAAATGTGGGCATCCATACCTGCATTGACCTTTGATTTAACTCTTCGAGAACATTTTTTAAAGCCGATGATAATACCTTCCCCGCCATTAACTAATGTTTGACCTCCAACCCTTTTGTCCTATAAAAGGCCTGCCATCTCCCTTCGCTTTCTCCATCCTTCACAAAACTGCTTTACTCGACTGCTAATCCAGAATTCCCTCCTTCCTCCCACTTCCCACCAGAAATGGCAGTTCCGGTCATTGATTTCTCAAAGCTCCAAGGAGGGGAGCGGGCGGCCACCATGGCAAGGATCGACCACGCTTGCGAGCAGTGGGGCTTCTTCCAGGTATACATACTTCCTCTTCTCAAAGGATTAATCCATTATTGTTCGAGAAAGGACTTGAAACGGAGAGAGCTCATAACTGTGCAGTTGCTTAACCACGGGATTCCACTGGAGCTTCTCGACCGGGTGAGGAGGGTATGCGACAAATGCTATAAGATGGAGAGAGAAGAGGGCTTCAAGGATTCCAGGCCAGTTCGGATGCTTAATGAGCTGATAGACGGCGGAGAGACTGCTAAAAGATTGGACAATATCGATTGGGAAGATGTTTTTTTTCTGCAAGATGATAACCAATGGCCTTCCACTCCTCTTGATTTCAAGTAATTGAGATCTTTCAATCAATTAAGCTTCTTCGTTTACTGATTCTTCTTTAAAGGTTCGTTTGTGTTGATCAAAATCCTTGCTTTGGTGCGAAAAAACAAAAATAGGGAAACGATGGCGGAGTACAGAGCAGAGCTGAAGAAGCTCGCGGAGAAGGTCATGGAGGTGATGGACGAGAACCTCGGCCTGGAAAAGGGCTACATCAAGAGGGCATTCTCCGGCGGAAGCGACGGCAACAGCCCTTTCTTTGGCACCAAGGTGAGCCACTATCCTCCCTGTCCTCGCCCGGAGCTCGTCGGTGGCCTCCGCGCCCACACCGACGCCGGCGGCGTCATCCTTCTTTTCCAGGACGACCGTGTCGGCGGCCTGCAGGTGCTCAAAGGAGGACGGTGGTTCGATGTACGGCCTCTCGCCGGTGCCATCGTTATAAACACCGGCGACCAGATCGAGGTGCTCAGCAACGGTCGGTACCAGAGCGCGTGGCACCGGGTGGTCGCTTCCGCCAATGGCAATCGGCGCTCGGTCGCCTCTTTCTACAACCCAGCGCTTCAGGCCGTCATCAAGCCGCCGGAGGGACCCGCCGCCGAGTACCCGAGTTTCATGTTTGGGGACTACATGGCTGTGTATGCCAAACAGAAGTTTATGGCCAAGGAGCCGAGGTTCCTAGCGGCGGCAGCCATGTGATCATGTGATTAACTGTTCTATGTCAACAATGTTTGAATCGATATTTATTAATCCACTCAATGTCAAAACAATGTCGTATTCGTTATGTATAAAAGATCAATAATGACTCTACCACACATCTCATCCAAACTAAATACAATATATCAACATTAACATTTGTAAAAACTTAAAAACTTATCATATGATAAGAAAAAAAGAAGTGGGAAAGGCTTTGGATTATGCCTTTCAAAAGTTTTTTAATAAAATAAGTTTTGTAAATTAAAATATTGATTTTGTCTTTAATTTTGAATTTTAAAAATTAAAAATAAAATATATCCTCAAATATGCAATCAAATATCATGGATAAGATAACTAATATTATAAAAAATAAAATAAGAGATGTTATGAGGGATTATTTATAATTTCATCTTCTTAATTTTTTACCTTGAAGTTATATATATATATAGATATATATGTTTGTATGTGTGTGTGTGTTAGCTTAGGATTTTGTAGTAATTTTTGGGTTATTTTAAAAGTAGCTTTCTTTCTCATAAATTCTCTTATAACCCTAAATTATAGTGAATTTTTTCCTCGCACTCTCTCGTGGTTTTTCCTAATTTGATTTTTCACATAAATCTTTTTACCATTTAGATTTTTTTTGCAACGATTTGATCCGATTTTATAAAAAATTGGTATCCAAGCCACGTTCGTTGGTTCATCGAATTTTTGTAAATGACAACCATAAAGTACGACATCGAGAAGTTAGATCAGAGCACAATATGTGCTCTGTGGGAAATTAGGACGTGATTAATTTTTGTATAGTTAGATCTGGATGATGCCGTTCTCGGAATAAAGAAGATATCATCAACCATAACAATAGAGAAGAAAGGGAGAAAAGATTGAAAAGAAAAAACCCAAATCATATTACACTTCTCAAACGATATTTTGCAAGATTGCATGAAGGAAGACACAACTACGACTCTGTGGCTTAGTTACGAGACTCTTTGTATGATATAGAGTTTACTGAACAAACTCCTTTTGAAGTAACATTTGTATACGTACCATCTCATTAAAGGAATATTATCTAGTCTCATTTCGATGAGTTTAAGAGAATTATTACAGATCTAGAGATGCTTGAAGTTACATATGATGATGATGACCTAGCTATACTTCTATTGTATTTTTGCCATCCTTTTACACCAATATGAGGGACTCAATATTATATGATCGAGATTTGATTTCTCTTGAGAATATTTCACAGACATCGTTATAAAAAACAATGCTTGACAAAGATCTCTCAAATTTTGAATCACAAGAAGAAGACTTGATTGTTAGAGGACAATTAAAACAAAGAGAAGGATTAATGACAATAACTTTTGATAAAAGCAAAGCATTGATCAAATTTCGAGGAGAGATAAATGGATTATATAATAATTCTAATATGATAATTTTTTAAAAGTTAGGTTTTTGAATTTCTAGTTAGATTTTGTCTATAACTAGATTGAATGATTAACTAATAAGTTGTAAATAACTTTCTTACTTTTTGAAATGATAAAAATCATCAAATTTAGATAACTAGTTTATGAGTTATGCTTAAAATATTAAATCTATAGGTATTATTCGCTATACCATAAGAAACCATGGCTTCATCTAATTTGTACTAAGAACTTGCTAGGATTTGGGTTTTATGATAAACTAGAATGTTATATATCCACTTATTTGAAGAATTTAAATTCATTTAATCTTAATAAGAGACAAAAGTGTTATAATTAAAATAGTAAAATATGCAAAGAAACTTATTGTTAAGTAATGTGTGGTTTGACCAATAGGTTTGATAAAATCAAATAGTTTAATCAATACATATAAATAGAAAAAATGATATTCTAAATTTTAATAATGATAATTTTTTATTTTAATTAAATAAAATTTTATAATTGAATAAGAAAAAAAGATAAAATAATATATTGTCATTGGGAAAATCTAATTGGTGAAATACATTCTATTATAGTATTGAATGTTTGTTCTATTATTATAAGATCATTATGTGCTAAAGATAAATTTAATAAAACAAAATAATGAAAGAAAATATCATTTTATTAGTAATTTAAAATATCATGTATTGTGATATAAGCATGATTGTTATTGTGTTAATCATTAAATATGATTGTTTTTGATTTTCATTTTAATATTTGTGTTATCTTATTATTCTTATATATTGTATAAATATGAAATGCTATAATAATATATTATAAATTGTGATATATAATAAAACAAGAGAATAAGAATGAGAAGAATATGATAATAAACAATATTGTAAATTATTTAAATATTATTATATGTATCAATTGTCATGATACCATAATATAATATGATAAGATAAGATATAAGTTTTCATAAAATGTTATCCTCTAATTCAGATGTAATGAGATTTGTTATAATTTGATATTAGATGAGAGATGATGTTGTGAGTTATTATGATGCACTAAGTCCTCTTATGATTTGTGGCTATGTTGTTTGCTAGGGAGATAAGTATAGTTATAAAACATGTTATGAGTTTGTCACTAACCTATTTGTTAGAAAGACAAATATGGTTATAAATCATGTTATAATTTGTCAATAACTTGTTTGTTGGAGAGATAAGTACAATTATAAAATATGTTATGATTTTTTCACGATTAACATCTTGGTTTACTAGAGAGAAAACTGTGATAATGAAATAGACTATGGTATGATATAAAATAGTGATAATAATAATATAAGAAATATGACTCTAAATAAGAAAAACAAATGAAAGAGTATGAACATAATAAAAAATAATTAAATGCAAAATTATAATAAAAACAATTATCTCATTACTACAACCCATGCATTAACAAATCATGATCATTTTTAATGATGTTATCAAGTATTGTTTGCTCATTACAATATTATCTTGATGTTTAATCTTGTATCGTTATTATGAGTTGATGTCTCATAGTCTAGACAGTTTGTGTAATATACCAAAGAGTATGTGACAATTATTTTTTTAAATATTTAAAAAAATTAAGTATTAATAATTTTTTAGAATTGTTTTTTTCATATTTGAAAATTTCTTTGAAATATGTAGAAGCATCAAATTTAAATTCTATTTAATATTGTCCAATTTTTATAAATTCTTTAAAATAAACAAAAATTAGTGACAATTACCAAAAGTGACTAAAAGTTTTAAAATAAGTGGAATTTTAAATACGAACTTCTAACTCCTATGATTCTAATATAAAACAAAAAATTTTAAATTATTAATAAAATGATAATTTCTTTCTTTATTTTATTATGATTAATATATCTAAAGCACATAATTGTTTTAACAATATACAACACTATAATACATTGAGTTCACTTATCATATTTTCCTAAAGACAATCTATCATTTTACTTTTGTTCATTTAAAATTATAAAAATTTATTTAGTTAAAATAAAAAATGGTCATTACTAAAGTTTGCAAATTTATCTTTTATTTATATATATATTCATTACACCATTTGATTTTACGAAATCAATCAATCAAATTATAGATAATAATTTGTCAATAAGTTATTTTGTATAATTATATCATTTTGATCATGACTTTTTTATTTATAATTCAAATTAGTTGAATTTTAATTATTTGAATTAGTAGATCTTAAACTTTCTAGTTTATCATAAATTTAAATTTTTAGTAGATTTCCAAGTCAAATTAGATGAGTCAATGTTTATCATTGTATGACAAATTTACAAAGAAGTTCAGTACTTTAAATATAACTAATAAGACTACTACGTAAATTCGAATCACTTTGATAATTTGAAAATATAAGACATTTATTTACGAATTTTTTTTGTTTATTGGCAAACTAGTTCCAAACAGATCTAGCTAGACATTCAAAAACCTTAATACTAAAAAATTTCCATATACTTACCATTGAATATTGCTTTAATAAGAATAAACTCCATATTATCAATGATGACTCTATTTATAGTCATTTTGCACGTCAAGTTACATCTGATTGAAATGGAACCATGTGGTGACTTACATTTAAATGGAACACACCCTTCCCATTCAAACACAAACCCATTTATGACATAAATAATTGTTTGGCTATTTATTTCCTGTACGTCGCATTTGACAAATGATTAGTATAATCAGAGATCAAGTTTCTTAATTAATTAATTAGCTTCCTGGATTCTTCCTTGTACCCCACGTGTAAGGGAAGTCAAATGGGGGACGAGAGAGTTGGCTTTAAAGAAGGAACGTCGGTAAGGGAAAACTTAATAAAAATTTTAATGATATTTCTTGTTTGGGTAGATCAGTCACTTCATGATATTTCTTGTTCATGACAGTTTACTTATGGTTTAGTAGAGCTGTCAGTTGTATTAACTTTGTATTTGTCATTGCTAGTTTGTCTGTTGGTTTGATCAAACTATCATTCATGCCGATATTAACAGAAGATATGTTCTTGTCATAGTTGTCCAATGATCTTATGCGTGATCTCAACATTGCGCTTATCGTACAAACATATTGTCCACATTGTCCAATTGGATTACAAGTTGTTTAGTTCAATAGGACATATGAAGAGTCATGTTAGATTACGCAATACCTTTGCATATAAGGCAATCTTGCTAACAAATTGTGCATAAGCAATTTGTATGAACCACCCTATGTTATTTTCTAGACTACTTAAGGTGATTCTTCTAAGTAGTTCTTAGGTTACACTTTTGGTTATTTTGGAGATGTTTCTTCTTTATTTAGATTGTGAACAAATATTTTTTAATCAAATTTGATGAATTTTAACATGACATTCAATAATATATAAGAAGTGAACATTTTTAATTATATCTCATTACTAAAGCCCTTCCATGGAATCCATGATCGTAATGCAAGGTTACGTGAAATGCTTGCATTGCTTATAGTAGCAAAAATTTATGAATGAAATATTTTATGTTAAACAAGTTGGGCCTGAGATAGAGGCTATTGTTACTTATGCTTAAAGTTTGAGGCATGATAGGATGCTTTACTTATCTGCATGTAATCTCAATCCTTGTATTTGACGTCTCTTTGGGACTTATTTATATATTTTATTAAAGCTTACTTCTAACACCCAAGATTACGTCTTAAGAGACTGAATTGAGTGAATTGTTTTGGCAAACTTTAAGTGTTTGTTTAGCACTTTTTAAGTATTTGTTAGCATATTTTAAGTACTTGATAGTATTTTTAAATATTTGTTAACATTTTTAGGTGTTTAAATATTTAAATGATTTTAAAATTTAAGTTGATATTTATCATTTAGATTAGGAACAAATTTTTGAATTAAAAGCAAATATTTGATAAATTATTTGTTTATAAAATTATGTAATTTTTGCTTTGTTGTTATGCATGAATGAAATAAAATTTCATCATTTTTGTCTTCTAGTAGCATAGGGTTTCTGCTGTCATTTTCGATTTCTCCCAAATACTCTCGAATGCAAGTTTGCTATTTACAATTTGAGATCTATTTTGTTTCATATAATTTTCATCATAGTGATATCAGAGATTGAAGAACAAGAAGATCGAATGCTGCAGCATTGAAGGGAGAAGAGCAGAATCACTGTTTGGAATGTGTTTTTATTTAAAATGTCCAGGATTGTGCAACAAATCATTCCCAGTTTGACTAACGATAATTATGACAATTGGTACATTCAATTTAAAGACCTTCTTGGCTCACAAGAATTTTGAGAGATTGTTGTCCATGACTTTGAAGAATCAAATACTATTGAAGTAGAGAAGAAACGGTTGAAAGAAAATCAGGAAAATGAAAAAAAGGTATTATTCTTAATATATCAAGGGGCTTGATGAAGCTATTTTTTGAGAAAGTTGTAGAAACGACTACAAACAAAGAAGCTTAGAATAAACTCAACACAATATTCAAAGGTGTTGAACGTGTGAAGCGTTTACGTCTTCAAATCCTTATAGGTGATTTTGAGCAGTCAAAGATGAATGAAAATGAGACTCTCTGATTATGTCTCATGATTAATTACTATTGTGAACTTGATGAAAAGAAATGGAGAACAAATTGACGTTGTACGTGTGATAGAAAATATATTTTATTCTTTAACTCCTATATTTGAGCATATAGTAACATCAATTAAAGAATCTAAAGATATAGGTAGATTATCTATTAAAGAGCTAATGGGTTCTTTACAAGTGCATGAGCAATGACTAAGAAAAAGGGATTAAGTTGCATCTATAGATCAAGCATTAAAATCACAACTAAATTTGAAAGAAGACAATAACATGAAGAAAGAGAATTCAAATTCTAGAGAAAGAGGATGAGGTTCACATCGAGGATATGGAAGAGGTTGTTTTTGAAAACAAATCTCATTAAAAAATTAATCATTCTTACACTCAACATGGACATAGAAGAAATAAGGTTTCTCAAGGTAGACGACAAGGAAGAAAAGTTGAATGTTATAATTATCATAAGTTTTGTCATTATGCTTCTGATTGTTGGGGTACAAATAACCAATCAAATTATGCTAAAACATCACAAGAACGGTCAATATCATTATTGGCGAAAAAAGATGGTAACGATAAAAAAGATGTATGGTTTCTTGACTTAGGAGCAAGAAATCATATGTGTAGAAAAAGACATTTGTTTGATAAAATTAAATTATGCAAACAAGTATGAGTCTTGGATATTTATCAAAGTTGAAAGTTGAATGCAAAGGTAATATAAAACTTTACAAAGAAAATAAGTTTTTAATTATTATTTTAGATGTATATTTTATTCTTGATATGAAAAGTAATATTCTAAATATTAGATAAAAAATTGATTGAGAAACGATATATTATACATATGGAGAATGATTATCTTCTTTTACAAGATTCAAAAGAAAAGAATGCTATTAAAGTGATGATGTCAACAAATCATATGTTTTCTCTTCAAATAAAGTTAACAAGCAAAGTTTGTTATCTTGGGAATCTTTCAAATGACTCTTTGAAATGACATCTAAGATATAGTCACCTTAAATATGAAGGTTTGAAGTTATTAGCAAAGAAAAGAATGGTTAGAAGTTTTTCTTTATTGAATGGTCAAAATCATATATGTGAAGCTTGTGTACTTGGAAAGTAACATCGTCTACCATTTCAAAAGAATGACACTTGGAGATCTAAAAGACCATTACTTATTCATACAGATATTTGTGATCCATTAGTTCCATTATCTAATTGAGATAATAAGTATTTTATTACTTTCATTGATGATTTTAATAGAAAAACATGGATATATTTTATTAAAAAGAAATATGTTATTATCTCTATATTTAAAGAGTTGAAATGCAAGATTAAAAAGGAGATTGAGCTATTCATTCAAAGCCTTAGATCTGATAGATGTGTTGAGTATACATCAAATGAATTTATTCAATTATGTAAGCAAGAAGGTATATGATATCATCTTACCATAAGTTATACTCCACAATAAAATAGAGTAACTAAAAAATAAACCATACTATCCTTGATATGACAAGGATAATGATGAGGGAGAGGAATATGCCAAAAGACTTTTGGGTAGAAACAGTTGCATATTCAACTTGTTTGTTGAATCATTGTTCTACTAGGGCTACTCCACAAGAAGCTTGGAGTGGATATAAACCAAGTATTTCTTATTTTCATATATTTGGTTGCATTACATATGCATAGGTACCTAGTGCATTAAGAAAAAAATTAGATAATAAAGGTGAAAAATATATTTTTATTGGGTAGTGAGGAGTCAAAAACCTACAAACTATACAATCTTTTAACCAAAAAGATGATTATTAGTCACCATGTTATGTTTGTAGAAGAAGATACATGAAACTAGAAGAAAGAGAAGGATGATAAAACTATCACACTTGGGTAAGAAGAAGAAATTTAAAATCAACAAGCACATGATTTGGATTTTCCAGCAAGCTCTCTCTTAAGAATAACTATTATCCAAAAAATAGTATATCCTATTGAATTAACCAGGAAGATGAAAAGTCTATAAGAGATATATGAGCAAACTTTTGAGTTTTCTAACTTATTCTATTATTTTGCTGATAATAAACCTATTTCTTTTGATAAAATAGTTCATGATATAAATTAAAAAAAGGCTATAGATGAAGAAATAATATCTATAAAAAGAAATGATACATGAGAGTTGGTTCATCTCACTTCTCAAAAGAAACTTATAAGAGTAAAATAGATTTACATGATCAAGCATAAAGTAAATAAAACAATGGATAGATACAAGACAAGACTTGTGACAAAAACTTTTAAACAAAAATATAGTATATACTACAATGAGGTATTCGCTCCAGCTGCTTGATTTGATATAATGAAATCGATTTTAGCACTTGCAGCACATCATGGATGGAAGGTATGCAAACTTAATATTAAATCTACATTTTTTAATAAAGTTTTAGAAGTATATGTTGACTAATCTGAAGGTTAGAAAATAGTGAGTGATCAACATAAAGTCTATCATTTGAAAAAGGCTTTATAAGGAATGAAACAAGCACCAATAGCATAGAATACCAAGATCGATGGATATCTTCAACAATAATGATTTCAAAAATACTTATTTGAGCATGCACTTTATATTAAGAAAACTAATAATGATATTCTTATAGTTTTTCTTTATGTAGATGATGTGCTTTACACAAAAAATTCATTTGAATTGTTTCAAGAATTTAAAAGAACTATACAACGTGAATTTGACATGATAGATAATGTTGAAATGTTATACTTCCTTGGCTTAAAAGGGAAGAAAATGGTAAATAAAACCCAAATCTCTTAAAGAAGATATGCTACTGAACTTCTAAAGAAGTTTAGAATAGAAGATTACAAATCAGTGAAGACACCACTTGATGTGAGAATTAAAATAAGTAGAGAAAGAGGAAAAAAAAGATATTGACTCTACTTTGTTCAAAAATCTTGTTGGTATTGTTCATTATCTCACTATCACAAGACCTGATATTCTATATTCACTTGGACTCATTTGTCGATATATGGAAAGTCCAAAGGAAACACATTGTATGGTCGCAAAAAGAATACTAAGGTATGTTAAAAGAACATTTGATTATGATTTGTATTTTACTAACTAAAGAAGGACAGATTTATATGGCTACTTTGTGACAGTGACTAGGGAAGTGATATACATGAAAGGAATAATATAACTAGTTATTTTTTCTTCTTAAGTTTATTAGTATTTATGTGGAGATCAACAAAACAAAACGTTATTGATATTTCATCTTGTGAAACATAGTATATTGCTGCTTCATCAATTGTTTGTAAAATAATTTGGTTGCAAATTTTATTGTAAGAGTTACATCATCAACAAGAAGAGTCAACAACTATCTTTATTAACAATATATCAGTTATAAAATTAGCAAAAAATATAGTTCAACATGGGAGAAGCAAGCATATCAAGACAATGTATCATTTTCTTTGTGATTATATTAACAAGGAGATTATAAGCCTGATACATTGCAGTACTAAAGAACAAGTAACTAATATTTTTATTAAAATCACTTAGAGTGAAGAAGTTTGAAGAATTACGAAATCAATTAGGCTTGAAGATACTTCAAGTTTTATGGGGAGTAATGCTTGTAAACTTTAAGTATTTGTTTAGCACTTTTTAAGTGTTGGTTAGCATACTTTAAGTACTTGTTAGACTTTTTAAATGTTTATTAATATTTTTAGATGTTTAAATGTTTGAAGAATTTTAAATTTTAATTTGATCTTTATAAGTTAGATTAGGAACAAATTTTTTAATTAGAAGAAAATGTTTAGGAAATTATTTTCTTATAAAATGGTATAATTGTTTATTGTTATGCATGAATGAAATAAAATTTCATCATTTTTATTTTCTCGTAACTTAAGGTTTTTGCTGTCATTTTCGATTTCTCCCAAATACTCCCGAATGCAAGTTTACTATTTTCAATTCAAGATCTATTTTTGTCACTTTATTTTCATCAGATAGATCTCGAGTGATAACTTAAAAATCTAGCCTTCTTGCAATATGGATCGAAGAGAATAGAGTGTAGTATTAGTTAGAAGTCTCTGAAATTAAATCACTTAGATAATGAATAAGTCTCAACAACCTTCTAAGTAGAGGGATAAGGATACAAATAATTTCACATCAATTATAAAGAGAATTCTTTTAGGTTTTATATCTAAGAGCACATTTCTAGAATAGTTAGAGGTCATTCAAAAACAGAACCTTTTATGATCAATATTGGATAATCAAATAAGATAATATCTTAACATAATATAACTATTTTTCATGACAATGCCATTTTCAATGATACTAAATTTCCTTATTAGATAAACATATCCTAGTAAAAAATGGGCATCGCTTAAACATGTTTGTCAAATTATTTGTGAAATACTAGTCTAATATTACCTTATTTATATTCACATGGTGCTTGATTTAAAAGAAATGATCAAGGTATAATCTTTATTGTTTAAGTATCAAAAGATATGATGGTATGATATAAAAGTTATGAAAGAATTAATAATATTTTAAAAGTTAGGTATAAAATTATAAATTAAATATAGAGCAAATTTTTTATAATTATGCATTTAAGATTTTTAATAAAGAAATTCTAATAATTTTACACATCTTATAATTTACCTTTATTCAATTCACAATTCTACTTGAACAAAATAAAATACATTATGCATTCCCATGACACCTTCAATATTGTATTGTTCAGTATCATTAACATGTAATATATAATGATGATTAAATTTTTTTGTTGAATCTCCAAGTGTCTCTTTAATAATTATTTTTTAAAATAGTTTTTTATTCTAAAATTAATAAAATTTTACTAAATACATTATTTAGTTTCTTTTAATATTTTTGTACATGAAACATATTACAAAATCTCAACAATATTTTATTATTATAATAAAATAGATGGATAGACTAGCTACAATATTAGTCATTATTAAAGGTTTTATTAAATATATATATATATATATATATATATATATATGCATATTTAATAAAACTTTTTATACAAACTAATATCATAGGTGATGGATAGATCATACAAAATTTCCTTTTATATTTTCTTTTTTCTATTGCCTTATTGGAGTAGAGGGACCTCTTTTAGTTTTCTTTGTTAAATTGATTAATCAAATTGTTAGTGATAATTCATAAAAGTAGGATCAGTAGATCATACCAATGCAGACGTCTATTTGACCTATTTGTTTTTAGCTTCTTAAAATTTACCTTACAAATATGATTAGGAACGTTGCACTATACGATTAAAAGTTTTAGAAGTTTTTAGCTTTTTTCTTGATTTCTAAAGACTTCAAACAAGATGATCATATGGGTTGTATTAATATGAAACAATTGTACTTATTGGTTACCTTGTCTATTGATGAGATCATATGCATCAGATGAATGAATCATATATATATAATAGTTCTTGCTCACCACCTACTTAACGTGTATCACGCAAGTGTTACTAAGTACATTATGCTATACAATTTTTACTCGATACTTATTATTAAGAGTCTTATAATCATTGTGCAAGATGATCATAAAGATTGGAAGAGAGTGACATGATTACACAACTAGGTTTTCTAAGAGGATTATAGATTGTTTGTATCTGATAATATATTTTTATATGTACAACAAGTTTTGTATTATTTTTGAGTTTTTCTTGTACAATGTAAACATGTATTAGTATGAAGATGTTAGTTTATAATCGATGCATGCTTCGTATATTACTCAAAGTACATAATATATGCATGAATATTCAATAGTTCTATTATTACATTGCAAATGTGATTCATTTCAACATGTCTTATATCTTTATGATCTAATTAAGGTTTTATTTGACTAAGTTGTTTGAATGAAATTAATGTCATACAAATATAAAATATACTTTGTATATATAATACAAGTGAAGGCTTAAGAATCAGATTAAATTGAAGTTTTGTACAAGGTCGATGCAAAATGCAACCATGCATTAATGTTCTAGGTTAACCTAAATAAGTAATATATTTGTGTGATGACCACATCGTACCTATATAGTGCGTAGATCAATCTATGTTGCACTTAAATTGTAAAGTTGAAAATGGAGTCATACCAATAGTTAAGTAACATAATATTGTACGAATTTATGATTAGTAGGATAATGGTGCTAGTTGATTTACTTCAATTACTTAATTTACTTTGATTCTAGCATGTTTTTAAATAATATTAATTCAAGGTTATGTGGTTAAAAAATTTTATAATGCAAAATGAAATGATCTACCATATATTAAACGAACTGTACTTCTCACTGTACCATGCGGTTTTAGAGCTGCTTTACATGAACATAGCAAACAGAATCGCTTTTCAAACGTAACAACAAACACGGCTAAAGCCTCAGGAGAAGCTGTTTAATATTTTGTAATATAATATGTTCCGACAGGTAAACCATTAAAAATGAAAATACGAATCATACACAGGAATCATGGGACACATACATTGAAATCAGGTGGTAGATATGGTTTCTTTATCCGTAATTGGCATTTGAAAAGTGATTAGTTTAATTAGAGCTTAAGGTTCTTAATTAATTAATTAAAGAGGCATCGTCGGCAGAGGAAAATTTGATACAAATTCTATACATAACGAGTTAATAAAATGGAAGGCAAACATGTTAGTTTGAAGTATTCAAGCTTGGGTTTTAAATAAAAGAAATAAGGAAAAACATTGCAATTAATAATTTAGAATATTTATTATTAATTAAATTACTAACAAATTGAACTTTTTCATATTTGAGACAATAAAAGCAAATTGGAGTCATCCGAAATTTCAAGTTTCATTCATAGTTTTCAAAAAAAAAATTAAAAATTCTAAATTATTATTCAGTATATATATATATATATATATAATTTTTAAGTATAATATAATGTGATGCAATTTGATTTAAATTTTTTATGTTCGTGTTAAATTTAATCAATATTTATCACATTCTATTCAATGTTAGTTGTATTATATTTGTATTTCTATAATATTTTTAAGATTTCTTTAGTTGAGTTTAGATCAATAAAAATGTTAGATAACAAGGTTATCTTCCGATAGATTGCTCATTGCCAATCTATCAAGACCTTTGCTTGTGGTAGCTGGATTGCCAAGGAGGTTATTTCATACCACTAGTGTGATTTAGTAAGTGGTTAAGTAGTCATCAGGTTGACATTTTTATCATTTTGGGGATGTTCATTCTTCATTTAAAGCATATAAAGATGCTTTGTAATGATTATAGATGAGCATTAAAAACAATAATGTTATGCAAACCCCAAGAAATAAAAAATAGAAAATGGAATAGTAGTGTTCAAAATAATTCTATAGAATTAATGATTGTGATGGCAATCATTATCAAAGGTTGTATTAATTTGTAACAATAACGATTCTTTAAAAAAAATGTGTTGCTTTCCTCAAACTCTTTGCACTTTCGGAAGCCAAAAATCTAACTTATACACAAAGATACAAAGGAGTTCTTACCTTGTATGTAAATTTTGGGAGACAAAAGTCAAGAATTAGTTGTTTTCCTAAAACTATTATTCTACTTCCTTTTTATGTCTTTGATTCTCAAAAGCAACATGGTTTTTCTTGGATCCTTGTCCTTTTTCCTCTCTAGTCTTCCTCTCTCTCTCTCTCTCTACTTCCTAACTTTCTCTCCAAATGCCACAATTGGATTTCAAGGCACGAATGAGAGCTTATCTCATTCTTGCCTTGAAAAGTTAAGGTGGTGGAATTGTTGGTAAAGGTGCTGTAAGTGATAAAGTTACTTTAGAGTAGGTATTTTGGGTCCTGTGATTGTTATGATGAACTTAAGTTGTAGGAGGCATTTCATTATTTTTTCCAAACTTATGTATTATTAGTTTTGACAATCATCATGTGTTGATCTATATTCTAGATTATTCTTGGCCTTATTTAAGGTTGCAGTATTAGATGTGATAATTACTTAACAAAAGATCTTCTAGCATGTCCAAATGGTTGAAGACTAGAGAGCTCTAACTTGCTAAACTAAGTCCTTCAAATTGTTTCATTTTGTATAACCTTACATCTTCTTGATAATGGTGTAAAACAATAATTCGATAAAGTTTTTTTTTGTCAAATTTGGGACTCTGGAAAAACTATATAAAAGAATGCATAAAAAGCAATGGAGAAATCCTAAAACATGATGTGTAAAAAAATATTGTATTAACTATAAAAGTTTATAGTTAAACATTAGTTTATTGTTGGGGTTCATATAAAGTGCATGCTAAATAACTTTATTGAGGAATTTACGTGGTTAATGATCGAAACCTAGGGTTTGGATATGTTGCACTATTTATAGATCTCTTTTTGCAATAGACTTAAAACTTTAAGAGTGTAGATGCCATACAAATGAAATCTTATTAAAGATAACACATAACCTCCCACTCATTAAAAAGTACATATTTTGGATTTTTTTAGAGTTCAAATGAAGCATAGTTGTTATAATTTTCAGCTTCTAGATTGCTTAATTGTCAAAACTACCATAATCATTAGAGAATTTCTACATCATTGTTCATCATAATTGTCAATTGGGCATACTAGGCTATATGACTATTTTGGCATTGATTCATAATGTTTCATTAAATTTTGGCTTTCAAGTCAGAAGGTTTTTCACCTTCAATCCTTATTTCTCACAAAGATTTGGTTACTGGCTCTCCCGATTGAAGAACTCTCACTTTTGATCCGTCTCTCACAAGGGAAGTTGAAATCTATTTAATTAGAGTTAGGTATACACTCATTATTGACAAAGATAGAAACACATAAATAAAAGAAAGTTTTATTCTAAAATTATTTCTCTTCAACATGGTAAATATCTATATTTAAAAATGAAAAACAAAATATAAATTTATTGATATTAAGTAGTTCCCAAGCTGACCATGTATTCCAGACAACGGTAATGATGACATGCAAAACAATGGCAAGAGCAGTGTAAGCAGAGTTATCAGTCTAATTTTCAGGTAGGAGTGAATCAGGTGGAATAGTATGAGTCGGTGAGGATTAGTAGGTTGGCACAAGTCAAATTGAGCAGCGGCAATGGCTTTTGACAGCGACAGATAGAGGCGGACAATAGAAGATGATAAAAATAGCAAAAAAATCAAATTTATGTAATTTTTAAAGCAATTTTCAACCAAATTTTATATTGTTAGACTTATAGAATTAGTGTGACACTAGTAGGCGTGTGATTGTGAGCTTGTGTTTGAAACTCCTGCATAACATCTTATCAAACCTTTATAGAGAGTTAGATTTTCTACGTTATCTTCATCATATCATGATCCTTTGTTTCCTCCATTAACCCATGTATTGACTGAACGTAATCTTCTATCTTAAATCTTTTAAGAAGCTCCTTTACAAAATTCTCTTATTTGATGAATATAACTTCTTCAAGTTGTTTAACTTTTAATCAAAGAAAGTATGATGTTAGACCTACATTCATCATTTCAAACTCATTTGCCATAAACTTTTTTGAATTCTTTAATAAATTTTGAAGAGTTTGTTATAAAAAATAAGGTCACCCACATATAAAAAAATGAATAATATATATATATATCTTTTCTTTTGTTTCATATATAAAAAAATGTTCATATGAATAATAAATAAATCTATTGTAATTAAAATATGAGTCAATTCTTTAGTTCCAAACTTGTGGTGTTTTTTTTTAGTCATAGAATACTTTCTTTAATTTTAAAAACTTTTCCTTTACATCTTTTTTTTACATAGCTTATACGTTGTTCAAGATAAATCTCTTTCTCCAAATAGCCATTTAGAAAAGCTATTGTCACATTAAGTTAAAAAACTTGTCATTTATTTTGAGATGTTATTTCAAATATCAATTAAATAGTTTCTATTCAAGCAATGGGAAAAAACATTATTGTAATCAATCTTAGTCTTTTGAGTATAACTTTTTGCTACAATCTTGGTTCGTATTTTTTAATCTCTCATTATACATTCTTCTTAACTTTATAAACCCACTTTACACCAATGGGTTTATGTCCCTTCAAAAAATTAGTGAGCTCTAATGTTTTACTCATTTCAATAGACGTTATCTCATCATCCACAACCTTCTATTTTTCTCATTTTTTATTACATTATCAAAAGTAATAATTTCTTTATTAGTATAAAGATAAATAAGATTTCAAGGACTTATTTTCTATTTAGATCATGAATGTATCTAGTTTGTTATTTTGTAAGACCATCTTCGTATAATGATGATGTAGCAGATAATGGTGGTGTAACTTCTTAATTTTCCTAAACAATTTATTATTCTTATTGTATCATTATTGAGTTGTTTTTCCATTTCATATGTCATCTTCATGAAATTCCACTCACAACTTATAATAACTTTCTTTTCTTTCAATTAATAAAGTTTATAAGCTTTGTATCTGACATTGTTGTCAATAAAATTACATGGAATATTTTTATCATTTAACTTGACCATCTTTTTGTTGAGTACATGTGCATAAACCATGCATCTTAATATTTTAAAGTTTGAAACATTTAGCTTGAATCTACTCCATGCTTCTTGTCGAGTTAGTCATTTCAAATTTTTTTTGACATCTATTTAAGAAATAAATTACACATTTAATAGCTTCTACCCATAATTTCTTTGATATTTCCATAGTTTTTTTTGCTGCAAACCATGTCAAGAATGGTTTGATTTTTTCTCTCTACTACATCATTTTGTTAATATGAATATGTTGAAATCAAAGTCCTCCAAATGTCATGGGCTTTATTATATTCTTCAATCTCATTATATGTTAATTCATCTCTAGATTCTGTTCTCATCACCTTGATCTTATAGCCTCTTTTATTTTCCACCAAGTCTTTGAACCCTTAAAATGTTTGGAATGCTCCTGGCTTTTTTTCTAAGAAATATAACCATGATTTCTTATTAATATCATCAGTAAATGTTAGAAAATAGCGATAACCTCCAAATAAAATTGGAGTAAATTATCCACATATGTTGGTATGAATAAGTTAAAGAGGCTTGTTAGCTTAGGCTCGCTTGGGAAACTTATTCCTGAATGTTTTCTAAATACATATCATTTACACAATTCATTTGGTGTATTAATATATGCATCCCTTTCACCATTTTGTTAATAGAAGTTTAAAAGTACAAAAATTATCATGCCCAAATCTTAAGCACCATAGCTATGATGACCTATATTTTATTACTTTAATATTATTTATAACCTAAATACTTATTGGAGAAGTTTTTCAAAGAGGATATAACAATATGATTTTTATGTCTCAAAAAATGGTTTGATAAAGTACATCATAATTCAATTGTGAATACAATGGAGCATGTTGTGAGAAATGAAATGGTATGCTTATTGTAATTTTTAGAAACTATTTAAAATTTTTATGAATTATTGAAAGAAATAAAATAAATATTAATTTTTAAGTAAATTACTATTTTAAATTTTTTTTATTATTAAAACAATAAAAATTGCTTTCTCTCTCGCTCTCTCTCTCTCTTGTAACTCTAATACCTTTTGTTTCCCAACCTATCGCTAGGCATCCCCTTGAAACCATTTTGCAAGGAGAAATTTCTTGTGAATTTTAGTGAGGAAAGAAGGAAATTGAGAAGGAACACTGCAAAAGATTTCATGACATAAGCATTTCAACCTCTTTTTGGCGAGTGATCTTGAGCAAAGAGGCTGAGGTATTCAGTGATCTTTGACAGCGATGGTTAGTCTAATGTTGAAAAATCGTTGCATTTTGCGAGTATTCCAAACCACTTAAGAATCTATGCTTCTTCAATTTTTGGATTAACTTAGATTAATTTAACCTTAATTGAGCCATGTTACGTGAAGGACCATGAGTGTTCGTGAAATTCAAAGACCAATGGCGACGTTATTAGTTGTTAAGTAAGGTAAAGGAGAAGAGATACTCAAAATTTATTTAGTAGAATCTCATCGTTTGTGTTGTATTATACAAGTTATGTTGAGACAAAAAAAAGATATAAAGGAAAATTGTAGAGTTTTATTAATAAGAAATAAAATAAAATTGGTTATGCACTCTTGTTGTGAATTTTTATTAATAAAAATTGATAAATCATATAATTTTTTATCTTCGTGTAGTGATTTTTTTTTTCATTTAGTGATATCATGAATAAAGTGTAGTAATTATGAGCTAAAGATTTGACACAAAATTATGAAAGAATTTATTAAATCATTTTGGCTTTTATATAAACTTTTAAAGAGAAGATCCAAAATAGTTGGCTATAAGTCAATAGAAAAAAAAGAAAAGATCTGGCTTCACAGTAGTCCTCGACAATATAAGTAGATAAAATTAATAAATTACAATTCAAATAGTGAATTCTTTATACAATTACTTTATTGATAGTTTTGATATGAATTGTCAGTTTTTATTCCTTGTATATTAAATAATTTGATATGAGTAGCATGACATAGCAGATGTAGGTATTTATATTCATTTATGATTAATATTGCATAATAGACTTTGTACATTATTATGTAACTATAATAAATGTATAAATTAAATGATATGTTTATATATATATATATATATAAATTCATAACTAAAAATTTGTTTATAAATAAAACCCTTATGTGATATATTAAAATAAAGAAAAAAAGATAATAAAAGAATTTATTTTTAAGCTTATTATTAAATAAAGAATAAGTAATGTTCAAAAATATTTTTCTCTTATAGCCTTCTCGCATAATGCACCTTACTATATGATATGGAGACCATTACTTATTATGTGTCATGAGCACTTTAAAGATAGGGCTTTGGCATTAAGGAAAGACCCAAGTTAATAACTCAAATTATTTTGTACTTGAAATATTTTCTTAATCTTAGTTGATCATAAATTTTTTTTTTAAAAATATTGTTTATGTTTTCAAGAATTTTCAAACTATAATAGATGTTATGGAGTAATAAAATAAGTAAAGAAAATGTATTAAGTAAAAAAAATAAAAAGATATCATATAAAATTTTTATGTGGTTCATTCAAACTAGTATAATCTATTTGTAATGTGTTCACACCCCAAGCTCTCAATAATATATATTGCTTTTAGAGTCACAACTATAAAATTAAAGAGTACACATGTAGATGTGTTATGTTGCATGTGTAGTGCAGTAGGTGGCTGACACACACATGTATAATGCATATGCATGATGGGTACAACAACGAAGACACGCTCTACACTTGTGACAATCTTATGTGGTCATGTGTTCCCAGTGTTACCAAGCATCTTGCTCACTACACATTCCCACTTGCACTCTAGTGCATCTCATGCAAGAGCATGCCCTATGGCTCTCCTGTAATGAGCCTTTAAGCACAATCATGTGTGCAAAAATCTTGACTTTGTGACACAAATATTTTTCATTATTTTGTCTCTTAACTTGACTTTTTTTTCATAATTTATTAAATTAATAAACCTATAATTGAGCTCTTAATTATTGTTCTTACATCCACTCCTAATTCACTGACCATGCTTCCACTAAACACACAACTCCTTTTTGTTAATGTTGGTATAGATAAACATTTCAAAACTACTCTCCTTTAACATAACTAATAGAAGTACACCTTAATAAAGAAGACAAGGTAGCTAGACAATGTAATTAACACTTAAACAATTCAAGCTTACAAGAATCTACCCTAATCACTCTAAGAAATTATTTGGAACGAGATCTGAATGCTATAAAAGTTATTAACTTTTAATATGAACAACTTCAATGAAATATGTGAATAAATAAAATAATTAAAACACGAAATACAACAAGATGAAAATGAAACCTTCACTGTTAAGTATAGTCATAACTATAAGGTTACTTTTACTTTTAAACATTCTGTAAATTCAATCATCTTTATTTTCTTGCACATTTATACTTTTGTTTATGTTAACAAATAAGATGTCCTATTAAAGAAGTTCTAATAACTATAATTATAATCCTAAAATAATTGAACTAGCTACTACAAGTTTTGGTGATTACAAGTACAACCGTTGGACTGTTCCTAAGTGATAGATAAGAAGATCCGATCATCGTTAACACTTCACTGAATGACTTATCTATTTACTTAAAGTGCATCATACAAATACTATAAAGCAAATTTTACTCTACAGTGATTGCTTAATACACATTGTTTTAAGTTGTTAAAAAATCACACAAAATAACTTTAAAGATTATTTAAGTATGATATAATGATACCATTATTTTTTCTACTAATTAAATGGATCATACACATT
This sequence comes from Vanilla planifolia, assembly GCA_023846275.1. Classification (NCBI taxonomy): domain Eukaryota; kingdom Viridiplantae; phylum Streptophyta; class Magnoliopsida; order Asparagales; family Orchidaceae; genus Vanilla; species Vanilla planifolia. The sequence goes on along the minus strand of CM043865.1, from coordinate 69,200,763 downwards.
CGATAACATAATCATATATGTACAATAATTTTTGCAGTCACCTCAAACACGCCTTGTCCAATACATGTTGTATCTAACAAAATGGTTTTAACTAATGACAATTGAGTTGTTATAAGTACTTAGTGCATGTTTAATGATAACATTGCATATGTCCAAATATTCAAACCTTCAAATCTATTTTTATCATAATAATATAATCTGTAAAATGTAATTATATGATTTATCTTAGCTGTTCTATTAATTTAAGTGTTCAAAACTATAAAAAAGACGTACATGTACAAAATGTGGTTCATATGTGTATGATGAAGGTGAAAGTTTTACTAACCTAAACACAATAGTTTTTATAGGGCTAATCCTTATATGAGCAAATTCTAATGTAATCTATTCTATTTATTCTGTGAAGGAAAATAACACATATGAATATGAGATAACACTTTGTTTTATACAATGCCTAAAAATACAGAGCCAATAAAATAATTCTAAGAATTCTACTTAAATGATATTGGGAGTAGTATTGGTACGACCAAGCGACCTTAAAAATGAACAACGTATTGTAATAATATGATAAGGATATCGTAACGATATGAAATTCAAATTTAACTATAGATGACTATGACAACAAACAAGAATAAATACTCAAGAAAACACGATGAGAAATATGATATTGTATGATATATATGTAGAACTTAGCTTATGTTAATATTATTTCAATGTTCTTTTAATTTATTAGTAAACTTAAAGATCATTCTTATACTTTAAGCACTATATTTTTAGAGCTATTCTACCAATTGTCCAATATTTGACTCTGAGAAGATTAAATACAATTCTATAGAACATATAAAGAACAAATGATAATTTTAACAAATTATAGCCTATGCATTGAAGATTTCTTTAGATGCGTAGTCGCTCCACTAAGAGCTTTGACAAATAGTTTCAAGATTTGTAAGTTGAATTTAGCATGAGCAAGATCACCAAGACATTACTTATGGATTTCTCGATCAATTAATTGTTAAGAACTCCATTAGATTACTATAATTGACACAAAGATTCTTATTTTAAAATCACTTAAAAATATTATTATAAAATAAAATAATTATTTTATTATCATCAAATAAGTGATGTAATCATTTTTAATGAATATAAATGTAATAACTTATAAAAACAAAGAGGACAAATACAATGTGACATATAAAATGAAATCATACATAATTAGACAATTCTAATAAATCTAGCAAATTTGTCACCAAAGACTTAAAAAAAGCATTTATTATATCAACGATCCATAAAAAAATAAACTAAAATTTATTAATTTAATTTTCAAATAAAGGTTTCTCATTGAAAATCTCAAATTTATTAACTAGATGTATTATATACAAAACTAGTCTTTTTCTTTTTTGGAGTGATCATGCATTGAAATTATTTCTTTTTTCTTTTACAAATTCAACTTTTTATCCTTCCACCTCTTCACTTAGCTCGACTATTGTAGAGAATTTTCTAAATTCTTTTCTTCCATGACAACATTAAGTTTTATGTTCTCCTCACCATTGCTTACCTCAGCATTAAGTTTTTACCTTATCTAATTTTTTTTAATAATTTTCAACTTCATAAAAATCATATAAATTAATTTAATAATATTTTCCATATAACCTCAACTCTTCATTTTATGATCAATTTATGTTCAAATTTCATGGCACATATAATGTTATATTCATAATAGTTAATACTTTATATTTGAAACTGTCTTTCATTTCTTTTATGATTTGTAACCAATTTTTGATAATTATCACTTATTGTTTTATTTCAAGTAATTTATAAAAGTTATACAACACTAAATAGGAGTTTAATTTGATAACTTTATATACCATATATGATTTTTTAATTTTTTTCTTCATACTTTTAGGGTACATTATTTCAAAATTTAGTTAAACATGATAAAAAAAATAATCAATCATTTAAGCGTTTAGCTAAAAAATTATCACATGCAATTTGATATATCACATGAACTCACCTTAGACTAGGGAAGACCAACTTATAATAATGATACAACATTAATATCATAATACACTTCATAATGAAAAAATAATACATGATACCATCAATAAAATGCCATAATTTGTTAATGAATGGGTAATAATAATGAGAAAATTCTTTTTTTAATTTTTATCATTTAAATCATATTATTTTATTCATATTATTCTTCTTTTTCTTATTTAGACCTCGTAAACTATAATTTCTTGCCATTTACTATTATCAGTTGCTTACTTATCGAGTCACTTGTTAACTACAAGTCACTTCTAATATTGTGACACATCAAATGGTAATAAAAAAAAATTGACAATCCATCAAAGTTTTACCTCAATAAAACTATAATAAGAACAACTAATATATCAATCTCACAATACACACAAACCAAACTCAATGACAATGGCTTGGAAACACTTAAATCCAACATAGATATTGTTTTCCTATTTTTTTCATATATATTATATATACTACGATAAATATAAAGGATCTATCTTTTTCTGGCTCAGAATTAGTTTCGGCGAAGTTGTCAAACTTGGCCCGTGGGAATGAATGAATGCAAGCATTCATTGCTCCTCCATACCTCTTCTTCTTAAGTTAAGGAGCCTTCCAGCTTTCACTTGGTTCATCGTTCAACTAATTATTGTACCTCAATTAATCCATGTCTGATTCATAATTAGAGATCAAGTTTCTTAATTAATTAATTAGCTTCCTGACTTCTTCCTTGTAACCCACGTGTAAGGGAAGTCAAATGTTGGGCGATTGTTGTGTTGGCTTTAAAACATGAACGTCGGCAAGGGAAATCTTGATAAAAATTTTAATGATACTTGATGATTAGATGTGAGGTGTTCATGATAGTTTACTTGATGCTTTAGTAGAGAAGCCACTTTTAGTAGCTTTGTATTTGTTGCCATTAACAACAAATGAGATTCATACTTGTTTCTTGTTATATCAGATTTGGTGGTTTCATTAGAAAAGAGTATCACCTTTTGTTGATACATTATGTTGACAATTGTGGAATTTGTTGCAAGTTATCTTTTCCTTTTATCATGATGTATGGATTGTTTTTATTGAAGATGTGTATAAAGAATCAACTATCTTGAGTTACTATTCATATAATTTTTTGTTTATCAAATGAATGTCACAAAAATTTCTAATTTTTTAAGCTCATGCACTCTCAATTTGGATGATGAAACATCAAATAGTTATTTACAACTTTTTATATGCAATGTTTTACTTATGTTAATAATACTTGATTTTGATGTTTTCAAAACTAACTAGCGGGTTGAGATTGTCGAAAATATAGAGTTCATGATGCCCACAAATGAAGGGTTGAATTATGAAAATATAAAATAAAATGATAATAGAAATCTTTTACTTTTAAAAATAATTTTTAATTAACTCTTAATTTAGTAATTAAAATTATAACATGATTGCAAAGACTTAAACAATAATTAACTTCAAGTAATTTAATAAAACATTCCTTTGCATAATCTCAAATTATACTTGATATTTCTGTTAGTTTGTAAGATGGTTTGAAAAAAAAAGGGAATATCCATAAATCAACAAGTTTTATAGTTAAAATCACATTTTGAAAATGATTGAAATAATTGTTATGCTCTCAGGATTCATGTCGTACTAACACATTAGCATATGATAGTTTCATTAGGAAAGAGTATATGCTTCATATATAAATTTCATATCATCTTTATTGATACTTTACGGTGACAATTGTAGAGTTTGTTACAAGTTATTTCTTCCTTGTCATGTTGTATGGATTGTTCTTATTGTTTTTGTTGAACTTTTTTTTATAAAAAATCAAATATGTTGTGTTAAATAATTCTTTTTATCAAATAAATATAAAAAATTTCCATATTTTAAGTTCTTGTACTCTTGATTTGGATGATGAAACATCAAAGAATTATTTAAAAAAATTTATATTATATACATTTCTTACATTAATAATACTTAATTTTGATATTTTTCAAAGCAAACTAGCTAGTTTAAATTGTAGAAAATATAGAGCTCACCATACCCACAAAATGAGAGATGAATTATGCAAATATAGAATAAAAAAATAATAGAAATCTTTTGTTTTCTTAAATCAAATTTATCTAACTCAAACTGAATTTAGTAATTCAAATTACAACGCGATTGCAAAGATTAAATATAGAACAAAATGACTTTAATTTATGCATTTAAGATTTTTAATAAAGTAATGGCACCTTTGATTTAAATTTTAAGTTTGATAGAATAACTTTCTTAGCAGGTGATTAAAACACATTCACTCTACTTGATTTTTTATAATTTTTTAAATATACAAATGAAGGTATGTGTTTGTGTGTGTGTGTGTGTGTGTATATATATATATATATATATATATATATATATATATGAAGGAATAAGTTAAAATAGAAACAGTCCTACCTATATATTGCTTTGTGAGGAAAAAAGAAAAAAGCTTCCCGGTATACTGTAAAAAAGATTGATGCTTGAAATGTGGGCATCCATACCTGCATTGACCTTTGATTTCCCTCTTCGATAACATTTTTTAAAGCCGATGATAATACCTTCCCCCACCATTAACTAATGTTTGACCTCCAACCCTATTGTCCTATAAAAGGCCTGCACTCTCCCTTAGCTTTCTCCATCCTTCACAAAACTGCTTTACTCGACTGCTAATCCAGAATTCCCTCCTTCCTCCCACTTCCCACCAGAAATGGCAGTTCCGGTCATTGACTTCTCAATGCTCCAAGGAGGGGAGCGGGCGGCCACCATGGCAAGGATCGACCACGCTTGCGAGCAGTGGGGCTTCTTCCAGGTATACATACTTCCTCTTCTCAAAGGATTAATCCATTATTGTTCGAGAAAGGACTTGAAACGGAGAGAGCTCATAACTGTGCAGTTGCTTAACCACGGGATTCCACTGGAGCTTCTCGACCGGGTGAGGAGGGTATGCGACAAATGCTTTAAGATGGAGAGAGAAGAGGGTTTCAAGGATTCCAGGCCAGTTCGGTTGCTTAATGAGCTGATCGACGGCGGAGAGACTGCTAAAAGATTGGACAATATCGATTGGGAAGATGTTTTTTTTCTGCAAGATGATAACCAATGGCCTTCCACTCCTCTTGATTTCAAGTAATTGAGATCTTTCAATCAATTAAGCTTCTTCGTTGACTGATTCTTCTTTAAAGGTTCGTTTGTGTTGATCAAAATCCGCTTTGGTGCGAAAAAACAAAAATAGGGAAACGATGACGGAGTACAGAGCAGAGCTGAAGAAGCTCGCAGAGAAGGTCATGGAGGTGATGGACGAGAACCTCGGCCTGGAAAAGGGCTACATCAAGAGGGCATTCTCCGGCGGAAGCGACGGCAACCGCCCCTTCTTTGGCACCAAGGTGAGCCACTATCCTCCCTGTCCTCGCCCGGAGCTCGTCGGTGGCCTCCGCGCCAACACCGACGCCGGCGGCGTCATCCTTCTTTTCCAGGACGACCGTGTCGGCGGCCTGCAGGTGCTCAAAGGAGGACGGTGGTTCGATGTACGGCCTCTCGCCGGGGCGATCGTCATAAACACCGGCGACCAGATCGAGGTGCTCAGCAACGGTCGGTACCAGAGCGCGTGGCACCGGGTGGTCGCTTCCGCAAATGGCAATCGGCGCTCGGTGGCCTCTTTCTACAACCCAGCTCTTCAGGCCGTCATCAAGCCGCCGGAGGGACCCGCCGCCGAGTACCCGAGTTTCATGTTTGGGGACTACATGGCTGTGTATGCCAAACAGAAGTTTATGGCCAAGGAGCCGAGGTTCCTGGCGGCGGCAGCCAATGGATCATGCGACTAATTGTTCTATGTCAACAATGTTTGAATCGATATTTATTAATCCAAGTTATAGTTAATTATTCGAAGTAGGTGAGCAAATGGTGAAGTTGGTTCATAATAAGTAAATACATGACTTAAAGAACTTCTATTTGTTGCCCTTCTAAGTTTACCCATTTCCATGTAAGTCCATTTTGATTCTCTTATCTTATTCCTCCACCCAATGTCAAAACAATATCGTATTTGTTATGTATAAAAGATCAATAATGACTATACCACACATCTTATCCAAACTAAATAGAATATATCAACATTAGCATTTGTAAAAACTTATCATATGACAAGAAAAAGGAAGGGAGTAAGGCTTTGGATTATGCCTTTTAATAAGTTTTTTAAATTAAAATGTTGATTTTGTTTTTAATTTTCAATTTTAAAAATTAAAAATTAAATATATCTTAAAATATGTAATCAAATATGATGTATAAGATAACTATTATTGTAAAAAATAAAATAAGAGATGTTATGAGGGAATATTTATAATTTCATCTTCTTAACTTTTTATCTTAAACTTATATATGTATATATATCTGTGTGTGTGTGTGTCAGCTTAGGTGTTTGTAGTAATTTTTGGGTTATTTTAAAAGTAGTTTTCTTTCTCGTAAATTTTCTTGTAACCCTAAATTATAGTAAATTTCTTTGCTTGCACTCTCTCGTGGTTGTTCCTAATTTTTTTTTCCACATAAATCTTTTTATCATTTAAATTTGGTTTTCTGTGATTTGATCCGATTTTATAACAAATTGGTATCCGAGCCACATTCGTTGATTCATCGGATTTTTGTGAATGACAACCATAAAATACGACATCGAGTAGTTAGATCAAAGCACACGATTTGTTTTGTGGAAAATTAGGATGTGAGTAATTTTGGTGTAGTTAGATCTTGATAATGCCATTCTTGAAATAAAGAAGATATCATCAACCATAATAATAGAGAAGAAAGAGAGAAAATATCGAAAAGAAAAAACTCAAATCTGATTACACTTCTCAAACGATATTTTGCAAGATTGCATGAAGAGACAACTATGACTCTGTGACTTAGTTTGGAGACTCTTTGTATGATAAAGGGTTCAGTGAACAAACTCCTTTTAAAGTAACATTTGTATACGTACCATCTCATTAAAGGAAATATTATCAAGTCTTATTTGGATGAGTTTGAGAGAATTATGACAGATGTAGAGATGCTTGAAGTTACGTATGATGATGACAACCTTGTTACACTTCTGTTGTATTTTTTCCATCCTTTTACACCAATATGAGGGTTCTCAATATTATATGATTGAGATTCGATTTCTCTTGAGAATATCTCATAGACATTGTTATAAAAAAACAATGCTTGACAAAGATTCCTCAAATTCTGAATCGCAAGGAGAATGTTTGATTGTTAGAGGATGATTAAAGCAAAGAGACTTTTCTTATGTTATGTAGAAAGTGAGATCAAAATCTAAACATAAAAATTTTATTTACAACTACTACAAGAAGAAAAGTCACATAAAAGTACACTATTTGAAACTAAAGAGAAAAGAAAAATTTGAAAAAGATGATTACAAATATGAGAAATTAGGAGAAATCAACATAATTAGTAAGAAAGAATATATTGGAGATATCATGCTCGTATGAGATTTAAGAAATTCCTCAAGTTGAGAATAGATTTTGAATTCAACTTGCTTTATTCACATGACACCAAACAGGGATTAGTTTGTCACTTACGAGCTTATTACAAATAGAGTTGTGCTTATGTGCAATGATGTATCATGCAAGGTTATTGGTAATAAAACTATCAGGTTCAAGATATTTGATGAATTTGTTCACATACTTGATGAGGTGAGAAACATTCCAATCCTAAAGAGAAATCTGATTTCTCTTAGTAGACTTGACAATAAATGTTATCGATTCATTGAAGAAGGTGGAGCTATGAGAATTGTTCATGATTCTCTAGTGATAATAGAATGGATTAAGGTTAGTAGTATATTATATACTTTTGAAAGATCTATTGTGATAAGAGTGTAGTAATATCATCTATTTTAGATTCTAATATTATCAGACAATGACCTATGTGATTGAGACAAATGAGAGAGAGAAGTTCGATTGAACTAAGAAAAAGAGACTCTTATCTTGAAATATGAAAGGAAAGCTAGAATTTTATGAGTAGTGTACTATGAGTAAGCATAGAAGAAAAACTTTTAGCCCTGAATAAAATAGAACTAAAGGGTCCTTAGATTATATTTATTTAGAATTATGAGATCCATCTCAACAACTATCCAATGTCAGTGATAGACACATGTTAACTTTCATTGATGAGCACTCCAGGAAGGTATAAGTTTTTTTTTTAAAAAAAATCTATAGTTTTTTAGAGTTTTGTCCAATGGAAGACACTTATTGACAAGCAAACAAAAAAAGTCATAAGGTATCTTCGAATTGATAATGGGTTGAAATTTTCTTCCAATGAATTCAATGAATTTTGTAGAAAAAAGATATAATTAGACACAACTAATATAACAACTCTTAAAAAAATAGTGTCTCTAAGAGATATAATATAACCATTCTAGAGAGAGCTAGATACATATTATTTACTATAGGTCATTCAAAATCATTTTTGATAGAAGCATGTTTTATAGTCAATCATCTAATCAATATTTCACCTTATGCAGCCCTAGACATTAAGACGCCTAAAGAGATTTGGTTAAGTAAATATTTTGACTATTCTCAGTTAAAAGTTTTCAATTTTGTTGCTTACTCTTATTATGAAGAAGGACCAAAGTTCAAGAAATGTCTCTTTCTTGGTTATACTTGAGAAAGAGGAACAAAAGATAATGATTTTTGATTTTTTTCTTAATCTAAATTGATAATTAGTAAAGATGTTACGTTTGATGAATGATTTCTTTTAAATTCTTCTAAATAATCTATTATTATTTATGATGATGCTACAAGTAATAGTCCAGATGGTATCTAAATTAAGATTCATTTAGATGATTTACTAGAAGATACACAGGTTGTTGAAGATGGTCAAACCTCATAAGAAGGACAATCATATCGTATTATAAGGGGTCAAGAAAGAAGGGTAATCAAACCTCTAAAGAGATATATAGATGATGATTTGGTTGCATATGTTTTGTTTGTGGCTTAAGACATGGGTTTAAGTAGTTAGCCTTATACTTATTCAAAGGCAACTACTTGTGAAAACTTAAGAGATTAGTTATTGGTTATGTAAGAATAGATTAAGTCTTTACAAAAGAACACAACTTAGGATTTAACAAAGCTTTAAGCTGGTAAGAAAACAATTAAATGCAAGTGAGTGTTAAGAAAACGTCTAGTATTCCAGGTGTTGAGGAACAGGTTTACAGCCTGGCTTGAAGCCAACAGATATAGTCAGGTTAAAGGTATTAATTTTACTGATATCTTTGTACCTATAATAAAGCACACATCTATTAGAATTTTACTTGGTTTGATTGTTATGAATGATTTAGAGTTGGTGTAACTAGACTTCATGACTATTTTCTTATATAAACCCTTAAAATAAGAGATATATATGAAGAAACTTGACGATTTTGTTATTGTAGATAAAGAAAACTATGCGTATAAATTAAGAAAGTCTTTGTATGACTTGAAGTAGTCTCCTAAATAATGGCTTAAAAGCTTTGATTCTTTCATTCTATCTCATTAGTTCTATAAAAACAATTTTCATAATTATGTATACTTGAAAAAAGTTATAAAAGGATCTTTTCTATAATTATTACTCTATGTGGATGACATGCTTATTATGGTAAAGAGTAAGACTCATATGGAGAACTTAAAAATATTTCTCAAACAAAAGTTTGACATTAAAGACTTGGGGGCAACAAATAAGATACTTGGGATGGAGATCATGAGAAATAAGAAGAAAAATAGGCTTCTTTTATCTCAAAATGACTACATTAAGAAGGTACTTTAGTAATTCAGGATGAAAGAAAGTACTTATTTCTACACTCTTGGTTACTCATTTCAAATTATCTAAAAATCTTTGTCTAGACATTAAGGAGGAGGTATAATACATACAACATGTTCTTTATATGAATGTTATTAGTAATTTTATGTATAAGATGATTTGCACTTGTCCTGATTTAGCACATGCTGTTAATATTGTCGATAGGTGCATGCCTAATCCAAGTAAGCAGCACTAGGAGACTGTGAAGTGGATTTTGAAATTCTTATGTGACAATTTTAATACTTGTTTATATTTTAGAGGAAATCTTTCAGGACTAAACAATTATATTGACTTAGATTATGGAGGTAACTATGATAGAAAAAGGTCCTTTATAGATATCTTTACCCTTGGGAGTTGTGTTGTCAATTGAAGCTCAATTTTATAGAGTACAATTACATTGTCCATTATAGAGATAGAGTATATAGGACTAACTAATTTTGTAAAGGAAGTTATTTGGCTATGAGGACTATTTTGAGAGCTAAGTGAGACTGATGTAGTGATCACCATGTTTTGTGATGATCAAAATGTTGTATACTTATCCAAGGATTAAATGTTTTATTAGAAGACAAAGTATATCGATATTAGGTAGCACTTTACTTATGACAGGATTGAGGTCAGTGATGTAGCTATTCAAAAAATTGGTACTATAGAGAACCCTAAAGACATGATGACAAAGATGCTTCCAAAAATTAAGTTCAAACTTTGTTTGGACCTCGTTAATGCCATGTGATTCATGGAGATAACCTTTTTGAGAGTCGAGCTTTGCATTACTTCAATTGACCTTAATTCAGGAGGAAATTCAAGTCAAGATAGAGATTTGTTGATGTTGTCTTAAATTTTGAATTTTAAAAATTGAAAATAAAATATATTCTAAAATATGAAATCAAATATGATGGATACGATAACTATCGTTGGAAAAAATAGAAGGAATTTTGTGAGGGCATATTGTAATTTTATTTTCTTAACATTTTATCCTAAATATATCTATACCTATACTTTGTTGGCTTAAAGTTTTGTAGTAATTTTTGGATTATCTTAAGGGAAGCATTCTTCTTTCTCTTAAATTCTCTTGTAACCCGTAATTATAATAAATGTTTTTACCTGTGCTCTCTTGCGATTTTTCCTATTTGAATTTTTCACATAAATCTCTATATCTTTTAGATTTGATTTGCAGTGATTTGATTCGATTTTGTAAAGCAAAACTATTTAACTAATTGATCTTTCGAAACCGTTCTTTAGTTTTTAAGAACATTATTGTAAATAAGAAACGAGTAAAAGTAAACAAGAATAAGCAAAGAATATGTATAGGGATTTTGAATTATTCAACTACAAACATAAGGTCTATGTTCAATCATGTTCTTAGAACAAGTTTACACGCTAAATCAAAACACTTTTTGCTGCATAATAAGTAGTTTATAAAACTTCACAAAAAAAAACTTCATCAATACTGACCAAGAACAACTCTCACAAGCTTTCAATCACTGACTAATAATGACCAAAGTAAAATAATAATTTAAGAGTTACAACAATCAGAGAAAAAAATGTCACAATTGAAAATTACTTGGTATAATAAATAGACACCTTAATCCTTTTGAATAGAAGAGACATAATAACAAAATATGATAAAAACAATTTTACTAGTGTAGATTTATACAAGATGAAATGATCTCAAGCAAAAGATGTTACAATCAGTACAACCAATTTTTATAGTCGAGAATAAGATGTAGGTTAAGCTTTTAGTCACTTAATATGTTTTACATTTGAATCATTGGTTTTTTCTATTGAAAATACATTCTTACTTATATCATTATCAATCTATTGATGATTGAAATAAAAGTGAGGCTATAATTACTTTCCTAAAATGATTAAACTACTCATTACAAGTTTTAGTGATAATTCATACAAGTATGAACAGTGGATGTACCAATGTCATAGATAGATAGATAGAACTGATTGCCCAATAAATGTTTATTCGACTTATTGGATTTTATGTTCTTAAAATGTATCTTGTGAGTATGATCATGAATATTATAGTATATGATTAAAACTTTTAGTAAGTTTTTCTTTGTGTGTAAAGACTTCATATAAGATGATTACAAGGATCATGTAAAAATGATATAATTATACATATTGGTTAACCATTCATGAGATCACATATATCCAATGGATGAATCTTATATATATGATAAATTGATTTGTCACTATCTACTTAAGATGTGTCATATAAGTGTGACTAAGTACTTTGTACCACACATGTTTTTGCTTAAAAGTCATTGCTAATAGTTTTATAATCATTGTGCAAGACGATCATGAAGATTGTACAAGTATGAAAAGATTTTATCATTAGATTTTCTAAAATGACTATAAATTGTATGTATATAATAATAGAATCATATATGTATACTAATTTTTGTCTTGTTCTTGGATTTTTCTTGTATAATTTAAAGTCATATAAGTATAAAAATGTTAGCTGATAATTTATGAATGTTTTGCATATAAAACAAAAGTACATCATATATGTACAAATATTTAATAGTTTTATTATTACATCATACATGTGAACCATACTAATACATCTCATATCTTTATGATCTAATTATGGTTTCATTTCACTTAAGTGATTTGAATGAAAAATATTCTCATACAAATATGAAATATATTTCGTATATGTAAGATGCAAGTGAAGGCTTAAGAACCAAAGCTCATTACAGTTTACACAAGATCGATGACAAGATTAACCATGAATTAACATTCTAGGTTTAACCTAAATAAGTATTATATATGTATGATGATGATATCATACCTATACAAATGTAGATCATTTTAAACTATGCTTAAAACAAAAAATTGGAAATTGAGTTATACCAATAACATAAGTAACATCATATTGTACAATTATATGACCATTAGGGTAATCAACATGGTATTAATTGATTTATTTTAATTACTTAGTTTTCTTTGATTATAGCATTTTTTTCAATAAAAATTGATTCAAATTTATGTGGCTTAAGAATGTTATAAGTCAAAAGGAAATGATCCATCATATATGCATGTATAAGTTAAGTGTAATCCTAAGTGTCATCATAATAAAGAAAAATATTTAGCATTACAATAGACAAAAGTAGTAAAAAAATAGATTTTCAAATAGTTTAGCAATGCCATAAGAAACTTGTCAATGTGTCTCCCAATTCATCAAGTCAAGCTAATCCTTTAAAAAAAGGTCATCAAACTTCAATTCACTTATTTCTCATCCACAATCAACCACTATGAATTTTACATTAGCTAAAACAATCAATAATTAAAAAATGTATTGGTTTTGTAATCGTCAAACTCATAACGTTAATAAAACGAACACCGTTTTATTATTGATAACTCTATTCTTTTATTAAGTGATTCTCCTTAGCGAACAACAATCTATTTACTTGTTATATCACTTATCAATTATAGATCATTTGTCATGTAATAAAATATCAAATTATTATAAAATTGTAATAATGCAATATCATTAGATTCTACCAAAGCTTCATTCAATCTCATTGATAACTAACATAACAACCACAAACTACATACAAGCAAATTTTAAAGCACGTACGAAAAACTAAGTAACAAAATATGCATTGCTTCTCCATTTCTCTTCTTCTTAAGTTAACGAACGTTCCAACATTGACTTACTTCATCATCCAACTAATCATTAAACTCCAATTAATCTGATTCATAACATTAAAGCAACTATGTTTCTTCCAGCTGAAGAATTGCAGCCTACCATTAGATCGTTAATGTCCCCGTAACATGCAGTTTTCGAGCAGTTGCACATGCACATATAAAGCAGAAGTGCTTTTCAAACGCTGCCACAAACATGGACAAGGCATCAAGAGAAGAAGTTGTTTTATATTTGTAGTAAAATATGTTCCGACCGATGAATGATTAAAAAAAGTACGAATCATACAGAGCAATAATGTCCACATGCGTGGCGTTGAAATCGTACGGTACATGTGGTTTTTTTTTTTTTTCCCGTATTTGGCATTTGACAAGTGATTAGTTTAATTAGGGATTAAGGTTCTTAATTAATTAATTAGCTTCCTGGCTTCTTCTTTGTACCCCACGCGAAGGGGCAAGTCAAAGGGCGATTGCATTGGCTTTAAAGAGACACCGTCGGCAGAGGAAAATTTGATACAAATTCTGTACGTAACGAGTTAATAAAATGGAAGGCAAGCATGTTAGTTCTTACTGTTCAAGTTTGGGTTTTAAATAAAAGGAATTAAGAAAAAAATTGCAATTAATAATTTTGAATATTTATTATTAATTAAATTAATATCAAATATTATGATTAGTTGATATCAATGATAATTATACAAAGTAAATTATTCACTTGCATTATAATTCATTACAAAAATTCATTGGGTAGTTGTGAATGAACTCGATTGTGTAATTTGAAGTTGGTTAAATTAACAAACAATGTAAAGTTAGATGCTTTCTAAAATAAATGAGAAATAAGTTTAGATTGAAACTATTGAAATTTATCGAAATCAAACTTTTTTATAATGAGAAATAAGTTTGGATTAGTTTAATTAGAGATTAAGATTAATTAATTAATTAGCTTCCTGGCTAATTAATTAAAGGGCGGTTGTATTGTCTTTAAAGAGGGATCGTAGGCATAGGAAAATTTCATTCAAGTTCTGTACATAATAAGTTATTAGAATGGAAGGCAATCATGCTAGTTTGAACTGTTTAAGCGTGGGTTTTAAGTAAAGGAATTAGGAAAAACACTGCAATTAATAATTTGAAATATTTATTATTAATTAAATTTAAAATAAATATTCTGATTAGTTGACATGAATGATAACTTAAAAGTAGATTATTTATTTGCATTATCACACATTACGAAGGTTCATTAGGTAATTATGAATGAACTCAATTATGCAATTTGAAGTTTGTTAAATTGGCAAATAATGTGAAGTTAGGTTTTTTTCTAAAAAGGGGGAAATAAGTTTTAGTCAAAACCGCTGTAATTGCCCGAAATTGTTCTTTTTATATTTGAGACAATAAAAGCAAATTGGAGTCATCCAAAATTTTAAGTTTCATTCATGGTTTTCAAATAAAAATAAAAAATTCTAAATATACATTGAAAAGAAATTGTATTGGTTTTCTCAAACTCTTCTTTGCATTTTAAGAACCAAAACTCGAACTTATACACAAAAATACAAGAGAGTTCTTACCTTGTATGCAAAGTTTGGGAGACAATATCAAGAATTGGTTGTTTTCCTCAAACTCTTCTTCTACTTTTTTTATGTCATTGATTTCTCAAAAGCAATATGGTTTTGCTTGGATCCTTGTCCTTCTTCCTCTCTAGTCATCTTCTCTCTCCCTCTTTGCTTTCTCACTTGCTCTCCAAATGCCACAGTTGGATTTCAAGGCACGAATGAGAGTTTATCTCTCAATTAAGAAGGGAATGGATAAGTTTTCTTTTATATAATAAATTCTTTTTATTATCATTATCTTTAAAAATTTATTGAAAATTCAAATGACATTCAAATACCTACAAATTTCTCTTGACGAGACTTTTGCAATAGTATTTCAAATATAGGATCTGATTATCATCATCCTAACATGCTTTTTAAGACAACTAGATGTCATAAATATGCTTTAGATGAATTTTAGGCACTAATTAAGAGGGCTCTTACACATAATCATTGATTTCATAATGAAAAGAATCAAATTGATTGCTCCAAATAGAGTGGCAATAATTCTCTTCAGCAAAAAAAGATGAATCGTAATTATCTCTATAATTTAGGCTAAAAAAAGCTAAGACAATAATAAAATATTTCTATTAATTACTGTGTCTGTTGATCTGAGGTTTTCTGAGTCATAAGATGTGCCAGTGATTTGCGAGTAGTAGGATATTTTTCTTAAGAGCTACCTAGTTTCCCTTAATAGAAACATCAAGTTCAAAATTTAGTTTGTACTTGAAACAAATTCAATATCCAAAACTCCATATAGGATGACACCTTTAAAATTAGTAAAGCTTAAGATACAAATTCAAGAATTATTAAATAAAGGTTTCGTTCACTCTAATGTATCCCCTTAAAGAGCACCAATCTTTTTTGTTAAAAAAGGGATAATAGTTTATGGATGAGTATAGACTATTGAGAATTGAACAAATTAAAAGTTAAGAATAAATAACAACTACTAAGAATTAACGATCTTGTTGACCAATTGAAAGGTTTTATAGTATTTTCTAAGATTGACTTAAGATTATAATATCAGTAGTTGACAATCAAAGGGATGAAGATAGCTAAGATAGCTTTCAAAACTTATTATGGATACTTAAAATTTTTAATATTATTTTTTGGCCTTAGCAATGTACTTGCAATATTTATGAACTCAATGAACAATAAATTTAAAAGATTATTAGATTTGTTTATGATCATCTTCATTTATGAGGGATTGTAATATTCTAAATCCACTGATGAATATACTATGCATTTGCACTTAGTATTGTAGACTTTGGGTTTGAACTAATTATATCTTAAAATTTTCAAATGTGAGGTTTGGTTGTACCAAATAGTGTTCTTGGGGTGTGTAATTAATGTATTGGAAATTAATATTGATCTAAATTCATTGATGAACAAGACATTTAAAAGATTATTAGATTAATTGGTAATTGTCTTCATTGATAACATCCTATTATATTCTCAATCCATTAATGAATACATTATGCATTTGCATGTAGTAGTAATCGATAAAATTGTTCAAAATCGAACCTTTCATATTTGAGACAACAAAAATATATTGGTCATCCAAATATTCTAGGTTTTTTTGATTGGTTTTCAAATAAAAAATTAATATGATTCACCTTACTAAAAAAATAGAAAAATAATTTTATTCTTATATATCACTTTAATTTCAAATACTTTTTTTTTATCATAGTTTATCAAATATCATGACATTTTAATTATACATCTTAAGTTTTCAAATTTTGTTATGTTATTATCTTGTTGCATTCTCTTTGCAAATGCTAAAAGAAGTTAACCTTAAGTTATTTTACCTTTTCTTAAATATTGGAATCTATTTTTCTACCCAAAAAGGCCACTTAAATCAATTAAGGACATGAAAAAAGGAATAAGATAATTTTAATAATATTTAAGAAAACATTAAATGCTAGCTTATTATGTTCTTATTTTCATAGAAATTATTAAAACTTAATTTCTATTTTAATTGTGCAATCACAATCAAAACTTACAAATTATAATCTTGCTTCATTTGTCCTACTTTCTTTGCTATGTAAATTTTTTTGGATGTGATGTGATAAAAAAGAGCTTGGAATGGTTAAACAAGTGTCAATAAAGTTTTAGAAAATATTATTATTGCAATTTGTAGTCAAAATGCATCTTTGTTGAGAAATAAATATTGTGTGATGTGATTCACTTTAATATTGCTTATGTTTATGTTTAATTTTATCTATATTTATCATATGTTATAGAATGTTAATTTAATTTTATTTGCATTTCTATAATACTCTTAGATATTTTCAAATAAGATTGGATTAGTAGATACATACAAACAAAGGTGTTTGTCAGCAGATTTTCTAGGAGGTTAGCTCACACCACTAGTGTGGTCGAGTGACTGTCTCAAGCAATTTTGCCAAGTAGTTATTAGGATATAATTTTGATTATTTTGGAGGTGTTTATTCTTCATTTAAATCAAATAAAAATACTTTATAATGATTATTGATGAACTATAAATGTAATATTGCTATGCAAACACTAAGAAATAAAAAATCAAAAGCGGAATAACATTACTCAAGACAATTCTATAGAATGAATGTCTATGATGTGAATTAGCATCAAAGGATCGCATTCTTTTGTAGTAGTAATGATTTATTGAAAAAAATAATTGTGTTAGTTTTATTAGATTTCATTACAAATCAATTATTCTTATTTATTGTGATCTAGATATTTTTCATGTTATTTGTGTCGAAGTTTTGCATAAAGAATCAAATTTATCCTATTACTATTTAAATACATATAAGTTAATAAAATGAATGCAAACTTGTAAGAAAATTTTTAACTTTTTAAGCTTGTGTACTCTAAAAGATTTGTATTCAAAGTTGTGAAGAATTGCATCATTATTGAAGTTTTGCTTCATCTAGCTCTAGTATTTGTCACTATATTTTAATGTTCTAACATAATTCCATTTGCAACAATCTACTAAAATGTTTTAAAACCCCAACTTTAACTTCTAATTTCTATGATTTTGGATAAGTGTTAAAGTTTGTAAGTCTAACTTCTTATACCTTTAATTTGGTGTTCATTACCTATCTTAAAATAATGAATCTTATTTACATCATTATCTATCACAATTTGTTAGTATCTTATTCTTCATTTGCATCTTTTTGATATGAGGATGTTCCCTATACAAATAAAATCACATCAAAAGTTAAAAAAATACAAGGTAAGTGTTATAGTCTGTTAAGAAATTTAGATAAAGTACTTGGGTAAAAAATGAAGTGATGAAATTCTTATAAATAGGGTAAAGAAAGCCATTTTTTATGGTTTAGTGCTATTTGCAACCAAAAATCAAGGCACAACCAAGATGCTTTGCTTATAACTTTTTAGTCTTTATAGATCATTGTGTTTGAGACTTCTATGGATTTAATTATAGATTTTCTAAATTTATATAAAGACATTGAACTCATAAGTATTGCAATATAATAACTACCTACTTTTGAGTTACTTAGTGTTTATAAGTATTATGACAATGATTCATGAATTGATTATTATAACTATATAATTTACTTGACATGACAACATTAACGCAACATAAGAGGAAAAAAAGAAAATTTAGGATGCATAAGGCTTAAGTTCAACATGGGACTTATACTAGATCACATGCAAGGGACAAAAAATGTATGAGAATGAGCAATAAAGTGCCTTTTTGTGGTAATCATTTATAATGAGCTATTTAGGAGATTTAGGATTTTTTTGGCTTTATTCCATGCACCAAATTCCTTTTGCTCTCAAAACTACTTTTTATTGTTTTATTATTTTTTATATCTATTTAGTTATTTTTTTAGCATGAAGTCATTTTTTGTATTATTATGTTGAGCTTCCTCTAGAATGTGCCTAGATTATAAGGTCTATAAAAGCTTTTGAAAACATGGAATCCTATATTTCAATATGAACTCTTCTATTAAGATGGACTAATCTAACTACAAGTTTTTATTTTTGTAGATAAATTCTTGAGTAATTGGATCTTGATATCTCCTCTATATTGACTTTATATTTTAGTGGGTTTTTTGAAGGCCTCATAACTTGTTGAGAGGTCCAAATGTTAACCTAGAATTCTAAAATTATAAGTTAAGCAATGGTCATCGAATTGAGGACACAAGAACTATGAACTTTTGGCATACAACATTTGCAATAGAAGGTAGTATGCTCTCATGGTTAAGAAAAGTTAAGGTGGTGAAATTGTTGGTGGAGGTGTTGCAAGTGATAAAGTTACTTTAGAGTAGGTATTTTGGGTCTCGTGATTGTTATGATGAACTTAAGTTGTAGGAGCCATTTCATTATTTTTCCAAAACCTATATATTAGTTTTGATAGTCACCATTTGCTGACCTACATTCTACATTGTTCTTGCCTTTATTTAAGGTTGCATTATTGGATGTGATGATTCCTTAACAAAAAGATCTTCTAGCATGTCCAAATGGTTGAAGACTAGAGAGCTCCAACTAGCTAAACTATGTCCTTCAAATTATTTCATTTTGTGTAACTTTATCATTTTGATAATTATGTAAAAAAATAATTTGATAGTTTTTTTGTCAAATTAGACTCTGTAACAACTATAGAAAAGAATACATAGAAAGCATTGAATAAATCTTAAAACATGATGTGTAAAAAATATTGTATTAACTATAAAAGTTTATAGTTACATTAGTGGGGTTAAACATCAGTTTATTGTTGGGTTCATATAAAGTGCATACTAAATAACTTTATTAAGGAATCAACATGGTTTATGATCGAAACCTAGGGTTTGGTTATGTTGCACTATTTATTGATCTCTTTTCTCAATAGACTTACAACTTTAAGAGTGTAGATGCCATATAAATAAAATCTTGTTAAAAATAACACATAACCTCTCACTCATTAAAACATACATATTTATGGATTTTGTTAGAGTTCACATGTGCCATAGTTGTTGTAATTGCTAGCTTCTAGATTGTTAAATTTTCAAAACTACCATAATCATTAGAGAATTTCTAGATTTTTGTCCATAATAATTGTCAATTTGGCATACTAGGCTATATGACTATTTTTGTGTTGATTCATAATGTTCCATGAGGATTCCATGTAAAGGTTTTCTTATAACCTTTTTGGGATAGTTATTATGGTGACCTCCTTAAACATTATTGTTAGAGAACTTGATTGGCCTTATTTGGATAACTTATATATATGAAACAGGCCTTTATAAAAAAAATTTGGCATCATTTTGATAACAAGAATGATCCTTGTTTGTTATAGAATAATTTATGAATTGTTATCCATCTATAATTTACTAGATGGTTCATTTCAATCTATAGTTTAAATATAATCTTTATTATTACAGTGTTATGAGATATGATGATATGATATACTTTTAAGTAAATGATAAAAGAATACGTCATATAGTAGAAGTTTTATATAAAATTATAAGTTTAATATAAGATAAAAATGAGTCTAATTTATTCATTAAGTTCTTTAGTTTATTGTTTCTAACAATATATTAGCCAACTTCTAGGTTTGATCAACTAGAAATTATTAATAAGTGGTATTATAACATATTTTGAAGAAAGAGAAAATCATTTGACTTGTGCCTTTGATGTCTTTAGTCCTCCACAATCATGCTTAAGCAAGTAATGTGCTTCACATTTTCCCATGGCATCTTAATTATTATTTTGATTAGTTCATTATGTTACAAGAAAAATTAAACTCTTCATTAAAATTTCATATTCAATGACATGTTACAATTATATATATATATATATATATATATATATATATATATATATATATATATATATATATATATATATATATATATATATATATATATATATATATATATATATATATATATATATTTAATAAACTTCTGTATTTAAACTAACTTAATATAGATGATGACTCAACTAAATTTGACGAATACTATCATAAGCTCATGACTCATAACTAATCTTAACCAACAGTATAACTCATAACCAACTTTATATATAACCAACTTAGTTATCTAAATGCTTCATTCATGTCTACTAACTTTGATTATTTTTAAACAAATTTAGTTTCTAAAACCTCTTCTTGAATGTAATTATATTTTATCTATCATTCTAAGTAATCTCCTAAATTTGTTGAAAACTTTCACCCCAAGTGATTTATTGAAATGTTAGCTACTTGATCTTATGTCTTTACAGAAGTTAGCTCTACATTGTTGCTCTTTACATATTCATGAATAGAATAAAAATGAATATCAATATACTTACTCTAATATACTAGATCATTTCCCAAAGTAATAATAGATTTACTATCAATATAAATTTTTATTACACTATTGTATACTTGTTAAATCTCTTCTTACAATATTCAAAGCCATATAACATGACTAATAAAAGTAGAAGTTGTATTATGTTTTATAAGTTGAAAGCATGATAATGGATTGCTTCTTAGACATTTATGAGAATACAATATTTCTAATATAAAAGATAAATCCTTCAGTACTTTTTTGATCATCTGTGTCTCCACCTTAATATCTGAGTATCTAAAAAGTTAAAATATATTAAAACATGAAGAAAATATTCCATAATTTTAAGTACATCAGCCACAAATGTAGCATATAATCCTCTTTCTCACTTTTCATTGTTGTTTTTTTGACTTATTCATAAATGGGCTTACTAATCTGACTCTATAAAGAATGTATGGTTTTGTACAAATCAAATATCATAAAAATCTTATCAAACTTTTATAAAAAATGAGATTTTCTACATTGCCTTCATCATACCATGATAAATTTACTCCACAGTTAATTGATGCATTGATTGGATTGTAATATTCCATCTTAAACCTTTTAAGAATCTCCTTTATGAAATGCTCTTATATGACTAATATATATTCTTCAAGTTTTTTGACTTTTAATCTAAGAAAGCAAGATATTAGACCAATATCTATCATTTTAAATTCCTTTATCATGATTTTTTTAATTAATTTTGAAAAATGTTTTATAAAAATAAGATCCTCTATATACATAAAAATGAATAATATATGTCCTTTCTTTAGTTTCATATAAAGAGTATGTTTATAAGGATACTAAATAAATTTATTGTCTTTAAAATATGAATGAATTCTTGAGTTGCAAAACACATGGAGCTTGTTTTACGTCACAGAGTGATTTCTTTAATTTTAAAACTTTTCTTCTCATCCATTTTTCACATAACTCATAAGTTGCTCAATATAAACATCTTCCTCCAAAATGTCATTTAGAAAAATTAATTTTATATTAATTTGAAAAACTTGTCGTCCATTTTAAGTCATTATTATAAACATCAATCTAATAGTTTTATTTGAGCAATAAGAGAAAAATATTTATTATAATCAATCTCAATCTTTTGAGTATAACCATTTGCCACAAGTTTTATCTTATATTTTTCAATCTCTTATTGTGTATTCTTTTTAACTTTATAAATCCAATTTACATTTAATAAATTAGTAAGCTCTATTATTTTACTCTTTTTAACAGAAATTATCTCTTCATCCACAATGTTCTTACATTTCTTATTTTTTATTGCATCATTAAAAGTAATAATTTCTTTATTAAAAAAAAAGACAAATAAGATTAAGAGGACATGTTTCATCATATAGATAATGAATACTTGTAGTCCATTGTCTTATAGGACATCTTCATTTGATGATGATCTAGGAGATGATGATGATAGAATTTCTTTGTTTTTTTTATAATTTACTCTTCTTCTAATATCATTATTAAATTATATGTCCAATTTAACATACTATCTTCATGGAAGTCCATGTCACAACTTATAATAACTTTCATTTCTTTTGGTTCATAAAATTTATAAGCTTTAGATCTAGCATCATAGCTAGTGAAAATGCATGGAATATTTTTATCATTTAATTTTATCCACTTTTTATCAAGTACATGTGCATAGGTTATGCATCCAAAAATTTTAAGGTGTGATGCATTTGTCTTGAATACCCTCAATGCTAATGGGGTTAGTTCTTTCAAATTTTTTTGTTAGATATCTATTCAATAAATAAATTATACAATTAATAGCTTTCACCAATAATTCCTTTAGCATTTTCTTAGTTTTTGGCATGCATCAAATCATGGCAAGAATTTTTTGATTTTCTCTCTCTATTACACCATTTTGTTAAGATGAATATGGTGTGGTCAAGATCCTCCATATGTTATAAGCTTTACAATATTTCTCAAACTCTTTAAATGAGAATTCATTATCACATTCTAACTCATCGATCTTATAGCCATTTTGGTTTTCCACCAAGACTTTGAACTCTTAGAATGATCGAAATGCTTTTGACTTTTCATTTGAAAAATGTACTTATGATTTCTTGCTAAAGTCATCAACAAATGTTAGAAAATAATAATAACCCCTAAACAAAATTGGAGTAATTAGTCTACATATGTTGATATGAATAAGTTGAAGAGACTTATTTGCTTTATTGAAAGTCTCCTTTAGGAAATTCTTCTTGGATATTTTTTGAGTACACATCCTTCATACAATTTATTTGATATATTGATATATAGTATCACCATAACCATTGTCTTACTTAATAGAAGTTTAAGAGCCCCAAAGTTAATATGCCCAAATGTTAAGTCTCTTAGTCAAGAACTACCTTTTATATAAGTACTTAGACATTTAGTAATAACATGCTTAATATTAAAAACAAATTTATGATTTTACTTCATAGGAAAATGAGCAATAAATTCATTCTCCATAACTAAACACTTTTTCCTTATATATATGTCAAATTTCTTTTTCAATAATTATCCAAAAATAAAAATATTTATTTTTATTTCTAAAACATAATAAATATTATAAATAAATTATTAATTATCATCTTAGAGTTGAATAAGAATCTTATTGATATTTTTTACATACACCTTGGAAGCATCTCTAAATGAGACATGACTATTCATTGATTTATTTAGCTTAATATAAATGTCTATGATCCACACATAATTGCTTGCTCTGGTATCCAAAAACCTTAAATTTTCATCTATAAACTCTCCTTCTCTTCTTACTAGCAAAAATATTTTATTATTAATATTTGTTTTAGTATAATTGACTTTCTTATGCACTAGATTGGAAAAATTTGACCAATATTTTGAAAATAATAGCCATACTTATTACAATGGTTGTTTGGATCTCTTTTAAATGTGAAGTTCATGGGGTGTAAGTGAGCCTATAAGTTCTTTAATCTTTATAGTGTCCAAGTCTTTTGACTCTTTAATAGTTGTCACAACAAAGTCATACTTTTTATAAAATGATCATAGAATTTTGTTTACCACTCACTTGCCTGCAAATTCTTCCTAATTTCTTTTTAGTTGATTTGTTATTATTGGCACTTTTATGAAATACTTTGAATCACTTTTTGATTCCTTCATTAGCAAAACTTTAAATTCACTTGGAGATGTTCCTTCTTCACTTTATCATCATCATTTTATTCATTTGGTGGGATTTGCCAACCTTGCTTTGCATTATTTGCAGTAGCTACCTTCTTAAATATGGCCTCATTTAAGCCTTACTAAATGAAGAAAAATGCTTTCTTATCAATCTTTCTTAACTTAGCTAACATCATCTTTTTATTTTTTTGTAATGGTGACTTCATCTTGATCATCTTAAAACCCTTTATTAATAATCTTTTAAATATCTTGACTATTGAATAAAGCTTTCATCTATATATTCTAATTATCATAATTATTAGTAAGATGAAAGATATGAAGTACATTACTTGTCATATTTATAAAATCTTTTCCTAAACTTTAATAGCATTTTGTTACATAAAAAACACTTCAAACAATAACATGAATTTAAGTTAGAGAGAAGATAAGCAAGGTAAAGATAATGAAAATTAAATTTCTTCATCAAAACTTCATATTCAATGACATGTTATAATTATATATATATAGTATCGAGAAAATTTCATTTTTAAACTAATTTTAACCATAATTAATGTAATATAAGTGATGATGTAACTAAGTTTGATTATTACTATCACGAACATATGATTCATAACTAATTTTGACAACTAAACTGACTTATAAATATCTTTGTCCATAACCAACGTAATGTTTTAAATTTTTATTCATTCCAACTAACTTTGATTATTTTTAATTAAGTTTATTTTCTGACACATTATAGATGTTTTTGAAAGTTTGTGCAAAGTGTTCATGATTTTGTTTGGTAATTACTTCATAAATGAGATTCTTTTTCAATCATAAAAATGCAAATAATGATTGAATAACTTTTTTTTGTTTTTTTCTTATATGGTATATCTTTTCAAAAACTCATTTTTAAAAACAAAAAAAACTAATAGAGTTAGTATAATAACTTTTATAGATAGTTTAACTATGACATTAATGTTTGCATTAAAAATTTTAAATAGATAACATAAGTGTCATAGACTTGATTTTTAAAATTTTTTAAAATATACAAATAAAAGCATATATATCATGTAAGCTTCAAACTTGATATATGCTTGAAATGTGGGCTTCCATGTGTGTATTAAGCTTTCATTTCCCTACCATTATTTTAAACCCATGATTGACCTCCAACCCCTCTGCTTAAAGGATTATAGCATGATTGATTGCAAAAAGGCTAGAAATCAAGAGAGCTCATAGATTTGCAGTTGCTAAACCATGGAATTCCATTGGAGCTTCTCGACAAGATGAAGAGAGTCTATAACAAATGCTTTGAGATAAAGAGAGAAGAGGGCTTCAATGATTCTAAGCTAGTTTGGTCCTTAATGAGCTGATCAACACGAAGTGACTGGTAAAAGATTGGATGATTTTGATTGAGAAGATGTTTTTTCTATGAAATGATATCCCATGGTCTTCCATTCCCCTAGATTTCAAGTAATTAAGATCTTTTAATTGATTAAGCTTCTTCGTTCACTAATTCTTCTTTAAAAGTTCCTTTATGTTGATCAAAATGCTTTCTTTGATGCTAAAAAAACAAAAATAGGGAGACAATGATACAACATAGAGTAGAGCTAAAAAAGCTCATGAAGAAGGTCATGAAAGAGATCAAAAAGAACATTGGCCTAGAAATAGGCTACGTCAAAAGGGCATTTATGGCCTCTATGCCAACATTGATGTTGACAATGTCATCCTTCTTTTAAAGGATGACTATTTGTGGCCTACAGGTGCTCAAAGGAGGACAATAGTTTAATGTGCAACCACTTATCAATGCCATCATCATAAACACTGGTGATAAGATCGAGGTTCTCAATAATAGTTAGTACCAATTTAATAACCTCTATCAATAAATAATGTATACATCAAAATATCTTATAAATTATATCAAAATTTTAGAAAATAAAATATAAAAGTAAATATATAATTAATTAAAGCTCATCGAGATGAGTCTAAGTTTTTTTCATCTCAATCAAAGTTTGTTTGGAATTTTTACGAATTATCAAAGTTAATACATATATATATATATATATATATATATATATATATATATATATATATATTAATTGTTTTTAGTTTTTTCAAAAATAGGATTTT
The DNA here is from genome assembly GCA_023846275.1 of Vanilla planifolia. NCBI lineage: Eukaryota > Viridiplantae > Streptophyta > Magnoliopsida > Asparagales > Orchidaceae > Vanilla > Vanilla planifolia. Next base: position 69,174,122 of record CM043865.1, on the reverse strand, counting down.
ATATTCTCCCCTCACACGTGCCTCATGCTTCCTCATATCTTAGGAGAGACATTTCGAACAAACTGGCTAAAGTTTTACTGAAGGGTTGTTTCATCAATGGTGAGGGCATTGATTATCTTCATTCTTTTCAAGGAATCAAACACTTGCAACCAATTTACACCAATGAGAATCTCTTATAGGACAAAAAGATACCTAAAATCCTTTTAATGTCACAAAAGTTAACTTAAAATTCATGAGATTTTTAGCAAAAATCATTATATGAGATCTTAATTAGAGTTTTATATTATTGTTTAAAAGATTTAGTAAAAACCATTAGTGGCAAGGAAAATTAGGGTTTTGAAAAAAAAACTAAAGAGGTTTAAAACAAAGAAGTCATTTTTGTGATTTAAGAAGTGAGTTCTATAGTTTTAATTTGAAATTTAAAGAAATTTTAATTTGTAAAAAAATTCACAAATTATGTTGTAGAAATTACAATTGACAAATAAATGTTGACAAAAAAGAGAAGTTAAAAAGTTATAGATTAATCCTAAATAATGAGCAAAAATTATGAGATAAGTACTTTAATATTAAAAAGTTATAGTACCTACAAAGGTCTATTCCTTGTCTAATTTGTCATCTTTGGGATATCAACAAATGATCACTTTTTGCCCTTAATCTGAGGTACTATAATATTTTCAGTTTTTATATTGTTCATCTTAAATCACATTGAAGTAAAGATGATATCACTCTCATAGCATATTATAATATTTGAGAGATATTATCTCAATCCAATATGATTTTATCATTATTAATGCAGTTTTTTTCTTGTTTTGTTATATATCTTAAAACTTTTCTAACTCCAGCATATTTAATCACTAAGTTCTCATAGAATCCAAGTTGAGATTACCCCCAAAACTCACATCACTATTTCAAAAATTTTTACTTTGCTTATATAGCATAAGATCTACTCTCTTATAGTTAATGTAGAACTTATTCATCTCTAAAACTCTCCACCTAGGAGTCTATTAAAAAATTCTCCTTCCCTTTTTGGGATATCATTTCACGATCACTCTATACCTTCTTTGATATTGTACTATATTTCTTTTAAATAAACTTTCATCTATTGGATTTAAGTATCTTAGATCCAAAATCTATGATATATTATCAAGCAGTTTCTTAAAAAATATGTCAAGATTATAATAGCCAAATATAAGATTTGAGCATACCATTTTGATGGTCTTAACAAAATTTATGTGTAATTTGTATTTTTTTGTGATCATATCAAGTTATGTGAATTTTTAAGTTTTGAAACAAAAATAGGGAAGCTTTGAGCATACTATTGTAAAAATTTTTACATGAGAAATTTGTTGGTATATAATTTGTATTTTGGATGATCATTTTAATTTTTTTAAAAATTTTAAATTTGGAAATAGAAGGGGGGTTTTTATTATTAAGATAACCCTCTTATTTAACAAAAGAATAAGCTCTCACCTCTTTCAAGCCCATTTAACCAAGAATAGAGCCATGTGAAGGAAATAAGAAGAGAGAGCTTAGAGAGAAGACTGTCATGCCATGCTCAAATTAATAAGCACAACCCAATAAAATATGTCCATTATACAAATATATCAGGTTAAATCAAAACTCGCAGTAAAAAAGGATACATGTTAGTAAAATGAGCGAGGGCAACATAAAAATCTATAATAATCTCAAAACATTTTAACAAAATTGAAACATAGAAAACAAATAACTATCATACTATATGAAATTCTAAAAATAATATTATTCTAGAAATAAAAGATACAATACAAATTTATCTACATGTACATAATATCTCTCACACTTAAATATATCAATCTTTTAGCCCATAAGGCTTGAAACATCTTCTAAGAACCCAAAACTTGGTGATATCAATAATATGTCATATAATATAAGTAAAAAATGAGCATGATATACTCAACAAGTGTACCTTCAACTACTTAAAGTAAAGTAATATAAAAAATAATTAAAATAATTAAGAAACAAGGTATAATAATAAATAAAAAATGTATGACATTCTTTAGTAAAATAATATTATAATATATATATATATATCATCAGAAGCATAGAGTACCTATTGTTTTAGTTTTTTTATTTTTACATTCATTCTTTAACTTTATTTTTTTTATTCTTTTACTTTCACATATTTTTTCTCTGGACTTAGACATTTTTCATGACCCTTATACCAATAATTATGGATCTTATCATATCTTTTTATCACAAGCATTAGCACTCTAAAATGTCATGATCCAATCTCTAAATACTATAATATTAATAAGTAAAATATCTTACCATCACTAAGTCTCTCATCTTAAAGTTAACATCTTGTGCTAACAAAAAATGAGACACTTGAAATGTCAGAGTTCCATCTTTGAGTATACATAATACTCATAAAATAAGTATCTCATCATCACTAAGTCTCACCTCATAATGCCTTATATTAATGGAATACAAGATAATCAGAATGTTATAACCCCATCTCTCAGTACTCATGACACCCAAAATTAAAATACCTTATCATTTCTAAGTCTTATCCCTAATACCAACATCTTATGCAAAGGGTTCAAAATGTCGAAAAGCCATCTCTATCTACTCATGAAGTATCTTATCATCACTAAGTTGAAGCTTTTACATGTCATGTCCACATCTCTAAGCATCACAACATCAGGGGTGACATAAATTACATATATCACATCAATTAGGTGATCATCAAATAAGCTCATGCTTTTTCTTATGCTATATTTGTTTATTTTTCTTCTTTTCTTTTCCTTTCATTATAGGTTTATTTATCTTATGATATATTATATCATCATAATACTTATGTAACTATATAGCTATGGCTATATATATATATAGTAATAATCATAAAATGTTATAATAAAATTAAAGCACATATAAAAAATGCATGTTATGTAATTCTCATATCATCAAATATTCTAAAATAATATCGAGAAATATTTAACAATCATCTTATATTACAATTAATTGGTTTTCCTACCTAATGATTCTATTGTATTTTATTTTTTTATCAGTTCTTATTCTTTGTAATAATTCATATTGATGTTTATTAATAATAATTCTATTTATATCATGAAAGTAGTTTTCAAAAGCTATGACAACCAAATTGTCATCCTTTTCATTATTATTATCATAACATATAATATTCGATCAACGCTACCATATTATATTTTCAAGGCTTTACAATGGTAAAATCATTAGATTATTCTGATTGTACAAGTCTGATATCATTATCGTATTAGTACGACCTAAGACAGTCAATAGATCGTATCATAGATCAAACAAACGATCTATAAAACACCTATTCATCAAATAATTATGAAAATCTAGTTCTCATTTCATATTGTATGATACATGCCTTAGTTATATTTCTAATTTCTTATCTTATGATACGATATCTCATATTGTATAGTACAATTCATGCCTAATGTTAGTCGAACAATGAATCATACAATCGATCATTGTTTAAGCCATCAAAAATATTATCATATAACTCCAATCCATGTTTCATTCATTAGTTATACCTTTAATTTCTAATCATATAGTATATTATCCTATATTGTATTGTATGATTCATGCTTGATACTAATTAGACAATGAATTATATAGTTAATCTTTATTAAGCTGTTAGAAATCATATCATATAAATCCAATCCATGTTTAGTACCATTCTAATTCATCATTTAATACATAGTACCATACATTGATCATGCTAGTTTATTCAACCTTTTGTACTTGTACAATATGTACTATAATTGTATAGTACAATTACATCATCGTTGTAGTACAATAAACTGATTGTATCAATACAATTTTTAGCTAACTCCTTTTTCATACTTGGCCAAAAATATATCCAGCACTTATTGCCTTGGTCATACTAGTACGATCTTGGTCATACTAGTACGATCCAATCGGCCATCTTGTATGATCATTTCAACCAAAAGCTATAACAACCTTGAGCCCCTTTTACTTCCTTACTAAAACTCATATACAACATATATTTGATATTTAAATCAATTTATACATACTTTAAAGAGAAAACTTGAGTTGGATTCTAACCCTTCTATATTATATCTACACAATAAAATTGAAAATCTTGTTCTTTTTAGAGGCTTTCTTTTTCCTTTTTTGGTCCCTTTATTTTTCATAAAGGATGGTGTTACTTTCTTTTTTTCTCTAAATCTTCTCTCCTTCTCCTTTTGCTCTACCACACTCTCTTTTTCTCTCTAAAAGTTTTCTCTAAACATAATAATTCCTCCTCAAATATGAACGAAGCATATCCTATTATTAAATAAGATTATTAAAACAAATCACTTTTATTAATATCAACTTTATAATTTAATAAAAAAGTTTAATTCATCTCTAAAAAATTACAAACTACATGCTAACAAATTCTTCATAACAAGACCTTCATAATAATATACTCAAATATAAAAATTGGCCAATAACATTTTGGCACATTTTTTGAGATAATCCTAATTTGATGTATTTTTGAATTTTAGATTTGTAATATTTCTATTTGGTATAAAAATGTACTTTAAGAGGAAGTGGAGGTTTAATTATGTGGTTTGACATAAGAAGAGAGAGAGTTGAAGGAGATTTGATTTGAGTTCTTATGGAGATTCAAGGAAACTAATAAGAAAGAGGAAGTGCTTGAGGGAAAAAAAGGGATTTCCAATCTCTTCTATTGGAACATCATGTTAAGGTATGATCATACAAAAATGTTTCTTCATGAATGTAGACTTTGTTATTTAAAGTGTTATGGGAATGACCATGTGTGATTTTGGGTGAAGTTGTAGTTAGATGGTCCATTGTTATTTTCTAGCCATAGCAATCATGCTAGATGATTGGTCAAATAATTTAGTATGATCTACACAATTAAGGGCTAACAAAGAGTTGTCAACTTGGTACAACGAACAGTAAAAATTGGTGGGATGATGATCATACCAATATAATAAGCTCATCAAACATGTATGATTAGTTCAAGAAAAGCACCAAGGTGATCATCCATTTGATCCCTAGTGTATGTTAATGTTCATACAAGTATGAAGTAGTAATTAAACAAGTACAATGAGTTTGTGAGAAAGCTTAATAGAGATAGCTTATCCAATCCCTTATTTGAACTATGTTTGCCTAGTATCATATAGTGCGATAAAGGAGATCGTACTGTATGATGTGATGAAAGAATATATATTCAATTTATTTTTGCAAGATATTTAGGGACTCATGACGTAGCTTTTTATGAGTATTTTTTCTTTAAAAAGTGAATAACTTTGTGAAATAAGGTGAAACTAGAAGTGACAAAGCAAGTGCATTAATTTTCATAAAATTTTTAAATAGAATTGACTTAATGTTAACAAAGTGTAATCTAAATTATAAAGAAAATAAGAAGAGGATACAAGAGAAAGATAAAGGTCATGAAAGGAACCTTGTAGAATCATTAAATAAGCAAATGAAATAATTATGATGCATATTGATTGCTAAATTACTTGATTATTACTATAGAATACATGATGATATGAACATTTGTATGATATGACATCATTTCCATATGTTTTAATTCCACGATGGTAGTTTATTACTATCGACATGTATGTGTGTTTAGATATATATATATATATATATATATATATATATATATATATATATATATATATATATATATATATATATATATATATATATTTGTATGTGTGTGTGTCTATAAGCTATAAATCAAAATATATAATAAGTAAGAAAAGAAAAGGAAAGAAAGTCAACATTATTTTCTAATGATCTAATAGATAATGAGAAAGGTAGAAAGATGAGAGAGCATTTTCTTTATGACCCTATTCTATAGTAACTTAATAGATGGGAACATCAGCACAAGATTCTAAATCCTTTAAAATGATCTTTCAGAAGAATAGAGGTAATAAATGATTTTGACATTTTTAGCCTAGTCAGTAAGACTCTAATGCCAATAGTAGTAAGTTGGACATAAAATCTAGTAGAAGGATACCTTAGTGTTTTGATTGTGGCAAGATAAATTATGGAATTTGTTGGATTGAGAAGTACAGTCAACTTAAATGCTTTAGTTATAAAGATTTATGGCATATAGTTAAAGCTTGCCTTCATATAACATCAAGGATGGCTTCTTCTCTTGTTGGTTGCATTATTGATAAAGAAGGTACTTGTAGAGGTAAAGGGAGTGCTTTGGCAACTAATTCAAGGAGTATAAGTCAACAGTTATTGGCAAGTCATGGTGATCAGCCCAAGATTTATTCCATCATCCAAAAGATGCCCCATACTCAATAAATATGATTGTAAGTATGCTTTTATTTTAGTAATTATCAACACTTACTTTATTTGATGGTGACACCTGATATTCATTTATAGCATGTCATATACTTGATGTATTTGTTATTTATTTGAATCAAATGAATAACATACATTTTTATTAAATTATTGGATGGGAGTGAGTTTCATATTGATGCACATACCCTGGGAGAGATAAAATTGAGTAGGAAGGAATTTTATGTGTAATTGCTTGTTTTGCCATTGATCGAATTTAATATCATTATGAGTATGGATTGGTTATTTAAGCAAAGCATTGTCACTCCCTGTTGAAATAAACAAATATAACCTGATAAAATATATCCATAATATAAATTTATCAACTAAATTAGAGTTATAAGCATAAAACTAAGGACATAAGCTAACAACAAATGAGCAAGAATGTCAAAAAATATATAATAATCTCAAAGTAAAATGTTTAATACAAATAAAATAAATAGTATTATACATTATACAACTATCATAACATGAAAAGCTAAAAGCCCAAAATTAATACAATTGACAATAATATACAAGGTGACATCAAATACATAAAGTCTATCACACTTGCAAGTACTACATGCTCTCACCCTAGGAACTTAAGCTATCATCTAAGGACCCATAGTTGTGTGAGTGTCAACATTATAATTTTTATTGTGAACAAGGAATAAGCATAATATGTCAGCACAAAAACTACTAATTATATGAAATAAAGTGATATCAAAGCAGTAATATAATTAAGAAATAAAATGGTACAATAAATATAATAATGCATGATAATATGCAAAGAGAAGTATAGTATCAATGTAATAATACTTATATGTGTCCAACTCATATAGATGCATATACATCATATAATATTAATATCATATAGTACACATCATATGTATTATTTCTCTTTCTTTTTTAAATTCACCTTCATTTATTATTTCTTTGTTTTTTTCTCTTTCACATATTCTCTTTCTTTGAGCATAAACTCATTTTATAACATTTATCCTAATTTCTATGAGATGTCATATTTTATAACCTTCATCTTAATATTGTGAGACATTGGGTCTAATTTTTGAGTGTTCATAATGCTAGAAAGTGAAGCATCTCATCATCACTAGTCTCACCCTTAATGCCAATATCTTGTGCAAATAAAAAATAAAGAACTCTAACATGTCAAAGCTATATGTCTAATGCTCACAACATTAAGAATGAAATATCTCACTATCACTAGTCCTACCACTATTGCTAATATCTTATTTTGATGGGGAACAATGTGGTCTAACATGTTAAAGCCCCATGTTTGGGTTCCTACGACACCAAGAAATGAAGTATCTTATTATCACTAGTCAAGGGTTTGACATGCCATAGCCCCACCTCTAAGTACTATGACATCATGGTTTACATACATCACATATATTACATCTATCAGATCATTGTTAAATAGGATCATAAAATAGTAATCTCTATACCAGTCTTATTTCCATTCTTTCTTTCTTTTCTTTTCATTTTCTTTTTTCTTATCATATGTTTTAATTGATAACTTCTTATGTTTATGCATATAAGTCATATATTTATATACATACATATACACACACATACTAATAATCACAAAGTATTATAATAAAATTAAAACATTTGTAAGTAATGTTATATCATACAAATGCTTGCATCAGTATGCATTCCATAACATTGAACAAAGATTTTTATAATATTCTTACATCATAGTTATTTAGTTTTTAATAATATTTTCTTTTTCTTTATCAATTATCCCCATACATTCATGTTATCTTGTATTAATAGTAAGTTAGTTTTTATTTTTTATCTGATAAGAAAGGCACCTTCAAAAACCATTCTTAAACATACTTCAAAATTTCTCAATTTTGTATTTATATCATATGGTATAATCCCTCCTATCATATTATACAATACAAACCTAGCATTAGTTGAATAAAGGATCGCATGAGCAATGCCATAAACTAATCGAACAGGCTTGCTCCTTTCATACATATACAATACATAGCAGGTACTTAGTTGTATGTCTAATAAAAGATCTATAATAAACTTTCTTAAATTGATTGTATCGATCCTATACCGCTTTCATATTATATGATCCATCTTCAATGACTTGTCATACGACTCTAATCTCCATTTCATACTAGTACCCCCTTTTTCTATAAAACTGAGAGCTTTTATCAGCTCCTATTATGAGTGTCATATCAAACAATTGGGATTATCATTTTGTACTAACATTACAACTAGAAACTACAATTGCCGTTGACCACCATAATACCAAACCAAAATTTACAAGATTCTACATGTTTGCATTCTAAGTAGCCAAAATTCTAATTTATACACAAAGATTCAAAGGAGTCCTTACCTTAGTATGCAAATTTTGAGAGATGAAGTCAAGATTTGCTTGTTTTCCTCAGACTCTTTTTCTAATTTTTATCTCTTTGATTTTTCAAAGACAACATGGTTTTGCTTGGATCCCTTCCTTCTTTCTCTCTAGTCCTCTCACTTCCTCTCTACTTCTCACTCACTCTTCAAATGCCACAACTAAATTTCAAGGCATATGAGAGAGCTTACCTTTTCAATTAATTAAGATATTGATAAGTTTTCTTTTAATAAATAATTTTTTTATTATCATTATTTTTAAAAATTTGTTAAAAATTTAAATAACATCCAAATCCTCTAAATTTCTGATGACAAGAACCTTGCAATATATAGTCAAATATGGGATCTAACTATCATCATCCTAGCATGCTTTTTTGAGACATCTACTAATTTGAAAAGATGTCTTGGATGAATTTTGGTAAATAATTAAGAGGACTCTTACACACATAATCACTAATTACTCTAAATAAAGTGGCTATAATTCTCTTTAGCAAAGAAAGAGGAATCCTAATTATCTCTATAATTATGGCTTAAAAAGAGCTAAGAAAAAGCAATGAAGGATTTTTACTAACTATTTTCTTATGTCTATTAATTTGAGGTTTGTAGAGTTGTAAGATGTGCTAATGATTTATGAGTAGTGATATATTATTCTTAAGAAACTACCAAGTCTTCTCTTTATAGAGAAATTGAGTTCAAAATTTAGTTGATACTTGAACTAATCTAATATCCAAAGCTCCATACAGGATGTCACCTACAAAATTAGTAGAGATTAAGGTACATATTCAAGAACTATTAGATATAGAATTCATTCACCATAGTGCATCTTCTTGGGGAGTATCAAACCTTTTTGTTAAAATGAAGTATAGCAGTCTAAAGATGATCATAGATTATTGAGAGTTGATCAAATTAAAATTTAAGAATAAATACCCACCACTAAGAATTGGTGGTCTATTTAACCAATTGAAAGGGGTTGTAGTGTTTTTTAATATCGACTTAAGATTAGGATATCATTAATTGATGATCAAAAGTATAAATATAGCTAAGATGGCTTTCAAATATTATTATAGGTATTATAAATTTTTAGAATTATCTTTTAACCTTATCGATATACTTATAATATTTATAGACTTAATGAATAGGACATTTAAAAGATTATTATATTAATTTATGATTATCTTCATTGATGACATCTTATTATATTCTAAATATATTGGTGAATACACTATACATTTACATGTGGTATTATAGGCTTTAAGGGAAGAGCAATTGTATGTTAAGCTTTCTAAATGTGGGCTCTAGTTGTCTTAAATAATGTTCTTAGGGTATATAATCAATATAGTGAAAATTATTATTGACATTTAGAATATCTTTATCATTATGAATTGATCTAAACACATCACAATTTCAAAAATTTAGAGTTTTATTGATCAATTTAGATATTATCAAAAATTTGTACAAAGATTTTTCTAGATTACATATTTCTATTATATATAAAATATTTAGTAATAAAAAATTCTTATAGTTTTTTTTTATGTAGATGATGTGTTTTATATAAAAAATTCTTTTAAATTGTTTCAAGAATTCAAAAGAATTGTGCAGCTTGAATTTGACATGATAGATAATGGTGAAATGTCATACTTTCTTGGTTTGGAAGTAAAGCAAATAAAAAATAGAATCCAAATCTCTTAAATAAGATATGCTATTGAACTTCTAAAAAAGTTTAGAATGAAAGATTACAAATAGTAATAACACCACTTGATGTGAGAATGAAAATAAGTAAAGAAGAAGAAAAAGGCATTGACTCTATTTTGTTCAAAGGTCTTGTTGGTAGTCTTCGTTACCTCACTATCACTAGACCTGATATGTTATATTTTTTTTAAAGTGATAATATATTATCATAAGATTAAATATTAAGACTATATTTAACCAATCTATAATAACTAATAAAAATCAAAGATCAAGTATAATTAAATAAATATATGAAGAAACATAAAATCCTAAGCAAGGATCTAATTATAAAAAATATAAAATTCATCTAATACCAATACAAATCACACGAGTAACCCAAAATAAAACCTTTTCAAAATAAAAACATAAATAAAGGATCTCAAGTGCAGAGCTAAAAGTATGCTAATTACTATAACATAATATCAATATACATATCATACCACAATCCACAAAATCTCATAACACTGACTCCATATAGTTCCTTATATACTGAGTCAACTAATGAGTAGGATTATTATCAATTACATTATAGACTTGTGACCTATGTTCTTTGTATCATATGATATTTGATATCATTCTAGTATAAAAGTTTCCTAAAAATTATCACCTTTTTGTGATAATATTGATACTCCCTCAATTTCTTTTGACAAACACAACGTCATGTACCTTTATCATTGGCTGCATAAACTTCCTCTTCATCTCTCTTTCTCTCTATATCTCATTAAAAACCCAAGAATTACACAGCACAAAAAGGTAAAATTAAAAATAACTATAAAACTTATCTCACTTGTGACGTCATCCCACGAATTGAAAAGCTCTTTTGACTACACCTCATCTCGAATGGACAACAATTCCTCTGCTTAGTTTCCCCTACTAAGCAAGCTCACTAGTTTGATAGTGTTCATAATAATCACTCCATTAGATTCAAATATGACACTTAAGATAATAATAATATTGGTTTAATCCATCATCTTTTATTAATTTATCATTATACAAATTGATACATTCTTTGATAAAACTCTTAGACAATTCTTTATTTATAATTATATCCTTTGACAGTTTGATTTTAACGAAATCAAAATTTATAAATTATAAATATATCTTAGCACAAATTGAGATTCTCATATTTATATATCTATCCTCTACCAAAACTGATTTAACATGAGCTAATACTTTAAAATTATAAATCTGCACTCAGAATAATCCAAAAAAAATTACAATTATACCGAATTTTTAAAAAATGTATAATTAATTTTTTAAATCTTAAAAAATTACAAATTGAATACTATTTAGTTTTTTAAGAGTTTCTCCTAATAATATACTCAAATAATGTGTTTGATATATTTAAAAATTATGATATATTTTTTAATATTTATTGTTATTTAAATATTTTTAATGTATAAATTTTAAATTCTCAATGTCTAATTTCATGATATCAAAATATACTTATTATAATTACTTAAGCTAAATTTTAACATTTATCATTTATTAGCCATTATACAAACAAGGGTAGTTACAATTTCATAATAATTATTATAAATTAGAGAATAAACATCAACAAATATGCATGTGAGAATACGCTAATCATCCTAGGTAGGAACATGATTTTAAGATAAACTATAACACATTCAATATGAAAGAAACTCATCATATAACATCATAAAATAAAACCTCTAAAAATATAAAAGCACAAATATCATATAGTCATGACAACATATAAATAGTAAATACATGTTATGAGATATATTTGATACCAGTCCACAAGATTACATAAACCAACTCATTATAAAACTCCATGCATTATACTGGCTAAATTGTAAGATCCTCATCGATGATATCACAATTTCTTATTTCTAAGTATAATAGAACCATTACTTATAAAATAAATACTAGTGAGTCCTTATAAGATTTAATAGATGAACGAATATATTAAAAATATAAAAATAAAATAACATGTGAATTTAGTATAAAATTTTTTTAACATGAAATCACATAACTATGAAATAAAAGAATAAATCATAAGTGATTAAATAAACCAATATCCAAAGCAAAACAAAATCACATAAAAATAATGAATTTTTTTATCTATTTATTTCTAATTTTTAAGACTCAATTCTCCTTTAGATCTAAAAATAAATATATTTGTGTTTATGTGACCTCTTCTTGGTACAACTTTTAAAATTATACTCATGATCACTTATCACGTATAACCTTTAGACATATACCCCATCATCTTGCATATACTATTAGTCACATATATGTACTGAGGTCATGATGCTTATAACATACAACCTCCACACTTGTATTTCATTTTATGTATCAAATATTTTCATGTATGTATCTTTCTTATTCCATTCATAACAATAATATCATTTATGATCTATGATATGTAAACCACTTATGATATACATTATTTTTAGGTTAAGTATCATCATTAATAGTTATAATACATAATAGAATGTAACATGTAAAAATATTATAATTTTCAAATAAATAATAATTAATTTAATAATACATTTGTATTAAAGTAATCAAATTTATATAACTAAATCTAAAAAGTAATTCCATTGTCTAATGCTCTTATCCTTTAAGTTTCTTATATTGAAATGCATGCCCATTAAATATTTTATAATTGCATATAATTACTAAATATTTTATATATTTATTCAATATATAAAAATCCTTTTTATTATCTATTTTTTTATGCTTCATAATGTATGATTTGCCACTTCTTATAACTAATTGCTCAAATGACTAACTATAATATATAAGAAAATCTTCATTTCCACACTAACCAAACTTGTCCCATCTAGTTTGGTGTCTGATCACTCAACAAATCATACTATATGATTTTTTTAATCATATAACATTATCAGCATTCCCTTACATCCTAGAGCTACTTCTAGACCTCTATTAATAATACAATACAATTATATATATCATACTTGTATGATCTTCTTATAATCTCTTAATATGATTCCCTATTGTACTAATCCAATCCTTTGATCTTAATTGACTTAGACATCATATAATATGATCTGACCCATATTACTTGTATAATCCTATTTCTTGCTTTTCTCTTCCTAATTTATTACACATCACGTGGTAAATATGATCATCATACTGATGCCTACATGATACATCAATGAATTGATCTGGTCCCTTATTTTAGTAGATTTAAATTGATCACATAATATGATAAAACTTATCATACTTGTATCATCTTATTCAAATAATAATTTACTCATTTTAAATATTTTCTATTTTGAGTCTAATCACCTTCTAAGAATCCCAAAATCATTCTCATTATTCTTTTAACTCTCTTAGAATCAATTGAATAAATGTAAAACAAAATGCAAAGTATAGCACATACCTTCCTAGTTTATTTATTTTGTTATGCTCTTTCCTACATCTCATGTTCTAATAATGGTTTCCTCTTCTTTCTTAGTTGTTTTGATTCCTCTCCTAGTTACAATAATAGCTTATCAACTCTCACTACAACACTCTCTTTTCTTAATCTCTCCCCTACCCAAGCCCTCTCGATTTCTTTTTTTTTTTTTGCTTTTTCCTTTAAGCTGCCCTTTTTCACTTCTTTCCTTATTTATTTCCTCCTTTATGCTTTACTTAAAACATCAAAAACTTATATTTAATCCCATTCCTTGATGAGGTTAAGGTGGAATAACAAATTTACAAAATTACCCTTAATAATTTAAGAAATTATATTTTAATTACTTTTTTAAACAAATTATAACTATCAATTTAGAAATCTAACGATAAAAAACACGATACTATTAGATTTATCTTGATGAGCTCTTTCTAATGATATGTTAAAATAATTTTTTTGACTTTATTCAAAATTATGACACACTTTTTAAGATAATATCCATTTAACCCATAGACATTACATTTCAAAATTTAACTTTTTTATATCAAAATATATATAATTATAACTTTAAAAATCTTAATTTTATGATTTATAATATATCATTTATATCAAAAGTTTGGATTTTTATAATAAAGGATCTATTTATATTAGAAAACTCACATTAGATTTTAGAAAGATGATGAAAGCCAAGAATCAATTGAAGAAGATCTGCAAATTAAATATTTTTATTATAAGGCAAATTAAATTAAAAATAAAAATTTCTTAATGTTAAATATCATTATTTTTAGGGCCCCACCTAGCCATCTTCATAATCAATTAGAAAGTCAAATATTTTGTATAAATAAAAATTATGTGAGGACATTAAACTTCAGTGAAGATCTAATGATATGAAAAAATACAAAATGATAATTAAACTAAAATTATATAGACAAAATCACCAACACAATATGATCTAAAGATAAATTGTATAAAAATATGTACAAAATTTTAAAGTAAAGCTTTATCATACTCTTAGCTACTTAATCTATACCAAATACTATCCACTCTCAAAACTTAGGAGTGTAATCCTATCTTATGACATCAAAATATTTATTTTTGTGTAATAGATCAATAACCTAATATATAATATATGCTGTAAAATCTTAAAACTCTTAGTAGATAAATCTAATAAGATAAATAAAATAAAGAAATATTATAATAAATGAATAGGCATAATAAATAAAATATAATCCATACTTTGAACTATGATGATAAGCTAAATGTATCAATATAAAACTTTGTCAAATACCATATGTTTGAAAATGAATCCAAAGAAATGCAAGTTTGTCTATTTATTTTAATTTTTAATTATTAAGACCAATTCTCTTTGAAGCATTATCATCCTTAGATTTAATAATCATAGCAATAAATGGCCTCTAGTCGACATCCATGCAATTATCCACATAACACTAGACATATAACTGATTCAAAGATCGATACATTGTGATCTAACACACTTGGTCTAGTGTCACCAAATAAGTATGGTATAAATACCATACAATTCAATATTCTTGGCCTGATAAATACACACACACACACATACACACACAAAAGACATAACACATAGACTTGGCATATATATGATTCAAACATCAACACATTGTGATCCAATAAGTTGGGCCTAGTGTTGAGAATGATATCTCTATGAATCTAATTTTTATTCTCATGTCATATATGAAACAATTATGTCAATACATATGTATATAGTTGATTTGTTAGTCCAAATATTATGTTCAAAACCAGTAAATATTTATTTCTAATTTAAGAATTCTTTATATTTTATTCTCATTTAGATCTTTTTTATTATATCATTTAAAAAAATCATAAAATAAAGGGAACCATGTAATTTCAAAGCAATGTGATGAGCAATGTCATGCTAAATCATAGAACATAAGTAATTTTCAATAGATTAAAACATAGTTTAAAAAAACTAAATAAAATAATATTATTATTTTATATTATAGGTTATCAAATTTATCTACTTTGTCCTAAAAAGTAATTTTTTGTTCAATTTTCTCATCTCCAAAATTTTCTACAGTAAAAATATGAATGAAATAATTAATATATTTTCTATAAATAGCATGATTCCTTTGTCAATTTATCCCAATAAATTGCTTTTCTTATCTTAGGTTTTTTCTTGGGGCATACTTATATGATTTACGAATCATATGTACGATCCTCCAAAATGATATCATATAATATGAGTATTATCCTAGTATATCACAATTTGTTCAGTCATATAAATTATTTTTAGCACATAATGTACTAGTATGATCCAATTATAATATCATATGATCTATCAACAAGTCCTTAAATATAGTATGAATCATATAGTATGATATATACATATCACATTATATGCTTAATCTCTTTATGCACCAGTAATTATATGTTCATATTAGTACAATATAGACAATTGTCTAGTACAATAACTTCATAATTCTTCTACTATCTCAAAGGCCCAGGCCATCATATCATATGACGTATGCTATTGTACTACATGAAAATTTCCTCTAAAAAAATTTGGCACTTTCTTCTTGTGCTCTAACAAATCCAACACCACATAATCAAAAAATAAATATAAAATTTACCTTGTCAATGACATTGAACTTCTTATTTCTCTTCAAACGACATGGTAGCTCTACTTCCCTTTAATTTCCCTACACGAAACAAGCTCATCGGAGAAATTAATCCCATTGAAAAATATTGCACCCTTTAGAATTAGTGAACCATTACTATACATATAGTAAATTAAGATAATCGTAATATTTGTTTAATTATTAAATCATCACAAAAAATAATGCTATTTAAGGTTATTTTACAATATTTTATATTATTTCATTATAGTCGTCAAATATCCAAAATTTAGTTCCCAAGTTTTCACTGTAACATTTTCACAAAACACTTTGATATTTCGTACTTCATAAATATATCTTTTATCTTTTCCATTTTTTGTCCCAACATTTAGAAATTATAAATTTATTTTAACATAAGTAACATTTCTATATTTATAAATTTATCCTTCTTTAAATCAAAATTTTACCAAGAAAGAAATTTAAAAATTACAAATATACCCTCTTCATAATCTAAAAAATTATAATTTATTCATATCTTTGAAAATTTATAAAAAGTTCTTAGGTTTCAAAAATTATCAAACTCTATACCATTATTTTTTGTGTCAATGAGTTTTTTCATTGGCATGCTCAAAAAATATTTTTTGCTAAGTTTGTACAAATGAGATTTTTAAATCAAACTTTCTTTTAATTCTCTTAACTTGACTCCAAGATTGCTCTAAGTGAAAGTTTGAGGTTTTTGGTAATTTATTTACATTGCAAAACTTGTTTTGTATATATTTATATATGTGTTACAAGCTCCAACATGTGGAATGATTCAACTTGTATTTCTTTGAACTATGTTATATATCATTTCCTGATGAGCTTGTGTATGTTAGGTCAACCTTTCTTAGAATAAACATGTTAAGATATATTGAAGCACTTCAAAAGTATCATGGAATTGATGTATAGCGATGATGGCCAAACATTATGTGATTTTTCTTTATATTTTTTTAGAAATCATTTATTAGGTTTGGATTACTTGTGCATATACTAATAATATTATGATGCTAGTATAATTTTCATGAGATATGTTGTTACTTAATTTTTCATTATCAAACAATATTTATTACAATTAAATTAATTGTGCATATACATGTAATATTATTGTGTCAGTATGAATACCAAGAGATATGTTGTTACTTCAATTTTTCATTATCAAATAATGTTATTTCAATTGGTTTTACTTCAAGATAAATGAGATGTGGATTTTATTTTTTTTTTTGATGAAAAGAATGAGTTAATGTTATTTTTGCTACAAGTCATTTCAAAGTTGGGTTTGAGATCTTAAAGATCACAAATTTAACTCTATATAAATAATGTCTCTAAACCTCATAACAAACACTACAAATGCCAATTCCAAGTGATATAGAGGGAAATTCTTTTCATGGGGCTTTAGTTACTTAGATGCATAAGAAATTACCTTTTTAGGTTACATTAAAACACAACCAAGCCCTTGAAATGATGCATTGTTGTATACTTGATAGCCTTCTATGCCTTTTGGCAATGTTAAATTTAGGACTTTAGCTAATTTATTCTTTAATATTTGAAAGCTCTTTTCACATTCTACATGTTACTCAAGCTTAAAGTCCTTTTGTGTTAGATTTATTAATGGGGATGTGATTTAAGAGAATCTCTTCAATAATTTTCTACAATACAATTTTAATCTCAAGAAACTTCTAACTTCCTTTATTGAAGTGGACCTTGGACAATCTACAATTGCTAAAATTTTCTATGGATCAACAAAGATTACATTGGCAATAACCACATGCTTTAAGAAGATGACTTTTAATAATTAGAATTCACACTTAGAGATTTTGGCATATAACTAATTTTGTGATGACCCAAATTTTATAACTCTATTATTATTACTAACTTAGATGCTTGAGAGATTTTAGAGCATGATATAATAAATAATTTTATATACTTCTTAAAAAATGTGTCTAAAAAAGTACATCATACTTTGATTATGAATATATTTTCAAAAAAAGAACATCATAATGATTCTAATAGTATGTTTATTATAATTTTTAGAAATCAAATAAAGTTTTCATAATTCTTGAAAGAAAGAGAAACATAAATTTTTAAATAATTAATAATTTTTCCCTTTATTATTATTATTATTATAAAAAGTGTTGTTATCTCTCTTATAGCCTTAATTTCTTCTATCTTTCCAACTTGACGCTCGGCCTCCTTTAAGAATTGCTTCTTGGAGGATTTGCCATGTGAAAGAGAGGAAGGAGGGAAATCATGAGAAAAGAACATTGAGAGGATTCCAATGACCTAATCAATTGAAATCTTCTTTTGGTGAGCTGCGTCGAGCACAGACACAGAGGGAAATGAGGGATTTGGTGGACTCCAATGGTGACAGTAAGTCTTAAATTGAAACTAGTTCCTTGCATGAGTATTCCAAACATCCATGCTTCATAGATTTCTTGATTAGTTGAGGTTGATTTTTAACCAAATTAAAGCATGCCATTTGAAGGGACCATGGGTACTCATGAGATTCAAATATCTTTGGTGACAATAGTGGGTCCTTTTGATATAGTTGATGTGTTGAGTAAGACAATCATGAGAATGGGAAAGAGACGCTTGAAAATGATTTGGCAAAGCCTCATCAGGTTTGCATTTACTATAGGAATTACTATTGCAACTAAGAAGGGGAAATAAAAAAGAGAATGTGTGAAGTTACGCTATTGATGGATAAGGAAAAAATACTTAAGTGCTCTTGTCACTAATTGTAGCAACAACAAAAGGTAAACATGCAATTTATAATTTTCATGCATAAATTTAGCAATCATAAGGTAAGAATTAACATGTAAGTATGAGAGAATTTATTAAATTATTATGAAGCATATGTGAACTTTTAGAGAGAAGATTAGAAATAATTGACTTTGATCACAACAAGAAAAAAAAAAGAAAATTGACATAAGAGTAGTTCCCGAGGATCCTTACAAATAAACTTAATAAAATTAAGATGCAAGTTGTAAATTCTTTATACAATTATTATATTAAGATTTTGTTATATAAACATTTATTTTCTTTACATTCATGATTAATTTTGCATAACAAACTTGGTGTATTAGTGCATTTCAGTAATAAAAGATGTAAGAAAGTAAATATTAAAAATGTTATGTGGGGTTAAATTAATTGATATGTGTGTATGTATATATATGTATATATATATATATTATGTTCACAACTAAAAATAATTGACTATAGATGAAAATTCCTATGTGTATAAAAAAAAGAAAAAAAAAGTGAATAAAAAAATTTTGGTTTTAATTCTAATATTATTGAGTAATGTTAAAAAAATATGTTTTTATTGTGGTCTTTTCTTATAATATCACTTATCCTGTGATATAGTGGCTACCCCTTACTATGTGATCTTGTGAGATTAGTATCATTAACATCG
The DNA here is from genome assembly GCA_023846275.1 of Vanilla planifolia. Taxonomy (NCBI): domain Eukaryota; kingdom Viridiplantae; phylum Streptophyta; class Magnoliopsida; order Asparagales; family Orchidaceae; genus Vanilla; species Vanilla planifolia. The sequence goes on along the minus strand of CM043865.1, from coordinate 69,154,213 downwards.
AACCTCAATGATTGAGCTTCCTGCTATGCAATTAGGAGTTCTCTTTTATTATGTGATCTGGTGGTCACTACTTGTGTGATTTGATAATTAAGATTTATAATGACAAGATATATATATATATATATATTGTGTGATTTGGTGGCTAACATTTGTTATGTGATCTAGTAGTATTTGTATCATTAGAATCAGACATCAATAATTAAGCTTTCTATTGTGTCATTATGAGATATCACTTGCTGTATGATTTGGCAGTCAATACTTCCTCTATAATTTGATGTTTGAGATTTATAGTGATGAAGTATATATATACTACTTGCTATGTGATATAATGACTATCAACTGTTGCGTGATTTGGCAATGGATATGATGAGATGCTAAGTGATACAAGATTGTGATTCAAAGGACATAAGCTATAAATTAAAGACTTATTAATTGAAAAAAAGGTTGAATAAAAAATAAGAAAAAAACTATGATTGAATTAAATTTAATAAAAAAAGTTTGTATATAAGTATTTATACAAATCATTTGTAAGAAAAGAAGAGGAGATATGAAATCATTGTACTCTAAAGGTTTAAGGCTATATCATGTTGTATTGCATTTCAAAAACTTCTATTATATGTTTATAGAATTGTAGAGGTATGATTTTTTTTAATATCATCTATATTATCAAAAAACTTAAGATCATGTGTAGTATATTTTATATTTATTTTCATACTAATTTATTTATATTATTAGTTTATTTATAGAGTCTTTATATTTACTCTTCTACTTGCATTATAGGACATGAATGTACATACAATGTGAGAATATTTAGAGATACTAGACTATGTATTAAGAAATAAAAATTGGTTTCCTTATAGATAATAATAGCATTATAGATTCTATTACATATATCTCATGTATATGAGTTTTTGAGGTCTCTGTGATGTGGTTTCTCTTTTGTGATAATGTGGTTTTATTAAGATATAGTGTTTGTCGTGGTGTTGATGTTTTTTCATGGTGGTATGATTTTATAGTGATGTTATGTTTCAATGATAGTATATTTGTTTGTTATAAATTATTGTTCATATATAGTTCATAAATCTACTTTATGCATATAAAAAAATTTATATAATATCAAAGATTTTATGTATATTGAATTAATGTAAGGATATTAAATTCTAAGTTGAGACATGATGGTGTTACAAAAATACCAATTACTAACCAATTTAAAACTACATAAACAAAATCACAATCATAATATAATTCAAATACATTTTATATAAAATGATGTACAAAATTTTAAACTAAAGTTTTATCATACTCTCAGTTACTCAACCTACACCAAGTACTGTCCACTCTCAAAACTCAAGTGATCCCTATTTATGATACAAAAATCCTAAATTCTTGATGTGGTGGATGCATGATCTATGATATAAGTACTAATGAGGTTTATAAATCTTAATAGATAAATCTAATAAGATAAAAAAAATAAAGAAGTGTTATAATAAGAAGGAAAGCATATTGAATAAAGAAGACTCCACAACATAAACTGTGTTGATAAGCCATATGTCAATATAAAACTATGCCAAATGTCATGCATACCAAAAATAATTGAAGTAAATATAAGTTTTTTTATTCATTTTAGTTTCTAATATTTTATACAGTTATTGAACCTAATTTTCTTTGAATCATTATCCTCTCTTGATCCAATAATTGTACCAACAAATGACTTCCAGTCAACATCCATCCCAATTATCTATATAAAACTAGATGGATATCTGATTCAAAGATTGATACCTTACAATCCCACACACTTAGCTAGTGCCACTAGGTAGGTAGGTACTTATACCTTATGATCCCACTCACTAGGCCTGATGCAATCCATATATGTATACTAAGATCATGGTATATAAACTAGGAAAATATTTGATATAAATATTAATACTCTATGATTCAACATATTGAGACTAATCCTGAGAATAATGTCTTTGGGAATCTCATTTTTATTTGTCATATGTGAAAGAATTATGCTCGATCATAGGTATGTAATAGATATGACAATCTAAATATTATGTTTAAAGTCTGTAAATACTCTTATCCAATTTAAGCATTATTTATGTTCTATTCATTTTTAAATACTCTTTATGATGCCATATAATAAATAAAATAATAAAATCAAATGAACCATCTAATTAGCAAAATAATGTAATAAGCCATAGAGGTAATGCTAAACGATAAAATATAAGTATTTTTATTAAAATAAAAGATAGTGTAAAAGAAAACCAAGTAAAATAATATCATTATGCTACATTACAAATTATTGAATTTATTTATTGGCTAAGTGAAGTAATTTCTTTGTTTGATTCTTCCTTCTTCTAAATTTCTTATAGTAAAATGAATATGAAATGATTAATATATATCCTTCAAATAGCATACTTCCCATGTAATTTTATTTCCATAAATTATTAACCATACCCTAGGTTATTGCTTTGGATTGCACTTGTACGATTTACCAATCATATCATATGACCCTAAAAACTATATCATATATTATTGGATCTATCCTAGTATTGTATAATACATTTAGCCATATAACTTATTTTTCATACATTTATTGATATGATCCCATTATCATATCGCATGATTTGTTAATTAGTTTTTACACATAATTCGATTACACAATATAATTATATGTATATATCATACTATATAATTTACTTATAATAACGAAGCCCTTCATACTAGTATGATATGAACAATCATCTAATGTGACATCCATATTGTACAAGTATGATAACTTCATTGATTTGTTGTCATTTCATAATATCATATTGTCATATCATATTATGCAAGCTATTGAATTGTTTGAAAATTTTCTTGTGGAGAATCTGGCAATCTCCACTTTTTCTCTATTGAACCTGACACCATGTTCCTCTCTTTATCTCTCTTACATAGTATTGAGATCTATCTCTACATCCATTGTTGAAAGATGTTTTTGAATCTCTACTAATGTTTTTCTCTCACAACTACTCATTAACAACCATGTGTAGTACTTAGAAAATAAAATGATAAAATTAAAGATTTAGACTTTATAGACAATTGATTGAATCATTGAGTTAAAATATCTAATTAATTAGAGCTCTCCATAGCTTAAGGAAGTTTGTTGCGATGGTACAGTTTCTCACTAAAAATATTGAGTAGCAAAAAACCATGCAAAATACTTCATTATTATAATGTTGTAATGATGATTTAGGTGATAAAGCACCCCTAAAACTTTAATTATTGTATTTATTATTATTATATATAAAAATCATCATTATCATTGTAAACCAAATATCAAACCATTTTCAGTGAAACATTTTCATAAAATCTCATGCATTCCATAATTTATAAAAATATTCTCCACCTTTTCGATTTCTTATATGTTGATATTTAAAAATTTAAATTATATCGTGATGTAGTTAAGTATATTTCAAATTATTTTCAAACTATTCTTAAGAAAAATCTTATTTTTTTATGGTTTTAATATACTTAAAATATTAATACCAAAAAAAAGTTATGCAAATCAACACTGGCTTAACAAGTTATTTTTAATAATAAATAAATATATAAAATAAATAATAATTTGGTATGATTACATGTAAAGTCTAATCATAAGCATGAATCATAGCATATAAGTAGAGTTTCATTCATAAAGATGTAACAAAATATGATATACTATTAAAAGAAAAGTATATTATATTCTCTAAAATAAATAAAAATCACCTATAGCTTATTATATTTTTAATCTTTTTCTTGATGTGGTCTTAGTTATCAATTTTATTTTTATTTAACTAAATAAACCTTACAATAGCCAATACTATTACTTCATTCCTCTCATAAGATAGTTAATTAATTTCCTTATTTTAACTTAATTATAATGAAAATCTTATTTATTTATTTATTATATCATATTTTCATGTATAATCATGTTTAATCTATATATATATATATACATCTAATAAATATATCTTTATAGCAAATTATAATAGTGTGGTTTATTAACCATTATCCACCTCACAATGATAATATCAACCATATTACACACTGGCCATTATCCACTTCAAGACGATGATTCCTTTAATTTATTTTCACATATACAATCCTCATTTTTCAAAGAATTTAACTAGATGTATGTTTTTGTATTAGCATATCAATGTCATGTTTATAATATAAATCATACTAAACAATTTCATATTTATACTTTATTAATATTAAAAATCATACATTTAATTATAAGTTCTAATTCTCATGTAGTCACATATGATACTATTACATCTGCAAATAAGTGTCATATACTCTATACAAATTTAAATGCATGTTACTTTCAATAATTGGTAATACATCAAGCATATCTATAAAATATTTATGTTAAAGTATCTACTTCACATGTAAGATCTTAATTTTAATAATCAATACTATAATAGATATACACATATAATATTTATATTAGAGTATCTAAATCAAGAGTTTTCTTGTTTCTTATGCATGTCCTTGTTAATAAAATTCTATGTATTTTAGTATTATTTTATCAAACAACGCATGTCTTAACGTGATATGAAAAAATTATAAAATTTTATTTACCAAGGTTTTAATTTTTCCATTATAAGACTTACATCAAATTAATAAATTTTTCCCTTTCTCTCTCTTCAATCACTTTCTCTCTCTTAATTTTCCTTTTTTTTTGAAACATTAGCTTGTAAAACTCAAGGGATTCCAAATACCATCAACCCAATAACCAAATAGGATCTTGATTAGAACCAAATTCTATCTTATATTGATGAAAATGAGAAAAATAGAAAGCAAGATTACAAATGATGGGTTAGAGAACTCATATATCCTTGTTGATGTTGGTTTTTTTCCAAATCTTTCAAATAACATAAAACTCTAATTATGATCTTATATAATGATTTTTGTATAAAATCATAAATTCAAAATCAAATATTATGAAAATAAAAATGATTTTGGGTGTTAACTTTTTCAACTTATGTGACAACCCAAAGGTGCAAATCGGCCCCAAGTCCTTAATTCCCTCCAAAGGATGATAGTAATTGACTTCCTTTTTGGTGAAATTATTCTCCAGTGAAATCTAATTGGCTGCATGAAAATCCTCTCCTATGTTTTCCATCTTTACTAATGCACACATGAAGTTTGAGTGGACAAACGTATATCAATAAATTTTTAAAAAATTAAATTAGATAATTTGTAAAGTAGGGATGGGAGAGGATAAAAGAAGTTATGTTTTTGAGAAACTAACATAACCCTTTTTTTATAAATTTAATTAAATTAATATGGTTTTGTTATTTATATTTATTTTTTTCAAGAATTCATAATAATCCCAAATAAACTTTGTTCGAGTTGAAATAAACGTCATTAGACTCATTTTGAAGAGCTCTATCAAATTTACTTTAATGAATACACCCTTCATTAAATTTACTTTAATGAATACATGTTTTCTTCTTCAAACTCTACATGTCTATGTTTTATGATAAAGTAATTCTTTTGATGATCTTGTACTCTCTTGATTCTTTCTCAAATCATTTGAATCTTTTGAATTATTTTATCAATCAATTTTGGTGACAATTGAGCTTTGTCACTTGCTTCATGCCAACACAATGGTGACTAATATTTCTTACCATATTGTGCCTCATACAATGCCATTCTTATATTGGATTGTTAATTATTATTAAAAGTGTGTTCATTCAATGCCAGATGAGTATCCCAACATTTATCCAAATTTAGTTTCTTAATATCAACATATCTTTCAAAGTCTTTATAATTATTTTAATTTATCCGTTTGTCTGAGGAATGTTGTGCAAAAATTAATTGAGTACCAAATTATTATATACTTTTTTTCAAAAATAACAAAAAATTAGAATCTTGGTCATATAAAATTTCTTTTAACATTCCATATAATCTTATAATTTGATCAAAATGAATATGTGCTAGCCTTTTAGTTAAAATATGTAGTTCTAATGGATAGAAAATAAGTTAATTTTATTAATATATCAATAATTACCCATATAGCATAATTTTCTTGACTATTTTTGGTAACCCAACTATAAAATTTATTGATATTTGTAACTCTCCTTTCACTTATTGACATATCATACATCTACTCACATAATCATAGATATCTTTTTCATATCATTGCATCAAAACCTATGTTTTAAGTCATAATACAATTTTATGATTCTTGAATTTACTATATACCTTATTCTATGAGTCTTTTTTAATAAAGTTTGTTTTCATGTATCTACTTTAGGAATACACATTATGTTCTTATAAACTTCTTCATTTAAATTAAAATTTATTTCTTTGTCATTAATAATTTTGGTTTTTATTTGTTGAATGTTTTGTTTGTATCTTAAGAAGCTTTCAAAGCTTATAACCACTCTTTCATAATATATAATTAAGAAAAAAATTTAATAATTGTTAATATTTCATTCAATTCTAGCTGATTTATTTCAGTTATTAAGTGTTCTTCTTCCAAGCTTAATATCATGCTATGAAGACTAGACCTCTGACTCAACACATGAGTTACATAACAGTTTTATCTAGATGATATATGATCTCTATGTGATAATCGTTAAGGAATTTGAACCACCTTTACTACCTTAAATTAAACTCTTTTTGTGTGAAAATATATTTCAAACTTGATGATCAATAAATAGATAACTTTTCATACCATAAAGTTAGTGCCTCCAAATTTTTAAGGTAACCATAATTACGACAAGGTTAAGATCATATATAGGATAACTTCTTTTATAATGACATTGTTTTCTTTAAGCATATGCTATAACTCTATAATTCTAAATTAAGACATACCTAAGTCCTTTATAAGATATATTGATATATACTTGAAATTTAATTTCCCTTGAGTAATAAGATAGGTGTTAAAGTCATTTTCTCTTCTAAAGTTTGTAACCTTCTTTCACAGTCTAAATTCTATTTAAAAGTTATTATCTTCTATGTTAATCTTATTAATTATACAATAATCTGAGGAAATATTTGATAATAGCTAGCCAAACTTAGGAAATTTTTGCACTTTAGTTATGTTGTTAAGTCCGAGCTATTCAACAAAAGGTGTTATTTTTTTAACATTCATAGAGATTCTTTCTACATTGATGACATGCCTCATGAAAGATATATTAGATAATCAAAAACTATATTTTAGAAACTTTGTATACAATAGGTGCTCTCATAGTCTTTATAACAAGCAACTAGCTATCCCATGGTGATAGTTCCTTTAATTTATTTTCATATGCCTAGATCTCATGTTTTATAGTATTTAGCTAGATGTATATTTTTGTATCAATATATCAAATATTATTCTTATATAGTTAAATATACTAAATAATTTTACATAGTAATTTATTAACATTAAAAAGTATACATCTAATTACAAGTATAAATTTTCATGAAGTTATATATAATAACACTATTATTAGTACATCAATATCACATATTATATACAAAATTAACAAACAAAGTGTTAATTTCAACAATCAATGATACATTAAGTATATGTATGTAATATTTATGTTAGAAAGTCTATCTCAATAGTTTTCTCATTTTTTGTGTTTATTTTTATTGTCAATCAAATTCTCTGTTTCTTAGTTTTAGTTTATTAGGTAGTAGATGTCTCAACTTAATATAGAAAGTTATAAAATTTTAATTTACCAAGATTTGAAATTTCTTCATTTACAAAACTCACTTAAAATTAATGAATTTTCTCTTTTCTCTCTCTTCAAGAACTTTCTCTCTCTTAATTGTCCCTTTTTTCAAAACTCCTAACTTGTAAAACTCAAGCTCTTCTACATATTATTAACCTAATAACCAAATAAGATCTTGATTAGAACCAAATCCTATCTTATATTATAAAAAATGAGAGAAATCAAAAGCAAGAAGCACAAATGATGAGTTAAGAACTCACGGATCATTTCTACCACACCAACTCCTCTTTTCATTTCATTGATATTTCAATGGTTCTCATAGCCCTCTCCATTGTGATAAACTTTCAGCAAAAGCTTTGGTCAATTTGCAACTAGGGTTTCCTTGGGCACAGGGATTCATTGGGCACGAGAGGGAGAAAAAATGGCTACTTTTGATAAAATTGAGAAAAATTAATATGTGTGTGTGTGTGTGTGTTTATACTCATTAATTTCTATAATTTATAAAGATTCCAAATAAACTTCGATTAAGATAAAACAAATATAATTAGGCTTATCTTGGTGAGTTATATTCAAATATATATGTATATTTATAATTTATAATACTACATTTTTTAGTATTTTGGTGTGTCCTATGAGTCATTTTCATTTGTACCTAACTTAATGATTGAGGATGTTGCAAACAAACCCCAAGATTTGAAGTGCATGATAAGAAAGATCATGTTTATATGCTTAAGAAGACTTTGTTTGGACTGAAACAAGTTCTAAGAGCTTGGCATGAAAGGCTGTGCTTTTTTCTTATTTCAAATGGTTTTGTTAAAAGCAAAGTGGACAACACCTTGTTTATTCAAAATTCAAATGAAGGTTAGTTGTAATGTTAAGTGTATGTTTATAATATAATTTTTTTGTTCTACTAATGAAGTGTTGTGCATAAGATTTATCAAATTAATGAAGGTTAAATTTAAAATGAGTATGATGAGATAATTAATCTTCTTTTTAAAACTTCAGATCAAACAAAAAATAATCAAATTTTTATTTCTCAAATAATGTTTTTTTTTTATTTACTAAAGAAATATGTCTTTGAAAGCATGAAGGTGAGAAAGACACCTATTGGAATAAACATTACATTGACATAGATAAACTTGGGAAGCTTATAGACAAAATTATTTAAAGCAATGATAAGACCTTTATTGTACTTTATAATAAGTAGGCAAGACATTGACTTTAGTGTGGTATTATGTGCAAGATTATAGGCTAACCATAAGGAATCGCACCTTTAAACTATTGAACACATTTTTAAGTATCTAATTGACACTAAGTCTTTTGGACTATAGTATCTAAGATGTGAAATTGGATTTGATTTAATAGTATATATAAATGCCAATGTTTTTGATAGTAGGATTGATAAAAAAATGCTTTTGGTATGTTTTAGTTAATTGGTGGTTCTCTAGTTTCATGGCTAACAAAAAGCATAATTATGTGGCATTACCAATAACTAAAGCATAATACATTATTATAGGTAGTTATGTTGCACAAGTACTTTGGATCAAGTAATAGTTATGGGATGAAGGCTTAGAATTTAGCAAAATTTCCAATTTTCTATGATAATTCCAACTATATTTTTATTTATTAAAAAACCTTATTTAGCATTCAAGGACTAAGAGTATAGAGTTAATTTATCTTTTCATCAGAGAAAATGTGCAAAAGAAAGAAATGTAGTTGTTATTTGTTTCATCTTTTACTGAGTTAGTTGATATTTTTACTAAGCCATTACCTTCAAACACCTTTCACAGATTGAGACTGATTTTAGTTTCGTTAACCCCTTTGAGTAATTATAAAAATAAGAAGAATTTAGTGTACTAGAGTATCATGTCATTCACTTATAGTAAGCATTATTTTATAGTGAGCACAATTTTAGTGGGAGTTTTGTTATTGTTTCATTTACTAATTTTTATCTAAATTTAATCTATTTATTTGCATTATTTTTCTTGATAACTTGAGTTTTCTAATTATTATGGGAGATATTTTTGTACCTCAAGGATGCTAATAAAAATTCCAAGCTGTGTAATGCAAGTATGTGGATGAAATTTGTGGAAAAAAATTAGTATTTGATAGACATTTGTTTATCAATTAGAGCAATGACTTAGAGCTTGAAGAAGTTAAACATTGAGAATCTTTGCTTATGATGCTTCAAATTTTAGATCATAAAACTCGAGATGTTCTTTATTGAGTGCTAAATCATAATGACTTGAACTATTCTACTTAAAAACTTAGTTTGCATGTTTAACACTTATCCTTTAAGAATGTAGAACTCATGATTATTAATTTATTTCATGTATCATGTTTTAGAAAAAAAAACTGAAATTTGTAGTTTTATATGTCAAAATCATGCATTATTCAATCAAAAATAATTTTTTAAAAATGTTAACTCAAGTTATGTTTGTAATACAAAGTATTGTTCTTGTACAATTATTTGTAATAACTAAAAATTGAGTTCACATTTGGTTTGTATTGTACGAAAATTGCTTTATATGTCTATGTTCAATTTTTACCTTTCAATTCTAGTAATTTTGTTTAGATAGGAGGGGCACAATTATTTCTATCATATAGTGATGACTTGAATTACTTAAGCTTTTATCCTTATTCTATATGTCATACAATCCAAAAGTTTCATGTTAAATATATATGTTTGTAACACTTAAGGTTATTTTTATGTTTATTGTGTATGTCATTGTCTTTTTGGTTTTGTTTTCATATAGTATGAAGTTCATGAATTATATTTGTACATGCTTAAATTATCACACTTTAGTATCGTACATATTTGATATATTTATCAAATAAGTAGTGGTCAAACTCTTGGTTTTTCATCAAGTACTTAGATGATTTATGCATAAGATTAGTACTATAAGTGTTATAATCATTTATATATTTTTTTGGATTCTTCATTGTAGTATTAGGATGGCTTGTGAGTCAAACTATTGTGACAAGTGTTAAAATTGTTTATATAGTTTTCTAAATATTCATTACAATACTATAACAATCTATGTATAAGACTTATATGTTCAATGTTAAAACTATTTAAATATTTTTGGATTCTTCATTAATGTACTATAATGATAGTAATATCATATTAATACTTTTAGTTGTTAAGATTTTTTGTGGAAGTACTAGGATGATTATTGCATCTAACTTATATGACTACTATTAAATGTAAACTTGTCATTATACAAATATAATAGTGATATCATAATAGCACATTCATGACTTAAAATATGTTAACTAATATGCTATGATGATCTTTTTATCAAACTTGTATGATGGTTGATTTCACAACTTTTGTCATCATGCTAATATGATGAGGTTTATCTATTTTTTTATTTTTCTTCATTATTAGATAATAGTGATTCATGTATCTCATTTGTATAATGTGTTAATGTGCACACGTCTTTATCATATGGTATAAATTTCATAAACTTGTACGATATTTTGTCTTAAGTTGTTTAAACTAGTTATCAATCATGCTGAATAGAAAATAAACCTTATCTTAATAATGTGATGTCTTTAATATATTATTATGAACTAAATCATGAAAGCATAAAAGATAATTTTAATTATTTTTGAAATTATTTTAATTATTTTTTATTTAAATTTTTTTTTTTTTGTATTGCATCTAACATAAATAATTGCTTAATTTTAGAAAAAAAAACTAATGATGAATGGTTAAAATTACAAAAACTATATTTTTAAGAAAGAGCTAAATGCCAAGAAACAAGTTGTGCTTTTCACTATTATTCTTGTTGTAGCAAAATAATTGGTTCATTTTCCATTCATCATTACTTATTTTATTTTGGTAAATTATTACATTAGATTATGACATAGTACTCAAAAAAGAATTTGTGGTATTAGGTCTACCTAAAACTATATTGCTAAAAGCTTAACCATATAATATTTAATTTCTTTTACAATTGTATGATGTCTTTTTTTAGCACCATTGATTGTAAGGGTTTATTTTGTGTGCTGTGATAAAAGAGAATGATTTTATTAATGAAGCCTAATCAAGCAACATGAAGGTAGATATAGACATTGGCTAGGTTGACCCACATAATAATCATTGTGCCCTCTCTTTATTTCCATTTTTTATTTTTCTTGTATATCTTTTTAATATTGCTTGATGTAGTGGTTTACAACATGAAATCTTTAATCTGATGGTTATTGAATCCAGCTTAGTGTTGTGATTAAGTGCTAGTTGTGTTGAAGTTTGTTAATGCTTTTATTTTGTGCTAAGGGTTTACAATGTCTTATATTGAGTTGAAGTTTTATAAGTTTTGGACCTGAGAAATTGTTTAGCTATCTCTAATCTTGTATTCTCATTTGGAGGTTCTAGTTTGTTGCACATTTTTAAGTTATAGTAATCAAAAGTTTTCTTTTAATTAAGAAGACTTGTAAAAAAAGTTCAAGTTTTTAAATTCTACAATTCATCCACTCTCTCATAGTTTTTTTCCTTCATAGTTTATATCACTCATTTCATCTAATTTTATATCTTATTCAATAGACTATGAAGTGAGGCCTTGATAAGTTGGATGCAAACTCGACCAACCACCGAAAAAGGATGGAAGGACCATGATGAACATTTAGATGATGGTAATTAGGCTTCTTAAGAAGGATGAAAAGACCACAAAGAACATTTCAAATATGTGGGTCAGGAGGTGAATAGTTTCACTTTGATTATAAGAAGAAAAATTATGAATGATATTAATCAAAAGCCTTAAAAGAATGTGGCACTTTTTAGGTGTAATTGAGCTTGGATCCCTTGAGCATTTCATAATTAAGCATGTTAGAGTTGAAGTAATTTTAGAATGAGTGATTAAGAAAGGAAAGAACTCCTAAAAAAGGACAAAATCTGATTGGATTGGAATAATACTTCATTAAAAAGGTTGGCATATTATACTATAGTATTAAAGCTGACCTCTTCCAATATTAAAGCCAACTAGCTACTCAAGAATGATGGAAGGACCATGGCAAAAATCGAAAGGATAGGGCATCATACTACTTCAAAAGGATGAGAGAACCATAGAGAATATTTAAAATATAGAGGCTGAAGGGAGAATAATTTTACATCAATTATAAAAGAAAATATCTTGAATTATATATGTAAAGTCATAAGGTTTGAAATAATATAGTCATTTTGGGATAACCTTGGTTTTAATCTTAAGAAAACTCTATGATTAAATATGTTGGAGTTCAAATAATTTTGAGATGGATGATCAAGTAAGAAAGGATCCCATCAAGAAGGATAAAACTCAATTAAATTGGGACAATATCTCACAAGAGAGGTTGAGATATTACATATAGGTCTAAAGGGACTAGCCTCATTTTGATCTTGAAGGTCTAGATTTAAGTTGTTGGGGCTTGAGCTATTATGTATTAAGAAGGTTTGGCCTCAAGTAAGTAGTTTTTGATGTTCTAATGTGAGTAGATGTAGGTATCTATCACAAAGCCTTACCACATCAATGCATTTCAAATTAATGGTTAAGATTTATGTTACAAATTTTTACAACTTCAAATGACTTGATGGACCTAGAACTATGTTATTTTAAATAATCAGTTGGAAAGACACATGGCTGATCTCTATAGTTTGGCTTAGAGAAGTTGTTCTTAAGAATTTGACCTCAAGAGCATGATTCATGGATCTGATCTTGAAAGAATATTTCATGGATTTGATCTAGAGAGTAGGGCACGAAGGTATGTTCTCTAGAGCTTGTCTAAAAAACTTACTTATAATAGATGTTGGTCATATGATTATATTTCGAACAAAAGGTTAAATTTGACTAGTAAATTTTTGTATCTATTATGTAGCAAGAAATATTATATTGAATTCAACAACAAAAATTTTAGTAAGAATAGTTAATGACCAAACTTTTGACTTCTAAGGTCGCATTTTTACTTAGAACTCAATGCATTTATATTTCTTGATAAAAAAAAATATAGATATTATGATGAAATGTGTTTTTCAAAAAAAAAATTTGAATGATTAAAAAAGAATTATTGACATTGTTATTATATTTCATAATACCTATAAAAAAAATCAATTACAAGATTTGAACAATTTATGTCATTGATTACCATACAAAATTGTAACTCATAAATTCTTGTTTGGCAAAATTTTGTAATATAATAATTACTTTTGAAATTATGTTTTTAAAAAAAACTCTTTTAATATATATATATAATCTTTTAACAAGTATAAAATTAAAAACACACATATTTATTATTGAAGCATTTTCTTAAACACATAAATCCCAAATACAACACAAGAGCTTCTTCACATCACAAGACACCTGCGTTCACAGTTTTAGACCATCTTAATCCATGATCTCAACAACTAGTCTCTCCTGTAAACTTTGATGTCCGTCCATCTCGATTCCATGTAGTTGCTTGCGTCCGATTGTTTATAAACGCCACATTTGAAATAAAACTTGCTTCCTTGGGCTTCCAGTTTCAGAACCCCATTGACGTAAACCCACAAATTGTTTGCTTCCACGTCATGCACAACATTCAGCCTCATCCACTTGTCATAGATGTCATTTTCCACCACCCACCAGGGGTAAAACCGTAGCTCTCCACCGTAAACCAGCAGCATCAGCTCCGTGGCCGGCTTCTCTCCGTCCGCGCGGTGGATCTGCATGATGGAAACCCCGGTCGTGCCGCTTGGCACATAAACGTATCCCTCGAACTGCCACACTCCACTCGAGTAGTCGTAGACCTGAGACGGCAGATGAAGTCTTCGCGTTAGAAAACCAAAAAATGTTGGATGGATCGAGAGAGTCCTTACTTTGATGCGGATCTCGGTTCGTGGTTTGGTCGGACTCCCGACTTTGAATGGTTTGTCGGTGGAGTAGACCCACATCTTGTGCACACCATCGACGTAGCTGTAGCGATCGCTCAGAGTCACGATGTATGGATGCTGAAACTCGAAATTGGAGTCCTTTAATGCTATCAAGGTGAAACCATCGGTGGGTTCGGCACTGCAGAAGAAGATAGCCTTCTTTGTTAAGCTTATGAACGCCACCAATGAAAGGAAGACCCAAACAGCAGAGGAACACATTGTCTTTTTCTTGTGAGCTGTAAAAACAATGTGAACTGAGGAGATTATATATAGTTGTGTCAAAAACGGTTAAGTTAAATGTTTGAGTCAGCAGGTAATCTTATCTGCTTTTTAATATATAATTATCTAATGAGATTTGATGTAAACTTCTACAAATAATTCTTTTCCGTTAGTGAAGTTTATTAAACATTGTGTTGCTCCTAAGATAACGTTCTTTTACATTATTTCTTGCATCATTGCATTCAATTTTTTAAGGAAAAATTATAAATTTATTTTCTCATGTGATTCATAATGCCATATAAGAAAACAAAAAGTTATTTGGCTTCCATGGATAAATATTTCTTGCAAAATTAATTTATTAAATGAAATTATCACGGGTAATTAAAAGTCTGTATATTCAATTCTGTTTTAATATTGAGGTGTGAAGTTTGGTGAGATTTCAGTATTGTTCATGAATATAATTACTATTTTGTAGAAGAAAAATTAACCTTCATAATAAATGTAAATATTTTCTCATGTCTTCGAATTTGAGTACGACAGAAAAGCCAAATTACAAATCTGTTTGAAAAATTCAAGTGATGTTTGATAGTATTTAAAAAAATCTAAATAAAGGAAGGTTGTTTATTTTATTTTATTTCTAGTTTTGATGGTTGGGTGTCATGGTTGGAGCTTCCCATGTCACTTGGGATAAGACCAAATAATTTTGTAGTTAATTCAGAATTTTTTTTCTTAAATATTTCTTAGATAAATCCTAACACAAGAAATGTTTATGATGACAAATTTTGATAATTTTATTTAAGATTAATTAATCATGAAGAGAAAGTAATTTTGTAAATTTAGTTAATTAATACATCGATTGATTTAGAATAATTTTTATTATAAATAATTAAAATATCATTCAAATTTTTAGTAGAAAAATATAATTTTTTAAAAATTATTTTTATTCTAATTTTTATTTACTTATTTGGGTCAAACTACATACAAACTAATGCCTTAGTTAATTGAGATTTACATAATTAAGAAACTAAATATTCAACACTAACACATAGAATAAGCTAATTGGTTATTCAAGGAAGAGCATAAGAAAAATTGATGAAGCTACAAGAGTTTATGAGCATCATGCAATCTTGTATTTGGTATCATTGTAAGGGTTGTCAAATGAGACAAGAGTATCTTTGTCCCATTTAACCATATTCTTAATGTTTAATATAATTAGAGGTTAGATGTAAATAAAAATTAGGCAATGATACAAATCTTATGCCAAGATTTGATAATAAAATTTTTTTCTAAATTCTAACTAAATAAAATTATAGAAGTAAAAAAACAAATATCCACAAACAAAAGATTATGAATCAAAAATAAATATAATACTAAAATTATCATGTCATCAATATCTAATATCAACAAAATCCTCTCCACTCTCACATATCAAGAATATGACCTCTTTCATGGTATCAAAATTTACATAACTCAATAAATGGATGCATGATATGTGATATAAGTACTATTGAGATTTAGAAATCTCAACAAATAAATCTTATATGATAACCAAATATATAAGAAATGTTAATACAAGTAGGTAAGTATAAATAAATTAGAAATCATATTACATGCTATGATGACAAATCACATAAAAAGTCTGAAACCATACAAGATGTCATATCAAAAGCAAATGAAATATGAAGACTAGTTTTTCTTTTTTTTTATTTTAATTATTTAATATAATTATCAGACTCAATGTTTTTTGAATCATTATCTTCATTGGTTCCAATAACATATCAATAAATAACTTTTAATCATCATCCATCCAAAATATCTAATATAAAATATTAGATATCTATTTGATTTGAATATCAATACTCTGTGATCTAGTAGCTACACCTAGCATCCATCAGATAGATATGGTTTGAAGACTTATACATTATGATCAAACATGTTACATCTAGTGTCATTCATATAAATAAATATATTGAGGCCATGGTACTTACACTAAATAGGTATCTGGCCCGAAGATCGATATCTTATGATCTAAAATGCTATGCCTAATGTGTAGAGGATATTATCACTAGGAATCTATTTCTTATTTCTATTTCCCATCCATGTAATGCCATATAATATGCTAGTCCAGATGTATAAAATATATTCTACTCTAGATATTATTTAAAATCCAAGATATATTTCATTCTACTTCAATTATTTTTTGTATTCCATTCTTTTTTCAATTATTTCTTATGAATTCATGTAACAAGAAAAATAATAAAATAAGTAAATCATGCAACCAATAAGAACATGTAATAGATAATGCAGAATGCTTTTGAGATCAAACCATAAGAAAAAGCAAAAATATTTGCTAGCAATTTAGAATGTACTTTGAAAAAAATCATAAAAATATAAAATAATATTATGCTACATCATTGATAACAAATTTATTTACTTAAATTTGAGAGCTGAATTATTTTTTTTATATTTATCTTTCTTGATTTCTTATAATGTTATGTGGGTTGACATATATTTTATATGACATGTTTAATAAGTAATTAAAATTTTATTAGTTCATTTTAATCATTAAGTTATAGCCCAAAATTGTATATGTATTATTCTTCAATCATATCATATGATTTTCCAAAAATTAAGTATTTTATATGTTATCATACTTATACAATCTCATGATCATATGGTATGATCCTATCTATTTCTCACTGCTCAATCTATTCATTCTCTTACATCTATAAGTTCTACAAAATATATCATACAATATGATCCACTACACTGTATCGTACATTTATATGTAAATAATAAAAATGATGTGCTCATTGTCCATATAATCTTCTTTGCCATGACAATTTTAGCATTGTACAGTATAATACCCTTAATTATACCTTCCAATCTTTAAACCAATGCTTTGTTATTTATATTGCTTCTAAACATATTTCATGATCACTATGATCATACCATATAATCAATCACATCATACTAGTATAACCTCTCAAATAGCTTAATTTTCCCAAACTTATAATGATCATAAAGTACTTTATCTACTTCATCTATGTATAATTTATCTGACTATTTAATAGTTACTTAGTGCTCTTTATACTAGTACGATATTTTAATAAAGCATCGCATTGCTTTTCCACAACCTTATGAACCAAGACCTTCATTCTATATGATGTATGCCATAGTACTTGTACAAATGTAACGACACTTGTGTTAACCAAGTTTGCTATGAGATAAACATTGAAATTTAGCCTATGTAATTATACTAAGGTATAGTTTTACATGATAAAGTTAAAATTTGAGAATATAATCCTTATAAATAAAAATATGAAAATAATAATGTAATCTTAAAGAACATGTCACTTTTTTAAAGTTGATCAAATATATCATTTGAGCATGCTAATAGATAGAGCTCTTTTGATATAATCTTTTAAGCTAATGCATAAGGGGTGCTTTTAATCTTTTTGCTATTTTAAAATATTTTCTTAAATTAAAAATTGTTAATTATAAAATTATTAATTTAATAATTTTGTTAAATAAAAAAGTAAAAAGAAAATAAAAATTTTATGATTTTAAAATGTTTTTTAATAAAATATTTTATGCTTTATAAAAATAATTTTAAAAATTTCTTTTATATATATTTTTAATTAAATATTATTAAATAAAAAATATCATAAATTATACAATAACAAAAAAATAAAAATGATAAAGTATTTTTAGGTGGTTTGGCTTAACACATGCGTAAATTTATCCCCAGTTAACCTAATTAAGATTTCACCAACAAAACCATTCTTTATTGTCACTGTATGTAGAGATAATTTTTGCAAATCACACCCTTTTATCCTAGTAGGTAATTTACCGTCATAGTTTTAATTACAAAGCTTATAATATTAAGACATAATACAAAAAAATAATTAATCATAATATTTTTCTATTCACTTATAAAAAAATATATGACATAAGGTTGCAGATTGTGATGTTAGAATATTAATGCAATTATGAAAAAATTTGTAACAACCTAAATTATCTAGTTTTGAAATATTAAATCAAAAGATTTATCGATATGCACTAACATTATTAAGAAAAATGAATTCAATTTTTTTTTAAATTATTATAATTTTTTTAAAAAATTAAAAGAAATAAAGAAATAATTAATTAATTATAAAAACGTCATCAGTAAGATGTGCAATTAAAAACAAATTGAAGCAAGAAAGAGAAAAAAATAAGTCACAAATCAATAAAGGCATCAAAATATGATTATAATTTTTAGTTTTACACATTCTCTTTTCAAAATATTAATGTAGCAAAGTTAAAATCAACTTTTTTAAACTCTTAAAACTCCTTTATTTATATAAGAATATTTTAGATTAAAATAAATTTTTTTAATGGCTAAAATGGTCTAAAATAACCATTAGTATTTTGGTATTCAAAACAAATAGAAACAACTTTCTAGAATGTGGATTATAAGCAGGAATAATCACCACCATCTTATATAAGTCGACGAAATAATAGCCACCCAATCAAAATGTTGAATAAAGGGTTTATATCCAATCTAAACATGATTTGATTAAGGTCATTAGATTATGCATGCTAGATGGACGATGATGATGTGTAAGAGACTTGTTCAAAAAGGCAAAGATGATCACAAAAAATCAATCAAGCTTTATAGATGGATGACTAGATGAAATGCATTATTCATAAATGCAAAAAAGATCTCAGTCATTTGATTAGATTTTACAGATGAATGGTAAGATGAAAATTGTTGTTCAAAATGACAAAATTGATCTCTTTTGTTCGATCAAACTTGTCAGATAGAGGATTAGATGAAATATATTATTCATAAAAGTTGGAGCAATCCAGACCATTAGATCATGAAAATGTGTGATCATATGGCACTAAGACACTTCAGCTTTAGATACATTAGGTTTTGAAATCTTAGTCTCATATGGTCTAATTATTATGGAATTTTCATGTTATAAGGATTCCTCATCTCTTATAAGTCATGCTAATATATGGGGTTGGCTCCCCCATTGTATGCATAAGAATTCATCCACTGACCCAATCATGTACTTACATGATTGCTTATTAAATAGGATAATGGGTCTGACTTAACCTATTACATTACTTAACAATTCACAAGCCATCCTGACTTGTTACAACTAAGTCAATTTAAGAATTATTTCTAACCTGATTTAATCCAAGCTACATAGTGTTGATTGAGATCTGGGCCTTACCTGATTTAGTTCACTCAGTCTCCTTATCTATAACTCCTTAAGCTCATTGCCCAATAGTTTAGGCCGCTTGGCTCAAGTCTTTGGGCTTTGCCATGCATTAGGTTCATAGGCAAAATTTTTTGTTTTTTTAAATCATCTTTTATATATTAATTATTTTTTTTACTTTTAAAGCATTTTATTTTTTTAACTACTAAAATAATAATACATCAAAAACCAATGATTATGTATATGAATAAATGATGTTATACAATTTAATTATTTCATATGTAAACAAGTGATAAGATAAACAATCAAACTAATAGATATTTTGAAGATGAATTTTTGCTCATTAGCTATTCTATAAAGACTTTGACCAATTACTCTATGATATGCCATTTAAGTCATAACTAGAGCATAACCACCAATATTACTTGACATTACTTTATTATGGATTACTTTATGAGACATCTGATCAATACTCTCTAATTGATTGATCCTACAAGAGCCTGAGATAAATTTTTTGAAATACATTTCAAAAAAATATTAGAAAAACTAATTTAATAATTTTATTATTATCAAATAAGTAATGTCATAACTAAGGCTATAATAATCTTCTCTTGTTATGATGACAAAATCATTGATAAAATGGTAAAATAAAAATATATAAATCATGGCATATATATGCTCTCCCTACATTCTTGCTCTCTCAATGTATAAAATTCATATAATTATGTCATAAACTTGAGATGTAATAAATATTTTTGAATTCACACATATCTTTTTTCCTTTTTGTCATGCATCAAAAGATAAAATAATGCAAGCTTTTGATGATGATTCACATTACCATTTTGGGCACTACTATTTCACTTTCTATTTTTTATTTCTTAGCATTCACATAACAATATTATTTTTAAAGCTTATTAATAATCATTACAAAGCATCTTTATATGCTTTTAATGAAGAATGAACATCCCCAAAATGATAAAAACTACAACCTAACAACTACTAAACGTAACCACTCACTAAACCACATTAGTGGTGTGACATAACGTCCTTGGCAATCTAGCTACCACAAGCGAAGGTCTTGGTAAATTGGCAATGGGCAACCTGTCAGAAGATAATCTTGTTAGCTAACATATTTATTGATCTAAACTTAACCAAAAAAATCTTAGTATATTATAGAAATACAAATATAATACAACTAACATTCAATAGAATGTGATAAATATTGATAAAATTTAACACAAACATAAAAAACATTAAATTAAATTGCATCAAATTATATTTGACTAAAAAATTATATATATATATATATATATAATTTTTTAAGTCAAAATAATATGATGCAATTTGATTTAATGTTTTTTTATGTTTTTGTTAAATTTTATCAATATTGAATAATAATTTAGAATTTTTTAATGTTTTATTTGAAAACCATGAATGAAACTTAAAATTTTGGATGACTCCAATTTGCTTTTATTGTCTCAAATATGAAAAAGTTCAATTTCGGGCAATTAAAGTGGTTTTGACTGAAACTTATTTCTCCTTCTTTCAGAAAAAACCTAACTTCACAATGTTTGCCAATTTAACCAACTTCAAGTTGCACAATTTAGTTCATTCATAATTACCTAATGAACCTTTGCAATGTGTGATATTGCAAATAAATAATCACTTGTCAAATGCCAAATAGGGGAAAAAAAACCATATCTACCATATGATTTCAACGCCATGGGCCATTATTGCTCTGCATGATTCGTATTTTTTTTTAATCATTCATCTTTTGGAACATATTTTACTACAAATATAAAACAACTTCTTCTCTTGATGCTTCGTCCATGTTTGTTGTGGCGTTTGAAAAGCACTTCTCCTTTATACGTGCATGTGCAACTGCTCGAAAACTGCATGTAATGGTAGGCTGCAATACTTCAGCTGGAAGAAACATGGTTGCTGTAATGTTATGAATCAGATTAATTGGAGTTCAATGATTAGTTTGATGATGAAGTAAGTCAATGTTGGAAGGTTCGTTAACTTAAGAAGAAGAGAAATGGAGAAGCAATGTATATTTAGATTCGTTTCCCCGGGTCAAGTTTGACAACTTCACTGAAACTAATGCATGAAGTAATTTTATCTTCTCACATGGAACCCTCAGCCCATATGACCCCGACAGAGTATAGATTCTTCATAAATATTTTTTTTTTTTTTTCATTTGAATATAATTGTGAACGACTCGTATATTTTAGAATTATATATGTCATGTTTGATTTGTGTTTTGTGTTGTTTATACATTAGTTGTTAAGGTAGTGATAAATCCAAATCGGCTATCACAGTAAGCTATTGGTTAAAACTCAGGTGGAATGGCACAACATGACTTCACTACAACTTGATGTGTCACAACATGATTTTGCTATAATTTGAAAATTAACTTGATAAGTCAACTTGATTTCTCTTCTCTATTGAATTGCTTTTAAGCTCTAATTTTGGGTTTAATCCTCTCTATCTACATGGGTTTCTAATATAAATCTCCACTCTCAACTTTCACTCATTATTTTTAAACTATTTTACAATCTTTATATAGTAGTCTTTAATAACACTAAAAAGTCTCTTTCTCACTATCCTTGAGTTATTAATCTTCCATTTGAAATAAATCTCACATCAATATTGTTTTGACATCTGTGAAAAATACCATAAGAGAATATAAGAACTTAAGAAATAGAAAAATAAAGAGAACACGAGACTCCACCCAACCAATAGAATTGTAAGACCCAAAAGAAAGGAGCAACCTAAAAGAGAACATCACCAACTTTATTTAATAAAGTCACAAATGAAGCTTTTCTAAACCATGCATACACTCACTATGAACTAACTTAACTCTTGTTAATTTCGACAACTTCGTTACACATACGAACACCTTCTAGTTAGACATTTCTTTGAATCTTGAGCTTCTTACCCCAAGCAAAAGAGCATATTGAAGATAAATCCGCCTTCTTATCAAGTGACTTTTGCGCTAGTCAATATTATGCATCTCATTCCTCAGACTTAACCCACATAGCATTAAGGGTGAGAATTTTGTCCAAAGATTCAAGCAACTTAAAATTCAAATTTGATCTTAACTTCAATAAAGTGATTGAATTAAACTATGAACCAAAGAATGGCTTGAACAATATTGTAAGCCAATCTTAGGTCATGATTGGATCGACTTGACAATGCTTGAAATTAAAAAATTTATTTATCTATCTCTCTCTCTCTCTCTCTCTCTCTTCCTATATATATATATATATATATATATATATATATATATATATATATATATATATATATATATATATATATATATATATATATATAACAAATTTTTTGGATTTAAACAATATCAAAATAAAATATTTGTTTCTAATATCATGTTTAGATGATAAGATTGGCATAATGATAAGAGGATAGATCTTTTTTGAAATAAATTCAAAAAGGGATATCTTGAAATAAACATGTGGTAGAGCATGAATAGAAAGCCACTTTTAAGACAAAAGATAAGTACTATGAATCACTGAATGACTTTTAGGTATGTGCTAAGTACCTTCATGTGAATAATGAATCATTTGTTGTAGCCATTCATTAACAAGTTTTTGATGATATAGTTTATTGATGAACTCATATATAGTCAAAATAGAAGAGAACAATTGAACAATTTGAGATAAATGTTGAAAATTTATTAGAGAATATAAAACTAAAGAAGTACAAGTTTATGAGACCCATCTTTACATTCTTAAGATATGTAATTTTTAGAAAGGAATGTCAATGGATTTAAAGAAAGAAAACACTATGAAAGAGTGCTTAGTATCATCTAATATCCATGAAACTTGAAGATTTCATGTATTAGCTAATAATGACATGAAATGAAATGCATAAAAAAATGCGAGTTCGGAAGGCGAGCCTCTAAAATGACATTTACCAACATCAAAGATATTTTAACTCGAACACAATTACATCACCAAATTTCACCTAAGCACTTGAAGCAACATATGACACTTCTGGAGTTAGGATTCTGTCTTGAATCAAGGATATCCTATAGCTATCATAATTAGACCCCAAACAAGGCCAAACAAAATGCTCAAATTACGAATGGGAGTTCCAAGCTGTTGTAAATGCTCTTAAACTTTGATTCCATTACCTAATTCCTAAGGAATGAATCTCAGTTTGAGATCATCAAGCATTAACATTAAATCTCTGAAAAAAACTCTATACCAGACACGTTAAATGGATGATGTTAATTAAGATTATATATTTGTTATGAAGCATAAAGCTGGTACTAAAAATAAACTTATAAACGTTCTCAATCATATGTAACTTCTAATGAGCACCATGGTTAAAGGTTACTAGATTTGAGACAAGTTCGTTGATGGCTACTGATAGGTTAAATTTTTTTACCTCACCAGACAACTTTAATATCATGATTTGAACCATAGAGAAGTCAGATCGGGCACATCCTTCTTGAAGGTCATATTATGACATGTGCAGATGGAGTAGTTAAATGAGATCTATATCATTTGCAGGATTTACTAGCTTCGAAGGATTCATAGATGACTCTACAGAAGGTGAAGATCACCCCGAGTGATTATTTCCTATTAGGAGGGACATGATGCAAAGTTAATAAGATGAAAAGCACACCAATGCAGCTAGGCAGTTTTGCAGCAATATTTCCAAAGCAGTCATCATGCATCTGGCAATTAGATCATTTAGTTTGTGTTTCAAACACTTAATATGTTATTGTGATCAACCCCAAATATCGACCAAATTAATCCTCCTAAAAATACCTAAAATCAATGCTAGCACTTTATTAGGACAATGAATAATTAGAGTATAACATCATCTTATGTGGATTTTACATAGAAGTGAATTGCATGGCTTTACCATTGGCACAAGTTAAGGTGTTAACAACTAGATCATTTAGTTTGTGTTTCAAAACTTAATATGTTATTGTGTTCAACCCTAATATCAACCAAATTAATCCTCCTAAAAATACCTAATATCAATGCCAGCAATTTATTAGGACAACGAATAATTAGAGTATAACATCATCTTATGTGCATTTTACATAGAAGTGAATTGCATAGCTTCACCATTGGCACAATTTAAGGTGTTAACAATTAAATCATTGCATGGTACAGGAGATTGGGTGTCGTAAAATAACCTGAAATGTGATGGAGAGCCACCATTCCCCACCCACCTGGCTGCTAGCTTCATGTCTGGAGAAGAGTAGCCCTTCCTCCAGAACAGTTAGAGAAAAAAAAAGGGCGAGGAGAACATGTCAGCTGCTTTCCTCACTGCAAGCTTTCATTCGGATTTGAAGTGGTAAGCCAATGATGAAGGCTACGTACGTGTTGGATGCTGATCTGTGCATCATTACCATCTGTAGATCTTCTGTAATCCAAGGAAATCTGTTCTGCTTAAATAAAAAGAAGCTCATTCAAAGCATCACAAGGTCATCTACGTTGCTAAAAATGCGATCAAGAGCATGAATTGCTACAAAACAGTCAATCTAGTTATTCTGAAACCCAAAAGACCTATTAACATGAATAGACAAACAAAGGGTGGATATACAATTTACCATAAAAGTATTAATGACAACTTATCACATCAAAGGTAAGTTGATGCAATATTAAACTTTATTATGACTTCTTTAGTGATCCACATTTGCTTGATTATGTCATACCTAGAGGTCGAGGGAGAACCACAACATTCACAAAAAAAAAAAAACCATCTGAATCTGAATTATAAACTCAACAAGCAATTTACTAAGTTCTCTATTTTTTATCGCTCTGAGGCAGCCTTGCTTGCAAGGAAAACAAGCATAAATCTGTAATGTGTTTGTATTCAAAAAAATAAATACTTAAAAACAAGTTGTGCTTGCCATCACTAATGGGCAGCCAAATTGTCCTTCACGTGCCTACCAAAAAGAGATAATAACACACAAAAAAAAAATTACACTAATTACTTTTACACATTATAACAGAATAATTTACTCTTAAAACAGTCTGCAAGAGTAAAAATAGACATCTTATGATGAGCAACAGTGCAACCCTTAGCATGACCATAAAGCTTCTCATCCTCGGAAAAAAAAAAATTTATCTTCAACTTTGGTATGAGGTCAAATAAGTTACCCAAAAAAAATTTTGATTCAACCTCCTAAACTATAAATACTTGGATGACTAAGGATACATTAAAACTTCTGGGGATTAACTCCAATAGCAAACATATTAAACCTCCTAAAAACACAACATCAACATCAACAACCTACAAGGACAATGAATAATTACAGTCCAAAATAATGTTGCGTGCATTTTACATAGCAGTGAATTGGATGGCATTACTATTGGCACTAACCAAGGTGTTGAAGAATACAACACCACATGAAGCAGAAAAATAAGCACTGTAAATGATCTCAAGGGTGATGGGGAACCACACCTCCACCATCCACCTGACTCTTAGCTTCATAGTTGGAGACAAAGAGATCTGCCTTCAGTATTTCAAGAAGCAGAAACAGACTGAGGAACGAATGTAAGCCACTTGCCTCCCTGCAAGCTTCCTTTTCTATAGGTTTAATGAGGTAATTAATTGCTGTTGAAAGCTGTGTATGCATGTTGGATGCCAATTTGCACAGATCATTGCAAGCTTTAGATCTTTGGAAATTCAGCAGAAAATATACAGCCTAGAAAAAAAGATCATCCAAAGCATCATATTGTAATCTAATTTGACAAAATGTGTTCCAGTCTCTGAGTTGTCACAAAACAACCAATCTGCTCAAGAAAAGCACGAACCAATGCATCCCATGTAGCAACATTAGGCTGAATACCTTCAGATAACATTTTCAGAAGATAAAACAAAGCATCTTCTAATCTGTGTTGCACTAGAAGGCCGGAAATAAGAGTAGTGTATATAAATACATCTGGGAAACAACTTTCAACATCCATTAAGGCTATAAGGCCAGTGGCATTCAATATATTACCTTCTCTACAATAAGCATGTATAAGAAGATTGAAAGTAATCAAATCAAGTGGAATCCCCTTGACTTTCATCTTTCCAATGAGTAATAGTGCTTCCCTGGTCATACCCACGTTGCAGAATCCCTTTAATATGGTGTTGTAAGTTACCCCATTGAACTCAACTCCATTTTGAAACATATTATTAACTAACTGGAAAGTCCCTACAAGATTCCTTTCTTTACATAAGCCATCTAGCAACTCATTGTAGGTTCTGGTGTTTGGGGAACATCCATGCCTTCTCATCTCATCAAATATACTCAAAGCCCACTGTACTCTTCCACCATCACATAGACCTTTAATCAATGAGTTAAAGGTCACCGTGTTTGGCATACAATTCTCTGATAGCATGTTCCTGATAAGATTCCAAGCATGATCAAACATGCACTTTCTACAAAAAATATCCACCATAGATGTGTACACAAACACATTGGGGATGCAACCACTTTCCATCATCTTATTCCACCAAATAAAAGCACCATGTAGATCTCCCAACTTGGAGAACCCTGCAATGAGTGTGCCATATGAACTAACATTTGGAGAACAACCATTTTTTACCATCTCACCAAACACATCCACTGCCTTGTGTAGATATTTATTCAAGCAAAGGCCATGAATGAGGATATTATATGTGATAACATTAGGAATGTATCCATCTTCAATTAATTGTTTCCAAACTTCAAGAGCATCAAGAACTTTACCGTTCTCAAAGAATCCTTTCATCAGTGAAGCATAAGTATGCAAATTAGGTCTACAACCTATTATGAACATCTTGGACAACATAGAAAGACATGATCTTATATCCCCAGCCTTACAAAGTGCATTAACCATAGTTGTGTACGTAATCACATTGGGTTGCAAACCCTTCTCCTTCATGGCTGAAGCTAGATGAAAAGCCTCTTGGATTCTTGATTCTCCACACAAGCCATTAATCAAAGCATTATATATTGGCACGGATGGGCTAACCTTATTCACCAACTCCATTGCTTCCTCCAATCTCCTAGCTGAACAAAGTGCAGATACCAAGGTAGTGTAACTCACAGAATCAGGCAAATGCCCATAAATAGACATTTCCTCAAGCAGCTTATGCGCAAAATCAACACTTCCGTTCTGGCACAAACCTTTGATGAGTATGTTATAAGTGAACATATTAGGCGCTATATCATCTTTCCTCATCTTCCGATACATCGGACCGATTACACTAAACTTATTTGCCTCCAGCAGCGAATCGAAGAGATGGTTATAGATCTTTACCGTAGGTTTACAACCAAGATCCTGGATACGGTAAAAGGTTTTAAGGGCCTGCTCAACTGACCCAAATCTAGAATAAGAACCTATAACACTGATTATAATGTCTTCAGAACATGCCATACCTTCCAATTTCATTTGCTGCAGAAGATACTGAACGGCATCCATTTGATTTTCCCTGCCGAGTTTCTCAATCATGGTTTGGTACGTAGAGGTAGTGTGTCGGAAAGATTCAGAGACAGCGACAGATTTGAAATAGTCCCATGCGATGCTAATGTTCCTCTCTCGATGTAGCCTCCTTAACACATCGAACTCTCTTAAAGAATGGCATGCTGGATTCTCTGCTTGCTGGTGCCTGGGAATCCAATTGGTGTTCAGGATCACCGGAATTGTTGGCCTTCGGGATTTCAACAACAGTGGGCATCCCTCTTTTAGATACATGATTAGGAAAATTCAGAAGAATGGAGTAACCCTTAACAAGAACAGATTTCCATCATGCTTTACTATCGGCATCAGCTCTGTGGCGGTGTGAAACATCGAGATGAGGATTGAAGAACTCATCCTGCTCAGGAATTTGGTGAACAGAGAGCGGAATAGCAATTAGTAGTGTTCAGCAGAAGAAAAGCTGGAAAAAAAACTCAAAAGAAGAAAACAGTGAAATATTAGTTGTTTTAAATTGATATTTGATTTTTATATATTGATGTTTAAAAGACAAATGTCAGGCAAATATAAATAATAAATCTTTATTTGTATTTAGTTTTACTATAATAAATTATATACTAATTTATTATAATTATTTATAATAATTGTATAATTATACTTAAAATAAATAAAAATGGAGTGAAAAGATGACAATCTTTCATTTAGTTTCCCTACGAATTCTCAACCTAATTTAAAACAAAAAAAAAGAAGCTTGAATTTATAAACATTTTAAGAAATAATTTTCAGTCAACTTCATTCTTTCATTTGTTTTAATGTTATTTTTAAATTCTTTTTCAAACTGACAAATCTCACTAAAAAAGTGCACAAGTGATGCATGAGGGCACATGTGAAATAAGTTGATTAGAACTTAAAATGTGTCTTATATTTCTCTGCATAATATTTTATTTTTTAATTTAATTTTTTAACAATTTTATTTAATTTTTTATTTCAAAAATAGGTTTATGTTAATGTTTTGTCATTTCTTTGCATATTTTTTGCTTAAAATAATGCATATATTACGTTTGTTATGCATATTATTGTTAAGAGTTAATTATCTTATGATTTCACTATTTGTGTATATTTTTTTTCACTTAAAATGTTATGTGTATCTTTTTATATTTTTTTGTGCATAACATTTTAAAAAAATTTTGAGTTTATAAATTTGTTATTTGTCTTTTTTTTTTTTTGTTTAAACAATGAGTTTTGATCATAAGAGATGAAACGTCAAAATAAGCAAAACATTAATATATATATATATAACACATGAATGCACTAGAATGATAAATATATTTTCATTGAAATAATAATATCATATATATGATAATTACATATTCACTTGACATGACAATCACTATTTTTTAGTATTAAATGATATCAACACTCTTAAATAATGATAATATTAAATTTTATTAATTCACAATAAATAAATCAATAATTAAAATAATTCAATATTAATGATATTTTTAGAAACTAATATATTTATTTATTTTAATTATTAATAACATCATACCTATCATAACATATCACATTCTTTTTCTTATATAACATTCTTTTTTTTTCATATAGATATTATTATTATAAATTTTATGTATCTATGTCACTTATTATAATTTATGTTTATGTCCAATACTTTAACAAACATGTTTTAACAAAAAAAATTTATCCACTAATTCATTTTTAAACAATTTAAATAAATAAACTCTTGATTTAACTATATTGATAACAACAGAGCACACCTTTTCCAATCTTCAACAACGAAAACTTGATAAGAATACGTGACAACGTCAACAAGTATACAATCGCAGTGACTCATCCGCCGACACCGGCTTCTCCGGCCATTCTACTTCAACAACGAAAGCAGCCGTTAAAGCAACAAAGGTCGAAATTTTACATTAGTATAAAATGGAAGATTACTCTACAAATTCAAGCTCACTACTAAGATGTGGAGGATGAGGTCGTCTCCACCGCTTCAGGCCGCCACATCGTCTTCTGAACGCAGAGCAGGCCCTCGCTACCCTTCACGTAGGTCATTCTGATATCCCACTTCAAAGATTTTACAACATCCTCCAACTCATTGATGATTTCCTTCTTGTCCCTCACTATTAGCTTGCCTTCTGGCCTCAGGATTCTGTCCACTTCCACGAAAACAGGTAACATTTTGCACCTGAAGCAAGGTTCGGCATAAAATTTTCAATATTAACAAGCGTTACAAAAAAAAAAAGTTTGAAAAAGATAAATTATGGAAGTTGATCGATGAAACTTGTATAGTTGTAAAAAAGAAAGTAGTAAATGAACAAAACCTAGGTGATTGGGAAACATAACATTCATTTCTTGGTCGAGCCATGGTCATTAGAGAAGATCAAGTGTGCAAAACTTAACATTTCAATACTAACCTCTTCTTGATCCTTGAAAAAAGATGGTCTGCATGAAGAAGATCGTATGTTCTCGGATAGGTACTGAACGATTCGCACCAATCATGGTATATCCCAATGAGCCCACGCTCATAAATGATTGGAAGTGTGTCGGGTGAATCGATGGATACAACGTTCATAACCCAGACCTTCATGTCTCTCAAGGCCGCTGCAAAACTGCAAAAAGAGAAAAAGTAGCAAGTTTCAGTGTGTTAAAGGATGCCAGCAAAAACGAAATCCCAAATGTGCTAAATATTATGGGTTTCAGCTCAATCGTATCTCTATGAATGATATGATTGGAAATATAAATCCAAGACCAAAAAATTAGCTACTTACCCTCCATACACTGATCTCATGTCCATCACATTTCTTATATTCGACCAGTTGAAACCCATCCCGTTCATGTAAGAGTTATCAATAATCTTTTTCCAATGCTTATAATCTTCTTGGAAATCCTCAGGAGCAGGCTTGCCATAAACCCCAGTCTGTGAACTGTTCAGCCAATATGGCGTCTTTTCCAACCTTTGTGGCCATTGATCCGGCCATAGCGAACCACGAACAGTAGGAACAACAGGCAACTTGTGCATGCATGCTTGCAGCTGAATATTCCTACATAATGACAGAATGAAATGCCTCAGGAAAATGCAAAAGCTTTGAAGAAGCCAATAAAGAAGTATCAAGTATTCCACAGTTTATAATGAGCTTACCATGCAGCATTTGGATCGTCGGATTCTTGGCAGAGTGGGGGACTGTTCTGCTCTCTTTTCTCATAACAGGTGTTGTTTGATGGCTTTCTATAGATTGCCCAACCAACTTGATTGAAAGCATCCCTCCTTTTAGCCACATTCTTCCAGCACATCGATTTTGTCAACTCGGACATTGCTGGCATCAGGTCCCACATAAAGGAAAGAATTAGACTACCTAATTTGTAGAATACAATCATAGTCCAAGGCATCATAAAGGGAATTACAAGGCCCAAGGATTAGCAGCTTTAGGCAGTTAAGCCTCATCATTTTGTTTTAGAATGTCAAAGATAATTACTAGCTACAATGTGTGAAATTGATTAGCAGGTGTGATACAAACAGCATCAAGTAGAATTTGACAATAGTCTATGGCATACAGTAAATGCCAGGAAAAGGAAAGCTTCATGAGATTCCTGATCATCAATAGTTTAAGGTACATTTTGGAGCTAAGTACATAGCAGAGAAGCTATGATGAACAGAGAGTACGACTTACCATTCCAAATGTCCTGATCTTCCTGTAAAGTTTGGTAAACTGGAGTAGCTGACCACACGAAGTAACCACCAGGACGCAACATCCGATTTAGCTCCAGCAAAAGCTTACCACCTGCATCTTACAATTTCAATGACGTTGAACACCAATAGTAAAATAAAGAAATCAAGAGGATTAGTGCATGTTACCTTCAATATGCCAAGGTACTCTACAGCGAGCACAATGAATAACGTCAAAGACCATGCTAGGGAAGGGAAGTCTCTTAGTGCCCATGACCGCTGATATGGCAGGTATTCCTCTTTCAAGAGCGAATTGAACCTGAGCTTCATGCTCATCCTTTGGAGCAAAGGACATTGTGAGAGCATCTCGTTCAAAAAGATATCCTCCAAAACTAGCAACTCCACAGCCAACATCTAAGATGGCACGGCTACGTTTTCCCCATGCTATATCAGGCAAAGACTGCATCAAAAAGATGGAGACAAATCGAAAAAAATGAAGAGATCGTTTAACCAAGAATTTTATATAGAAACAAATTTAGCTATTAGCATTTGTTTTGCAATAATGAATTATAATAATAACATTAATACAGTTTATCAAACATTGTAAACAATCAAATTGTGACAAAGCTTCAAACCTCTTGGATGGCATCAATGTAGTGAAGGGCACCATTTTTAAATTGAGTTCCACCACCGGGAAAAATGAGATAATCTCCACTAACCTTCACCCAATTTTGGTGTCCCTTGACAACTGCAAGCTTAGTATGAGGGACATTGTTGTACCATATCTGCAGTCAGTTGATGCCCAGTACAGGAGAAAAGAGTAAGCTTCCTCATCCAAGAAAATTATATATATAGGGTGAAATGCATCAGCGTTATGGTTTTTACCACAAGTTCACTTGTCTGTATAACTTCAGTAAGTGTCTTATCACAGATCCCTCATACTCTGAAAATGTGCTAATAGATAATTCATCACTTTTATTCCCAAAATAAACAACTCATTTCTGTATGTACACCTCCACCTCTTTCTAGTATCTCCTCATCTACCTCATCTCTCCCCACGTCTACAGTCATCCACATCCACGGTGGCATCAACAAACTCCAGTCATTGTCATCCCCCACCCACCATGATACTACCACACCACAAGAGTTAGATGGTGGCAGAGGAGGAAGTTCATGGATGCCACTGTAGAGGTGGTTGATGGTAATTACGGAGAAAGAGAGAGAGAGAGAGAGAGAGGAACAGTGGGGCTTGGAGTTAAAATGTATTTTGGGATAGAAAAGGTTGAAAGACCTACTTGCAAATTTTCAGAAAATGATGGGAATGATAAGCTATTGTGAAAATTTGATTGTTAACACTTAGCTAAATATATTATATACCTTATCTCTACTAGTAGGCCACTCAATTGGCTTTTGATATCCTTTTGGAAGGGAAACAAGACAAGTGGGTCCCTCTTCAGGGCAATGCCTTTCACGATGCTCATAATGTCTAGTGGTCGGAAGCTTCTTTATAGCTTCCTCATTATCAAGGCATGGAATGTAATCTTCTTTAGCTGTAACATTACAGAGTTTCCAATCATACTCTTGGACAGTTGATGATGCTTGAACTTCTTTCTCA
Organism: Vanilla planifolia; assembly: GCA_023846275.1. Lineage (NCBI taxonomy): Eukaryota > Viridiplantae > Streptophyta > Magnoliopsida > Asparagales > Orchidaceae > Vanilla > Vanilla planifolia. Next base: position 69,120,466 of record CM043865.1, on the reverse strand, counting down.
TTTTTTGATTCTGTAGCTTGTGTAGACCAGGCCCCATTTTGTGTATTAGTTTCATTGAGAAGATCTGACTGAGCTCCATCAGGAAATACATCATTGAACACCTGGTCCTTTGCCTGACTGTCAGTTTTGTTCTCCACATTATCTTTTTCAGCCTCTTCGAGCTGACTTTCCTCCACCTTCTCCTTTATCTGCACTTGATCTTTCTCTGCATTCACAACATCGCCATCAGATTTCTCATCTTGCTCTGAATTCTTCATATTACTAGATTGTTCTTTCTCAGCTTTGCCAGTTGTATCAGAATCATTCTCATTTTCAGGTTGTTGTTCGTTTCCAACAGTTTCCTCAGAGTTGTTCCCATTATCTGACTGTTGCAGCTGAGATTCTGTAGAATTCTTGTCTCTATCAGATGGCTGCTGCTCATTGCCTGTGCTTTCATTGGCATTCTCTTCAGATTTATTGTTTTGCTCAGAACTTGCATCTTTATCTGAATTTTGTTCTTTGCCTCTTTCTTGCTCAGTATCTACAGTATTCTGTTCTGAATTGGCATTCTGTCCATCCTTCAAGTCTTCAGTTGTCTTTGCTACTTCACCACCTTCACCTGTCCCACTCTCATCGCTAAAGGTTTGTGATTTTGATGCATCAACTGAGTCATCTTTCTCTCCCTTTGAGTCAGCAGAATTGTCTGTTAAATTTTCCGAAGTATTCTGATCCTGCGAATTTTCAGAAATGGATTTAGTTGCACTTATTCCTTCATCGGATTTTGCATCTCGTGCTGCTTCTTTATCTTCATCCCCAGGAAAATCTTCCGAGGGCTTTGCGACGGTTTCAGAAGCTTTATCTGTAACTTCCGACTTTTCTGATGAGGACATCTCCACTGGCACCACAGTGGTTGATGTCATCATCCATATTCCAACCAAGCACAAAGCCACAAACACTATAAGGGTTGCTGTTGAGCAGTATGAGGATGACCTCCTACTGTCAAATCTTTGATTCCTTCCAAATGCCATATTTTGTTCTTAAATTTCTACCCAGCTCTCAAGCAAAAACCTAAAATTGCATAAGAAGGAAAAGACATCATGCTCCAAATTGTTCATTTATACACCTATATGAAGAAAACATAGAAATAAGAAGTATATGATTAACTGTAAATAAAAGAAAACTAGTAAAGTTTTTTATTAACCAGCAAGGAGTAATAGAAGAATGTAAAGCCAGATGGTGAATGTAATGATGCTTATTCCTGTGAAACATTTTTTGTTCGTGAAAGCCAATGCAGAGATGCTTAATCAAACCATTACAAAAGTATCGTATTCCAATTCACCTTCTTTTGTATGATCCAAATTTACTTCAGCCAAATTAGTTACCAGTAAACCAGTTAACATGTGCTACAAAAAATACCAAATTGAATTACTCATTCTGCACGTAAAATAAATTGAAACAAAAATATTAATGCGTCTATTATTCATATCAGACTGAGGATGAAGCTTCACTATAAACTGTTATTAATTATATGACAGTAAAACTCCATTGCATAATATTATAGCAAAAATATATTGTATATGGAAGTGGCAATCTTTATTTCGATTATGGTGGCCACACACCTTCTTAACACATTTTTACATCCAGGTACATCACACTAGAAATTATATGTTCTCTTCTTGAACCAACCAGTCAGAATATGGTTTTTCAAGTTGAGGATGAAGTAAAAATAATATGCAAGCTGAAATCGATTCTCAAGGCCTCACGATAGCACCAAAGAAGGAATATAAGATTTTGAGGAAAAGGATTTGTTCGACATTTATGAGTTCGTGACCTACATACTTGTACAAGGAACACCAAATGTGTGCCAAAGCATGTTATTAGAATAGTACACATATCATCTATTATATCCTTGTATCTATCTATCTATCTATCTATACACACACACACACACACACACACATATATATATATAAGAGGAATCTTGTCAAACTCAACCTCTTGACAATTAAGTTGGGTGCGGGTGCATGGCTTGTTCTTGCTTTGATAAAAAGCAGCACCGATATATAAGCATTGTCGTTTCTCTTTAAAATGATACCAGGGATGAGAAATGAGCTAGGAAGCTCCCTAGGAGGGAGAGCCTTGCTCCTTATAGGAAAGACCAGTGGGGAACAATCAAGAATGGAAAGGAGCTTCGTCAATGACAGCCAAAGTCGGTGGTGAACTTGTTTTGGAAAAAACAAGAGTACTAGTAGCTTACATGCCATGGAAGGCTACAATGTCGGATACATGGCACTCATTAAAGAATGCATGATATCTTATTTGATTATATTATATCAAGATAAATAGAAATAATTAGAGTTCTCTTTAGTTTTGTTTCTATATATGTCCATGCATGTAAAACCTAATATATAGATAAAACTAACACATACATTGTCAAATAAACGGAAATATCCAGAAAATTTTGAATTAAAGTTTATGCAGGGATTCTTCTTAATGTTTTGCAATTTAAACTTTGTGATGAAAATATAATCACATTTATAAAATATTTCATTAACTTACAATCAATTTTGCACAAAAGCATGTTTTTATTCTCTTTTAAAATAAATTTTAAGGTAAAAAAATAATTAATTTTTAATAACCATTTAAAACAATAACAAAATTATGGTTCACTTTTCTACAAATCCTAAAATACTATAAGGTATGTGATCATCAATAATGAGTATTATGCTACTATGGATAAATAAAATCAAAACATATACATTCCTAATATATCACATTCTACTATTTTTCACCACAATACTTTTGAAAACTTTTTTTATTTTAATAAAAGTTAATAAATTAAATCTTTCAAAATGATATGCCTTTAAGGTATTGATATTTTATATTTTTAGATTTCAAGGGATTTCAAGAAAGGAGAATGGTTAGCACTTTATGTAAGAATAGTAATATAGTTAAAATACATAAAACATATAGTCATGATTATATCAATGATTGACAAATTATTTATACAATTCTCATAACTACACACACAATACTTAACATATTTTTGTATACTCAATAGGATACATAAAAAATAGAACGACCAAACCAATTGAGCATATAAAGCAAAAGAGGCACCTGACTACAAGCCCCACATTAAAATTTGCTTAATTGAATTCAAAAAAAATACTTTTTGTATTATATTCTACCTTAGTCTAACTTATAATATAATCAAACACAAACCCAATGATAACTAAAATCTAGATTATTAGAGAAACAAAATTATGAGAAAAATGCTTTACCTCACTTAGATTAAATTATTAATGGATGTATATTATAAGAAGAGTTCATTTAAGATCAATGGACCTAAAGAATTCTTGTGACAAGGCCTACTAAAAACAATTGCACCAGAGGGAATTCTTATCGAGAAAAGCATAGCTATTTCATCCCAACTTCCATGACACTAGATAAAAAGAAAAGAGAACTTCACAAAATTATTCATGTCACAAGAACATTGGAAAAGAACCTTGAGAAGCTTGGGCAACTTGCACCATCAAAAGAACAATCGTGACCTATGCCACATGAGAATAATTTGTACTCATTCTTGTGCAAGTTTGTGCCATGTTAGGTGGAGGTTAGTGTCATGTTCAAAACTAAGTTTTAGCTATAATGCCACTTGTAGACCCCAAATTTTATTTAAATTTAAAACATTTGGAGGCCCCAAGAAATACTCCAAGAATGAATTACTAAAACAATTTTTTGTTAAATAAAAAACCTTATTAACCATAAGTACAAAAACTTCTTCTCTTCAACCCAAATATACCAATTATTTCTTCTCCAAAAAGAGAAACATCTCATAAATGCCACACAATAAAGAGTAACTCTGATATACAAAAAGGCCACCATCATTACAATACTTCAAGAAACCGTCAAGAAAACCCCATAAAATCTTGGATTCCATCTACCTTTTTACAAGCTGCCATTAGACAAAGCTTTATTATATCCAAGATACAAATGGATCATAATCTTGGTATCGTACCACAAAAAATGAAAGCAACTACTTGTTCAACTAGTTGGGAAGAGAACTATGAAGAAACAAAACATCAACACAAAAAAGGGATTCTAAAGGCACACTGATAGTGTAAAAGCATAATGTACCTCAACAAATCATTGTTTGAAGAGCAACCCAATCTAGACATAGAGTCGGTTTTGTTTAGATTTCCATGGTTAAACTAGCTTATTCGATCTATTTTCATAGGTCGACTTAAGCATTACTGGTAGACTTTTTTTCTTTGCAGCAAACATCTAATTCATTGCCCCGATTATAACATTTCTCAAGTGTCACATTGTTCTTGGTTCAACTACAACACATCTAACATTTCATGACCTATATATAACATCAAGATGGCAAACATCATTTGGGGCTATCTATTGTTAACCATCCAAGAAAAGATTATTTGCATTAAGAATTTCCCTAATGCTCTCATGGTGCAATTAATCATCTAACAAGTGGTCTAGTTCAGTATATTTGAACTTTAAACTTTTTTCTTTGTATTTTTTCCTATGTTAGTTCTAGTCATGCACCACTAAATATACTTAACGTCTTGTAGGAGGCTACCATATAAGGGGAATCACTTAACATTTTTTTTCCATGGCTTTTTCATGCTTAGTCTCATACAATTAACAAACACTTCATGTCTTGTATAAAGACTCCACACACAAGGGGGTTTAAGACTTAGTAACCATATTTGATCATAAGCTATTTCAAGTATTAAGCTTAGTCACTCTCTACTTAGTGAGATTGCCTTTTCCTAATTGAGTTAGATTTTGACTAATGGACTTGACCATGCCCAAGAAGGTGAGTGTTGAAGCTCAAAGAAGAAATGTCCCTTATCTCTCTACTAAAAACTCATACAACTTTCTCTCTTTAAAGTTTTTTACTTTCTTTCTCTTCATCATAACTTTAGCTTTAGTATTAATTTCTCTAACATGACCATCCTAGAATGGTCTAAAATTTTACATAATGTTTCTATATAAAAAAATTGTATCATCCTTCAACCACATAAGATGATTTCTTACAAACCGTCCCATGACAAATAGTGACAACGCAAGATAATCAGTTTAACAAGACAACTCAAGAACAACTTATCCATTTAGAATCCCCTCTTCATGAAGAAAACCTTCTTTTAACTTACAAAATATTTGGTCACTAATTTTTAGTGAATATAGGTGTAATTTGTCAAACTACTCCCCCAAATTTGTGAATGGGCTAAACTATGACAATAATATTTTTTATTTTTGTTGTGTATATTGTAAGTGGTTGATTATTTTTGTTATTTCTTGCATAAGGTTTCAAACATTTCTTTTAAATGATTTGCACAATCCATAACTTTTGATATGTTTCTTAACTATGTTAATGGTCTAATCTTTTCATGTACTATAAAAGATCTAGATTTCCAATGTGTTTAGTCAAACATGCTTGTTTAATTGATGGAAATGAACAAAGTTCCTGGAGCTCAAATTAAAATCTACCTCACATCATAATATTTAATAAAACCATGCTTAGCATCTTGTCTAACATCAACTAAAGTATATATTGTGTAGCTATCACAACAAGTTCAAACACCAATGAAATTGTATTGAAACAACAACCGATATTAATAGTGACCCCAAAAGGAATATCAAGAGAGGAATGTCCTCCTTGAACCTATGCTGTTGCATAGTCAAGAAAAATGCTAATGAAAACCCTATCTTGCAAAAAGAGAAATAGAAATTAGTTCATGATAATTTGAGTCTAACCCCTTTGGACTGTAATAATTATCTAAAGATATTTAAAGCTGCAACAAAGGTGCCTTTATTGATCTATGATGGAGAGATGAAATTGGGAATATAGATGCATGAATTAACTATATTGAGATATATCTCTCCCCTTATGGGTATGCTTACATTAACAAAGTGTCATTCATGTGCCTTTGGTTCACAAATCATCTATTAAAATGGTAGAATGTGCATTTCCCCACAAACATGGCACATGCATCATGAAAAAGTTTCAAGGGGTTTATTCAGATAAGTTTCATTGACAATGCATTCAATTAAATCTTCTCTTGATAAGACACAAATACTGATGAAGTACACCATTAGGCTCTATCACATTACTACAGGTAAACTCAATTTGTACCCCTTCACCACACAAGGTTAGACTAAGTCGTATGTTACGACAATGGAGAATATGAACAATAGATAGGAGAACATGATAAAACTTATAAAAGATGTTGAGGCTATCAAGAAATGGGAGAAAAAGAACAAAAAAAGGGTTACAACACAACTGGCCATGACCCAATTACGAAGTCACCTCTACATTGTATGCCAAATACTATGATCATTACAAAGTAAGAGTTCACAAAAATATTGAAAATTGCATCCAAAGTTATTCCTGGAGATTTGAATCCTCTAAAGAAGAGCCATGTGATTAGGAAATCATGCATTGACAGAAGTAATGTAATGGCTAGTTAAATGAAATGAGAGAAGTTGAGAAGAGGAGTTCAAAACACAAGCCATATCATGAAAAAATTGAGACAATGTGTTTTGAAGCTCAAAACAACTTGGCATTGTTGAAAGACTAGCAGTATAAGCTGCAGCACAACACAAGCACAAGTCACAGTCATGTCTACAAAGGTTGTGTCAACAAGAGTTGTGTTGTGCTGAGCAGGGTTCAGAGTTGACAATGCTCAAAGGCGTGTCCACGGATCAGGTTGTCACTTGTGGTGCCACTTATAGACAACCATATTTCATTAGAATTTTGGAAATTTTATGAGGTTCCTAAAATAATGTTTCTGAATAAGTTTTCCCTGAATAGAAACCATCTCAAGCAAAAGCAAAAAAAATATTTCTTGCTCTTCTACCCAACACCCTAGCTGTCTTCCTTCTGACCGAAAGGAAGCTTCTTTGAAAAGCGTAGATCTGAGTCGCAGACGGATCAGCCAACCACAAATTTATTCTAACCCATTCCAAATATAAGCAAGGAACAATTAAATTTAGAAAGTTCTATCTGCTAAATCAAGCTATCCAGTTCAGAAAAACACCAAAATCCATTGCAATATAGACAAAGTAAACATAAAATAATCAAGCTTTCACACGAGCATTGCATACATCCAATGTCCTACTCAAAACAACGTTACCAGATCTGTAAATCTCAACCTAAAGAAACAAGCTCTTCACTCACGCTCAGAAGCTTCCAATCAAAACACTGCAAACTAAGAATGCTGAGAATCATCTAAATACACTTCTCAGAAAAGTATAGCAGAACAGGGACGAAATGCGAAGAAACTGGACAGAACTCATAAAAGATAGAAGATGACGCTATTCCGTACCACAGCCTTTGCTGGAAAGAAGCGCTTCGGATCTGGAATATGATAGCCCGGAAGAAACGGCGGTCGGTAAGAAGCTTCTTCCTCGTCCCGCGGCGAATAAACGGGCTCAGCGTTGGTTTGAAGAGAGGGGGAACCCATAAATAAACAAGCATTTGTAGTTAAGCTAATCTCTTGATTATTTAAATTAATTCTGGTTTATAATAATGAATCGTTTGGGGAGGTGAGGGAGAAGTGGTCGACCTCACAAAGCCCGCAATAATTGGGAATTCTGGTGCATTGGCTTGCCGGTCGAACAGCTTATGTTAAGATGTTCCGAAGGGACAGATGAACAAAAGGCGGAGAGGTAAAGTCCACGCGCATGTGACGCGAATGGGATTTGTCAAATGACAGTTATACTCTTGCTTATTTCTACCGACGATAATCGCGGCGGTGGGCAACAAACGCACGGAACAGTTTGTCTGGTGCGTAAATTATGATTAGGGTCCGTTGATCGTGTTTTTCACGAATCATGAAGCAGGTTTGGGGGACGGGGATCGCTGGTTTCTACTTGACTTGGATCCATTATAGTGGCTGTGGCCACTCTGGATTTGAAGAGATTTTATTATTTTTAAATTCCTAAAAATGTGATTAAATATCAAATAGATGTAGTCATGAGTCAAAAAAATAGCTTGTATTATATTAGAGTCAATTTAAAGTCATTTATTGAATGGATTCAATATGACTTGAAATCTAATTATTTATATATAGAGATATATGTAAACAAATGAAATGTTATCTTATTTATAACTTTACTAATCATGTAGAATATCAATACAAATTATAGATTAACAAATATTTAAGAAAAACTTATTTTTATTGAGAATTAGATAATGAATGAGAAATAAAATTTTCACAAATCAAGGATAACGAACAAAAAAGAAAAAAAAAACTGCTACTAAAGATAATGCAATGAAAGAAAGAAGGAAAAACTCTCAATATAATGAACCTTACTTTTCTTTATATTCTCTAAATTATAATCTTAATATTAGACTTCATTAGAGTAATGCCCAAATTTAACAAGAATGTTTAATTAAAAAGTTAAAAACAAAGTACTTAATAATTAATTACATAGCTAAGATAGTTATAATTTTAAAAACTATTAGAATATAATAATTTTAAAAGTTAATCAATGCTTCATCTATCAAATAATGGTCAATTAAGACTTCATCTATGTTTCTTGAAGGGAGAACACATTAGCATCATGCATTTTCAAGTTGCAAAACTTGCTTAGATAGATTGGCCTTAAGCGTGAACATCGAAGGGTTCTGCATGAGGAACTCATCTTGAGGAGCTAGCCTCAAAGAACAAGCTTTCAAGAGCTAGTGTGCCATTTGCTCTTATTTTTCTAAAGTATCATAAAAATTGAATATTATTACCATGCACTTACATTCTAAAATCTATTTTTAATAAATCTATATATTTTTAACAATATAATAATATGTCATTTCTATTATTTTTAAAGCAACTAGCTATTAATAGAAATGTAAAATAATCATAATATGTAGAATGTCAAACTCTAGTTAAACTTAATATGAAATTTCAAGATAATAGTTTTAGATTAAAATAATAATCACAAATTTTATTAATGATGAATACTTTATAAACAGGAAGCGATTATAAGACAGCTCTAAATATATAAATTATTTAATATTAAGCTTTAGACTTAAACAATTACTCAAATCTATAATATCAACAAAACACATTTATCTAATATGTCATCCATGTAGTTATTTACTATTTAAATCATGCAATTATCTATAACATTTCACGTAGTTTTAGTATATAACACATGCAAATATCTATACCTTCTCATGCAATTAAAAATGTTTACTATGTGCAGTAGAATGTAATGGCTAATTGACAATTTTATAACAGATAGAATTTAAGTATATATTAGGTATATCTCAAAATAAAATTTAATGATTTATTCATTATTTTTATTGTGTTATCATGTAACTTTATGTGTTTAGGTGTCTATCTAATGCATTTAAAACTGAGAGTATTGAACATAGACTGAGTCAATCGTCATAAGGTCAACAAGTAAAATAACATAATAATAATAATAATGTGAAAAATAAAATAACATCTACATTAAGTTAGATATAAGATTATGATTAAAAAATAATCATATGCACATATAATAATAATAGTAGACATACATATTATGTTATATTTTTTATTATGAATTTTTTTACCTCTACATCTTATATGGTTCACCTCAACTCCTTAACTAGATAAACTCTCATCTTATTTTATAAGAATCTCTCAACTTTTGATATTGATTGGTCATCTTTTATCTTATAAGATTTTGTTTTATCTTTTATATGAATTAGGTTGTTATCATCCAATAGAGTTTTCTTTAATTTGCTTATTTGGACCAAACTATATTCATCTCATAAATCCTATGTAATGCCTAAAGAAGGCAAGGAGTGGACACCAGGTGATATCGCTAGAGAAAGGAATCATTGAGTAAAAAATAACTCTTATGTAAAGCTTTTATAAGTGTAAGAATGAATCATCCTATATTGATTATTGAGTAAAAATTCGTAATATATATATATATATTATCATTATTTTTAAATATTGAAGCACCTTTTGGGAGTAAATTTATATGAGATCTCATAAAAATCTTATTATTAAACATCTTTAGGTTGAAATAATTTTAAGATGAGTGACTATGTATGAAAGGTTCCTATGTAAAGGATAAAACTTACTCTGATTGGGGTGGAGCTACATAAGGAGATAATACTTTGATATAGTGAGATCAATATATCATAATTTAATATTAGATCTACTAGTATGATATGGTTCAAGGGTGAACCAAACAAAAATTAGTGCACTGATAACACTCAAAAGAGGGTAAGGAATGGATACTAGGTGATGCCTCAAGAGAAATAAACCATTATATAAAGAGTGGCCATTGTGAAAGGCTTCTAGGGTTGTAGAAATAAATCGTCTCTTAATTATTGAAGGGAGGATCTTGGTCTATATATATAATATCACAATCTTAAAAATATCATAGTACCATTTGAAAACAAACTTACATGGGATCCCAAGAAACTCTATATTTAAAATTATTGAGATTTAAGTAATTTTAGAATAAATAATCATTTAAAAAGGGCTCCTTAGTAAAAGGCAAAACCTACTAAGGTTAAGGTGGGTTTAAGGGAACAAAATGTCGATATAGTGAGATTAGAAAGTTATAGTTTCTCTCAAATACTTGGACAAGGCTATGTCATTACACTACTTGCATACAGTATATTTAAATATACAATTATCAACACATATCAATTCTTTACTTATTATAAAAGTTCATAACTGATTATATAGCACCATGCACCTACTCAACATCTAACACAAACACATTATGCTTAAAATGAGAAAAATAATATAAGTATAACATATGTAGTAATCCAACATAATAGCATGTTGTATAAAGACCTATGCATATATAGAAAGTTTCATAGGCCAACTATGAAATCAAAAGATACTTGTATTCAATTTTTGACTTCTTTTCTTTCTTGTGTTATAATCATACATAACATATCACAATTCTATTCTAAATTTTATGTACAAGATTTACAATATTTATTGTAACATTTGATATCTTTCATGATTACTAATTTATGATTTATATTCTTATGAACTTTAGACCCTAAAATATGAAGTTGTTTTTAAAGAAAAAGCTTACTAATCTTCACACCAATAGAATAAATCTTGATTTATTTTATCCTTTTATTTCTTTTGTCTTTCCTCTTCTTTCCTTTTTTTATGGTATCCTCCTTCTTTACAATCTAATTATTCTCAGATTTCCTTTAGAGAGCTATTTAAATTTTTTTTCTTATATCTTTTTTATTCATATTTTAAAAATCATGTCAATTTTTTTAAATAGAAAAAATATTTTCTTTTAACCTTTGTAAATTAGTAACAAAAGTAATATAAAAATCAACTATTTACAACTCATGAAAACATCAAGTTTCTCATATATTTTTTAAAATCACATGTATATAAATTATCAATAGTTTTAAATGTAATTTCTTCAAATAAATAAAATTGACAAGTTATTCTATTAGTGAATAATCATCTTCTATGACATATTATCATAAGTTAAATCTCATCTTTTTTTCTAATTTGATGTAGCGTCTCTTTTGACTTAAAAGTGTTAAATCAAAATATGTATGAGATAGTCGATAATAACTCAATAGTAAAAACATATAATATAATATTAAATAAGTAATTGTTTGATAACTATATGCATGATTTCTATTAACAATAATATAAACCAATAAAGATAGGTAATTTTCTTTTTATTTAGATTAATTTGAAACTTATTTTTTAAAAAAATCATATTAATTTTTTAACTTTTTTTTATCTTTGGCATATTTTAAAAATATTATTTTGGATAGCCTACTGATATCTTTTTAATAATACTTCTAGAGATATGTTATTCTAGATAATAAAATATTTATTTTTTAGAGACATAATATTTTAGATAACAAGTTAAATTTTATAAATAATTATCAAGCCTCTTATATTATATTACTTTATTATATTATTTTCAATTTTATTAATCATCTTTATATTAAATATATATATAATGATATATATTTAACATATAACTAAACAAATATGTAATAAGAAAAACATAGTAATATTTTATTACAATTGATAATGGCAAGTATCTCTTATATATTCTTTTTTCAAATAATATTAAAAGAAATATAATATTATTATATTCAAATAAATCATGTATCATATTAACATGTTATTACAAATTCACATAAAACAAATATCTTGTTTTGATATTTCACATATCAATTGTAATTTTTAACCTAACATTGTATATCATGTTAAATTAGATACATTAAGTACAGGTCCTAACTATCTCTCAAATTTGAATAGTTGTCACACTAAAGCTTAAATCTTTACTCTAAGTCTCAATTGCTACAGTACATAAGAGTTTTTTTCTTTAGTTTTGATTGTCTCTTATATAACTCATTTTCACATCTCTTGAATAAACTTTTACTTACTCTTTTTTTTCTCTACTAACTATGGCCAAATATTACACCCTTTAAATTTCTTAAAGCAAGCTCTTTAAGTCATAAGCAATATCTTATACTTATCCTTATGACTTTTCATATATCCAACACTTCAAATGTCTCTAAAAACTATATCTTCATATGGATGCCTTTCACCTTTTAACTTCTCATTTACTAAGGTTTTTTGTCAATTAAACTCACCCCCATGTTAGTTTTTGTAGTCATTTATTATTTTGAATTCTAATTTTCTATTAATCATATAAATGCGATAATCAAATTCATACTACGTATTTTGTTTATCTTACTTAAATTATATTCATTTTTTTCATATTATCATTACCTTATTATCGTACTATACAATAAGTCCTTGTAACTTATAACCAACGACAATTCATGCTTTGATATCTTAATAGTACTAATGTGATAAGTGTATCATATTATATTATTATTTTAGGCTATTTTTCATCTGTTGCTTTCACTTTGTACCCACTTCATTTTCTTATCATGCAATTATAAAGTACGATATATTTTCTTATACTGTATGATCTAATATTTTATAAACACCCTTTTAACTCATGGTCATATTCACACACTTTTCATGTTATATTTTTATTACTAGACATTGGGCTTTATATCTTTCATATTATATAATTTTGTATTGTATGTGTCTATATTTGCTCTTATATATTAATGGTCTAATACATTTACTAGACATTGGGCTTTATATCTTTCATATTATATAATTTTGTATTGTATGTGTCTATATTTGCTCTTATATATTAATGGTCTAATACATTTACTAGACATTGGGCTTTATATCTTTCATATTATATAATTTTGTATTGTATGTGTCTATATTTGCTCTTATATATTAATGGTCTAATACATTTGCATGATCATCTTGTATGATCATTAGCCCACTTTTGTATGTATTCATACTTGTCATACTTTTTTACCATATCTTATTTTATAACACTCTATGGTTGTACTGCATGATCAAGCCTTTATATTTAGACGACTTCAACCAATAATCAACTACATTATATAGTACTTGTATATTATCATAATTATATTTGTATGAAAATATCTCATCTTACGAACATGATCATCTCATTTATTCTCTTACTAAATTGCATTATATAATACTATATTATGTAGTGTATAATGGATTAAAATCTTAAAATATCCTTAACGCTTCTAAAAAAAATTATAAAATTTAAAATTTTTTTTAACCAAAATTATTATTTTATAAATTCTTTTTTCTTAAGATCATTAATCATTCTCTAAAATTCTTCTTTTTAATATTTCATAGTTTAAATTTATTAAAATTTATTAACACTACTTTTGGGATCTTACAATTCCTCCCTTTCTTAAGAATTTTTCATCAAATTCATATCAATCTCATAAAAGTCTTATAACATATTCTATACTATATAAAAAGATTTTAATCATTATTTTATCTTTGAAGTAATTTTCTTCACTTATTGTTTTAAGCAAAAAAGTTTTTACTTTAGATACAAAATTTTCATTTAGTTTGTCCAAGATAATGTTTACTTCTCATTCAAATAATTAGAGAGCTTTCAATTCAATCATACATTTTTATGAATAGTTCATGAATTCTCCTCTATCTTATTAATAACCTTAGCATTTCACCTTTGATTAAGTATGCTTATTAATTTCATTTAATAATTAGCAATTATTTCAATATATTCATGTACCAATTATATTTTAATTCAATAAATAACAATTGAACATGTATAAAAGTAATTCTTTTAAAGATCAATATTTCATCCTTAATTATAACTTTCATTCATATAATATAAAAAGAAATTATTTTTGTTCATCAAATATTTCTTAATATACATCACATATTTCTCTGATTAAATAGGATAAATTATTGTCATTTTTTTTAGAAATTTTGTTATCCTTGGATATCCCTTACTTCTATATACACTTCCTAATATAATGTCTTATTTTTTCACAAATATGGAACCTTTATCCTCCAATATTCCTTTTGATGGAGTTTTTCACAAATCTATCATGGAGGAACTTTTTATGTTTCATTCTTTAAAGATTAAATGTTCATCTCTTAAAATTGATTTTCTATTTTCAATTTTTATTTTGGCTAGTTTTTCAAATACCTTTGCCCATACTCTTACATAATATCCTATTTCTTTATAAGAACAATATTGTGTTCTTTTTTTCTAACATTCTCTTTGGTGCAACTTGTCACATATTTGACGTTGAGAATCTTTTCTTATTTCACTTGTAATAAGTGGGAACCTTACTCTATTTTGATCCCCTTACTTTTTTATAAATTCTGTAAATTAATTTTTTTTTTACTTTCTTCTCTCTTTTTTATTCTTCTAATTTGAATTCTCATTTCTCTAAGAGATTTATCTTGCACTTAGTTATTATTTAAGCTTAGCACATCTTTCACATATGGATTGAAATCTCCAAACTCCATATATGCACTTGAACCAATAAAAATCAAGATCTATGATACCACTCATGATCAAGAGCTTAATTCTAAGTTTATTAAATCAAAAGATTATGAAGAAAATCAAGCGATGCAACAAAATGACGAAAATCATCCTCATAACACCATATGCACTAAGAATCACTCGCATGGCCACATGTGGAAGCTTGCTATAGGCATGCTAGAGTGCTTGCTCATAAGTCACAAATCATGAGAGGAGGCTCAGACGCTCATATGGAAAGGCACAACACGTCGAATGCCCATATGTACCCAGCACAATACATGCAACCATGCAGAATCACGAATGTGTGCTACATGTGTGCATGCGTTGGGTACCTACCACATGTGCAATAAGTGAATCTACTTGCTGATGTAATCCAC
Organism: Vanilla planifolia; assembly: GCA_023846275.1. Lineage (NCBI taxonomy): Eukaryota > Viridiplantae > Streptophyta > Magnoliopsida > Asparagales > Orchidaceae > Vanilla > Vanilla planifolia. Next base: position 69,105,200 of record CM043865.1, on the reverse strand, counting down.
ATACTTATTCAGTTGGAAAAATACCCTCACACGTGAATAATGCCCATGACACCATCACTCATACAAGTAGATAAGCTCTTTGTAGTATAGAATTTGTGAAATTTTTTATTTTGATAAACAAATCACATGTTTCTTATAGAAATTTAAAAATTATATATTTGATAATAAAATATATTTTTATAAAACCTTTATATAAAAGAATTAAAATGATAAATAAAGTAATTCAGAATTTCATAAATTCATAACTTCTTAAAATAAATATTCTTATAAAATTTAATTTTGATGTGGCAAAAGTTCTCTTCTCAATATTGTTCTTCCTTAGTTCATCTTTATTTCTCACTCTTTAACTTTTGTTGTTGTAACTCTAAAAGGAAGATCTATTATTAAGGACATAGGACAAGAATACATCGTTGATAGATCAACTCGTGCGACATCTTCCTGTCATTTTTTTTGTAAAATTGATTCACATCATCTTTCAATACCACTTAAATTGGAAGAGATAACCATTAACTTTGTGTTATTTAGTTTACCGCAAGAACATAATGTTATTTTTAGAAATTATAGATTGTTTCACAAAATTGTCTCATTTTTAAGCTAACAAGAGAACAAATTAAGCATAAAACTTAGCTAAATCATATGTGATTCCAATCCTTAGATTATATGATAGTTATCTAAATTCATGTCACATTTTTAAATGAAGTTGATTAAGCATTTGTTTTATAATTGTTGATTATGGCCTTTCAACCATAAATTGATAATTAAGAGCTCCATTTAGATCTTAAATGATTTGTTAAGATTATACGTTCTAAGTTTTAAAGAAAATAAGAAAAGCCAAATGTTCTTAATCAGATATGTGTATAATGGTAACTTTCAAAGTAATACAGGTAACATCATATAAAAATCTTTTTAAGAAAATATTGGTCACCTTTATGCTAGCTGAAGAGAAAAGAGAAAATTTGGAACAAATAGCAATGGAGACGACAAAAAAGATGCACTTGGTTCATGAATAAATACAAACGGTTCAAGATTACTAAAATAATACTTTGATGTTGAAACAGAACAAGTAGTATTTTAAAAAGAAGATTGTATATCCTTAAAAATAAGTCATATAAAAAGTCTTTATGAATTTAGAAGGACAAAAAGCTCAAGCATAGATTTATTGAACATTTCCAAATCGTTGGAAGAGTCGAGCATAGTATGTGAATGACCTTCATGACTTTAACTTTTAGATATGCATAATGTTTTTTATGTTTCATTGTTAATGAAGTATATTTTTATTCAACCAAAATTTCCCTTGCATTGATGGAAGACCATAATCATAAAATAAAATACTTAGTTTAGATTTTGGTCAAATGTCTAAAATCTTTAGTGGTTTTTATTATATTGATTGTTTTCATGCTCAATTTTGATTATTTTTCAATTGTATTTAAATTGTTTTATTTTTTTTTATATTTTTATAGTAAAAAATAATAAAAAAAATTCAATCAAAACTACAAGGTAAAACTAACCAAAGCACTTCAAAAAGACCCAAACATCAATTGATTAAAGCCCAATTTCTTAGCGAATGACCAAACCAGAGATACGGGTGGAAACCCGAAGGCATGATCCCGAGCCAATAACTGTTCACCGGACCCTTCCGCGATTCAAAGCCTCGAAGAAATAGAGCAGCGGGGGATCGAAAGAACTCGAAGATGGGCGGAGTGGAAGAACAAAATAGGAAGAACGACCGAAGCAGCAACCGGAGGCACGGCTCAACGGGGTTCTTTCTGATGGTGGATTACCTATTCATCTTCGTATTCTTCTGCTTCTTATGTTACTTCCTCCTCCAGATGTGGCCGGGATCTATCCTGCCACCCACCTTTTGATTCAATTTCTCCCTCAAAATTCACACGGATCGATTCTGGTTTGGACATTTCCTCCTATTTTGTTTCGCTGATCGCGTTATTTCTAATGCCCTCTTATTTACCCTTGATTTCTGTTTCTATTGTACTTCTACATTTTGTCTTGCTCATCTCTCTCTTGACTGATTAGATGATTCTCTTTTGTATCGTTTGTGATGGGGATTTTTTTCCTGCAAAATAAGTTGATGTATTCGTTTTCATCTGTGCTATCCTTTTAGGCAATCATGAACAGGCTACAATTGTTAAGAAAAGCTTTATCCATATGTTAATCCAGAAGACTATAAAGAACATCCTTGTTTCTTTGGAAAGTTTCTGACGTTTGTGAGATATTTGAAATTCACAGAGTCGTAAATGTAGATACTGAAGGGTCTTCACTATATCTAATGTTTTTAACCTTGCAAATAAGGCTTTTCGCAATCATTGTGAAATTTTTATTTAATGATGGATCAAGTCGCTTCATTACCATTCTTCTTGTATCCTTGCCTTCTCGTGGCTTTCTTGTTTTGTCCTTCATTCTATTATTGCATGCATTGATAGGAGTTAGCACATTTTCTCTAAATTTTTTTAAAAGAAAAACATTTTTTATAGAAACTAAAAATCATGATGTATGTGTTTAGAAAAGAAAACTATTTACTAATTGATGCCACAAAAATAAATGAGATTATATCTTCGTCAATCAATGCAAACGAAGAAGTGAATGTTTCCTATGGAGCTTAAACACAATTGTTTAGAATGCGAAGGAAATGGCACAACATGACCCAATAAGGTGTCTTGAGTTGAATGTTGAACCTCAATGTCTTGATTGTTGATCAATTTGAAGAAGTAATGGTGTAGGCAGATTATAGGCAAAAATAGAGAAAGATTTTTATTAAGAAATACTTCAACAAGAGAGTTTGACAAAGGAAGTTTTATCTTATAAATCTCATGCTATGAAAATGCAAGGTGTTAAGGAGGTATGAAGGAATTGGAAAGGTCATTACATTTTGAAGGTCATCATGAAGTAAAAAATTTACATTCTAATGCATAAGATGGTGAGGAAATTTCTCAGACCAAGAAACCTTCTAAGAAAGATATAATGAAACTTATATATTAAAAAATCTCGTGAATTACTATTCTTTAAAATTCTAAGCAATAATAATAAGACAACTTGAGAAATCAAATAAAAAAGCCTTGAGGGAGAGGCTATGTGCCAATGGTGCCATATTTATCTAGAGCCAACTTCAGAAATTGAAAGACTTCAATGAGGGATTATATGCTAACAATGTCTTATAACAAAATGACAACTTAAGAAATCAAAAGAATAATAGTACCATAGTCACCAAGAGAAAATTAGGAAAAATCAAATAACAAAGTTTGCCGAGAGATGATTTAGTCATTAAGAGATAATTTAACAAACCAAATAGAAAAGAGTTTACAAAAAGGTTATTTCTCAATGGTGACCAAGAAAAAACTTGGGAAACCAAATCACAATAGCTCCAAGGAGAGGTTATGTTTCACTAATGCTTTGTTCATCAAGAGTCATCTTTGGAAATCAAAACGAAAAGACTTTGGGAAAGTTTATATGCCCATGTTTCCTTGGTTATTGAAGAACACATCATGAAAAAGTTGCGCATACAAGTCCAAGACAAGTCATGAAGGTTTATTGGAATTGAAGAAGGGATATCCACTAGATAACCTTTAGAGCTTTGCTTTTTGTTAATGGCTTGATGATGTATTAATTGAGGATTTATTACATCTTCATTAAACAATGAGGCTTGAGAAGCCCAATCTTTTTTTGTTTGATCCCCCTTGAGGATCTTACTGTAAAACCTGTGTGGCATTGCCACCTTTGATATAATGATATATCCTTTTCAAAAAAAAGAGAAGCCCAATCTTGAATTTTGTTTCGATTTTATGGATTGACAACCTTGGAGAAGATATAAGTTTCCTCAAGATATTTTCCTTGAAAAATTTGATAAAATCACTAGGGGATTACACTAAATGGCAAAACAATAATACAAATTATAACATATTGCACTTCATATCAAAGTTTTCATGCATGTTCTCTAAAAATGTTGTAAAAGTGCATTAATCTATAGTAGGTTTATACTTTATGAAGATCTTGAAAATATACTTTTTTGACAACTTCTAACTAATTTCACATCTAAATAAAGAATAAAACTACTAAAAATATATATCAATTTTTTTTATAATTTATAATTATATTAATTATAAATAATTAGATATTAAAAAATACCAATTATCAAGAACAAATAAATTATTCTCTTAAAATAATACAATAATTGATGATATATACAAGCATGTATGTATTGTTATATCATATTTGTTTCTCATACATTCATAAAATAGCAACATTCTAACATGCATTTTTTCTACTAAAAAAGAGGAGAATAAAAGACAATTTTGATTTCTCGAAATAACATTCATACAGTCTTTTATATAAAAAAAGGAAAGAATACTTTGTTCATTTTATTATATTGTTTTTTTCGTGAAGTTCTTCTTGACAATATATTATCAGATAGATTTTTTTCAACAATACCAAACATTTCGATATTTAAAACCAATTTATTCATTTTCAATTCTATCAAATCAACTCTAATCATTAAAATGATGTGAATATTTAACTTGCATCCCCTTTTTCATGAACTGGTGATCTTTGGCATCAATTTAAGCACTCTGTTTGATCTGCCTGATCGCAGAATGACAACAGGCCTATAAGTGAATTCTCAGAATTCATTTATACTAAACTACAGTCAATTAACAATTCTCCTTTGGCACAATCCTGAAGTGAATTTAATCTATAAGTGCTTGGATAACATTTTCAATTACCAGAAACTTGTTGTATGGAGCTCCAATTCATTTTGTAGTTGTTAGTCTCATACTTTTTGTTAATTTAATATATTTTTTATGAGAAAACAATTAGTTTATGCATTTATTCGAAATGCCAAAGGGAAGCAATGCAAGGAACCTTCGTTTGAAATATTCTGTTTTGTTTTGAAATGCCAAAGGGAAGTGATGCAAGGAACCTCCAAAATGATGAATAAACCAAGGTGGATATCAGTAATAAAATCCAAAAAGATTTGATGAAACATAGTTCTTTTGGTTTCTTGTGTTGAAATATCATTTATAAATAGGTATGTTTTGTAAGACAAATGTTAGATTAACAAATGTTGTAATATTAAGATGAATGAGCATACTCAAAAGAAGAACGTTAGAAATGAATGTTATTTCAAAGATTGTTATGATATTAGCTGAGGATTACCATCATAGATAAATTAAACATATTTGATATAGGTGGTACTAGAATTTCCTCTTATTATGATAGAATGAAAACCACAAAAAGACCACAAAAGGATATGGCAAAGTAATGATTGAAAAGATTGTGTGTGTTTGGATATTGGCAATGGTCAATCCCACTAAGATTGAAGTTTGTTATTGTATTGTACTAATATGTCAATGATGTGCTTGCCTTGTGGAAGCATAAGGCAAGTTGTACAGCTAGAGTAATGTAAATGCACAATGTTGTGCATTTGTTCAAGCTCAAACATTTGTCTTTTAAGGATTCATTTAGCATATTTTTGTTGAATGATCATACATGTTTGTGTAAATTGGTTGCAAAAGTTATCATTGGAAATTATTGTTGCAAATTATGTGTTTGATAATCTATTAATGAAAAATGTTATTTAAAAAATTTGTTATATAAATAATTATTTTGTAATTTGATTTTTGGTTAATATGAAATTAATAATTATATTTTGTGAGAATTATAATCATTTTTCTCCTACAATTGTGAGGAATAAGTACGATTTTGTTAAGTAGTGTGTCAAACAAACCCTCAATTGTTTCTAACGATTTCATGTTTATATATGTTATTCATCAGGAACATGAAGAATGTACCTAGCAGAGGTTGGTGAAGAAGCGTGGCCCTTTTTTGAGATCCATTTTTTAATCTTTTAAATACTTGGTGTATGGATTTAATGCACTTGTCTTTCGGCTTTTATGATTTTTAGAAGTAGATCTTTTTTAATATGAAAAATAGAAATTTGTTTGTCCAGTATAGTATTCTTTGGTTGAGCATGTATTATGCTTTTAATTTTTAAACATGATTTTCTTCATTCTTTTCGAAATGTATAAAGTGCTGCTGGATATGTTAATGATTAATATTTTCATATAAGGTCAATTCGTTTAATTTGTCATAACTATAAATGGGTACTGAAACAGTTTTCATTTTGGTGTTTAGTCATTGTAAAAAGGAAATGAGATGCCATTTAATTCAATTCTCTTGTTTTTGTCCTAGAATTGATGAAGTAATACTTCTTTCCTCTACATTAAAGGCCAGTTGTGCACCAACGATTGCCACAATGTGTAGAACGATGGAGACTCGTTCTGATATGTCAAAGCTAGTTCTCTTGTTTTCTTTCATTTGTTTAATTATTCAAACATATCATAGAAAAGGATACTTATCAAGCAAACTACCATGCACCATTCTAAAAATATTGTTTGTCTACAAAGTTTGCCTTGTAGTATTCTTTTTACCAACTAAAGATGCTTAGGGTTTTATGAGATAATTATTGTGATTGCTTAAGAGATGCTGTCGTGATCAATTATGTTAAAAATGGCTGATTTGGACTGATTTAATCGCATTTAATGTTTCTATAAATTCTTCTCTAAAACAAAGAAAAAGTGGTATGACTTTTCGTCTTGGTTTTCTTTGTTTCAACATGGGAGGAGTAATTTAACAAATTTCATCAAAATCCATTGAAATTAAGGCTTTGAGGGATAGACAAATGATCAATTAATTTTGACCAATATCAATCAAAATAGACCAATCCTTCCAAGCTTGGCTGAAAATAGATTTGTATTAGTGGTTTAAACCCTAAATCAAAACATCATAACAATGATAGTAAAAGACATTGAGCAAAATATCAAGGGGTCATAAATCTATGGTGAATTTTGAAAATTTATTTACTTGGAAGGATTAAGCATAGAAGAAGTCTAATGAGAAGGTGGAAGTCTAATCTCATGAAAGACGTGGACCAACTTATTTTAGATGATGAACATTTCTCTTCTATGTTTTATTCATTTTAAGGTATTAAGATACACTTAATTATATATTATAAATTTGATATAATAATTCTTAATAGTCATCAGTCATACATTGACTAAAACTCTTCTTGAAATGTGTCAAATTGTCACATGGTCAAACCCAAGAAGCATAACTACAAATGGAATTGAGTAAACAAATCAAAGATGTGAGAAATAATAGGTTAATTCATTCCCAAATATATTTGGAAGATCAAAACACAAGAGAATAACTTCTAGTCTTTTTATAGATTTGCACATGGAAGTCATGAATAATAGATGCTTGATGATGAGCATTGTCTCTCTTCCATTTCATACTCACGAGCTTAAAGCTCTTGTCATACAATTAAAGGTATTATGTCACAACTAAGCATATATTATGATAGTGATATAGTAAATCTTAATAGTTATGAGACATACATTGGCTAAACCTCTTCTTTGTATTTTGTTAGATTTCCACTTAGTCAAACTCAAAGTGCATGGTTATCAATAATTAATTGACACCAACAAAGAAATTACACATAGGCTTCATCCAAATTTGTTGGCAAATAATAACCAAAAAAGTCAAAAAAAACCGATGAGAAGGTAGCACACATCAATGAAATAGTATACTGAGTGAATTCCCCTTTAAGGTCCTATTATATTCTTATTGTTAAGTGCAACCATCATAAGCATGAATTCCAATGATAAAAATTTTAAAAAATGAGCTATATGCAAGAACAAATTGAAAGCCCATATTATGGATGTATATCCTCAAATCTAAATTATGGTGAGAAATCAATACATTATACCATTATATATAAAAAAATATAGGTAAAGCATACAAATTTGGCCCATAAAAATTGAAGACTCAGAGAATTTAAGCTCCAAATTAAGACTAATGCAAAACATTGTTGAGGTATTTGCAAAGAAATTTGTCGAAGCATCACTTCTCAAGTCGTCTTATTTCTCGAATTGAGAGATCCATGAATCGGGATCCTGATGTATATAGATACAAATGGTCCAATGGGACTAACAATTTCCAGGAACATTTGGAACATTTCGTTTCTGAACAGAAGACGTGACATGAGCGTAAAAAAGGTTCAAAAATGAGTTTTATTTCGATAAGGGCTAAAAACCAGAACAAAAGCGAAGAAAGGAACCGAAGGGAAGAAAGCGAGTGGATCTGCGAATTCCTTATCCAAAGTAAAAAAATCGAACTAATAGTATAGAAATGTTCCACATTGTGATCCATAACGCCAATTGGCTCCAAAAGAAAACACAAAAACTTAGCATATACATCCACATTGAACTTGCATTTTATGCAGGTTTGAACAATTGGAACTAAAACTTCGTGCTAACAACTTGAATTGAAGGACTAAAAACATCGGAATAAGGGCAAAACAAAAACACACTTCTTCCTTAGACAATAATGTAAGCTCATAAAACTATGTCCCACATTCAAGTAGCACCTCGCACAAGGAGAGCAATGCATACCTCTAGCTCACGTATAACCCTAATGAAGAGGCCGAATTCTAATTTTATCAGGAAATTCAGGATGATCGGTCTGGATCTAATGCTCGCAGCATTTTTGCTGCCAGAATCAAATTCATCGCGAATGCGACACCAGAAGAAACAAAGAGTCGCGAACTTCGATCGAGAAATCTAAGGTTATTAATCGAGCGGGGTACCTTTCGGACTGCGACGCCAACTCTTGAGCCGCGATGAGGAGGACGACGGTGCGGCTGGAGGCTAGAAAAGCTTGAGACGCTGGGCACACGATCCTTCGCTCGAAGATCTACCAGGCGAGGCGCTACTCGCTTCAGCTCCCGGCAGCGGGCGAGAGAGCAGTCGCCTTCTCGTAGATACGGAGAACTATAGGCAGTTATTCTTCAGCTGCAAGCCTTGGCCTTTCCGTTCCATTTTGAAGTTCCATATTATTTTAATATTTATAAGAACTTTTTTAAATTTTAAAACTCATTTTTAAAAAATCATTTCATAAAAATATGCAGCATGTTAAAAGGATCAAAATGCATTAGTATTTTTCAAGGTAATTTTGTTAATTTTTTTTTATTTTCTTATCAATAAATAATATACTTATACCACAATTAACATGACCCTATCACAAATAATGACAAATAAAAGATAATTAATTGCATAAAAATAACAAAACCAAATAAGAAATGATTGAACTCACAAAGGAATTTTTATTTATTTCAATCAGTTTGTTTAATAATAGTTTATCAAAGAATGCCTTATTTAGAATTAAAAGATGTCGAAATTCTATAATTTTTAAGTTCACATAAAATATATTTTTAAATATTTTAAAAATATTTGAAGGAAATGTCTTTTCAAAAACGATCGTTATCGTCGAAGATAACCCAATTGACCCGTAAACGAAAGAAACTTGAAGAGAAGGTTTACTCAAATTTTAACATATGTCGAGAGTTTTTGCTCACTCGCCGACGTTTATATTTCTTTAAGAGGTGTTATAATACCAGAGAAAAACGTTCATAGGGCAGCATTCCTGTGGGCGGCAACTGAGGTTGATCATCATTCTTGTCTTCCCCCTCTCAATTCCTTCTTGTTTTTATTTGATACTTGTTGTCATTATGCAAGATGAGATGGACATTTCAACCACACTTTTTTCCAATGTTTTGAGTATTTTCTTTTCAAAGTTTCTTGAAAAACAAACTCAATATATATATATAATCTTTTTTATTACAACACATCTCTTACTCAAAAGCATCTTTTATTATAAAGATTGACATACTAATAGTTATATAATGATTCAAAAACTAACATTATTTTTTTGTAAATAAAAAAATAATATGATCAATAAAATAATGAAGGAGGGAGTAAGTTGATAACAAAAATAAAAAAAGATGATTAGAAATGTGTAAGAATTGTTGTTGAGAGACATTTATGCTATAACTCATAAAAAATATTTTTAATTTTGTTTTAATCTAAAAAATGTTATATATTTATTATATAATTTTTATACTTTTTAATTTATATATATAAATATTTTTTACATTTTTTTTCCCTGAATATCACATGATGACTACTCCTCACCTTCTTGAAATATTATAATATCATATTTAATAGATTTTACATATTAAAAAATAGTTAATAATGTTTGACGTGTTGTGATTGTCCTTTATTTTTGTGAAGATGATGGACTAACATCATATTATGGAGTTGTTGTATCTATAAGTATTTTATTGTATTTTATAATATTTTATATTAATTATATATTTTGTCTCAAATTAATCCAAAAATTGTTAATGTAATTATAAGTTTATTTCAATCATTAAGGTCATCCCAAATCAATTTCTAAGATTTTTTTGAGGTCAATTAAAGTATGTAATGTGGCCTTAGCACTCACAACTATATGTGCTTGTTGCCCACACATTTGTTGCCCTTGTGAGCAAAATTGGCAAGTAGGTGTCAAGGATGTTATACTAGTGCATCAATTGTGAAATTGACATGCATAAATAGTAAATTTATAGTAAAAATGTTTTTGAAATATTTGTGAGGAAGTGCAAGGGAAGGTGAGAAAGATGCTTGATATACAATAAAAGAATTTTTTATGATAGATTTGGAGATCCACGGCATATGTCACATTTCTTATAAGGAATATTTGAGAGATTGATGTTATTTAAAGTGTATTCCAGCATAATTATTCTCCAAAACTAACAACATTTAGGACAAAGGTGTTGTTAATTGATAGATGTATTTTTAGTTGTTATCTTGTTAATTATAATGTCTTTTTTTAATTCTTTTTAATATCATTTTTCTTATCTCTTTTTTGTATCATGGTTTATTTGAATATAATTTTTATACATAATTTTTTGCTTTTTAATCAATCTTTTTGTCCTAAAACAAACCTTTACAACAAATTATGTAATATTTTGTATTCACTTAAAGTTTTAGTATTTATAGGCACATCTTGTATTCACTTAAAAATTTTTTACTTTTTTTTATAAACTTTCTTCTGATTTTTGGCATGAATAATTTAATTGAAATCTCAAAACTATTTTACATCACTTGTTGCATTTGAATTCATAAATTTAGGTGATTTTAATATTTGCATGTGCATTGTATTGAAATTAAGGTAAAAATTAAATTGTAATATAAATTGTTTAGAATTTAATTCATTTTTTTAAAAAAGTTAATTTATTTAAAAAAGTAACCTAAATTAGTCTAAAATTTTTAAAAAATGATTAATTTTATATTTATTTATTAAGATAAAAATAATTGATTTTAAATATAAATTATCTATATCTAATTATTAAATTATATTAACTTAATTTTTTTAAAAAACTAAAATAATAAAAAATATATATTAAATGGAACAAGAATTAGTGTGATTTAAAGTAAATCAATTTGATAGTCATTCATTCAATTTACAAGCTCTATATTGCATCGCTATCTCTCTCTCTCTCTCTCTCTTTGAAACCACTTCACGTTAGCTTACTATCATCCTCGTGTATGTAGTTAATGTTCTTAAAAGAACAAAATTTCAAAGACTTGGAAAGAATAAACATCCAAATTACATATATAGTCAAAGATTAAAAATAATCTACACATAAATGAAAAAAGTCCTTAATGCATAATTGTATGACCTTTTCTTCTACTCTTAAAATACAAGTTATCATCTTGCATTCACCATGTACAAAAATGTTATAAAGAACTTTGGAACTAGTACTCTTTTCTTGTTACGCAAGAAAAAAATATTAAAATTGAAGAGAAAAAAGTTTGCCAAATCCACAAAAGAATTGAAAATTTATAATATCCTCCAAAAGGTTTCTTTGTTATATCCTAGCCATTTGTGTGAGATGTCTGGGAGGAAAAAGGCCATGGTTAGAGATGATAACTAGCCAAGTTTTTTTGATTTTAACTTAGTTTAGAATAATTTTTTTTCTAGATCAATCTCAACTAGAAAATCCTTAATTTTGAGTTAAACTTGAACTAGTTGACTTCATGTCTATTTATAACCAACAATAATTTGATGTGCTGAGACTCAAATACAAAACCTTTAAATTAAAATATCCATCACAAATCCAACTAAGTACTTATTACCATTAATATATAAATATTTATTTTTCTTAAAATAGTTCAATGTCAAATGAATTATTTGAAAGGATAATGTAAACTTGGATTAAGCAAAAGGAAACTTAAGCTTGGCTTAAATTAATATTCATGCTAAGAATTTTGTCTTCTGATTTATTCCACTTTGATTGATTAGAATTAAAATTCAATGGTTTCAAAGCAATTTTTTAATTTTTGGTGAAATTAGCATAGCATATACATTAGCAAAATCAGGAGCTGATGATGGTAAGGGAAGATCAACCATAATGAGGCTATTAAAGGTAAGATAAGAGAAAGAGAGAAATGGTAATGCCAACAAATAAGAGACCAACAAGTTAAGCTTGAATTACTAGAAAGGTGTACGATAGCTAAAGTGCAATCAAAACATGAATAATACGTGAAGGATCTTAAACAGAGTTCCCATAACGAGTTTCTACATAATTATGTTCATTAATCTATAGAAATAATATTAATTATTTTTCAAAGCTTTATTAGATATTATTGGATGTTTGATGATGGTAATGCAAAGATAACTACATGAATGGTAATGTAAAGGAAAATATTTTGGATACCTGGAAATGCATGGAAGGAACTAAGAACGTGGTGTAAAAGAACTTGTCATTTGTATCAAGTCAGGTTCTTTTATTTAAAATTCCACTAAAGATGAGACTTTCAACCTATTTGTATAGAATTCATTAGAAGAAAATTCCTTATCTTAAAATCTAAAATTTGGAATTTTAGATGCTCCATTAAGATTTCAAGGTTGGTATGAAGAATCTTAAACAAGCTACTACTTTTTCTAAAACAACTACATAGTCTTAATATTTAGCTAGCCTCAAAATGTCCTCACTACCCTAATGACGACTCCTTAGACCATTATTTTGCTCATTATGATCTAGCAAATAAGTTATGGCCTTTCTTTGCCAATGTATTAGCAATTTAGTAAGTGAAGTCATGTAACATTCAAGACTTACTTAAAAATTGGTGATAGTAGATTATTAGAAGCTTAATAAGGCATGAAGTATTTTAGATTTTTTCACTATTAATATATTGAAGAATTTGGAAGGCTAGGAATCTTAAAATGTATGAGGATACTAGTCAATCATATATGATCATTATTAATAATGTTATCAACACTTGTTATAACATATTCAAATATTTTTCTCTACAACAAACTATACAAGAGGACAAGCTCTTATTCACCTATTCAAACAAATAAGATTTAGAACATGTGAATTAATAAACTAAAGATTGTCACCTACTAGCAAGTGAAGCTTAATATCTCTACTAGTTGCAAGAAGGAGAGATCTATAATTGGAGGAATCATTTAGGATTGTGAAGGTACTATAATAAAAGTTTTTACATTTTTAGTTGGCCAATGCTTGGTTATAGAAGCAACTATGCTTGCTATCATCAAAGATTTGGAATTGTGTAAAAGCAATAACATTACTATGGTGGTGTTCAAGCTTGATTGTATCATATTACTTAAAATGATCCAAAGGAGTCTAAACTCACATTAAAAACTTGCTGAAAGTGTTTAGGAACCTAAGCTTGAAAGAAACAATTTTGATGAAATGACAATTCATTTCTAAAGAGGGTAATAAAGTAGCTAAAAAATTGCAAAAATGGCTAATCAATCAGATATTACACAAACATGAAATTTTTATGATATTCCATTTTATTATAGGGTCTTAATGAACATGAAAAGCTAACCTTCCTTACATTTGAACATCAATGTACAAAGTATGATCATTTGAATGACTATCATTATTTTAAGATGATTGAGCCATAAGTGGAACTATTCACATTGGTGAATCTCAGACTTGAATGACTATCATTTTGTTCTTTATGAAGCAAGGCTAACACATTTCAGATTCTACGTTCATCGTCATTAGACCATCATCTCACCCTGTTGATCAGACAAATACATTTACATATAACATGTTGGATAACAGACACATCAGATTGTTACAATATACAATGGCTTCTCGATGACAAAACTCGTAGACATATTATTTAGCTTGTTTCCTCCTCAGTTTAAGCCAATTATTGATTTGTTATGCTGTGAAGCTAGGTTAGTATTATCTACTTTTTGCACCCATTATCACTAAACAAATTGCCCACCTCATGGATTAAATTAATAAGTTCAAATATAATAGATTTGGCATGATCACACTAATATATTTCTGCACTCAAATTCATCATACTATTACGATCACCAAGCTAGGATAATGCTTCATGCCTTCCTAAGCAGTTCAAATTAAAATAATTACACACTCCATGTTGGTGCATTGTAACTATGTGAGAACGTTATGTCCGTGACATTGTATATGCTCAAGTTTGATTGTATTTTTTTGCATATCATAATATATAGATATGTTTCATGATTAAAAAGAAAAAAAAAGGGTGCGTAAAAATATTTCTCAACAAAGACAGACTAGCTTTCATTCCAGTTAAATTAATAGGAGTTGTCCATTGAGTAAGTGTGAATTCACTTCTATATTTTATTCATAAATATACATCTAGCCCTTTATGAGGAAACTTTGGGGAGTAATTTGATAATTTTTGTTTATGTATGCACATAAACACATAACATGTGTTTGTTTTGCAAAACACAAGAGCTAATAGTTTATAATGTTAGCACTGATATATTTGATTGCTAAACTTAAACTTTTTTATAGCTTGCCTTATTAGTTGTCTTTAAATTTGATATAAAATTTTATGCTTGATTTTTTTAATAAATGGAGAAGCATTACACCTCCACTTGTGTCTTGGGATGGCTATGTGTGTAGAATTATTGCTACCCAACCTTGTCTAAAAAATGGATTGATCCTACTTAAGAGGGTCAAGTTGCAATGTTGTCAAATGTAGACTGTTTGTAACTAATGAAGACATCAACAATGATGGTGATGTCACAGAGGTAACTTACAAGATACTCAACTGCTTTCAATTCTTTATCCTTGTTCCAATAGATGAAGCAAAAGCATGTGACAATCTTTAGCATATGAAATAGTTTTGATAACCATTAATCCTCCTATTTGGGTTGACTCAATATCCTAGTTTGTGACAGAATGATGAAATTTGAATTTCATTTAGTTAGCTTAAACCAACTACCGAATGCATACAACCATATATAATTACTCACTCAAGATGGCGATAAACATTTTTGAATCTTCGTTATATTATGCTAACAATCTAGTTCTAACATTCCTAAATGTTACATCTCGCACATTTGGTTAGCTCAAGGCATGATCTTATTGATTGGATTCCTTTTTTCTTTAACTTTTTTAATTGAAAGTTGAATGATTCTTTAAATTTTGGATAATTTGCAAATTTGAATTTTGAATATTAAAATATAAATTTAGCTATTTAAATCCTTATAATTTGTATAGTTAAGTTAAATTTTGATCCCAATAGTTGGATTGTGTGATGCCTTAGGTTTAGAGGTTGGAATTGGCTTTGGATTAGTGAGGTGGTGGATAGCATTTTGGGTTTAGTTAAGCCTTGTTAAATGCTTTTGCTTGAGCTTTTGCCAAACCCTAATCATGATTTTAACTGAAAAGGCCAAACCTGAGACAAGGAGTACCAAAAGGAGAGCTTTTTTTGAGCAAGAGGAGGAGGAAGCAATCTCAAGATTTTAAAGAAGAAGTAGATTCTTTTAAGGAAGACCTCTAAATAGTTAAGATGGGATGAACCTCAAGATTGTGCAACTAATCTTAGATAAACTAATTATAACACAATCAATTATATTATAAACAAATGCTTGTGGCTATTATGGATTCATGATTATGCTATGATTGATATGCTTCTCTCATAAGAAACTTGTTGATAATGTGAAATAAATGACTTAATCAAAGCTATATGGATTTGTTTTGAAGCATGATCAAATTATTTCTTGATTGATTCCTTCATGATGTTAGTAATAATCATTGAATGTCCTTTGTTTCTTATTAACTAAGAAGTTAGTATTAGTGTTTTAGGTTAATTGATTGATTTTAATGATATCTAGTGCTTACTTTTGAGTTCTATGCAAAACCATGAGATTTGTGAATAAAATTTGTTTAGCATGATCTTTTACCACAATTATAATGTTTCCAAATTATATAAAGCATGATGTTGTTGTTTGGCTATGTTTATTTGGCATGAAAGTAATGAATAAAATCCAATATTTAAAATGAAGATATGATGTGGATAAGTTTACTCTTTGAGAAAACCCTTGAATTTAAAATTTACATGAAGCATGTATGGTTTCTTTCCATTTTTCTTGGATATCTTACTATATAAGTAAAATCTACATAAAATTCTTATTTTTTGTAATGTAATTGTTATGCTTATTAAATCAAACTCTTAGCTCAAACAAGATCACCTGAATTTTAATTTGTATTATGACTTGAAGATGAGAACTTGTACTAGTATATATGAAATCATGGATAGATAGTTAAGAACAAATTCAACTATGCTATTTAATGTATACTATGATAACTACGATAAAAACCTAGAACTTAGCTAAAATATAAGAATTTCTTATGGTCAAGAATTGCTTTACCTTGGTTTTGCTTGAGAAGCTAGAAACATGGCTTGGTTAAGTTATGGAGAGGCTCAACTTGGACATTAAATAAACTTAGATAGCTTCTAAGGTGAGGTGAAGTTCTCAATTTCTTGTTGAAGAATCTAATAGGGCTTAGTTGTAGGCCTTAGAAGAAGGATAAGTTAGTTGAGGATTTGATTAGAGTAGGTTTTGGCAAAGTGTAATTTAAGTAAAGTTAGTATAAGATTAAAAACTAATATCATGAATTTGAGATAAACTTCTAGATAAGGATTATTCTTTTATTAAAGTCTCTTGAGTGAACCTTTGGAAATGATATATTTGGAATGTGTGAGGTTCAATAGCATGAGGAAAATAGGTTATGCGTTAGGTTAGATTTTGGGTAAATCCTAAATTAAGTTAAGACTAATTGTGGTTAGGCTTTAAGTCTTTTTATATTAAAAAATCCTAAGATATATATATGATTAGATTAAGATAAACAATACTTATAGATGTTGTGTTGTTGAGCCTTAGCTATGCTATTCTGTTTGATGATAAAAAACTTTAAATATCTCTAATAAATTTGATTGAGTGATTTTTTATATTAATGAGAGACGTCAAATAAGAAGATGAGCAAATATCAGATACCATGAATATCGTCTTAGAGTTTGATTAGAGATCTTGAGGAAACTTTTGTAACATTAAAACTATAAATAATAATTATATTTTATATTATTTTGAATTATTTGAAATTTTGAAGAATTGTGTGATTTTTTTAAAAATTATTTAATTTCATCTAAAAATTGTACATCTTTAGAAAATGGGGAACAAGCCTTGAGAAAGGTGAATGTAAATTATAAAATTTCAAATTATTGTAAATGATATAATATAAATTTCATGCAATTTAAATTTAAATCAATCATATAAGAGAAGGTCAAAGTTATAAGAAGATTATGATTATAAATAACTTTAAAGGAGAAAAATATTAAATTATTAGAAAATCTTAAAAATTTTAAAAAATTATAAAAAATATTATAAAAAAGAATATTTTTTATTTGAAGTATTTTAATACTATTTTGATGAAACTTTGGCACATTTAGTAGGTCATACTTATCGAAAAAGATATTATTAAATAATTAAAGAAATAAAATAATTTTTTAAAAAATAATTATGAAACTTATAAAGTGATAAAGTTTTATGATTAATTTATTTAAAAATTTTAGAAGGTCATTTATATTAAAGGATTTAAGAAATTAAAATTAACATTAAGGGTTTAATTAAAAATTAAATATTTATTTAATTTTTTATTTTTCTTGTCTAAATCTAAATCTAATAGAATTGATGATTGAATCTTTGGAAATGGACATTAATAGCCATGAAAATAGTGGAGGATTGTAAAAAAAATTAAAATGGAGGTAGCCTTCATTATATTGAAATTTGATTTTGTCAATATAGGAAAACTATAGGACTAAAGAATGATTAGAAATACAAGTGATACAGACTTAAAGCTATAAAATGGGAGTTTTTGTATTGGAAGGAGACTTTTATATTTTTCATTAAAAAATTAGAAGGATTGGGCTCTTGTGTAAGAAATGAGGCAACTTGCATTATTAAGTTTTTTTGAAATCCCAAGATTGTGACTTTTTTATTGGAATATTTTATAAGGTAGAATTAAGATGAGAAAAAAACTTTGAGCTTGGTAAAGCTCTTAAGAGATCTTACTCATAACTATTCAATTGTAGGTGTAGCCACTACATTGATTTTTAGGCAAGTAATTTTAAATGTTATAATGCATTGGCATGATGTTTGATAAAATGCAAGTTAATAATTCTTAATTTGTAGTTAAATTGCAAATCAACATTTTGCCAACATTTGATTCTTTATTTGGATGTTAATTTATATGCAATATACTTCTCACATGCTTGTTTTTTTATTTTCTTGCAAATTTTATTATATAACATTACATGTTTAGTATAGAAAAAATTTTCATGTAAGTATTAACATTTGGGATAGTGAAAACTCATAAATAACTTTTATCTTAGAAAATTTGAAAGGAATGAAGATAATTATAGGAATAAGATTAAAGAGCATTCAACGTGAGATCCTTATAGGTTTAAAATGAATTGACCTATTATGCTAACCTGATGATGATATTATAAGACATGAAATTAAAAAAGGGATCAAAAGACAATTAAAGTGAAAAAAACTATAAAAAATAGTTAAAAAGTCTTTTTAAAGAAATTCTATTTCATATGCATATATATATATATATATATATATATATATATATATATATATATATATATATATATATATCTTTGCTTCTTTTAATTTATTTACTTCTTATGATGATATTGTCCAAGCATTCAACATGACCTAAAAGCTTTTATTGACTTGCTTGTATTAAGTAAATTGCCAACTTAGTATTGATTTGCTCAGCCTTTTTTATGGCATTAACAACTTTTAGATCATATTGATACATATCATAGGTGTAATGACCAACATTTTATTATGTCAAACAATATTTATAACTTAGATGCTTACTAGAGAATTTTACAAAACATGACATAACGATATGATTTTTATGTCTCAAAAAATATGTCTATCAAAGTACATCATAATTTCATTGTGAATATATTTTCAAAAAGAACACGTCGTGTGGAATCTAAAAGTATGTTTATTTTAATTTTTGAAAGCTATTTAGAATTTTTATAATTATTAAAATCAATGAGATAAATATCATTTATTAAATAATTTATCATTTTAAATTTCTATTATTTATTTATAACCCACATTTTCTCTCTCACTCTTATAACCTTAATTTCGTCTGTCTCCTTAACCCAACTCTTGACTTTCTTTGGGAAATGTTTCACAAATTAATTTCCTCGTGAATTTGAGAAAGCAAAAAAGAGGGAAATAACGAGGAAAGGATGTTGAGTGAATTCTAATGACCTAATCAATTGAAATTTTTGTTTGGTTAGCTCAGCAAATCAAAGAGACGAGCATAAACGAAGGATCTGATAATCTTCAACAGTGACGATGTGCTTAATTTTTGAATTTGTTACTTTGTGTGAGTATTTTAAACCTTTTAAGAATTTGTGGTTCTTCAATTTTTGGATTAGTAGAGATTCAAAGACCATAGGTGACATGAGTAAAACCCTTTGATGCAATTGGCTGGTTAAATCAAGTAGAAGAGAAAAGATGCTCAGAATTTATTCATCGAATCTCACTATTTGTAGATGTATTATAGAAGTAACTATCATAGCTAAAAAGAAAGATAAAAAAGAAGTTTTATGGAGCTATGTTATTAAGAAATAAGGAAAAGAAAATTTGCTTAATCACTCTTATTATGAATTACAATAATAAGAAGAGGTAAATCATGTGCTCTCTAATTTTTATGTTATGATTTTTGAGTTTCATTTCGTTATATCATAAATAAATTATAATAATTATGACATAAAGATTTGATACAAAAATATGAAATAATTTATTTAATCATTACGAGGTTTATGTGGATTTTTAGGGAGAAGATCTACAATAGTTGGCTGTAAGTCACGATAAGAAGAAAAAAAATTAATGTTAAAGTAGTCTCTCAGGATCCAGATAAATAAACTTAATAAAATTATAATACAAATAGTGAATTCTTTATACAATTATTTTATTAAGATTTTTTATATGAGCTATCATTTCTTTTATATTTTGTACAATGATAATTTAATATAAGTAGCATGACATATCATATACAAGTATTTATATTCATTTATGAATAATTTTGTATAGTAAATTTTGTACATTATTGCATGCCTATAATAAAAGGGTAAATTAAATGATATATGTATATATATGTGTTAATAATTGAGAATAATTGATTTATAGATGAAAATCCTTATATGATTTGTTAAAGATAGAGAAAAAAGAAAGTGAATAAAAGGATTTTAGTTTTAAGCTTAATATCATATGAAAAATAAGTAATATTAAAATATATGTTTCTCCTTAGCTTTATCCTATAATGCCACTTATTATATGATCTAATGGCTAGCATTTACTATGTTATCTGGTGGTACTAGTATCTTTAACTTAAACCTTGATTATTGAGCTACTATATGATTAGGAGCTACCACTTACTATATGATCTAACAATTAAGGTGTATCATGATGGTGTATATATAAGTCACTTAATGTGTGATCTAGTAACTATCACTTACTATGTGATCTACTTGTATTAATATCATCATATAAGACCTCGATAATTGAGCTTTCTATTATGTGATCAAAAATTACTACTTGCTATGTGATTTGATGGTTGACATCTATAGTGAAAATGTATATATATATTACTTGCTATGTGATATGATAGTTATTACTTGCTATGTGATTTGGCTATATTGGTACCATTAGCATCAAATCTCAATGATTTAGCTTCCAATTCTCTAATCAAGAGTCATTATTTGTTGTGTGACATGGTAGTTAAGGTATATATATATATATATGTGTGTGTGTGTGTGTGTGTGTGTGTGTATGTGTGTTGCTTACTGTGTGATCTAGCAGTTATCGTTTGTTGTGTGATCCAGTAGTAGATATGATGAAATATCATAAGCTTTAATATTGAGATTTTGAGGATGAGTCATTAAAGAAAAATCAAGATTTTACAAATTAAAAAGAATGATTGAATAAAAAATAAGAAAAACAAAGGTCATACCAACTTTGATAAACAAATTTACATGTATATAAATTATTTATAAGAAAAGAAAAAGAGATTTAAAAATCTTCACATTCTAAAGATTACATATTATAATGTATTTTATATTACATCTTAAAATTTTTGCATTATAAGCTTATAGAGTTGTACGAATATAATTCACAATTCTTTTAAAGTTATATATCACTGTGCTTGAGATAATGTGTATGTTACTTAATATTCAATTTCATACTAATTTATTTATATTATCAGTTTATCTACTGAGTTGTTATACTCACTCTCCTATTTATATTATAAGACATGACACAGGTTCACATTAAGTGAAGATATTTAGAAGTACAATAGTAAGAATTAAGAACTAAAAACTAATTTCTTTATAAATAATGATAATACTATGGATTTTATATTGAATCTTATATATGAATTTTTTAGAGACTATGGGATGTGATTTTTTTGTGATAATACGATTTTGTTATGATGATATAGTATTTGTCATAATGTTATAGATTTTATCATGATGATAAGATTTTATAGTGGTATTATATTTTATTGATGATATATTTAGTTGATATAGATTATTATTGATATATAATTGATAAAATAACTATATTTATATTAGAAATTGATAGTTTCTAAGAGAGATTTTTTTTATTTATTTTTTGATATCTAAATCTCTCGTAAGTAAAAAATTTGAATTGTTAGAGGATTAGGAGATAATTAATCATCATTTCTCATATGGGTAAGCATTTTAGGTCTTCTTAACACTTCAATTTTATTTATTTATCAAATGTTTCCTATTAAAGAGAAATTAAGATTTAATAGATAAACGGGGTGTGATAAGATGGTATCAAAGAAGTTACATCTTAGGGAAGGTCTTTTTCTTTATAAAAAAATATTGCATTTAATTTAAATTTTTAGTAATATTGATGCAAAGGTTTGTTTGATCCAAGAAAAGGATTTAATCAAAGCCTTAAAAAGAAAAATGGCTCATGAAAGAGAAGTAGACACAAATTGTTTGACCAAAGTGCCCCAAGCATTTTGATTATGAGCATTTCTCTCATAGAATAATATAAGAATAGATAGATAGATATGTAGATCAATTTCATAGAGTACACCCACCTATTATTTTAGGAGGATATGATCCTATAGTAGTTAAGAGTTTGTTCAAATAAATAAACAAAATTTTCAATGACATAGCTTGTCATAATCATAAAAGGTTACCACTTGTGATGATAAAAGTAGGAGCAATAGATTTATAGTGAGAGTCTTATCATTAACTCAAATTTAAAGAATAACCTATACATGAAATCTCTTGGAAAGAATTTAAGGAAGAGTTTAAAAACTAATGCATTCTTTATTTAGTGAGAGAGAAAATGAGAAAAAAATTAGTTTCATTGACACAAGGAAATATTTGTCACTGATTCTGAACAAATATTTTCATCACTACCTCAACTTGCTGCTGATCTGGTCAGTCATGAGGAGTAGAGGTGTTTTTGGTTTTATCAAGGATTGAATATTTCTATTAGATCAACATTTATTTTCTTTTAGACTTTTGATTATTTTGAATTAATGAAGTAGGAAAGGACAATTAAATAAGAATTATTAATTTTAGATGTTCAAAAAGAAAATAGAAAAAAGAAAGATAAATCTATTAGGGTTAAAAATATAACTTTCTTTAAGAAAGGTTGCAAAGAGAAAGAAGTGATAGATGATTTGATTGGTTTGGATAAAGAAAGCAAGTATATAATACAACGGGTGGTCAAACAAATTCAACATTCTATGAGAAAACATCTTAATACACTGAATGTGGCAAATTTCACATGGGTACTTATTGGTTTAGTTAAGAAAATAAAAAAAATTTCTTGTGAAAAATTGGGTAACTTGGTTAGAGATTTTTCTCAACCTAAATCAGGGACAAAAACTACATCAATATCTCAATCGTTTACTCGAGGATCTGGTAGAGGAGGTTTTGGTAAAGGAATAAGTGGTGGCTCTAAGCTAGGCTTTAGAAATGTAGACTGTAAGCAATCTACTAAAGAGGGAGACAACCTTGTGTATATGTAGTTTCACAACAAGATCTGACTCATACTATAGATGTGATCTCATGTATTTTATCGTTTCAACAATTTTTAGTTATTGTATTATTTAATTGTAGAGCATCCTATTCATTTTTATCTCAATATATGCTTGATGTATTATCGATTGAATCATAAGTATTGAATAATCATCTATTAGTAAAGCTTATCGATTGAAGTGAATTTAGAGTTAATGCTGTGTTTTTGAGAAAATTATGATTAAAAGAAAATAATTTCATACTAAATTATTAGATTTATTTATAAAAGAATTTAATGTCATCCTGGGATGGATTAGTTATGTAGACATCAAGTCTTTATTGATTATGTTTGAAAAGGTGAAATTGTGAGCTTCTAATGGAGAAAAAGTTAGTCATTTTGATAAAGGAAGAGATATATCTCTCATCTCTACATTGAAGGCACAAACATTTTTAGTAAGGGATTAAGAAGCATTGTTAGTTTTCATCTTAACCTTGAGCTCTAAAGGTGGAAATCCTTAAAAGATAATTATTACATGTGATATCTAGATGTATTTCTAAAAGAATTTTAAAGGCTTCTTCCTAATAGAAAAAACTAGTGAAGAGCATACTTAACATCTCTATACTATTTTATAGGCTCTAAGGAATAATTAGCCATTTGCTAAATTTTCAAAATATGAGTTTTGGTTATCACAGATCTTATTTTTAAGGCATGCAGTAAGCATAGAAAGAATTTTAATAGATCCTCAAAAGATAACTGTAATTGTTAAATGTCCTAGACCTTCAAATGTGTTAAAGATTAGGAGTTTCTTAGGTTTAGTACGCAATTATAAAAAATTTGCAAGAGGATTCTCATCGCTAGTAGCACAGTTGACAAAATTATCTCAAAAGGTAGTGAAGTTTATATGAGATTTAGATTGTGTAGAAAGTTTTCAAACTCTAAAAAAATTAACATCATCTCCAATTTTAGCTTTACTTGAAGGTTTGGAAGGATATTAAATTTTTGGTGATGCTTCATACCAGAGCTTAGGATGTGTAGTAATGTAATTTAAGAAGGTTATAGTTTGTGCTTCTGAACAATTGAAATCACATTAAATAAATTAAACAATTGAAACCAAATTAAAGAAATTATCTCATCTATAACACGGAACTTGAGACAATTGTATTTGCTCTCAAAATGTAGTGAAAGGATCCTATAGGATAACGTGTGAGGTATTTACTGACCATCAGGGTTTAAAATATATTTTTACTTAAATAAAATAAAATTTAAGACAGGAGATTGCTTAAATTTATAAAAGATTATGATCTTGAAATATCTTGTCATCTTGGAATGACAAATATTGTTACTGATGCATAAAATAAGAAGTATAAATTTAATTTGATAATAGCTCAGCCTGATAAAAGACAAATATTATTTGAAATTAATAGACTACAACTAGAAAAAAAAGTGAAACAAAATATACTATTATTACACAATTATTTATTAGGTCAAATTAGCTTAACTCTATCAAGAATGACAAAATTAATACATGAAGCATGTAAAAACTTCATTCAAAAAGTTAAAGAAAATGGAACATCTATTTTTGCACTTAACATAGGTGGTGATTCTGTTTCTAAGATTGATTATGTATCCCTGAAGATAATTAATTGAGATAGATTTTATTAAAAGAAGTTCATAATTCTCATTATTTTATTCACCCAAGAAGTAATAAAATATATCAAGAATTTAAGCAAACATATTGGTAGCTTGGATTGAAATGAGACGTTACAGCTCGGGTCTAGAAATGTATTGTTTGCCAACAACAAAAAAAATAAATAATAAAGACTTAGTTGCTTGCAACAACTTTTGTTAATTCCTGAATGAAAATGGGAAAGCACCACGATGGACTTTGTTGTGGGTTTACCTAGATCTCTTACTGGATATGATGCGATATGGGTCATGGTTGATTGTTTGACTAAATTAGCCCATTTTTTTGGTAATTTGAACCATGTATTTAGTATACAAGTTAGCTTAAATTTATGTACAATAGATTATAAAACTTCATGGGATGCCCAAGCTAATTATCTCTAAAAAAGATCCAAAATTTGTCTTTTACTTTTGGAGGATAGTACACAAAGCCTTTGGAACCTAGTTGAATTTTAGTACAACTTTTTACCCTCAAACAAATGGACAATCTGTAAGAACAATCAAGATTTTAGAAGATTTACTTTAATTATGTATATTTGCTTTGAAATAATTAGGAAAGTCACTTATCTTTAATTAAATTTGTATATAATAATAGTTTTTAATCATGTATTAGAATGCCTCCTTATGAGGTTCTACATGAAAACAATATCAATCAGCTTTATGTTGGTTCAAGGGTACTAAAAAATAATTGACAAGACTAGAGTTTATTAAAAAGGCTATTAAAAAAATAAAGATGATAAAAAAATTAAAACTATTGAATATAAACAAAAGAAGTATTTTAAAAAAATAATAAAATATTGAGTTTTAAGAGGGCAGGTATGTCTTTATTAAAGTCAGTCTTATAAAAAGGGTGACCTATTTTGGTATTTCAAGAAAACTGAGAACCAAATATGTTATCCTTTTTAGATAATTGAATGAGTAGGCCTAGTTACTTATAGGTTGGCCTTGACTTCATAATTAATGAAAATTCATGATGTTTTTCACATATCATAAAGTATGATTCAACAAATTGGCAAATTCGACTAGATATGACATATTTAGAGGATCCTATTCATATACTAGAATGAAAAAATAGAGTGTTAAGAAATAAAATGATTCTCATGATCAAAGTTTTAATGAAAAAATCAAACTAAAAGATAAGGGACTTGGGAAGTTGAAGCTGATCAATACCCAAAACTCTTTTAAATTTTGGGACAAAATTTTTATAAGGTGAGAAGATTATAATGACCCATATTTTATGACTTTAATATTATATATAACTTAGCTGCTCACTAAAAACATTTATAGAATAGGATATAACAATATGATTTTTATGTATTGAAAAATGTGTCTAATAAAGTACATCAACGCTTGATTGTGAATATTTTTTCAAAAAGAGAATGTCATAAGAAATCTACAAGTATATTTATTACAATTTTTGAAAACTATTTATAATTTTTGTAGATTATTGAAAGAAATAAGATAAATATTAATTATAAAATAATTTACTATTTTAAATTTCTATTATATATACATATAAACCCCAATTTGTTCTCTCACTCTTATGACCCTAATTTCCCACGTCTCCTTGACTAAAAATTCAGCTTCCTTTGGGAAATTCTTAGTGGAAGAATTGCTCAGTGAATTCTTTAGATGAAAGAGGGAAATCATGAGGAAAGCATGTCGAGAAAATTTAGATGTCCTAATCAATTGAAATTTTCAAAGAGATGGATGAAATTGAAGGATTCAGTGATCTTCAATGGCCACAGTAAGTTTAATCTTAGAATTTGTTATTTCGTGTAAATATTCCAAAAACCTTAAGCATTTGTGTTTCTTTAATTTTTGGATTAGTCAAGATTAATTTTAACCTTAATTGAGCCACGTCATGGGAAGGATCATGTGTATACGAGATTTAAAGATCATTGGTGACATAGGTTAGTCCCTTTGATGTAATTAACAAATTAAGTAAGGTAGAAGAGAAGAAATACTCAAAATGTATTTAGCTAAGTCTCATCGTTTATACATGTATTGTAGAAGTTACTATTGCAGCCAAAAAAGGAAATAAAAAGAAACTTTTGTGGGGTTATATTATTATGGAATAAGAAAAAGAAACTTTGCTCAATCATTCTTATTGTGAATTGTAGTAGTAAGAAGAGGAAAATTTTGTACTCTCTAATTTTCATGTTATAATTTTTTAGTTTTATTTAGTTATATAATATATAAATTATAGTAATCATGAGGTAAAAATTTGAAATAAAAATATAAAATACTTTATTAAATTATTATAAGATTTATATGAAGTTTTAAGGAGAATATCCATATTATTTGGTTGTGAGTCACAACAAGAACAAAAAGAAGAATTAACATCGAAATAGTTACCGATGATCCAGATAGATAAATTTAAAAAAATTGTAATGTAAATAGTAAATTCTTTATACAATTGCTTTGTTGAGATTTTTAATATGAACATTGTTTCTTTTATGTTATTTATACTGATAATTTAATATAAGTAGCATAGTATGTGTAAGTATTTACATTAATTTATGATTAATGTTATATAGTAGATTTTGTACATTTTTACATGCTTATAATAAAGTGATAAATTAAATGATATGTGTACATATATTTGTTAATAATTAAGAATGAGTGATTTATAGATAAAAATTCTTATATAAAAGAATTTTTGTTTTAAGCTCAATATCATATGAAAAATAAGTAATGTTAAAAAATATGTCACTTGTAGTCTTATCCTATAATACCTTTTACTATATGATCTGACTGTTATCGCTTGTTATGTGATATGATGATACTGGTACTATTAGCATCAGGTCTCGATCTTTGAGTTACCTACTGCGTGATCAAGAGCTACTTATTGTTGAGTGATCTAGCAATTGAGGTCTATAGTGATGTTGTATATATATGTCATTTGTTGTGTGATCTAATATTTATCATTTATTGTATGATTTGATAGTATTGGTATCATTAACATTAGACTTTGATGATTAAGTTATCTATTGTGTGATCAGGAGCTACTACTTATTATATGATCTAACAGTTGAGATTTATAGTGATGATATCTATATGTCACTCGCTGTGTGATCTAATAGTATTGGCACAATTAGTTTCATACCTTGATGATTTAGCTTTCTACTGTGTGATCAGAAGCCGTCATTTATTATGTGATGTGATAATTAAGATCTATATTGATTATATATATATATATATATTGCTTGTTGTATGATCTAGCAGTCATCACTTGTTATGTGATTTCGCGATGAATATGATTAGAAAACATGAGATATAATATTAAGATTTTGAGGATAATAGCCATTAAAGAAAAACTAAGATATTTATAAATTGAAAAGAAAGACTGAATGAAAAATAAGAACTATGGTTATACCAACTTCAATAAAAAAATTTGCATGTAAATATTTTTACAAATTATTTGTAAGAAAAAAAAATATATTTGAAAATTATCATATTCTAAAGATTAAAAGTTAAAACATATTTTATATTACATCTCAGAATTTATGTTATATGCTTACAGAGTTGTAGGAATATAATTCTCAATTCTCTTAATGTCATATATATTATCACAGTGTTTAATATCAAGTGTATATTATTTAATATTCAATTTCATGCCATTTTATTTATGTTATAAGTTTATCTATTGAATCATTATACTTATTCTCCCATTTACATTATAGGATATGACACAAATTCACACTGAGTAAGGATATTTAGAAATATAAGAGTAAGATTTGAGAAATAAAAGCAAGTTACTTTACAAATAATAATAGTAATATAGATTTTGTTGTGAACTTCTCTATATATGGATTTTTTGGAGACTCTATGAAGTGAATTTTTTGTAATAATATAATTTTATTATGATAATATAGTGTTTGTCATAATGTTATAGGTTTTTTGTGATGATATAATTTTATAGTGATATTGTATTTTAGTGATGATATATCTGATCGATATAAATTATTGTTAATGTATAGTTGATAAAACAATTATATATATATATATATATATATATATTTAAAAAATGATAATTTCTAAGAAAGATTTTGTTTATTTTTTTTAAAAATCTAAATCTCATGTGAGTCAAAAGTTTGAATTATTAGAGGATTAGGAGATTGTTAATCATCATCTTACCTTGGTAAGTATTTTAGGTCATTTTAACACTTTAATTTTATTTATTTCTCAAATATTTTTAATTAGAGATGAATTAAGAGTTAATAAACATATGTGATGTGATTATAAGAGCTAATGGGATAAGAAATATAGAGACGAATGAGCCAAACATGTTTCAAATATATTGTTTTAAATAACATGCATTGTGGTCACACCATTTATAATATATGTGATGCTACTATGACAATATGAATTAGTATAAGAATCTTAACATAATAGTCTTTTAATCATGTTAAGCATTTATTTAAACTTTCTTATATGTTTTAGGAACTTTGTGATTTCATTCAATTTAGTATAATGTTAATTTTGTTGCAATTTTAAGGAAAAGTTTTGATCACCTCATTGTAAAATAAAAGCTATGATAAATATTTTTAAAAGAAAGTTGACTTATTTATTTTAAAGTAAGAAATTTTATACTATAAGAGATAATGCTAAAACGAGATTTTTTTTACTTAAAGAATTTTTATATTAGTCTATTTTATATTCATATAAATTTTTTTACTTCAAATTTATGTTGTTATTCATATATATTAAATAGTTTTTTAAAAAAGGTTTGAAAATTTTGACATTGTCAAAGGCAAATGTCATATTGGGTAATCAAATAAGAAGAAATCACTCTATACAAAGATAAAACCTAATTGAATCAGAATAATTCTTCATGAGAAATACTACAAAGTTATGCTTAGCCCATATACAATAAAAAAGGTAAAAATTATAATACAATTAGTCATACAATTACTCTCTTTAATCATTTTTAATGTTATAAAGTTTTTAAAAGATCAAAGATAAGAAAAATATTCATATTATACTCATTTTCATCATCATTGATGGTGTAATTTTCTACCAAACATATCAAAAAGTTTTGAGGTGCATTTTCAATAAATGACACGTATCGTCACAATCTAAAGAACTATTACCATTTCAATTAGGTTTTCAATGTATTATGATGTATACTAATTTTTTTCCTTATTATTAATGTAACAAGTGATTCTGCCAAACCTTATGAATAGTTTCAAGCATCTTACTTTCCATTCATTGTCGTATTTCACAATTTTTGTAAAAGCTTAATTTGTCTGGCTTGATCGTATAAGCCAAAATAAAAGCTTGAAATCATCATTTATAGTTAAATAAATTATTTTTATAGCTGCATTCACTCAAATAAAAAAAATAAATGAAAGGTTGAATTAATTAAATATATTATCTACTTGAGATAACGCCAATTAGCGATGGCTTATTACAATTTAGTATGCTACCCAATAAGGACCTGTTTGTTAAAAACTGCAGACGTCCGATCGAAAGCGCTTTGCCATTTGGCAGTGATCGATGACCTGCATTCCAAGTTAACAGGTGTTTCCAAAAAGATTTAATAAAAAAATAAAATGATTTAAAAATGGAAATATTTTTCACAAAAATTCTCACCGTTAACTTTGAAGTCATTTGAAATATGGCCGTTTGGTTCATTACTTAAGAAGCTCTATTAGATATTATTATTTTTGATAATTTTTTAATTATTTTTTTTTTCAATTTCACAATATTTATCTTTAAAATATATTTTGAATTAATATTTTTATTAGATACTTTTATGACAAAGAGGACAAGCCAAACCAAGGTAAATTTAAACTGAGAGCCCTTCTCTACCCAACTACCCAATACCCAATAGTTTGGAAACCATGGGGTCTACTACCCCATCTATCCTAATATAAACAATATATGATGCTTTGTTTTTGGTAATTATTTTTTAAAATTTAAAAAAATATTAAAAAAATATGTGAAATTAATTTTCTTAATTATTTTATTTGTACAAATGTTTTTTTTTTTGGACAACTTCTTCCATTTTTTTTATATTTTATATTTTATGCTCAAGATTGATTTGTTAATTATCTTGAAATAATAACATTAGGTATTTTTATATTTTTGTATATGATAAATCAACAAAAACATAAGATTAATATAAAATTTTCTTATTGAATTAGATTATATTTTATCTTTCAAGACAAGGGTGCCTTATTATCTTGACCATTACAAATGTATTATAATGAAGTTAGAAAGTAATGAGGTATGTAAGTTAGAAGGTGCAACCAAAACGTAATAACGATCAATTAGTAAGTGATATTATAAATAATTTTACTATATAAAAACAACAAAAATGTGTTTGGCATAACTTTTAAAAAGTGTTTTTATCCTAATGTGCTTAATTTAAATGATGTCAAATACCTTAATGAAGACCATAAGTACGTCTTTATCTTATTATTTTAATGCCTTAATAATAGTATTTATATTTAACAATATGTAATTATTATTTTTTAATTTATATTTTTATCTAAAGAGTAAACTAATAGTTCGATAATTTTTTTGAAGTAAACATCTCTCGCCGTCCAATTATCACACTCGGGACTTCTCATTCGCATCAACAATACCTTTGAAATTATTTTTAAAATCACTTTAATATTCAATAATATTTTTAAAATTATTTTGTTTAATTATTTTAATATTTACCAACAATGCCAACTTATTTGCAATTATCATTTAAATTTTGAGATTAAAATAAAATAAAAAATTATCAATATAAAAAATTAAAAAAAAAGTGCAAAATTTGAGAAAAGGTAACAGGCCAAGCAAACTAAAAAAAAAAATAAGTTCATCCTTCAAAAAATATTTTAAAAAAAGCTTTTTTAAAAAGATTTTTATAAGAATAAAATTATAAAAATATTTTTAGTAAATTTTGTGTTATTAAATTTAAGAAAAAAAATATTTTAAAAAAATGATACTAAACAAAACACAAGTATTTAAGTCAGCATTGGATGAGAACAAAAGGGAAATTGCTTTTAATTGCAAGGCTGTCTAATCCCATATGGTAAACTTAGTCTTTGATATTACCCATCAAATTAACTAATTTTAAGTTGGATAATTCATTCCTTTATCATTTAGGGAATCAATTAATTATGATTCGAGTTTATAATTTACTTTTTTGTTTATTATTGACAATTAAATCAACAAAAAGTTAGCCACAATTTAAGTAATTAAAATGTTAGCTATTTGTTTTGATTTGTTATTTTTTTTCTAATTAGGTAAAAAATTGTTCTAAATTAAGATTATAAAGTTAAATGGTAGTACTATTTTTAAGAACTATTATTCCTTCAAAATGGTTTCTATCTATAAAGGTCAACAATAACATTTGTCAAAATGACAATACCTCTCATGAATTCAATTTTTAAGGCTTTATGATGTTCAACCTCCATGTGTGAAAACAATAATAAAAAAAGTTAGCAATTTGGCATAACATGGATGCAATAAAAGAAAAAAATGCATATAATGAAAACAAATGTGCTAAGAGGGCATTGAGAAGCCATGACAATTCCATAAAAACTAATATATTTGCATTATACAATAAAATAAGATAACATTTCAATTAAGATTGTTAGATTGTATAAAAATAAAAAAATTGGTGATGATGATGATAATAATAATAACAATTAATAATAATAAATGCAAAGGATATATTGTTCTATGCTAAGTTAAAGTTTTTAATTTACTTAATTCATCATATGCATATGAGAAAAATCTCTTATTCTAAACTTATATAAACATGTAGAGATAAAAACACACAAAAACTCCAAAACATTTGCTTTTAGGGGAAGTTAAAGCACATTTGGTGTTGGCACATGATACATTGAAGATAAGGAAGAATTTGATTTAGAAAATTGTTTGAAAAAGCTAAAACTTTGAGTGCAAAATAATGCTAAGCAACAATGGATTTGATTCACATTTCAAGCAATGAAAACAAAAGTAAAAATACAAAAACAATAAATTATATCAAGTCTTTGTATGTCATTCTACTCTTATTCAAATCAACTTATATCTAACCACTATAAACTAAATCTTGCATCTAACCCCAATACAACTAGCTATGGACTTGTCCTTTCCTTTCTTAGTATATTTTTTATAGTTGGTGGAGAAATCATTACAAAGGATGTCTTTTCTTTAAAGGCTAAGATATAACCTTACTAATCTTGAGTCTTTCTTCTTGGACTACATCTTAACCCCAAACATGAGTAATTTGGAAGATTAAAACTCAAGTAAATATGGATCTTTGCAATAGCATAAATCCAACTACTCAAGTTTTTGTGTTTGAGACTCAACCTCTCCCTTGGGCTTTTTGTGATTAAAACCCAAACCTTCACAACTTCTCACAATAAGAAAAACCATAAAGTCTCTTCCTCACATCACATATTACAAAAATCCTACAATTGATAATAAATTTCTCTTAATATGAGTGAATGCAAATGAAATATCTTTAAAGATTTTGAAGCAAAATGCTTCCTTTGAGTTTCTATAGTACTTCTAACAATGAATGCAACAAGTTATGTAGTTGTTGATGTTGAAAAAAAGAACATGAAATTGTTAAATGAATGTGCAAGAAGATTAATTGCATAGAATGAATAATTATATTTTCATTAAATATTGTATCTAAGGGTTATTTATAGAAGAACAAAGTTTGTTTGGATTCCCTAGAATTAATCTAGGTATTCCAAGTATCAAAGATCTATTAAACAAGCTTAAGAATTCCCCAAATATTTTTTAACACTTAAGAATAACTAATTAAAAAATTTATCAAAGCAAATAATCAAATTCATTAACTATTAACTAATGCTTATGAACTAGATATGTTGTACATATATTAAGACATATCATATATAAGCCTTAGATTTAGGCTAAATAAATCTATTGTAATATCTTAGACTTCTTAATGAGATATTGTCTAATTCATAATAAATTTTATGTCTTTTTTTAAAAGACATCTCTATATTTAAAAATCATGATACTTATGTAAAGACCAAGACCTCCTTTTTAGTATTGGATTAGGTGTAATTCATTTTTATACCCTAAGAAGCCTTGCATAGGCACTACTAATTATCTGATTATTCTTTTCTTAGGACATCACCTTACGTCCACTCCTTACACAAGGTGTCACATGCTTACCAACTTTAATTTTCTTTATCCTTAAAACATGTTAAACTAGTAAAGATGTCAGCTTTGACACTAAATTATGGCATCTTACTCTCATTATACTAAGATATTATTTCTTTAAGTCACCCTATCCTGACTTAAGTATTTTTTATTTTTTTTAAATAGTTTTATTCTCTTGGTCACTCATCCCAATACTAATCTTATAATGACACATTTAACTATGAAATTCACATATGATTTAAGTACATTTTTATCCTAAAAAGTGCCTCACCTTTAAAAACTTATAACTTTACACATAAAACCTCATAGTCTTATAATAACCAATGTGGAACTATACCTCTTGATTCTTATCTTTCATATTTCATGGTCTAGTTTAAGTTATCATTCTTCATCATCTGATCCATATGTTGTCTCTTAGGCCTAACCCCAACATTAAGGTAGGAGTAAGGCTAGTTTTAATATCATATTGTAACATCCTAGTCTTCTTAGGAAGATATTATCTCACTTATAATTAGATTTTGTCTATTTTTCTAAAAAGACATCTCTATATTTTAATATCATTGTATCTTATATAAAAAGTTGGATCTCTCTCTTAATAGATCATGTGAGATAATTCATACTTGCACCTTTAATATCCTTGCACAAGAGTCACTCCTTATTTTTTAATTCATCTCTTGAGACATTACCCTACATCCACTCTTTGTCCTCTTTTATTTTACATTTGTGAAACAAGATGTGTTGTACATAAATAACATATCATATAATATTTTTGGGTTGACACACCTTGTTCAACTTCTATTTTATATATCATACGTTATAAAGGACATATTGTACACCACACTTAAAATTTTAGATTTTAAAAAGATTTTTAATTGATTTTAAGAGTGCATGCAAAATCATACTTTTTGACTTATCATCATTCATGCAAATTTGTTTGGAGAAGTTATGTCTTCTCTTGCGAGTTTCATGGATATTTTCTTAACTTTATCTTTAATTTTTTTTTGCAAGAGTAGTGTCTTCTCAATAGCAAATATATTCTTGAGCCCCTTCTTTGAGTAATCACTTAAATACTTCTTGAGCTTCACTTGAGCTTTGCTTGTGCTTCACTTTAGCTTACTGAATAAATCTTCAAGTAACCTTAATGTTTTCTTAGATTACCAAGCTTTTTTATATTTTGTTATACCAAATAATCTTATTAATAACTAACTTAATCGTTTTATTATTATTAAAATATAATATTGAGCTATTATGCTCATGTGGTTAACACATTACACAGCACTCTAAAATTTTCTTATAAATAATTTATTATATTTTTAATAATATGAATATAAATCTAAATATTTTGAAGAATAAGATTGATATTTTAAACTTTGAATAGGAATGATCAAAATATTAAATTTTATTTCTTTTTTAAAGATCATGTTAGTTTTGCAAAACTATGTCAATTTTAAATTAAGCAAATTTTTTAGAAAAACTTTTCAAGAAAAATTCAATAGTGTTTTGATTGTAATTTTTAAAAGTGTAATTATTTTGTTTCAAACTTTTATAATAAAAAAGTCAAGTAATCATTTTAGTAATTGTGAATTTTGATAACTTCTACAAATTTAAGCCATAACTCAAATTGTATAATGATAAAACAAACAAAGGAGGGAGATGATGTGGTGAGTAAACTTGAAAAGAGAATTTAAGTGTAGAAGATAAAAAAAAGTATTAGGCTATGGCGAAGAAAAATTGAGAGGAAAAGAGGAAATGAGAATTTGAGGGAATATAAGAGGAAGGAAGAGAAGTTGGTTTTACGAGTTTGGATGAAGAAAAGGCATGGGAGAAGAAAATTCATGAGAGAAATGGAGAGGGAAAAGAGTTAATGTTGTTGGTTCTATAAGGGATATAAGATAAGTTGTTGTTTGTGAATTGAAGGAAGAGAATTATAGTTGAATTGCTAAAATCAAGAAACAAAAAATTGAATAGATGTTTTAGTAAGAAATCAAATGGGAGTGACACTTCTTTTGAATGTGCGTGAGTGCATAGGTGCAATGCTTCAAGCAAATGGGTGTGCCACTTTTCATTAACAAGCATATGGTTATGCAGTTGACTACATGTGATTGTTCATGGGGTGGGTGAGCATGCATAGGCAACTGCACACAAAGACAAGTAGCATGAGTGGATTTTGTGCATGAACATGCATGAAGGTAAATAGGCTAAGCAGGTCCAGCATGAGAATACACATGGAGGTGAGAAGGCCAAGTGGATGTAATGCGATTGCTATAATAACCAATAGTGATAAAAAAGAGAAACTAAATTCAAATAAGACAAAAATAAAAGAAATGCGAGTTGTTTGGAATTATATGGATGGAAAGTGAGAGTGCAAGGAGTGTACAGAGGTGAAATAAACATGAAAAGTAGGAGTTGAGAAAGATAAAAAGTTACCAAATTAAATCTAATATTAATTATCAAGCCATCCATAATTAAGGTACTAATTAAGATTGAACAAATTGAATTTGCAACCAACCAAGAACTCAGTTTTTATTTTAGAATTTTATTTATTTATAAAGCTTTGCATCATAAAAATAAATACAAGGCCTTTAAAAATTTTTAGTTATTTCTATGCATGTTTATTTTTTTATTATTATATAAAGTAAAAAAAATTAAAATTTTTAATTATTATTTGTTTTGATTTGTGATCCAAAACACTAAATTGTAATTCACATCCTCAATCACTTGATATCAAAGTTTGCCTTGATCTAGCTATAAAAGTTCCTTTTGTCCATCCTTTTTTAACATGTTATTTACCATCCATGTTTCCTCAAGCTGATTTCCCTAGCTTTTGCAGACATTCCTTAACATAATGTCCCAATCCTTCACAAGTAAAATAATTAATACCCTTCTTGCTACATTTTCCTTTATTATAAATTAGCACATATCAAGCATTATGAAAATGTTGTAATTTTAATCCTTGTACTTGTACTTCGAAACCCTGTTGCAATCATCTTAAATTATCATCCTCCTAATGAAGAAGATGTCACTTTCCTTTTATGAGCAGCTCTTCTTACCTCAATGGTTACTTAATTATGCTTTATCCTTCTTATTACCTCTAGACTTCAATACAAAGTAAATTCCATTAGAGTCATCACATTTCTTAAGGATTATTTTAGACCTTTCTTGGATAAGTAGCATCATCATTTTTCTATGACCAATAATTATAGTGTGTCTTACTAGTCATAAAAACATCTACTCATATCCTATGATTGTCAATCCTCTCTAATAATATCTTGCTAAATCATCTTTAATATTCTCCTTAGCCAACTTTGGAATGTATCATTCTAAAAATACTTGATGGAATTCTCTCCAAGAAAACTTAAGAATTAGCTCATTTCCAATATAAGATTCTTCATTGTCCCATCTATGAATGAGCAACAATATATAAATCTAAAACTTCCACTGGGATTCTCTTGTGGTCATCGTATGTCAAACCATCAATTAGCATTTCAATATTTCTAAACAATCATTTGCTTGAAATAGATCTACCATGTCTCCTAAATTTGGTGGTTGAAATCTTAAGATTTGCTCCATTAAATGATTAGCTTGATTAGTTATTGTGCTCTTTTTATGTTCAATTGGCACATCTCTCTTGGATTACATTCTTGACCTTCTATTATTTAAGCTATTCATTTTTTTGTATATGGTTTGGTCCCTAAATGTCATTCTATAATTATCATACATTCCACATTTTAATATTTAAAATTGGCATGATTTTATAACAAGTGTAAAAGTTATAGAATTCACCAAAACCTCCTTCTTCATTGAATCATATATAGTTCCACTTTATAGTGTTATATTTATATAATTATTTTGTTATTATCATTATATATTTATTGTTATTATTATTTTTGGATATATCATATACCTACATCTTAGTGGTAGATAGCTTAATCTAGTGATGAACTAAATTGTTAGAAATAGTTAAACATATCATACATATATTTAACATATTGTATGTCCCCTCGTGTCCTTGATATCTCTTAACAGACCATTCAACCCAATGAAGGATTGGACTATTTGTGCAAGGCAATATATTATGCATTAGTTTTGGATATACCATACATTATCCTTAGTTTTACTCGACCATATGTATTGTATGTTTATTTAAGGTTGTTATAACACATGTTAGTCCCAAATTTATTTTATCGTTATGTACTCCTTTAACTTTGAGCTTGATATACTATATGTGAATATTAACATGTCATATGTTAATATTGGGCCTAAGTTATATGTTTAAGATAATGTCATATGTTACATCCAATTCACATCATATCATGCATAAAATAATAAGTAATTGAAAGAATAAACACAACAATGTAAACTCTATTTGTATTAAATTATCCTCCTTTTTATCTAAAACAAAATTCATTTGAATTTATTTTAATTACTTTTTATTTGGATATTTATTCATTTTTCTTCTTTTTCATTAAAATTTAATTCCATAAAAAGGTTGAATATATTTAAAAATAATTGTGTTAAACATTTAAACCTTTCTCTAAAGCAAGATTCCATCGTCACTGGTTCCTTAGCTATTATGTCCTCACTTTTCTTTCCTTTATTTATAATTATAGGTATATAATTGAGAAGTGCACTTAAAATTCTTTTATTCCTTTACTTTAAAAAGTTCTTTCACTTATTTTAAAATAAAAAATCATGATATATATATATATATATCATAAGAAAATATCTTAAATGTTAGTAAATATTTTCTTTCTTATTCTAAAAAAAGTTTTTTTTGTGACATAATAACTATTGCTTTTTTTATTTTGCCCTAAAAAAAGTAATAACTATTATTCCTTCTCAAGCCCAAAATGAATTAGTAATCACAATAGCATAATCTCATAATAAAAACCTTAATAAATAATCATCATAACATAATAAAATAAATAAGTTATAATATATGATATTCTCAAGATTTTTTTTCCCCTTGAGTATCAAGATATGCTTCATTTTCACAAATGTTTGTAAGGTACAAAAAATGACTAACCTAACCAAGATTGGTTTACTAGATAAAAACTATATATCTCAACACAAAATATCATGAATTTAAGTTTATGCCACATGCCTGATCCAATAATTTATTCATATAATAAAATTATTTCAATAAGATAACTTATGCACCAAATTCTAATACAATATTTTATTAGAGCCTTTAGTTTTTTAGCCCTTCAAAACTTTCTCAATTAATTCTTTATTTTTTAATTTATAATTTTCATTAACCTATTTATCTCTTAACTTTATGTTTTGTCAATAAGTTTTCAAATAAATTACTCAT
Source organism: Vanilla planifolia (assembly GCA_023846275.1). Classification (NCBI taxonomy): domain Eukaryota; kingdom Viridiplantae; phylum Streptophyta; class Magnoliopsida; order Asparagales; family Orchidaceae; genus Vanilla; species Vanilla planifolia. The sequence continues at coordinate 69,065,722 of CM043865.1, read as the reverse complement.
GAAACTCCACTGTTCCTAAACTTTTCATAATTATTTTTAGAATATTTAGTATTTTAAATATTTTTTCTAATAAAAATCATATAAATAATACTTTTTTAACAAAAAAGACTTCTTAAAAATATAAAACTTTTACAATGTCTATAACATTGAACTTAAAATAAAATATAGTATAATTTATTATTTTTTTAAAATTTTTATGACTTTTTTTGATAATTTAATATATATTTTTTAAAAACATATTTATAATAATATTTTTCAATAACTTCAATACTTATTTTTAAGGTAATGCAAATATTAATTTCTTAAAATTTGTATCATAGAATTCCTAATAATTTAAAAATCAAAATTTATCACTTACCTCCCTCCTTAGGAATAATAGTCTATTTTTTAAGAAACAGCAATTTTTAAAAATTTCTAATAATTTAAAAACTTTTATAAATCACAATTTAATTATTTTTTTAACTTATGACAATTTGGAAAATCTCTCCCACTTTGGAGCTTTAATCAATCATTTTGCCAACATATATTTTAATTTAATTTCTAGATAATTAATAACAAATAATTAATTAATTCTAGTACCTATTGGATATTAGATTAGGCTTTATCTCTAATCCTTTCTCCAAAACAAGATTTGTTAAGTTCAAAATTAAAATTTTTATTATTTTTAAAATGATAGCATTGTTCTAAAACATCTTGTCATCAACTTTTCTCTTTTTCTTTTATAACCCCTCACTTATGAGTCCCTCTTCAAATCTTATCACGTTCTTTAAAAGATTGTTACTCTTCGAGGACAACTCGTCACCTTCTAGTCATTTGGATTCCACCATTTTCCCATTGATTAAGGTCACATTTAGGCTGGTTTTAGGTCTCTATCAAATGCTTATGTTAAGGTTAGGAAAAATAGGAGATTTAGGGCTTTTAATAATTAATTAAAATTTTATTTTTGTTAAACATAAGAACACTTAATATTTTCTTTTCTTTTTTTGAGCAATTTAAGCTCCAAAAATTCATCAAAAAAATTTTATTTGGATCTCCTTGATAAGGCTCTACCCTTCAACTACATTTAAATTTTTTTTTAGAATAATTAGTGTCTTTAATAATTTTTGAAACTTAATATGCTCAAAATTTATTATTTATTAGATTTTTTTTTCTAAACTGTCTCTAGCATTTAAGTGCATTACTATCTCACCTTCTTTCTAAGCCATAAAATTTTAATATGTATATCCTTTTATGCTATATTTCTTGATAATATTTTATAATTTTTTGGATTCATTTAGTAATTTTATGAATATTAGATATTTTTTTAAAATCATAAATAACTGTTTTCTAAATTTTAATTGGTTTATTTTTTAGCTTTTAAACTTCTTAATAATTTATATACCTAATTTTTTATCTCACCTCCCCATACTTTTAATTTGTCATTTTTTTTCAAGTAATCAATAATTTTTTAAAAAAAATTAAAATAATCTTAAAAAAATTCCAAACTAAATTCTAAAACTATAAAAAAAATTTAAATAAAATAGAAACATAGTGATCATGAAGTTTGGGTTGTTGTAATCCTCCTCTCTAACTATTATAATCCCTTAGTTAAACTCAATATTTAAGACACCTGACCTTTCCTCGCTTTCAATAGTTGCATTCTTTTCTCTTTCTTTAGGAAAAGTTTCATTAGATATTTAGTTTTTCAGAAAAGAAAATCAAAATTATAGGAATTGTTTTATATTTTTTATTAATTTGATTTCTAAAAATTAATCGGCCAATTTTATATGAATATCCTTAAAGTTCAACCGAATATCAAATTTATGAATTTTTTTTTTGCATGTTTACTCTATTTTTTAATACTTTTTAAATATAAAAATATTTAAAATAATTATTTTATTATTTTCCATTGTAATTGTTTGGCATTTTATTTTGTGAACATAAAACTTCCTTTTTAATGTGAAGATAATTTTATTTGAGCTGTTTATACGTTTTATATTATAGTCTTATATTTCATTATTTTCAACTGCCTTAAATATTTTTATAATTTTTGAAACATTCCAATTCTATATTTTAAACTATTATTTAATTCTATTTATTCTTGATATTTTATTTTATAATTAAATACTTTCATTTTTTTTGTTAACTTGTTCTTATTGAGTTCCTAACAAAGATGTTGTGCCCTTTTTACCTTTTAAATAATGTATTATTTTTTAAAAAAATTAATTAATTTTTAAAATTATAAAATAACATAAAACTTTAAAAAATTCAGATATTTATGATGCTATATAAGGGGACCAAATATAATGATATGTGCAAAAAAAAACTTTTTTAAAAATATGTGATCAAAAGACCTTTGGAATAAATAAGAAAAATAAGATATTTGACAAATATTTGCATAACATTCTCTAATATTTTGTGTTACTCATCATGCTTATGTCTTGATTTATTTTAATGGTTGTGATATAGCCTAGTACATCTCATGTAGGATTGTGTGATATTTTGCTTAGAGATCATATAAGATTGTCTCTTAAGCTTGTAATGATTGATCAACCTAGTTTGTTATGTTTTTTTAGATAGTATGATGCACACCAAAATATTTTAGGAGATCATTAAGTAGAGATGACCATCTAGTGTTTATGTACTCTAGTTTTCATTTTAAAAAATTATGTTATAGGATTTAGTTATTTGATATTATAATAGTATTGTTATGATAGTGAAGACATGTGACTTAGGATAATTTTTATTTATTTGGTTGCATTATATTAAATGTTAGACAATTAAATGCCAAGTACTCTAATTTGGTTTTGTATCTCTTTTATTGCTCAACTTACTTTTATAATAACTATTAAAATAATAGATTTTAAAACTAGGAAATTCTCATGGTGATGTTATAAGCATTATAATAAGGGCTCAAATTATGTCTAATATACACTTATATGGACACTCAATAACCTAAAGATTATACACTTAAATGTCATGCCCTACTCGACATAATTCCAATAAAATAATAAAGCACACAAAAATGTTGAATTACAAGGTTAAAATAAAGCATGCAGCAAAACCAAATGACAAAAGCCAAAATCCAGTGATGGTGATATTAAAGTATCTTAATCCCATAATATCTCAAATGTAATAACCAAGTAAAAAGGAATATACATAGTTATAAAGCTCTCATAAAATGCAAAAACTAAAATAATAATATTGACATAATGCTTGCCTGAAAAGTATAAGTCCTCTCATACAAGACTACCTCTTATAGAGCTCACAAAATGTATCATAATCTCTCTTACTTTAGGTCCTAAGATGTCCTCTAAGGACTCCTACCTTAATGAGTTTTTATATTCTACTCTGTAATATAAGTAGAGGATGAGCATGATTACTTAGTAAATAAATTATTAGTTATAAGTATAAAAGAAGTGTGAAAGTGAAAATATGTAGCCAACAAATATGAAAAGAGTAATAAATAAATCAATACATGTAAATTTAGAAAAAATAAGAAAATACTAAATTACTACATGAATGTTTATATGCATTATAATAATATATTACATATAATCATCATATAGTATTTTATCATATGATACTTATATCATAACATTTTTTTTTAATTCAAATTTATTTTATTTTTTTATTTATTCATTTTTTTCTTTCTTATTTATTTTGTTTGCGCTCATATTTTCTCATATAATCATTATCTTCAATCTTCAAGATCTCATATTATATCATCGTTTATCACAGAGCCATTACCTACATCGCACAACATCTTGTGCCTAGGATGATAGGTTTTTTTATCATACTAAGTACCAATGAAAATAAAAGAAATTTTCTCATATATAACATGAAGTCATTACCTACATATTAATCATCCCATGCTCACGATGATGAGGCCTCCATCATATTATGTCTCTATCTCTGAATATCAATGATAGTAAGGGTGATTTTCTTTCCTATATCAAGTAGCATTAACCTAATATGATCATAGAAAAAATATTTTGTATTCTTATTTCTTTCCTTCTTATCATCTTCTAGACATTAAGCATAATAGACTTTCTTTTTTTTTGTTCTTTTCATTTTATTCTTATCTTTGTTATCTTATATATTGATTTTTGTAACACACACAAACACATATTGATCTACCTACAAGATGTTCTCACCCTGAGTCATTGTCAACAAACCTTCTTTTTAGAATAGTAATAGTACAAGTAAAAGTGTGACAATTGAGAGGAGCAAAGGAAGAAGAAAAAAATGAAAGAGTATTTTCGTCACAAGAAGATTCTTTTCAAGGGTTTTTTGAATTTATGAAGTTTTGTTTCCTAGATTTTTTTATATTTTCCTAAATTCTTCATAATTCACTTTGAATTGTTTTGAGTTGTTTCTTATATCATTTTCACATTTTTATATAGAGATTAAGATATAATACTTAATTATAAAAACTTGATATTTTAATTAAAAAAATTATTTTTCCCTTTGATCAACTTTCACAAATTTTGAGTCATCCAACCCCCATGTCTGTGCATAGAATTCATGCACCATCTATCTTGTACGTTCTCAAATTCCATACACATGTGATACATTAGCAAAGACCCCCAGCACATTTCTAAATGTATGGACTTCGATGCATCTTCCAATCATGCGCAATGCATGCAACCATGTTAATGCCATGCAAGCGTGATGCTCAAAGTAATCTTATATAGGTGCGTGCTACCATGCACGTGAGCAGCCTTTGTTTTTTTTCTCTTCTTTTGTCCAGCATTTCTCCTTTAGGTTTAAACTCTCAAGGGTGCATCTGTGGCTCTACACATAGCCCTCAACCAATGTGTTGCTACGTGTGCTTCAGTGCGCTTGCAACAAATCTTTGCTCATGACTTAGTACATGACCCTACTACTATATGATGTGTCATCGATTTCATCTATTTGTCTCCTCTCTTGATTTTTTTCATACATTTTTTATTCAATAATCTTGGAAGTTATCTCTTATATATATATATATATATATATATATATATATATAATAATGCAAAAATCTAAAAAATTAGAATATATGTAAATGATATTATGTCATATAAAATATTTACATCACATTGCATTTTGTAGTAGTACTTCAAAGAATTTAAATAATTAAACCAACTTATATCATGGCTATTTAGTTTATCTCTTTGATGATTTTAGGATGTTTCTTCAATAACTTAATCTTTTTATTTGTGTTATGCCATAGCTATATTAATCCTTAATTTCATCACTTATCAAAGAACTTAAATGAAAGATGTTCTTGATAGGAGTGTTAATATTATATCTATTTTTTTCATTTAATATAAAATATCATTTAGTATATTACATCTCCATTGCACTAATTCAAGTTTAACTAATAGTGAAAATAGTTATTACTCCATGTTCATGCATGCAAACTTGTATATATGCATCTCCTCATTCTTTCATAATAGATGTATATTTTTCTCCATTTCCATCATGATCTACCCTTCTTGTTTTGGTGGTAAACGTCTTGTATTATAAATAGAGTAGATGTAAGCAAATTGTCTAGTAGATAAATTGTAACATAAATGACATTAAACAAAAATTAACATGAATAATATTTCAAAATAAGTTGAAGCACATCATGAACTCTATAACACACTTAAAATACAAATAGAGATAGCGATAGATAATCCTTTTCTTTAGCTTTTACTTTATGTATCACTTTTAACACAAACATAGATATAAGTATATAAATATGCATGTCATTCTTTCTTTATTTCTATCAAAGTTATTAATTTCTTTTCCTTCTGTCTTTCACTTTTATTTATTTTTCTTTTTCTTCTCTTTATTTTTCTCTTGTCTTTTCACAATTTTTCTTCCATTAGGTTAACATTTACTTTCAATGTTACCACTTCATAATTTTTTATTATCTTGATGTGGTATATTGTTAATGTCATATTCCTTTATATCTTTTATGGTCTAATTTTTAGATAGTGTTATTTTATTTTTCTTTTTATTTCATAACTTAGTTTATTATCAATGTTAGTTTTATTTTCTTTCTTTCTCTTTTTTAACACGTAGTATTACTAGTTTTTTTTTGGCTCAATTTACTGTCAATACCAATTTTCTTTCTATGCTCTTATTTCTTTTGTTTATCTCTTGGCTTAATTAGCCTACTTGTATTTTCATTTCATTCATTTTTCCCTTCTTTTACTTGTTTTCATGTCCATGCTTACTTCTTACATAATAAAGACTTTAACAATATGTACTAACACAATAGTTTGTAGGTATGTTTATAAATATGTATATATGTATGTATGTGTATACAATTACACAATTCTTACCTATTTCTCTATGTTATACCATTATGATGTCATGTTATATGTATATGTTAATACTCTCTTTTTTTTTAATTAATTATTTTTATTTATACCACCAAACTAGATTTATCTATTTGAATTTTTTGAACTAAGCTTCATTCTAATATTTTTCTTTTGATACCTATACCACATATTAAATGAAATTATTTAATTCCAAGTTATTTTTGTATTTCTTTTATCATTGTCATAATCTATTATATTTAACTCATTTTGCTTCCTTAAAGGATCGTATAGTGCGTGGATTGTACAGTATGTTCAGGCTTTTCTTTCAATTTAACATACCAATTTTTTCTTTTTTGCAAATTATCATTGAATGCAACATTTCGTAATTTGTTCAAAACATTCATATGTTTACACTATACAGCAACTCATAACTAACTGGACAATCTCCTCATATCATTTAAAATAATATTAATATATTATATAATTTTTTAGAAATCTTATCATCTATTATACTGAATTGATGACATGATATGTCTATTTTTCCCATACAACATGACTTTTTTAGGAACCTTGAAATTTTTTGTTATGTTGAACTGAATGTTTAATTCATTCATCATTCGTGTATCATATGATTCCCTCAAGAATACCATATTCTTTGACTTGTAAGCTTGATTTATGTTGTATTAGCACCAAGGATCAAGTCGAAATATAATTCTTTCTCAATAAATTTTAACCCAGTCTCAAAAAAAGTAGCACCAATTTTTCATAAGGTCTTTTAAGTATCAAAAATACTATTGATATGTGCTTAAAAAGTTAAAACCCATGCTAACATACTTTTTCATACTTGGTTGTTACACTTCCTTTCTTCTACTATAGTTTTGTTCTATTATTCTATTCTTCCTCTCTTTTGTTCCAATCCTCTTTAGTAAGCTCTTCTTTCTTATGCTTGTCTTTTTTATGACTCTAGTTACTCCTTTAGAGATCCTTCTCTCTCTCTCTCTCTCTCTCTCTCTCTCTCTCTCTTATATATATATATATATAATATTCTTCTTTTGCTCTCTATTTTTTGCTTCTCTCTCTTCACTTCTTGAAGCCTCCTAAGATGGCTCCCTTATAATAGTTATTATGAACAGTTAAGATGGGCATAGATTCTTATATATCCATATATAATATAATATAATATATATGTGCATATGAAAATGTTAATTTTTATTTCTTTATCAATAATAAATCTAATTGAATATCAAAACATTTAACTCAAAACCAAATAATTTCTTTAAATTATCTATTCTTAATGATTTCTTTAATTTGACATTCGATACAACTTAATAAAATTTTACATCTTTGAGATAAAGCTAAAATACTATTATTACATTCTGACATCAAACTATAAATTTTACTTGATTGAAAAATGACTACATGTATATTAATCTTATGATTTATAGCTTGCATAGTAATTACATATCAATAACTTCACACTTTATCTCTTTCCTTTATTTTCATACACAATCTTTATTGCATTCTATTAATAATAATTTATTTTCTACTATCAAGCTTTGAAAATTTAGGTACCTTGTTTTTTTTGAAAGCTACCAAAAATACTACACAAAAATATCCAAATATCTCTTCTTGAATTTGTTGTATAAAACTTCACATCATACGATTTAATCTCCCAAATTACATTGTACTAGCAAATAGTTGATTGGATAATGGGTCAAACAAGCTAATCTTTGCATTGCTTGCTCCTAAAGTTAATTGTAGCATTCAACGATTCCATTGGATTTTAACTAAGTTATCCCTTATTTATATAACTTTATTTCCTAGTTAAGCCGTAATTGCACTATTTAATAGTTCCACTTTATTGTATAATCTTTTTAGGAATTTGAATCCAAGCATTGCATAAATGATTGTACCATCTAATTGATACTATTGTATTGTATAATTTCTCTAGAATTTGATTGGTTCAAATTCTTCTACTTATACAATTTATTAGTCCCATGGTACCATTTGATTAATTTGATTGCATAGTACGATCAACACAATCATACAACATGTGAGACACAATTGCAAAATAATGAGTTAAAGATTTTGATCCAAGCCATGCCTAATCTAATACTAAAAACCATGTAGCACAAAACACAACTCCATAGCACACTAATAAAGGAAAATCTTAAATAGAGCCTTATCTTGCTTAATTTTATTGGTTACGAAGTTATTCTAGTTTCTTTATAAGGTTTTAATCTTTTGTAGTTTTGAAATCCTTTTCCATAATAATTCATCTAGCCAAACACATGAGATGATCCTTGTTCTGTTCTTTTAAACCCTTTTCTCTTCTCCCATTTTCACCCTCTCAATCTTGATCCTCTTCTTGTAGTTGATGGGAATAAGGAATGAGATTAGTTTTAAGTTTTTATATTAAAGGGATTAGATATAATATTATTTGTTTCATTCATTCCTTAGAAAATTCATGAGAAATTCAAATTACTTATAAAATTATAAACACCAAACTTATCAACACCTCAGGTTAAGACCTTCATAATGGTATGCTTAAGTCCTAGATCTAGCTACTATCACCTTAGCATGTTTTTTGAAGCATACAAATCACAAAGATTCTCAAGCCTTGGATTTGTACAATACGTGTCCAATAAGAAAATCATAATTAAGACTACATTTCAAAATTAATTAAAGCGAGCTATCACATTAAAACTTTGACATTATACTCAATTCATAACTAAATCATAATATTTTCATTTGTTCATAATAAAACTTTCTTTAAAGTGAGAATCTCATCTACATTGTTGATAACTCTTTTCTTTAATTCTAAAATCTTTTGATTAATCTAGTTAAGTATAATGTCTAGTTTTAGAGTTAACACTGAGCTCAATAAATCCAAAACTATCCTTTGTGGCTTTAAAGAAGCATACAAACACCATCAAGTGTAGCATAGTATTTAATCACATGAAGATCACCAATACTTTTCTAAATCATGGTTACAAAAGAGTTAAAACCCTTGAGAGCCATCAACTATATGAACAATTTGATTCCAATTGAACCCCACTTGTGAGAGTTTTATTAGATGTGGGATCAAGTTGGGCACAATATACGCTTGTATGGATATCAAGTAATCCAAAAACTTAAGTCTATAAATAAGGGTCATATTAGTTGCATATTAAGACTTCGATTATATACTCAACTCATAATATAAAACTAAACCTATTATCATGTATTCTCAACAAATCATCATTCAAATGAGAATCTCATTTACATTATTCATTATTTTCATTTTAATTGTTTGGTCTTCTTATTAATCAATCCAAATGTTATGTACAAATATCAAGGATAGTGATGTGCTCTATCATGTTTACACTAGATGTAGATTACATTAGTTGTTCCACCATAAATAACCAAGCCATGAGAGTTGTATGCAAGTCACTTGAACAAATCCTATGGGACTTTAATGAAGCTTAAGAATATATCATCAAGTATCATTTACACCAAAAGCTCTCAATCACATAAAGATATCGAATGAATTCACTATAAATCTACTTAACCATCGTAAAAGAAAGCACCAAAAACTCATGAGAACCAAACATTGCATGAACTATTTAATCTCAATTATACCAACAACTATGACACTATTAATTAAGGAAGAGTTATACTAGATTGGTGCCTAAGTTTGACTCGATATATTCATTTATGAATATCCAATAATCAAAAGGTTTAAATTTATGTACAAGAATCATATTAATTATATACTAAATCATCAATATTATATTTAACTTATAACATATGACTAAACTTATTTTTATTTGATCTTAACAATTTCAGAATATCAAATCAAAATCCAAGGGCTAGTAAGAATAGATGAGATTATATATATATATAGTAACCCACATCTCACAAGCATAAGTATCAAGAAAATTGAAACCATAAAATCAAACAACTTATGATCAGACAATAGATGTTAATTCTCTTTATAAAAAAATAAACAAATATATTTTTTTCAAGTTTTCATGAATTAAATAATTATTTTGGATCAAAAACTATTTCTTTTTTTTTTTTTTTTTTGGATCAAAAACTATTTCATTTGTTTATAACAATTATAGATCATCCCATCACAATCCAAGGGCTAAGAAGAGCTTATGAGATTAAGATATCATTAGATTTTTATCATATATACATACAAATATATATATATGTATGTATATATATATATATATATATATATATATATATATATATATATATAACACTAACTTATTAAATATTGTTAAAATTTTTTGGGGTAAGCTTTAAATATAATTGTTTCATGTTCCACAAGCATAAGTATCAAGAAAATCAAAACCATAAAATCAAATAACTCAAGACTAGACAAAAAGATGTTAATTCTCTCTACAAAAAAATTTTAAAATATCTCAAATTTTCATTAATTGAATACGGATTTTGGATCACAAACTATTCTCTCGAGTTGTAATCATTTAATTCTCTCTACAAAAAAAATTTAAAATATCTCAAATTTTCATGAATTGAATAGGGATTTTGAATCACAAACTATTCTCTCAAGTTGTAATCGTTTAAATTGATGAATGAGCAAGTTACTAACCTTCAAATGTAACTATCTCTTAGTGAGCATTTTTTTCTCTTGTCCTCAACACTAATTGAGCAAGAAGAGAAAATGAGGAACAATTAGTTAATATTTTATACTGTCTTCCAATTCTATAGATCAGCTTTATATTAGTGAAAATGGAATTTTTAAGAATGATGTATTTATTTTACTTTGGTAATAAGAAAAAGGAAAAAAAATATAAAAAATCTCAGTATAAAAAGAGTAAAAAAATGAAACCCAAAATATTTAATCCAAAGAAATATATTATTTTGATTAAAATCATAGTATTTAGTCTCATTCTTATATGATGAATAGAATAATATTTACTTTTTTAAACATATCATTTAGAATTTGTGAATGAGATTGATATACAATCAAATTCAAACTATGTCTTTTTTGTATTTTTTTAAAAAATTCCATTTAATTTTTTCTTAAATTCTGTTTCAAACAAATTTTTTCCAAAAAAAAAAAAAAATAAATAGAACTTTTTTTATGTTTTTCTTAACCACACAGACTGCAAGTAAAGAAGACCACCTTTTGTTTAAAACCAACCGTCAGCGGCTGTTCCCCGGTCCAATCAAACATGTTGTTCTGGAAAACCATAGAAGATATTTTTCAACTGTAGCATTAAAGTCTTTTATATATCACCTATTTATGATGTTGGACTTTTCATCATTATAAGAAAAGAGCAGTTGAATAGAAAAAGGTGTGAAGAACAGTGTCACTAGGTTGACTTATGGTTGACGAAAAAAAAGGAACACTTTCAATTTTTTAAAAAAAATTCTTTTATTATTATAAATATTTTTAAATTATTAACACCATGCTAGTTTGCAATATTAGCTAATTTTCTTATTAGTACCTTTTAAATACCCTTCCAAATAACTTTTTTTGGAACCTATATTAAAAAAAACCCTTTTGAGGAAACTTTAACATCAACAACTTGTTTCGATTTTCTGTTCACATGTTTGCTTTTTTTAACCACTAAGCTAGAGTACGACCATCAACATTGGCAAAAGCATCACCTTTCACATTTTTTCATTAATAATACCCACTTAAGTTTGTTTGTATTTATAAAAAAAAAATCTTTTTTAACCTAAATAGTTGTATAAATTTATCTAAAAACTTTTTTTTTTCAAATAAAATATATTTTTTTAACCTCAAAATACTCCTTTTCTTCTTCAACAACAACCATTAAGAGCCTTAAATTTATCTCTATGCATGTACTGAAGAGGTAAAAAATGATGCAAGAAAATGCCAAAAAAAGAAAGCTTCTTGGTTTGCTCTCTCAATGACTAAAAGATCAAACCTTTGCCGTATTGCAGCATTCACAAGCCTATTTTCAGTGACCAAATCCACTGCTTCCCTCTTCTTTATTAGCAAATCTAGTCAGCTACCTACTTCCCAACGCCCCCCACATGCTACCCCCACGCTTCTTAAATAAAGTGCTTTCAAAAGTTGTTAACAAACAAACGCTCAAGAAAAAAGAGCTTAATTCCAGAGATGCCCTGAGGTGGTTTATCTGAAGAAAATCTCGTCCACCCATACCTTATCACCGGAAAGCGAAGGACACCACCATGACATGTGGGAACCCCAACACAACAAGCAGAAGTAAACTTCTCATGTCGGTGTGCGAAGAAAGCTTTTTCGTGCCGGAGTGCGGAATATCACGTCCATGGCTAACTCGTGTGGAATCTGAGAGCATGGCGTTGTTGTTGGGTTTGACAGCCGCAGGCCTCGCTTCCCTGGAATCCCAGATGATGGCATAGACAAATCGCAAGCGTGGGGCTCTCCGCCGCGGAGTAGTAGGGAAGGCTTATGGACAGTTCGAGGTTGAGGTCGAGGCTGCCGGCGGCGGAGGAGGAACCGTCGCTGTGGCTCGTGTCGGAGGTGGCGGCGGTGTCCGGAACAACAGCGGCGAGGTCTGACATCGGGAGAAAAGAAGGGACGGCAGCGGTGAAGGCGGCGAGGGGCCGGTGGGTCTGTGGGTCGATTCCGCGGCCGAGGAGCTTGCGCTTGATGTGCGTGTTCCAGTAGTTCTTGATCTCATTGTCTGTTCTCCCCGGAAGCCGCCCGGCTATGAGTGACCATCTGTCGATCCGACGTCGATCGTTTCGCTTATTAGCTCTTCCGATATTCGATTTTTATGAGAGGAGGTCGGTGACAGAGGGGAGAAAGATGGGAGACATACTTGTTGCCGAGGAGGCCGTGGAGTTTGATGATGAGGTCGTCCTCCTCCTCTGTGAAGTTACCGCGCTTGAGATCCGGCCGGAGGTAGTTTATCCACCTGAGACGGCAGCTTTTGCCGCAGCGAAGCAATCCTGCATTTCCACGAACACGTAGCGCTCGCTTCAGTTATGCGATACTTCTTCCTCCCCCCTCCCCAAAAAAAAAAAGCACTTTTGATTCAAACCAACCTGCCGCCTTCGGCAGCGATCGCCAGCATCCTTCCCCATGGGCTTTGATGTAGGCTATAAGCCTCTGGTCCTCCTCCTTCGTCCACGCTCCCTTGTTCGTGTGCGCCTTCTCACAGCACGGCGACCTCCCCATGGCCTCAGAAACAGACTGATAGATAGCGAGAGAAACCAAGAGAGAGAAAGACAAAGAAAAATGGTTGGGTGGAGAGTTGAAGAGTAGAGGATATATATGAGAGGGAGAGAGGAGCGGCCATTGACTCGATCTAACTGGCTCCGCTTATTTGACCGAGCAGCTGCCGAGATGGCGAGTGGTTACGAAGGCCGGGTGTTGAATTTGGTTGGTAGCACTACTTTTTACGTGGAGCAACGGCGAGATGCTTCCTATTTGATGTCGTATGTCTGCCGTCCCACAACAGACAGTCATCTAAACCATTTCTACACGCGATGCATGCTTAGGGATTTTATTAAATATTATCTTGGATTAGTATATTAATCGCTTTATTGTATTAAATTAATAATAAATCTTTGGTTCATCAATTTCTAGTCAATATCTAGATGAAAATTTTAAGAAGAAGATTATTTGAAAATGCTCTAAGTTTAACCTAATTGCATCAAATAAATAAAATTCTTTATAATGTTGTTGATTAGAAAATTAAGAAAGATTTATGTCAAAAAATGGATGCTCAAACATTACTAAGCAATTTTGCAAATTAAGTTGGTCCAATCCTAACACCTATCCCAAGATAGAGAGCTTATCTTCTTCAATATATCTATAATTTACCTCAACTTAGAACTTAATAAAATGATTCCAACAAAATAAGACTTTTCTTGTTTAATTCTAACTTAAATATATCATTATGCATATCCAAATCTTTATTTTTCTTTATTATCACATTTTTCTATTTTTATCTTTTTATTTTTTATTTTTAATTCTTATGTATTATAGTTTAGTATAATTTGTTTAGTACTTAGATTACCAAGTATGTATTGAGTATGACTTTAGTATAAATTCCAAATAGCAACTTGAAAGTAATTTTGCATGATGTTTCATACGAAAAATCACAATTTGTAATATCAAATTCGATTTTCTTATAAATTGGCAATTGTGTGTCTTTTGCATAAAAGAAGATAGATTATCCATAACATTTTTACATCCATAATAAGTTTATTTTAGATTTTTTTAATATTATTTATGAAAAATTAAAGAAAAAATTCTTTTTTGAATTTTTCTCTATCATTACCACAATTACCTGAGTGTTAGACTATAATTTCATTGTATAACGAAGAAATTATTGTTTTTGTTTATTATTAATTGATTTGACAAAACAATGTCTAAAATAAGACTTGATGAGGACTTATTTAGTACAATAGGCAGAAGTAGAGAAAAAGTTGGGGATGAAATAATATAAAAAAATATAAAAAAGGGGATTTTGTCACATTATGAAAAGTCTAAAGCTAAAAAAATTAAAATATTAGTTTTGTGTAAATAAAATATACCAAAAGTGTGAAAAAAAGATAAATTTGGCTAAAATATAATTTTAATTATCAACAAATGCTTAAATATGTCTAATACAATATTGATAGTTGCAAGCTACTTCTTGTGTATATAATTAGATTTTGATTTTGATTACTCATGTCATAGGACATCTTAGTTAGTTTTTTATAAGCTTTTTAATTAATAATAAAAATGTCATCATTGGCAATGAATGTCTTGAAAAGTTGTTACAATAGGTCTACAATTTATCAATGCTCATGATAGAGTTGTCAAGACTTTGAAGGATTGTATTATCCCTTAAGATTATTTGAACTTAAGTAATTATAAATTCTTCATTGAAATGATAGTCACACAAATTTACAAGAGAACAATGGTTTTAATGACAATTATCATACTTAACTTCTTACACTATATTCAAAAAACCTAAAATTCTTGAGTCATGTTATCTTGTTCCTTGTTACTATATTTACATTTTTCATTTGGCCATGCCTTTGAATTTTTTTTAAAAAATGTTTTTTCATATGCAAAAAAAAATCATTTATTACAATGAATTGGTATTAAAAAAATCGTTATTAAAATCTCAAAAATGAAAAAAAAACTTTAAAATAATGACTTCAATTGTTTAAAGGATAAAAGTGTGAATATGTTTAATGAAGAAAGTTTTTGTATGGTTCTAAACGAAAAAAAGAAACTTACTAAAACAAATGAGGAGAGAGAATAGATTCATCAAATTGCTCTAACTTCAACTTTGTTGCATCAAAGAGATGAAATTCTTTACAATTCTATTGACTTAGAGACCAAAAACTTTATGTGAAAAAAAAAACTAAATCATTTGCAAATGACTTGCACTGGAATTGACAATTATTTATTTTTCACATAAAAGAAGAAACATTGTCCAAAGCATTTAGATGTATACTAAGATTATGCTAGATTTCGGCAATACTGTTGTTAAAATTAAAGAACAAAATAATAGTTTGATTTTTTCTACAACTACCTCAATTATTTGAGTGCTTGACTACAATTTTATTATATAAAAAAGAAATTTTTATTCTTGTTTATTATCAATTGAGTTTACAAAATAATTTAAAAGGAGAATTGATTAGAGTTTATTTAACATGATAGGCAAAAGTAGAGAAAGTTATACATGGATTAATGTCAAAAACAAATAATAAAAATGTTGGTCTTTAGTATTTCTAGGCATTAAAAAATCAAAATATTGATTTTTGTAAATAAAACATACCAAAGTAAGAAGAAAGATAATAATAGCTCTTAGATATTAATTTATAAAATGATTGTTTGAATAGGTCTAATTTAATATTGACAATTATACATTGTCATTTCTTATATATAATTAGATTTTGATTTTGGTTACCTATTTCATATGATATTCCTAGGGATTAATTTCTTATAGATTTTTTAATTGATAGAAAATATCATCATGACCAATGTTATGCCTTCAAATGTTGTTAAAATTGATTTAATTTAAACAAAACTCATGATAAAGTTATTGAGATTTTAAGAGAGATATGATATGTTCCAATCATAAAAAAATATTATCATTAAGATAATGGACTTTAGCAATTACAAATTCTTTACTAATAAGAGAATCATACATGTTTTCAAGGGGTCATAGTTTTATAAAAGTCTAAAAAAGGTTTATAAACTTCATTTATTATAGGGCAACACTATTACATACACAATTTCATTTTTTCCTTTAATTGATATGACTATGTTATTATATTGTAATATTCATAAACTATGGGTAAATATTTTAATAACTATTTAAGAATTTAAATTATTAATTATTAAAATTAACAAAAAAATGATTTCAAAATTGATTGTTAATCATTAGGAGCATTTATATCATTTAAAATATCTAGAAAATTAAGTTTATAGTAATTTTTAATAGTTTGAAACTTTTGAAAAATTTTCAAAAATATTTTACAATTAACTAAAAACCTGCATATTGCTAACAAAATGTACGACACCTCAAACAAGGGTGATGAATTAAGAAATCAAGTGTATAAATTATTTAGAAGCTCATAACACCAAAGTAGTAAAAATCAAAATTTTGTAAATATTAAAATGAAAGATTAAGGATTAATAATGATTTATTCATGAGTTTAAAAAATTCAAGATTTAATAAAAATACTAAATAGATTCAAAAAATTGTAAAGATTTATTAAGACATATATTATTGAATTTTTTTCTCTTTCAAAAAGGAGATGAAATAATCATAGAATTGAGAACAAAAAGAATATTTAAAGAAAAAATTAAATAATATATTTTTGAATATTTAAATTTTAAAACATAATAAAATTTAGAAGTATCATTAAAAATGTTAAAATTTGGATGACAAGTTGAGCTCATCAAAAAAATTTAATAAAAATAGCCAATAACTTCTAACCATTCAAAAAAAAATTACAAGTACTTAATTTTCTTAAATTTAATTAAATAGAATTTTAAAAATTCTAAAATTCTAATTTTTCCTAACATAACACATAATCAGAGAATTCTAAGTATTGACAAGAGCAATCAATGGACAATTGCTAGAAATTCAAAAGGCAAGAAGGCGAGAGAGATCCATGTGAATTTCTCGTAGAGATTCGACTATTTAGTGGTAGATCAAAGATTCAGAAGAGGATTTGGTGAATGACAAGTTATAAAAGGAAAATTTATCTTTGGTTGCAAGAATTTTTAGCAACATCTTGAGAATTTCATATAGCCATGATGAAAAAGTGAGAATAAGAGAGAAAAGAGGGATGTTAAAGTTTGGAAAAAATTTGTAATCAACTATGCGAGGAATCAAACGAAATTGGAAAGGTTGTTGTAATATAATTGTAATAAGTATTATAATGATATTATAGCATTAGGGAAAAGAAAAATAAAGCTATAAAAATACACACATTTTGAGATTCATTTCAAAAAAAGACTAATACAATTAAATTTAAAAACGTCAAATTTTGTACAAAGTTATATGTGGTTGATATATTGCTAAAATAATTATTTATGTGGTTGATATATTGCTAAAATAATTATTTATAGACTATGTTATAAAAATGTTTATATTATCAAATATTTTAATAATGATTGATTTTATTTATATTGTTGTTATGTTCTATGAATGTGTTGTATCGATATTATTGGTTTAATTTTATTGTTAATTATCTTTATTTGAAATGAAAAAAAAATAATATACTAAAAGAAAATATTTGTATTTTTAATAGTGTTATATATGATTTTGAAAAAAATAATAATAATGATTATTTCAAGAGACTAGTTTGTTATTTAGAATAATATATCAATGAAAGTAAATGTCTTATTATCTTGAATAATGTCTCTAGAAATAGAATTACTATTCAAAATAATATCTCAAAAAAATAATACCAAATAATTATCATTTGGGCTATATGAAATAATATATTTTAGATACGTTAAATTTGATTTAGAAAATGTGAAGGTATAACCCCAAAATGAAATTGAGAAAGGCAAGTGAAAAAGAATTAAAAAATTATATTTTTTTTAAAGAAAATTAAATAATTTTTTAAAAAATAATATCTTTTATTATTATTATCACATATTGTTTGATATAGATCAAACATATAACATGACAAAAGAATTAATTATTTTATTTTTATGTTACATAATTTTGTCATTAAACTAATAATGATTGACTTGACATATTTTATGACATAATATTTTCAAGTAAATTGATACACAATAAAGAATTCCATAGTATTAATGAAAATATAGATCATGAGTCGTCTTGCTTAATATTGAGCATATTTATATTATAATGTTTAAGTTATTAAAATAACGTTTTTTACAATTTAGTAGTATAGATTTGATGTATTTGAGCATGATTGGTAAATGTATTAGTTTAGTATTTTCGTTATAATGTGAAGACTCATGATTAAAGAAATATAAAAGGTTTTTAATTATTATTTTTGTTGTAATTTTCAAATGCAAAAGTTATATTATTTTACTATGGTTTTCCAAAGATGAGATTGTTAATGATTTTATTTGTTAACAAGTGATTTGAAAATTACGAAAAAGAAAAAAAAAAGTGAGATGACAACAATCAACTCAAGAAAGGTAAGCAAGGGACACCACAGACATATTTGGCTTACACATTATGGAAGAAAGGCTTATTAAAGTTAAAAAAAATAGGTTTAATTTTTGAATAAAAGACTGCTTCATTAGAAGTTAATGAACTTCTCATTAAAGATACAATGGATTATATTTATCTTGATTCGTACAGTTCTTTTATTGTTTATTCCAAAGGACGATCTTGATACCTTTTGAATGTTATTGTTATCATTCTAAAAAGGTTTATATATATATATATATGACAAAATTAAAAAAATATTAACTCTTATGAAATAAACGTAATTGTTTGAACAGTAGACAAAGAGTAACATTAAGAGATTGAGAAATTATAATAAGCTAATTTGGTTCTACAACAACTAAGAAAATTTGTGAAAAAGAGGATACTTCCAACCATAAGATACTTGTAGAAATTCTTAGCATAATTGAGTGGAAGAAAAACAAAATATGAAAATTATTTAGAGAAATAAATGGATATTGTTTGATGCAAGTTGAAGCAAGAAGTTTTAGAAAAGTTATATCTAATGCATGCTATTTGGTGAATAGATCATTAGTTGAGTAATTAAGCTTAAGACTCCAAGGAATATTTGGTTAGAGAATTTACAATTATTCAATACTTATGTCTATATATAAAAAAAAAAATTAGACCAAAGAGTCAAGAAGCATATCTCTTCTGATATACTTTTAGGGCGAAAGGTAAATGTTTAGATGTTAGTTCTTACTCTATTGAATTTGTTGTCAAAACATATATAAATTTTAACCGGTCAATCTTGCTTTAAAACAAATTAAAGCAATTCACCAATGTTTTACACCTGATAATGTAGTGAATTTTTAAACTCTAGTTTGTTTAGGATCAAAAGGAGATAGCATTATTGCTACAACCACAGTAAACGACATTTGATTTTGAATGACAAAAAAAAGAGATTCATTCACTATAAGGTATTATTTTGATGATTCATGTTGCTCTTATATTTTTATGTTAATCTAAGATTGATATAGTCTATTAGTTATGAAGAATTATTTGCTTTTGAAAAGTTGTCAATGAGAAAATTTAATCAACATAGCTACATTGTAAGAGTTTGAGGTTCTATGAAAGAATTGGACGTAAGAATTAATGAAGCTTCTTAAACAAACTGAAATTTATTAGTTTAGAATGAAACTGTAAAAGAAAAAAAGGATCTCAAGATACTTAGAAGTGCTACATAAGAAAAAATTTAGTTGATAAGTAATATAGTTAGAAACAAAACATTATTTAATGAAGTGTTTTCTTATGTTATTAATATAGAACATTTTGTACTTTTTTGCTATGATAGCTTCTTAAAGCTTGAAAATGTTTAAGAAGAAAAAAATTGCATATACCTACTTAAAAGAATGTCAATGACTTGAAGTATTTACTAATACTTTGTTGCAAAATATTTGATAATTTTATGTTAGCATTGGCATTTAAAGAGCATTTATTATAATTATGTATCATCATAAAATTTCAAACAAATCTATTATTTATTCATTAGCTTAACTTAATGATATATTGATTGTAATATGACATATGTTTGAAATATAGAAACTAATAAGTTATGTATTATATTTTATATGTAAAATATTGATTGTATAATCAAAATATTTTGGATGGAGATGATTAGAGACAAAAATAACTCCATATTATTTTTTTATATATTAAGTAAATATGTGATGTATTGATTAGACATTCATCAAGTGATACCACTACATATAATATTTTATTAATATACCTTGAAGTAAGTTTAAACTTTTATTTACATTGTTTATCTACTATAGCCTTCCAAAAATTTTGAATTCAACCAAGAAAATAGTTTTGGATTTAGTGTTAATGTCTATTTTAATTGGTTCTTGAGCCACTTGAAAATAAGATTTTGATTTCGTGTACCATTTGAGTCTTTCTAGAAAGGTATTGTCCCTCTTGTAATTGGGTTTTGTCAATTTTTTCTAAAAAATAATTTTACATTTGAAGAGTTATGAGCATACATATAAAGTACCAGAATACCCTGAAACTAATATGAGAGTATCCTTCCCAACTCTTATTCTTGGAATTCCATATTCCTCTTTTGCTTATCATCTTCTATTCAAATCATAAGTAGCTTTGAGAGCTTAACATTGATATTAGACTAATAAAAAGGTGAACTTTTATACCATATTTATGAAAACCTATTTTTATTGTATCAAGTTATTGTACCCATAAGCCAATCCATCTTAATCCAAATGAGTTTTGTCCTCAAAAGACTCCTCAATATTTCAATTCCACTGTTTGTCATATAAAATTAGGATCTATCCTTTAGTAGTCGATGTGAGATAATTTATCCTTATATTCTTAAAAGTCTTGTATAAGAGGCATTCTTTGTCTAGTAATTCTTCTATTAGGATATCACTTGATGTTTATTATCTTAAGTATTATACTTCTAGTGTTATTTATTTTATTAATTAATTATTTCTTAACATGAATTATCGAAGCTAATATGTGTTTCTTCTTTATTTTTCAATAAATTATCCTATATTATTATGACAGCATGTTCTCACTATGTTAAGATATTTTCCTATTAGCTCACCTTATCCCCACTCAAGCAGATTTTGCCTTCAAAAAATAATTCAACATCTTATGACTATGGCATCTCATATAAATTCTAATATTATTCTCTTTATTATACAATATAGGATAAGTCATTTATGTTCCACTCTACTAAAAATCTTATTAAAAGCCACTCCTTATCTAATGATTTCTCTCTCAAGACAATACTTGGTGTTCACTCCCTAATCTCTTTGATGCAAGATGTTAATGCTCACTATCTTTTAGTTATTTTGTTCATCAACTATATTGAAATAGTAAAGAGTCAATTCTTATACTATATATAACATATTGATCTCACTTTATCAAGGAATTATCTCCCTTAGTCATCTTATCTCAACCCAAGTAAGTTTTGTCTTTAAAATATATCTTAACATTTTAAGTCTATTAGATCTTATATAAATATTGTAATTATTTTTTAGTAATCAAAATGGGATAATTTATCAATGTATTCTCAACCTAGGATCTTGATAGAAGCACTCAAAGTCTAAAGATTCCTTTCTCAAAATATCACCCCACGTTCACTCATCACTTTCTTTAATTCTTGAAATCATAATTATACTTTGTTTTATTAAGTGGGATAGACTTAATTAGTCTTATGAACTTTCTCAAGTGTTTGTCCACTCTTAGAGATTACCATCACCTTCTTTTGTAGCTTATCATTTTTTTAATTTTTTGGAAAAGCTTAGGCTGATTTTTTAGAACTTATCTCAAATGTAACTTAGATATCTACGATATATTCTCACTACAAGCTCACATCAATAAACCTTCTTTTCAAAGTAATAGTAATGGAAGTAGAATTGTGATAATGATGAGGAGCAAAAGAAAAAGAGAAAAGAGAAGAGTGTCTTGTCACAAAGGGGATTAAATTTTATATGACGATTCACTTCAAGGGCTTTTGAATTCACAAAATTTTGATTTTCAAAATTTTTTGAATTCAATTTTAATTGTTCTTAACTTTTGAACTATTTCATACATTATTCTCATCTTTTTATATAATGGTTGAGATATAATTTTTAATTATAAAGAAATATTTAATTTTGACTAAAAATTAAAAAAAATTCTAAATTTTGTAAATTTTGCACTTACCCACACCTATCTGTGCATGTGAGCCTTATGTTATGCATTTGTACAATCTTATTAAGTGGTTGTGTATGCACGAGGATACTTTTCCTGCATCGAACACTCTATCGCGTGAGCATTGACTATGGCAGCTCAGTAGGTGGCTAATCGACGCACATGTAGTACTCGAATGCGCACACCAATGCACATTTTGACACACCTAAAGCAACTCTCTAAGCACGTCCTAACGTGATATCCTACCACTTTGTCTACGTCATCAATTTTTGGTTGTTTTGTCTCTTCCTTTTATCCATTTTAGATTCAATAAGTTTGAAAGTAATTTCTTGATTAATAACTTTTTACCTAATAATAATCATAAAACTTTTTACTTGGGTTTAAAAATGTTGCATCTATTAATATAATTATAATTTCTTATCTTATTTAGGTTTTTTTTTCTTCTTTTATTTCTATATATCATTGTTTGGCTTTTCTCCTTATTGTCCTAAACACTTTTCTTCTTGATATTTTCTTTCAATTGTCATGAAAAATGTGTTGACTTGACTCAAATTGTAAATAAAGAAAATATTGAGTTCAATTTCTATAAGGTAATATAATTTGATATAAATTTATTTGATACCAAATTTTGATGAAAATTAAAGATTAATTTTTTTCTTTAGACTCTAAAATTAATGATGCATTGTATAATTCAATTGTGGGATTTTCTCTGCCACACTTGGTTAAAGAGAGAGATGGATATATATTATATTAAAAAACCAAAATAATGTTATATGTAATTAACTTTGCAAAAAAAGTTTTCAAAGTTTGACTTTTCTTTAGTTTATCTATCAAGCATTTACAAATTTTCTTAAGTATCAACACAATAAAATAGCTAGACGATAATGATATAGACACTACTCACACTTGAACCCATCGATAAGGTCTCTGAAGAGGTGATTAATTTTCTTAAGAGACTATTTCTTTTTCATTTTCTTCCTCTTAATGGAGTAAAGATCAAGAAACTATCTCATCATTAAATTAGCAGATCATTCAAAGGATTTATAAAACCTCTTTAATTGTATATAAAAATTTCTACTCTTTTAATTTTATTTTTAAAATATAAAAATTGTAATTTTTAATTAAAATATATTTTTTCAAAAATAATAATAATTCAAAAAATTAATAAATTTAAGATTAAAACGTTATGTCCAATAAACTTTTTGTTTTGTATAAAAGCATTAAATCAAGCTAATTATTTCGTTTGAATTCTGAGGAACTCTGAGCTGTGCTAACTTAAAATAAACAGAATATACAAATGTTTCTTTTTTTTTAATGCAATAAAAAGAAGTTTCGCACGTGTGAGTTTTTTTTCTAAGAACTCCTTTAGCCTGGTTATTAGGATCCTATAAGAATATTTTATTAGAAATAATTAATTTTTTTTTAAAAAAATATGATTACTAAGAGTAAAAACAATTTTTTAATATTTTAAACGTCCAATGGAAATAGTATTGTAAACATAGCCTTGTTTTGCTATGATCCAAATGGACCATTTGGAGGCTTCATAAGGAAAATTGAAACTTGGGGCATAATTAATAGGACATCTAATTTTTTTGTATTTAGTTGATTATTATTTAAATAATATTAATATTATCTAAAAGATTAAATATTATTTTAATTGAGTATAATTAAAATAATATTAATAATAATAAATTAATATTATTTAGAATATGTTAATATCACTTTTATTGTTTGTTTCAATGTTATTTTTGTTAATCTCGATTCAATTTCTTAATAATGATATACTCATCATATAGATACAAATAAGGTTTAAGGGTTTGATTTCCTAAGGTCAGAAATAATGATTTTTAATGGTTAATAACTCTTACAAGATAGGTGTGCTATTTAAAACAATTTAATAATTTGTTAGATCTAGATGATTTTTATTGACATCTTGTTTTATTTACATAAGAAATCATACCTTCACTCTTTTATTGATATTGGAAGTTGACTAAGATTGATGCCAATAGAAATTGGCAATAGTTGTCAATGATCTACATAGTATTTGTCAATATTAGTTGAAAATAGTTGTAGTTGTCAATTGATTAATAGTAATGTTGGCAATTTGGATGATTGTCAGATGATATGTTGTGGTGTAGTTTTTATTTTTTGCTATGATAGTTGATTGATGTTATAATATAGATTCATCATGTTTTTAGAGTGATGTTATTATATTTTTTGTATTTTTCAACATGCTTTTTTACACCAAATATATCCAATAACATGCATTCATAGATTGCATGATAGTTTTAACATTATAGGGCTTAGATTTTGAATTAATTTACACCTTGTAATCATATTAACACACTCGAGGTGATTTAGCTTAACTACTCCAAGTAGCTAGCCAACACACCAAGTGGTAAGGTCAAGTCACCCTCGATAGTTTGGTCAACGATATTAAATGATTTTATTGTATTTCTCAACTTAATTTTTTTTATATGCCAATTGCATTTATTCACCCTTTAAAAAATTTATATATATTTCATTTCAAGGCAATGAAAATTTCAAATCCTTTTGTGTGAGCTATCTTGTTTAGTTTCACTTATTTTCATGCTTAGAAGTTTTAAGTAATGCAAGCTTAAGATAATCATCTAGAATATTTTCTTTGTCATATTCCAAAGTGTTCAAGATTTAGATCATCATATACAAGGATGTGAGGAATAAAGTTCTTATGGGTCAAATAAGGTTTCTTTAAGCATTTTATGTTATTTTTTGTAAACTAATTTGTAGAATTCTAATTTTTTATTTTACTTATACTATTTAATGTTTTCAAAGAAAAAAATGGATAAGGAGTGTTATGAAAATTTTCAAAAACTTAATTTGTGGGATGATATTTAATATTGTATTGTTTTACTTTTATTTTCATATTTATATACTTTAATCAATTGAGGAAAACTCATCCAAACAAAAATAGATTTTTATGTGCTCTATTCAAATTCCAAATTTACTCTAAGAAATGCTTGGCTAGTTAAGCATGTCAATGATACCTTGATCTTTGCAATGCTCTTATTGAGAAGAAGGTGGATGCATACCTTGCAACAAATATGGAGTATGTTTTAACAATAAGGATGATAACATACGACAATGACATAGGTGCTACCTTAATAGCGGGTAGAAAGGCTTGAAGATCAATATTAGTCTAATGGTGTTCGTATTTTAGAAGAACAGTAAGAGAGAAAAGTGAGAAGAATAGAACGTCTTACTTGTTATTGAGTATTTTGTATTGTTTTTTTATCACAGAATAAATATCGAATGCCATTAACATGATGTTTTCAGTCAATTAGCAATGAAATATTTCTATCACAAAAAACTAATAAACTTTCTACGATCCTTTCTTGCAATGTTGATTGCAAAATAAATAAAAAATATATTAAATACTTTCATTAGAGACAAATATTTCTTTTCTTGAATGAGATCAAAATTTACAACAAATTTTACTTCTATTGTATATTTTAAAATGTGAAAACATTATGCCAATACTTCGAAGTAAAATAGTATATTTTGTTATTAAAATGTTATTAGACATAAGAAAATTTTGATTGAAGTAAATCTAATATAATATATGTGGTAATTTTATTCAATCATAGAAAGCCTTTTGTGTAGTTATTGTTAGTCCCATTGGGATTAATAGTCATGGTTAATGGTGAAGATGATGCCATTGAGTCTAACAACAAGTGTCAATCGACGATGAGTAGTGGTTACCGATTTCTGGCCAACACATGAGTGTAGGCATTATTAGTCAATAAGTGGTGTTCAAGATGATAGTTGGCGAAGGTTAGAAATTAATAAAGATAATTATGGTCAATGATAGAACATAAAAAGAGTCAACAATCAATTATACTAACTGGGGATAAGGACAATATCCATGATACTCGATGACTAATCATAGAGTCATAAGAATCAAATATTATAATTTTAAAATCAAGAATAAGATTTTTAAAAATATGTTATCAAAATCAATATGTGTTATTAATTTAAATATAATATATTTTGCTAGATCTTTAGAAGACATGACATATTTGTAAACTAAATATCTTCAAAAAGACAAATTTATTATTTTTTAATAATATTATTTAAAAAATATTATCCAATCAAATAATTATATAATATTATATAGCATGACAAAATCATACCTCTTGAGAAAAAAATTCTTATCATGCCACTTTGTATAAAACTTTTTGGTGTAACTCATAAACAATTATTAAATAAAATTATAAAAAATTATAATTACAGAATTCAAAATTAACATATAAATATCAATCAAATTTAAAAGACATTTAAATGGAAATTACCTATTAAAAATTAATAAATTATTATTTATGTAATATTAATTCAAATAAAAATGTTATCTTAGTTGGATTTTTTTAACATCTAAATATTTTGAGTAGTTGCAACATAATTCCAAGTTTGAGTATATATTTTATAATGGCAACTCGTTTTCTATTTGATAGAAAATTAACCCTTTTATAAGCAAGATTGACCATGGAAAAATAATTTAATTAAAAAATTACAATATGTTAAATTTTTCAAGGATTAACTATGCCTAAAATTCAAAAATAATTAATTAAAAGAGGTTACAAAAAGCAGTTGAATGTCTCTATTAACGGTTATCATCGATAGATGGTCAAATGCCAACAACAGTATCTATTATCTAGTACCTAATCGATCACCATCGCACCACCCTAAGCCTTTTGTATCAATGGATTGAATAGGAATACGAAGAGAATGATAATGTAAATCTAATAACATTTGTTGAATTGTATTTGAAATGAGTTGTTACAAAAACTAATTTTAAAAAAGAGCTTCTACAAAATAATATATAATCAAACAGATGATCAATGTTCGACAATTGGAGTCCAATCTCCCAAAGAATTAAGATCTAAGTTTCACTTTTCCTCGTGACAAAAACTATCTTGAGCAGAGACGATTTTACAATGATAAAATGACGATGAACAAAATAATAATAAATAAAATGAAAAAAAAAAAAAAGTAAAAATCACTTTTTCTTGTGACAAACATCTAAAGATTTATATATAAAATATACTTCATCCAGGTTGGCCGAGTAAATATGTTAAAAAGAAGGGCTGATTAATAATTTAAAAAATGACAAATTCTATATAGATATGATATCTTTGTTGAAGATAAGAGCTTAGAAGGGAATCGGTGAAACCAAGCCAACAAATGGGTCTCCTTGTTGTCCCTTTATTTGTTCTACTTGTTCTCCTTTATGTCTGGCTTCCTTTAGAATCTCTATAGTAGATAAGAAGTCAAGCAATAAAACAACAATTAGAATTATATTATATACCAAATAAAACTAGCAAATAAAAAAAAACACACCAAAAAAAAATTAGAGAAAGAGAAGAATGCCTTTTGGATAACAAAAATAATTAAAGAAATAAAAAAGAATGTCCAAACAAATCATAATTAATTTGGAAATCTATTAAAGAATCTTTTGAGATAATTGTCAACTTAACAAATCGATAATCTAATTGTCTTCCATTGATGAAGTAATAAAACAAATATGATTTAGATTAATAATAAATAATGCATAAAAATAATAAATTTATTTAGAAAATACCCAAATACTAAAGGAATTCAAGTTATCGCTTGAAAAATTTTAATAAAAACCCAGAAGGAAAGAAAGATTAGTTATAAGTTTTGTTTTGAAGAGTTTTTTCATTGATGGTTTGCTTGCATTTTCAAATTTATGATAGATGATAAAATTAAGGTTTCAAAGCTTTTTTTTTTTTTTTCTTTTTTGATATTTAGGACATGCATAGTCATTTGTGAGCACCTCGTTGAAACAACAAT
The DNA here is from genome assembly GCA_023846275.1 of Vanilla planifolia. Classification (NCBI taxonomy): domain Eukaryota; kingdom Viridiplantae; phylum Streptophyta; class Magnoliopsida; order Asparagales; family Orchidaceae; genus Vanilla; species Vanilla planifolia. Next base: position 69,037,299 of record CM043865.1, on the reverse strand, counting down.
TAGTATTGTTCGAACTTCATCTCTAAAAGAATTATTTATGTGATCATCTCCTACCTTTTGTCATCGCTATTTAATACAACAAAGTTACAAAGATCTCTTATTGTATTGATCATAACTTTTATAGGTATAACCTTGTAAACATATGAATTAACATGCAACTTGATTAGGCCAAAAGATTGAGTGAACATGTTAAGTATTTGATATGTTCACAATTTCTTTGAATGAGTTTTATCTCATTGACCTAACCCAATTGACAACCTCTTTTTTTTAAAAGTTTCTATTATATCTCAAAGATTAAACTTTAATGAGTTGAAATTGCATAAAAGTATTACTAATCCTAAATTATGAAAATAATACATTATTGAAATTATTAAACATATATGATGAAAATAGTAACAATAAATAAGAAAATAAATATAATGTTCAAGGAGTTCTTAATGTTGAATGCTAATACATTTAACCTAATTTTGGATCTTTTTCTAGTAATAGAGCTAATAAAAGATTATGTATAAATAAAATATCAAGAAAATAAAATCTTAGGTAAAAACCTTAGGTGTAATGATGCTTTTATATATTTTGAACTAAAAGGAATTAACAAAGAGTTGCCTAAATGTCTTCCTCTTCTTCGATGGTAGATTCTGATCAATTTCTTTTATTATTTCTTATTATAAGTTTTCTTATCCTTTCTCTCTTACTTTCAATCTCCATTTTCAATTACAATGAGCTTTTCCATAGGTTCTAGAACTTTTCCTTCCTCTACTCGTGTTTCTTCTCCTCATATCACCTCATTTCGGTGGTTCTCGACAACACAACAATGACTTTCTTAGAACCTCCATCAATTTTCTAATGATACCACCTCAATCGAGCTCTTAAAACCCTTATCGTGCATTTAACATGAAGATTACTCATTCCCATTGGGAGAGACAAAGAATGAGCCAACTTTTGTAATATGTAATGGTGATTTAATTGCCACAATTATCTATAAATACAATTTAATTAATTTCATTGATTTATTAGTTTGCCAAAACATTTGAAAGCCTAAAGTGGCATCATACTTCTATGTTTATATTCGGCATTTTTTTCAACAAAACTTCTTAATATTTTAGAAATTACAAATATTTATTTTGTGAGAACCATTTTTTTTGTCAAAATTGTAGAAATAACGAATCTATTTTAACGCAGCCGACATTTCCATATTTATAAATCTACTCTCTACCAAACAAATTTGCACTTAAATCAAAATTTATAAAATTACAAATAATTCATAAACTTATTTTTGAAATTATAGAAGCATTTTAAATTTTTAAAAATTTATAATAAATTAATTATTCATTCGAAAATTACAAACTCCTAAATTTTTATTATTATCTTAATAATTTTAAGTATAAATAATATATTTTAAGAAATTTATTTGATTAAGTTTAATCATACCAAATTACAAAATTTATTTTCTTGATTTTAAGGTTTTTTTTTTCATTGTGAGATAAAAATTAAGTTAGTACAAATAGACTATGCTTTTGATAGTTGCAAGACCATATTGTCATTAAGCTGAATATTTTATATATTTTTTATAATAATAATTCACAATCATGGCAAAATAATAATTTACACTAATAATGATTAATAGTAATGACAAAATAATAATTTATACCTACGTAAATTTGTTTTAAAAAATTAAATAAATAAGTTCCAAATACTTTAATATATATACAAATTTCAATTCTAACATTGTATATATCTTTCAATGTGGTACCAATCATATTATCTTTTGTAATAAAAGAAATCTTTCTATTAATAAAGTTTAAATTTATATTTTTATCTTCTTTAATTTTGCAACATTTTAACTAATCAAATGAAACTTTGAATCAATCATGAGAAATCTATTGGAATCATATGTTGATTTTAGCTTTTGAATATCATCAAATATTATATACATGAACAGTAATCCAATCAAATAGAGGCATCGTCAAAGTCACTTAATTATCTAAAACTCTTTAATTCTCACTAGCCATGATACCATATTGAATCTTCTAAATTGTCATATCATTTTTAACACAAAAGATATTTTTGTATTATGATTTGTAAAAAATACAATCTGATTTTAGGTTATAGAATGCTATGCATGTGAGGATCTTACATCATTCATTAAAGATGATAAATTGTATCATGATGATGCTCCAACCAAGGTGAGTGATCATCCAATTTTGTTTCTCTCCAAACGACACATTGCGTTTACCAAGTTTGGTGATCATAAGGGTCCAATAAATTATGTGAGTGCAATGTATCAGAGTAATCATGCTATGTATATGAATGTGATTAGCTGATCTATGAGTCAAGTAGTTCGTTCAATGATGATAAGTGTACAAAGTGAATAGTATTTACTCCACATTGTTGCATAACTAATTAGTAGTTTGCTTAGTCTGAGGATGTGACATGATAAATAGAAACACTATGGGCTTTGTCATAGAGAGACAAACACTAATCATAACAATCTAATATAGTTTGCAATTCAACTTGTTATATTTGAACATAATTTTTTAGTTAGTGGTGCTAACAAATCATCCAAATATGATGAACACTAAATCTGAATAGTACTAACATCACTGCATATTTGTTTAATTAGCATAGTAGGGAGATCGTCATATTAATTAATTACAATAAAAACTTATTATATGGCATTCCTGATATGCAAATTATTATGCAAATTTGTAATAAGAAGACTTAAGATGTAACTAGATATTGCATGTCTAAGTAGAGTTTAAGTTTTGAAACCAAAATATAATAATAGTATTTTTTTATTTTGTTTTTAAAAGTGCAAAATTTAATAAAGTTGACTTGATTTCAAGGTGAATAGATTATTGGGAATGGCCAATTTAAAGGAGTTTGTTCGTTCTTGAGTTGGCATTTTTGGAGCATAATTAGACTTATTTTGAGTTAAAAAAGAGAAAATTAATTTTTTTAATAAAACTATTTGTATTGATATCCTAAAGTTACAAGAAGTGCATTATAAAATACATAAAACAAATATCTGAAGGTCCTATCAACACTGAGTCGATAACAATGACGATGATGATGCATACTACTTTGATGACAAAGCTAGCTGTCTTCATCATAAAAATATTAGATGGCACAAGGAACCTGATTCCATATGCACATCTAATACGATTTTAACCTATATACCTTCATTGTTTGCATATAATGCACTTTTTTTATATACATAGAGATGAAAAACTATAAAACATTGACCAATCGATGTGCTTAACAATATTCATAACTTACAATTAGAGCATTGGGATGTATTTGCAACAACCTTCTTAGCTTAATTTGTATTTGATTTTTGATTAATGTATATTATTGATCCTTTATCTTACTTATTAGCAATTATCTAATATTTTGTTTTGAAAGATCAAGGTATAAGTTATTGTACAAAATATTTAAAGTTTTACACATATTTGCACTTCCCTTTAAGTGCTTTAGGATGTCAGGAATATAAATAAGTGTGGCTCTGATTGTGAATTGATTGATACTAATTGCTAAATATTTTTCATAGGAGTTATAAAAAATGATATTTTGCAAATCAGTTATGCATGAAAGGAAAATAGAAATTTCATTTGTTGCATTCTCAGTTTGATCATCTTTTATATGTCAACAAACTTCATTTCTATTTAATAATATCTTATACATTATTTTAGCTTTGTGTCATATTTTTTTCTTTAAGTGATTAGTAAAACATTATTAAGATTTACTGCATAAATTAGGTTGAATTATTGTAAGTTACTTTACTTATTTTTTATAAAGATATACCCTTACCTATTATGATGGAGTGGTTTTGTAAAAATATACCCCTACTTATTATGATGAAAGGAAGTGACTTTGTAAAAATTTATCTTTACTTGCTATGACCAAAGAGAGTGAATTTTTAGTAAAAATATGATTGGGTTGACTGGGGGTGAATGTGTGCAAAGATTTTGCTGAACTATTTAAAAATCATATTGTGTTATTTATTACTCGTACATTCTCACACATATTTTCTAACATAAGCCAACTTTCTAAAATTTTTTATAAGAGCTATTATATAAAAAGTTTTGAAAAACTTATTCAATTATTTATATAAGTAATTTATAATCACATTTGTAATCATATTAAGACAAAAAACTTAAATTGATCTAGAGTTTTAAAATAATTTGTTTGTTATTTTAGAAACTTATTATAATTATTTTAAAAATTATTAAAGTATTTTTTTGTTTTAAAAAGATCACAATTCATAGTTTATTTAAGTAGTGGATTTGATTCGTGAAAGCTAAATAATAATATTGATTCTTAATTTTAAATTTATAAGTGAATTAATGTTATACCCGGTAAAATATTATATGTTTAATCTTCAATAATTCAATTGTGGCTTGGATGATTTCAGATCGACAGTAGGATGAGCCAGGAGCTCAATTGGAGGCTATTGGAATTTCTAAAATTTTCTGGGGAGTTTTCGGAGCACCGAGATTTTTTTTAAAACCGGAATTTGGTTTTTTTTACCGCGCGTGAACTGGACCGGAGCGGTTCAGCGAAGGCGGGGCGGTTCGCCGAGGTGCGTTTGCGCGTGCGTTTGGATAAGCCGCAGATAAGCGGATTGGACGGGCGAGATCAGCGGTGGAGATTAACCGGCTGATCGGGTGTTAAGCGGCGTTTTTGGAAGGTCAACCGGCGCTTAATGGGTCTTAACGGGTTATTACCGGTTTAAGCTGGGTATTTAACCTAAACTGTTCGGCTGTTAGGGTTTCGAACGGCGGCTAGAGGCGAAGTGTTCGCGGCGAACGGCGGTACTTTCCGGCAGCCTTCCAAGGGGCTTTTGGTAACTAGAGGTTCGCGAGACAGAGGCGAGCATTTTGGTGCAGGTTTCGTTCGGCGAGGAGCTGTGGTTGATCGCGTGCGAGCTTCACCGTCGCCGGCGAGCAAAGGGTAGGAAATTCAGATTAAATCAGTTATTTAGCAAATTAAAAATATGGATTATTTTGCAAATAGCTACTTGAGCATGCGGATATGGTTTTTTGGAATTGATTAATGCAATTTATTGATTTAGCATTTTAGGGTTTTTTTTTATGAAGAAGAATACATATATATATTCCGCCGAATTGGAATTTTTGTGCATAGAAGCATGCCTTAGGTTTTGATATTATCATATTGCCATTATTCAGGTTATCTGAATGCTAGAATGATTTTAATTTCATGAATTGGCATAGTCGGATCGGACAACACTTCGGCGAAAATTTTTGCATGGACATCTAGCTTCGCGACTTGATTATATGGAATTTTTAGGCTAGTACGAGCTTTAGGCTAGCGTCCCCTTGCGTTCGGTCGCCGGAAATCGACGGGAAAAACGGAGATTTCCGGAAAGTCGACGGTTAGGATTTCGCGGGCGACGGGCGAAGGAAGGGGATGAATTAGGGCTAATTAGGGATTAGTCTGATTATTAAGTGAATAATTATATTAATTATTAATATTTATATGTTAAGCGTCGGCCCGAATTCGGATTATTAACTTCGGCCGGCGGGGTTCTCGGCTCAGCACGTAAGGGTTCCGAACCGGCGACGAGAACCGGTTCAGGGGAAGTGCGGCGCGGATAAGAGAGAAGCGGAAGAAAAAAAAAATTAATTCGGAAATTAATCCAAATTTTCGGAAAAAGGATATGCGGATTTTAAATTCGGAAATTTATTCCGAATTTCGGAAAATGGATAAAGGGCGGAAATTGATTTTGGAATTTAAAATTTCCTGAAGTGAGGAAGATGTGATTTTTGGAAATCACGTAGCCAAGTTGAAATTGACTGTTGAAAATTACCCATAAATTCAGTGCAGCTGGATTAGTTGGAAGGAAGTGTGACACTTGGGTGCTACCAGAATAGTTAGAATTTTGGTACAATTTGTGTTGCTTGGATGGCAATGACATGAATTGAGTCAGTTTACTCAGTGTTGGCATATTTCATGGATTGGCATATTGGACCGGAATACTATAGGCCTTATATGATGTTTTAGGGTAGTTGTGGTAGGTAACTGTGCGGTACAGACTTAGCTTCCACAGTATACATGTGGACTGGTATGCGCCTTGTTGTATCTGGACACATGTTGTCGAATCTTGGAGTTAGAGCTTGGCAATGACTGTAGGGGCGTGAGCTTCTATGGAAATTGTTGGGAGAGGACTTCTTGGGACAGTGGCTGAGTCGATCTCTTCTGGTCCATGAGTGTAGGCCTGCGCGCCTGAGGGTGGCAGGGGTGTCTCACGTTGGCTAGAGATTTATGGGACTGGTTCTGTCTATAGTCTCCAGGAGATTGATTGACGAGAGACGCTGCGGTGTCGGGTGCCATGCGTGCGCAGAGATGGGCGTGTCCCGCTGGCATGCTTGCTTAGGCGCCATGCGTGCGCAGAGATGGGCGTGTCCCGCTGGCATGCTGCCTGAGAGCACAGAGGAGAGCTACTCTGGTGTGACTAGGGGTGACTGTGGTTGGTCAGAGTCTGAGACTGAGAGTGCCTTTCTACCCTACATTGTTATGCTGTATTTCTATACTCTTGCTATTATCCTTCTCTTGCATGAGAGTTTTTTTTTACTAGCTGTCTTTCCTACTGGGCGTAGCTCATTCCTTTATTATCTATATTTTTCCAGTGGCTCGGCAGACTTGAAGCCACCCAGTTTTAGGTGGGATCGTGATCAGTAGGCTAGTGGAGGAGATCTGATCTGTGATTTTCTGAGACATTCTGGTTAGTTGATTGTTGCTGTTGGTTGTATTCAGTGAGACTGTTATTCTTATGTCTTGTATTATGTGAGGGTGATTCTGACTCATGTACTCGGATGGATGATGTGGTATTTGATGGACTGTGATTTTTCATATGAGTTACATTTTTATACTGTCTTATTTTCTATCTTGACGGTATGGTGTGTGGAGCGTCATTTCATATCGGTGGATGTTATATATTTTTTGTTGATGGTGAGGTCATTACATGACTATGAAACTTAACCTTGGGGGTTCAAACTTCTATTAGATCGGTTCTCTTACCGGTATGGGTTAGGAGTATTGGGTCTAGTAGTAGTAACATTGCGCGAGTTCATCAGTTAATTCAGGAGTCATGAACCTGATTTGACGGTCTGCCCGGGAGATTGGATCCACATAGTTAAGGAAAATAGGTGTGTAATGATGTGTTATATCCTATGTTTTTCGTAGGCTACTCAGGTTGGTATGGGACGATCTGAGCTGTCTATATGTAAAAAAAAAAAAAAAAACTGGGGTGTAACAATTAAGTTTACATTTATACAATTCATCCCTCTACTTCTTATGGATATCATTACACTATAATTATAATAGACATTGAAAATTCTTCAATTGATGTAGGAGTAACAATAAACTCTATTTCATTCAAAGCTGATTATGCAACATATTTCGTACTCACATTCTTTTTCAAAGAAGTATTTCTATAAATCCTCTCAAAGAACATTTATTCATTTAAGACAAAAAGTTTTACCACGTTCACCTTTAGGTTGGGGGAAAATAAAAAAGTAAGACAAATTATATAAGATGATTAACTTCTTGTTTGTGATAAAGGCAATTAAGATTTGCTCTATGATATCACTTATGAGCACATTTAGTGAATATATATCATTAATAATGATTCTTAGACCACATAAATGAAGAATAAGAAAACACAATATACTAATGTTTAAGCAAAATTACGTAAGTCATTTAAAAGATCTGTTTTATTTTATATTTGAAAAGTGTTAATAATTGTATTATTCAATAAAGATTTGAGAAAATATTCTTTGTAATAACGTTTGGAAGATATCACATAAGAATTTCAAGAATTGATGTCATACACCATTAAAAATTATGCAAGTGAGAACTTATAGTAAAAAAACTTTTACAAAATATTTTCCCTTACCATCTTTATTTCTTAAATTGAGCATATAAAAATTTATTTGTAAGCTTTATTTTGCAATAAATATAAGGCAACATCACAAATTCTATATCCTTTTTCAAGATTGAATTTGATAAGAATAAGAACAATGTCTTAGATATTAATAACTAACATTATTTTAGTAGGCCATCATTTAAAATTAACTGATATATGAGTCGAGTAGTTCGTTCAATGATGATAAGCATACAAAGTAAATAGTATTTACTCCACATTGTTGCATAACTAATTGGTAGTTTGCTCAATCTGAAGATGTGACATGATAAATAGAAACACTATGGGCTTTGTCATAGAGAGACAAACACTGATTACACCAATTTAATATAGTTTGCAATTCAACTTGTTATATTTGAACATAATTGTTTAGTTAGTGGTGCTAGCAAATCATCCAAATATGATAAACACTAAATCTGAATAGTATTAACATCACTACATCCAAATATGATAAGCATTAAGTAACATAATCGGGCATGAAGACTCACTATAAGAGTGATGATTGAGCATTGCACGTAGAGGCATGGTGTACCAAGTGCTATCAAGCACTAACACACACGATCATGAAGTGATTCGTGCTAAAGAAAACCCACAAGAGGGGAGGGGGGGGGGTGAATTGTGTATTTAAATTCTTATAATTTCCGAAATTAAATTTAAAAGACTTTAAGCAAAAGTAAAGAACATTGAACACACAAATTTTCAAGTGGTTCGACTCAAAACCGAGTCTACATCCACCCCCAACCGGTGTTGGGAAAAATCCACTAAATTCTCCGATTACAAGTGAGGTTTTTCTTACGGTTCACCTCGAACCTACTTGGGATTTTTATTATGGCTAATCCCAAACCTACTTGAGTTTTTACCGGGCTCAACTCAAACCCGGGGCTTTAGCACAAACGCCGGGACGCCCTTGCCCCAAAACAAAAATACGAAAAATTGGCAAATGACTTAAGAAAAATTGGAGAAAAGAGAAGGCACACACAATCGTCGAATTAGAGGGATAGAGATTTAGAAATGATTGAAAAACCTCTAATTCCACTAGCGTTCTTGCCGCTTTGCTTCTAGAGCTCGAATGCGCCGATTTTGCTCGGATGCTAGTGTTTTAGATCTGAAAATCTTTTGAAACAATTTAGCAAATGTTAAAACTAAAAAATACATAATTTTTCTATATTTATAGAGCTCAGATTTGAGCTCTAAAAACACTCCCAATGGCTCCAAAAATTAATTAGCCATTTGGGCAACAGACGGAAAGCAGCCACCGTCCGATCCGGGCCCAAAAACGAACGGCGCAGATTGTTTACGCATTTTACCGTTCGGGCTTAATCCAGAGCGTTGGATCCGGGCGGACTTGATCTGAGCCATTAGATCCCGCGCGCTGAACGAACGGCGTTGATTGACCTCGCGAAACATCCGTTCGAATTTACTCTCGCCCGTTGGATCTGGGCGGGCTTGATCTGCGCCTTTGGATCCGGCCGAAGTTATAAGGTGGGATTTTTTAGTCCCACACTGCAGAAGCGAATTCACCGCACCTCTTTATAACGAATTTTCGTCGTTTAACGTTCGAGCCACTTTGGGGCCGGCTCCCCCCTTCCTTGACCGGGATTTCATCACCTGGTTCGGGTTGACTTAGCCAAGCATTTGTTCATTGACTGTTGACCGCGCTGCAGTTAGACCTAGCCGAGCTCCTTTGGGCGGTCTTGGCTTAGCCAGGCACTGTTCATTTGACTGTTGACCAGCTCTAACCGAGCTCCTCTCGGCGTGCTTTGAGTCTAGGCTAGGTTTAGCCTTTTCGGGTCAACCAAATTTTTATTTTTTAAATTAAATTTTTAATTTCTAAAAGACCTGGACGGGCTGTTTTGGTGCCGGGTCGACCCGCCCATTGCTACAGTACATTTTCCCGAGACTTCGGCTGTTTTAGGGTATTTTTGACGAATTTTTTAGCCAAAAATTTGACTATAAGTATATAAAAATAATTTTGTATTCTTATAGTATTATAAGTTAATTAAGTGGCTATGAAAAGAAATTCGTAGAAAACGATTCTAAAATAATATTAAAAAATCAAATACCCATGTCTATACATTTTGTCAAATATGCTTGGCCCAAAAATCAAAATTCAATATTAAATAATTTTATAATATTTTTAAATGTTAATACTACTAGTGTGCCTCATAATCTCAAAGTTTGGACATATCAAATTCAAGAAAAATAAAAAGAAATTCAATTATAAAAAATCTTGCGCATGTCTCAAAATTCTTTGAAGTATGCCATGACCTCAAGGCCCTTAGAGACCATTATTTTAGACATCTAAAATACATGGCTTGATTTAATTAATTATTAACAATTTTACTTAAAATCAAGCCCAAATAAAATATACACATTTATGCTTGACTCATCAAACACAAGGGTGTAACAGATCATGCGTACCCGAGCGCATATGTTGTTGACCACCTACCAAACACATGTTTCACGTGTGCATGGTAGGTACACTTATCTTGCCACTGTGATCAACATATGTATAGAATGCTGTCTAAATATGAAAGCAATAACCGCACACTCGAACAGCCCACCTGATGCGACATGGGTACATGTGCTCAGACAAATATAAGCTTTTGTAGAATTTAGAAAATTTTAAATTTCTAATCAATATCACATATTTTTTCTTTTATGATTAAATATTATATCATAATCGTTATATAAAGTGAGAAGAGTGTATAAAATAATTAAGCAAATTTTAAAAATCAAAACTTTGTAAATTCAAATCTCTTTGAAGAGAAACTTCTTGAAGAAGTTAATATCTTTGTGACAAAATCCACTTCTCCTTATTCCTTTGCTCCTAGCCATAATCACGCTTTTACTTCCGTTGCTGCTAATTCAAAAATAATATATGCTGAAGAGAGTTCAGGATGAGAAAACCTTGTATAGAGATCACTTGGAATAAAACTATAAAAAAACTTTAAGTAAATAAATCTAACTTAAAAATTTAAGCAAAAAAATAATTAATGTAAAAAGAGATATTAGTGTATGTATATTGCATGACTTCAAATTTTCATATCATAGATTTGAAGTTTAAATCTATTATCATGTCTCACTTGAAATCAAATTTTATTGTCATCTTTAATACCTTTAATTTCAAGAAAATTAGAGTTCAAAGACATCTAAAGGATATTAACGGCCTAAGTAAATGAAGAATGACTATTAAAATGAACTCTTAATCATTTTCATAACATTTATTTTTCAAATTTTGACAATTCAGAAATCAAACGAATAGAGTCTTTCTCTAAGTATCTATTTTCCTCCCTATCAAATAATAGCATTTCACAATAATTCTTACAATAAATATATACCATATTTATCTTTAATCAAAATTCAAAGTATCAAACTACAAAATCAAAAATAACATCACAAATCTATTACAAAAACCAATACAAAATACAATCATATGAATCTTCAACAAAACTATACATATAATGCATCAAAGACAACATCACATATATCCATAATCCAAATTACATCGCTAATTGCTCTCAAAGACTTAACTCATGCATATTATATTCCTTTGCTTAATAAATAAATGTTTTGTGACGTCTTGAATTCAATGTGTTGAGATACTATCTCTTTGAATCGTCCCATATCAGTAGTAGGCTTTGCTCACAAAAAATACCTCAATATCTTAAAACGAGTATATCTCAAAAACACCAAAATCACTTAATAGCCAATATGGAATAATTCATACATTAATGCCAATATAACTCTCAAAATATGCATTAACAACTAATAAAAATACTAAAATTACTCGTTCTATAGCCAATTTAGGATAATTTATTCCTTGCTCTTTCAACTAGAAGCTCGCTAAGAGTCATTACTTGTGAAACAATTCCTTTTTTAGGACATCACTTGACGATCACTCTTATCATCTTTAGTCCTGTTTGTTACATTTATGCCTTATAATGAAATAAGAGAGGGAGCATAACAAGCTCAACAAGTAAACTAATAGTTACAATAGATAAAGTAATGTAAATTCAATAATAAAAATATAGCTTGGATCCAAATATTGCAATTAAGCTCCTAGAACACATTGTCAACAACTCATTTCATCTCTAAGTTATTAAATCACATAATAAGTAATTCATATTGTCTCTTTAAGCCACAGAATCACATATTAAACAGCTCATACCATGTTTATAGGCTATTAGATTAGACAACAAATGATTAACATCATTTCTCTAAATTATTAGATCACACAAGTGGCTCACATCATCATCAAGCTATTAGATCACCCAAAAAATGAAGATAAAAGATAAGATCATATAAAAAATAATTCTCACATATATATCTTATATAATGTTAAAAACATATTTTATATTTTTTTCTTTTTTATATCTTTTTGTTGTATAAAAAAATTGTATAAACTTCATCTAACATTTTATACGTTTTACTTTCTCTTGGTTTTCTCTTTTATTGTTTTAATTTCTCTTTTATCATATTGACATATATATATATATTCATATATTTATACTTCTTTATATAAAAAACTATCACACCTTTTGAATTCATGAATAATCCTCAACTTCAAATCATGTCACTCAAATATTATTATACATGCAATTATTTAAAATATATACATGAGTTAATAATATCATTCTATGAACTTTAATTCGTGCAATGCATAAAATATAAATAACAGTTACTTATATTGTAGTTAATTTAGCTTACCTAGCTTGATCCTTAAAACTAACTCTTATCAATTTCACCTTGTCCTTCTCCACAAATTGCACACTTTGTAGGCCTTATATAGATAATATGGATTATGCATTTTGAATTGCTCTTTAGTACAACTAAACCTAGTTGACTAGCATGTGGTTTTGTACATCTTCTTGGCATAAGTTGCTTGTGACATTTAGTACATAATTCCCAAGCAATCTTCAAATCCTGGTTGAAAACAATCAGTTGATGACTGCTATTGACAACACTTAACTGCTTAAAAAAACACTCTCCTATATCACCTCAGCTTAATCAAGAACAATTTGACCGAATGAATTTAGATATTTATGAGACATATCTACATAAAGACGTTTATCCAAACTACCATATGCATAATTAATCTAGTAAAGTCTAAGCAACACCATCTAATACAACAAAATACCCCAATTAATATGAAGTTCTAATTGAGATACACCTATCACATTTTTTTTGACACTAAACTTAAACTTGTTAATAAGAGCAACAACTATGCAATTTCCTCAACAAATAAGAGCAATCTCATCACCATTGAAAGACATGAACTCTATAGGCTCACCCCAACCTCAAGAGCCTTCTCAAACAACTGAATTACTTGCCACTGGTCCTTTTGCAATTGCTTCTGCCAAAGGTAGCTAGATGACTACTTGTACTGCAACAAAGTTCCATGAGATGATGAATATAGCAATCCAATAATCCTAGAATTCTCATTACCATAAGAATAAAAGTAATTGATGCATCAAAAGTTAACTCTTCCTTTGTATTTGCAAGTTAAAACTTTTACTGCATATTCGCTGCACTAGCCTTCTATCGACTTTCCAAGTCTTGTCCTTGTTGGTACTCCTGATATTTCCACAAGTTCTACTTATTACAGCTCAAACCTTCTTTAAACGATACATCACTTGCTTAAATCCAACCAGTTTCTTCCCTCTATTTCTAATTGCAACCAGCACCACAATACATCCGGCTTTTCAACATGATACTTCATCCTCCTTGCTCTTCCTTCTTCCCACTGCAGAAACTAAATGAAATTCCCTAGCTCTAGCTTCTTTTGGCTAAAGAAATCGAAAGAAACTCATGCATAGTAGAAGAACGATGGGGAACTTTAGCATTGAGCAACATTTTCCCCACAACACAAGCTGAAACATCTCACTAAATCGAACAGCACCTCCATCCATTTCTTCGGTCCTGACGCAAGCTCAATAGAAGCTCCAAAATCTCTCAAATGCATAACACAAGCTCGTCGGAAGCCCGAAATCTCTTAAAGGAATCGCTCCATTCCTCCTCGTTCGAATCCTTGCGAAAACAAAAGGCCAATGCTTCTCGAGATGGGTTAAGTAGCTTCCCGAAAAAATTCAACCCTAAGCCCCCTCCAGAGCATCGTCGAGGAAGACGATGGAAGATAGCAAATATGTACAACGTTCTATTTAACTTCTGTTTTTAAAAAATTATAACAAATTTAATTGATCTTTAATACATATATTAATGAGTTTATCAAACGTGTTTTATTTGAAGACATTCACTGCAGAATTCTAGAATACTTTTATCGTGCATATTAATAAAAAAATATCAAAATAATATCATTTCATTATAATTTAATAGTTTTTTAAAATGTTAATATCAATTATTCATTTTAAGTATAATTTTTAAGAATAAAAAAATATAGATTATCACATCTACTCATTCGTGTGTATACGTGTAAAATATCATATTTATAAATGTTATTAATTTTTTTGCTATATAAGATATAATTAGGACAATAAAACAATAATAAAAAGAAATAAAACAAATATAAAATAAGGATAATTTAGCCAAGGGATAAAAAGAAACAAATAAGAAAATAAAATTATGATTTTCTTAAAATTATCGTATGATAAAAAAAATTACCTTTGATAATAAACAAAGTTATGAAAAAAAAGAAAAAAAACTTATATTGATAATAAATTAGATCATTAATGAAAAACATTAACACTGATAATAAAGCAATTAAATTATAAAAAAATAACATCAATAATAAATCTAATTAAAAATAGAAATAAAAAGAATGTAGTATTAATAATATATCCAATTTAGATGACAAAAATTATATGATAATAATATTGAAAAGAAAACAATATCATAATAAAAGAAAAAAAATAAAAAAAATAAAAAAAAGGGGAAGATAAATAAAAAAAGAGAGAAATAAAAGAAATAAGAAAATGAAATAAAAAAAGAGAAAAAAACTAAAGGAAAAAAGAATAAATTTTTTTTCTATTTCTAACTCCTTTTGTGTTTCTAAAAGAGATGCAAATATCATATTGTGTTTTATTTAATTTAATTATTAATATTATTTATGTTAATTTTGTTATAATATCATTATTGTTATGATTTATCTATTGAACAATTTTACTCATCTGTATTTCTAATAAATAGATTTTTATGATAAAAATTTAATAGAATAATTAAAACAAGAAAAACGATTACTTATGAAATATTAAAAGAGAAATTTTATTTAAATAAATCGTTAGTACAAAATTTTAATAAAAAAAGATTATGACATTTAAGAAATAATTGAACATAACAAAATTGAGCTAAGAATATATAAGTCAAACTCACTTTGTTATTACAATATAAAAAAAATTAAGTAGAGATCAAAGAAACGCATGAATAACATATATTTTATCTTTACTGAAATTTTTTGAAATTATTTTCAGAATTTTGAAATTTAAAAGCTAAAAAGAAAATAATTAATTAATTTGAATATTTGTTTCTAGTTCTTCGCGCCGCTCTCGCATGCGCCTCTCCTTCGTTCGGCGTCTGCGGTCGAGCCATTGCGAAACCCTAGCAGACGCTTCGACATTGCATTGCGGTCGAGACATTACCGATGAAGAGGAGAATTGATTTTCCCATTGGCGTGTGATTTCATGAGTCTCTTAAACCCTTTTGGCGCTTGCTGCTCCCTCGCGCTCTTTGTTTCGGTCGGATGATTCTTCCTTAACGTTGGTAGTGCTCACTGCTATCCGTTGGGTGTGAGCCTAGGAGAAAGAGGAGCACGGGCGGCGGCTTCCAGTATGGGGAAGCTCAGGTGAAATTCCGTGGGAAAAGAAACAAGGGGGCTGCACAGTAATTTCGAGGTAGGTAAATGCTATGTCAATTTAATGCTTCATATGATGAATTGTGAAAAATCAGGATATTATTATATGCTTTAGAATATGGTTACTAGAGCAGTATTAAGTGCAAGGGACTTGTGATGTTGTGTGCATTAGATTGCAATTTTGATATGTGACATGAACGGGGATGAATTATAGTGCATTTTGTGTAATATGTTACAAATAAGAACCATCTGAGATGAATACTATTGTGTGTTTTATAATATAATTTGAAATATATAGTGCACTGTTGGTTTGGCTGTTCATCCGTTTATTAGCATGAAATTGTTAAACTTGTTTTGAAGTTTTTGATGTTATTTGAAATGGAGGAGCACTTGAATGTGTGTACAAAGCTAAATAAAAATGATTGTGCATATTTTGGTATTATAAAATTGGAAGAGAAATACACGTTCTTTCTGCAGCATGCCATCATGACCTTGAGCTTTTGTTGTGAGATTTGGTATGACGAGATTCGGTATTAATTTTTGCTACCAATGTTTGTGGTGATGATCACCTGTGGTGGTTTTAGTTGCTCCTGTGATTTATTGAGAGATACCTATTGTAATAGGCGGAATGGTGTCTGTCACCAAAGGGTTATGGGGGTGATGACTCCAAACAGGTGTGGTAGATGGTTTGGCAAAGAAGTGTGCTCTCAAGATAACCAAAGTAATAATAATGAGCTTGTTTTACTTGTCATGTATATCTTTTTTAGTATGATCTAAACTGCATGTTTTAATATTAAATTCTTATGGATATTTGCCTATTGAGCCAGTAGTTGATTTATACTTGTTTATTTACTACTTTTCAGATACAATGCAGTCATCGCTCTGGAATTGATTGGGAATTCTGAGAATAGCTCATTGCTGTATTCCCACTAAAATATGTTAGTAGGTTTGTGTCATATTTGTATTTCTTTTTAGCTGTTGTTGTCTATGTTTAGTTGTGAATAAGATATGTCAATTCTTATGTTATGTTAAATGTTTTATCTTATAATTAATTTATTTATTTATTCTTTCATATGTATTAGAGATGTTTAGTTAGAACAAGAGGAAAAATAATAATAAGTTTGATTGTAAAGGTAAGTCTTAAGATGGTAAATATTAACAAATGTTGAAAGATGAAATTATGGGAACGTGTCTTGACACATTCCCTTTCCTAAGTTTGGGCTTCCATGAAAATTTGTATGTTGTTTGTTCATTTGTTGCTCTTTTATTTGTCCTTCTTAATGTGTATAACTTTCATTGTTTTTTTCTATCTCATGGTGGGTTTCTCAGGGCTGTGGGTGCGAAGTAATTTAGTTATAGATGGTTAAGTGTGATGAGTTAACTTTTGTGATTATGTCAAGAGATTTGTAACTAAGATTTGTAGTCTTACCACTCCTAAGAAAAGGGCTCATCTTATTGTATGATCAACATATACATAAGTAAGAAAGTCAGTTGTAGATAGATACCATAACAAACTTCTATATATTATTGCTAATTGTTACTCATGACTCAAAATGTCCATGAAATATTTTATACATTTTTCAATATTTCAATTAATGTTGCATTATACATAATTGAATATAATTCGGTTATAATTCTCTTTCAATATTATCTCAAGTGTGAAAATTTCTACATTTTTGTCAAACTTTCATAAAGATAAGAACTCCATACTGGTAAGACTGAGTTAATACTCCATCCTCTTCAAATTCAATTGCTCGTCTCAATTGTGTTTGAAAAATGATGATGTCTTACCTTACCTACATAAATAATTGGGCCTCAAAAATAATGAGGATTATTGTTTGATCACTATCTTAGTTTAGTAATCTATGACCTTCATTGGGACAAGTATGTCTAACATTACTTTGTAAAATGGTCAATAAAATATGCAATTGTATTAAGTCTCATGGATAGATCATCAAGGATCAATTACATTATTTGGGTAAATAATAGCATGAGAAGCATTCTTATATTTGTAGCTTGTTAGAGTGTTCATGTTCATTTGTCCTTAGTAAGGGTTTGGCCCCTGTATGCAAGTCTACATTCCTCAATGAGGGTTCCTTGTCTTTGACGATGTAGTGCCACTTTTTTATTTAGTTTACCACTAGTCTCTCTTGTTCTCAATAGCTTATTTAATGCTCTTTGCACCACTTCAATAGCACTTTCCACCTCCATCATGGAGTTTTTTACAAGGCATCTCAATAATTAGAAGAGTGCCATTCTTTTCTCACGTCACTCTACTCCAATGTAGGTTCCCTTATCCTTGTCAAGCTTAATGCCCATAGACAATGTCCATCCCTCTTTAGTTTTAATTGCTTGAGATATTTCAAAATCTTGTATTAGTTGCTTTGAACATTATTTTGATGTTAAGTTTTTACCCCTTCTAGATCAACCAGTTCCACCTACCATGTTCTCTCATGAAAATTAAGCCGATTATTGTGTTGATGTCTATAAAATCTATTGAAGAAAAAAGTACTTCGACACTCCTTTTCATCATCTTCACTCTTTCCTTTTGAAAGTTTGTACATTTGATGTTTGAACTTGTTAGTTATAACTTTTTTGAGGTTTTAAGAATTTTGTCTCTCTATTTTTAGATCGTTATTTTGAGTCTTACTTGTTGGGAATTTGTTATTGTAGAAAATATAAAACACATGATGTTTAGAAGAGGGGGGGGGGGTGAATTATGCAAATGTCAAACTTAATCAAATTCATACACGAGATAATGTAGAAATAGAGTTCTTTCACTTTCTGAAACCTAATTTACAAGCTCAAGCAATCTCACAATGGTTATTGAAATACTTTGTAAAATAATCTAAATAACTCAAGATTTCACAAAAATAATTTCTTTGATTTATCTTAATTGTTAGTATGAACAAGCTTTATAAAGTCTTGTTAAGCTTTGGTAAACCTTTGCAATGACGATGTAAAGTCATAGGATAATTAAATCTAATAATGCAAGAAATGCATATAGCAACTTAGTTTTAAATACAATGTAGTAATGAAACCTTTTACTTATCAACTAACTTTAAGCAACTCAAATAATCTTACAAAGTAAATCAATTGTTAATTTTAATTGCTCGTGAATAATATTTAGAAAACACATATTACTTTGCCTATCCTTGTATGATAATTGTAATTATTCAATAATTTTGTAACAAATAAAGCACAAATGAACTAAAGTATAGGAGACACAAGATTGTTAAGTGGTTCAGTAAAACATTTATCTATATCCATCCCAAGTCAATTCGACCACGCTTCCATTAAAACCAACACCCTTTCACCTCAGGTGGTAAGTGAAAACCTTACAATCACTCCCTTTTTGCTCATGACAAGGGAAGAGTCACTTTTACAAACTACTCTTTTTTGACCCATTACCAGGTAGTAGTGTCTTCACTTAACATTATTTCTTTTGTTGCTTGTGGCTAAGAGTCATCTTGCTCAAAGAGTTCAACAATAGCTAAAATAGCATTGTAATACTTGTACAAAGCAACTCATTTAAAATCTTATACCATGCACTTAAGAAAATAATATGAAAATGTCTAAATGAGTTGAAAAGATGTTACTAATTAAGATACTAAGTTCTTATGTACAATAATTGAAAGATGATGCAACTGAACGCAAAATAATGCAACAAGAATAAGAAATTTCTCTTTAAAGCTCAACCTATGGCCATGAATTTTGTTTAACTTGTAAAATGATCTAACAATTGATTCATTTGTTTATTCTTCCTTAAAACCACTTTTATTTATATGAATTAAAGGAATATACACAAATCAAGAAGTTCTAATGGCTAAAATCCCATCCTTGAAACGATCGAATTAGATATTACACTATGGGAAATTGATCTTATTATTAAGATTAAAGGAGTAATCACTTCACTCAACATTATTTCTTTTGTTGCTTGTGGCTAAGTAGGAGTCATCTCGCTCAAAGAGTTCAACAATAGCTAAAATAGCATTGTAGCACTTGTACAAAGCAACTCATTTAAAATCTTATACCATTCACTTAAGAAAATAATATGACAATATTTAAATGAGTTAAAAAGATGTTACTAATTAAGATACTAAGTTCTTATGTACAATAATTGAAAGATGATGCAACTGAACTCGAAATAATGCAACAAGAATAAGAAATTTCTCACTTCAAAGCTCAACCTATGGCTATGAATTTTGTTTAACTTGTAAAATGATCTAACAATTGATTCATTTGTTTATTCTTCCTTAAAACCACTTTTATTTATATGAATTAAAGGAATATACACAAATCAAGAAATTCCAATGGCTAAAATCCCATCCTTGAAACGATCGAATTAGATGTTACACTATGGAAAATTGATCGTATTATTAAGATTATAAGATTTTACAAAACGATATGTATTACATTCAGATTGCCTGCATGATGCGTCTGTTCAATTAGTTTATTTTTTACATCACTCAAGATATCATACTAATACAATGAGTGCATTGTGTTGTATGACTATAACAAATCTACTAAGTCCCAAAGATCATATAATATGATGTCATACGAGAATCTTGTAGTGTTGATTAAGAATGATTGTATGAATATGTTAGGGACATTGTATTATAATGATTGGAAAAGACTCAGGAACGTCTTGACGATCCACTACTATGATTAGCCTTGACAAAGTTAAAATAACATTTCATACAAGTTTGAGACAAATCTCGTGCTGTACAATGCTAATGTAGTGAGCTATTCTTAAGTTATGATATTAATCGTACTAGGCGATCACATGGATCGAACTAATACGAAACATGACAATTTTTCTTGATTAATTATACATATACGATAATACTATCATAATAGTATAAGTTTGAAGCTATTTACTCATTCATATGACTGCGATGTATAATTTGGCATTGTACGATAAGGCTTAATTGAATATTTATTCATGATCATATTAATACAGTCATGACATTGTATTGTTCAGCTTAATTGACGCTTTTAATTTTAAGTCATAGAGATCGTACAAATACGATACTTTACTTCAAAGCATATGATATAACACTAATGAGCAATTAAGTGATCATATTAAACCAAATGTATGTATGTCTAGCTTATATCATCAGGATCAGGTTGTACACAAATGATGCAAGAAATGTATTGGTTTTTCCACAACATGGCTCATATAAAAGATAGATTCTGAGTGGAAATAAGTTGCATATGTATGAAAGAAATTTTGTACTCGCACGATTTGAAAAAACTTAACTCTTAGGCAATGGATGGAACTCGTACAAGTCTGATACCTTGTACGATGAAGATTCTGCACACATAAGATCTAAGGGGCGGTTGCACCTGTACAATAGGCAAATTATACTTTTACAATGTCAAGATAAGTTTGTACTTCAACTGTGATTGTAAGCTTGAATATGGACTGTACAAGTATGATACTAAACACCGTACTGTACGGTCAATAGGAAGTGAACTGCATTGCTTGAACATGTTTTAAGTTGTTTTTTTCTAAATTAAAACTTAAGTTGAACGTAGATGCTATTTAATAAAGTTCTAATGTAGTGCAAGAGATCATAATAACATAAAATGATATTTAGCAAGTGAATGCATAAAATTAGGTCTGTAATGCATTCCTATTTATGTTATGTTAATATCAAGTAATAGGTTTAACAATTCTAACTCAAATAAAATATAGATGATAAACTTTGGATAAGCAACAACTCTACCTGGAGCAAGAACAATGGCTCTATGATTTGCAAGTTGACCTATACTTAAACAAAGCCTCAACACTTATTGACATATTTTCATATTTGGATTGTTCAATGAAACACTTGATCAAATTCTCTGATTAATTAATCTTTATTTGATATTGAGATGTATATTTTGAAAATCATTCAATGAAAAATATTAGTAACAATAACGTAATGATTTTATTGTTATCAAATAAGTGATGTATGATCAAGGATTCAATATTTATAATTTATAAATGTCAATGAAACATTTGATCAAATTCTCTGATTAATTAATCTTTATTTGATATTGAGATGTATATTTTGAAAATCATTCAATGAAAAATATTAGTAACAATAACATAATGATTTTATTGTTATCAAATAAGTGATGTATGATCAAGGATTCAATATTTATAATTTATAAATGGTTATCTATATTTTCTCAAGAGTAATGAATCCCCTCACTAGAAAACCATCACATTTTTTCCTTGGGACTTTAGCATCACTGAAGGTGCAAAAAATCTCCGAAAAAAAGAAGAGTGCGGAAGACCTACCGCACTTTGTCGGTGAAAAAAACATACTGCACTTTACCGCACTCATCGAGAAAACCACAACGCCGGATTAAAGAACGGAAAAGAAATCCAACGTGGTCTTGGCACCATTTGCCGGGCGTTGCTGTAAAACCCCCCTCTCATCGACTGCAAGAAGGATGGGACAGAGGAGGCACAAGCAGAGAGAGAAAGAAGGAAATAGTTTTGGGAAGCTCATTTGGCGGGTCTGAATCTTCTTCCCTGTCGTCTTGGAGATTGATCACAAGACAAACGAGCTTCGTCTTCCTCTGAGAAGACCTCCGTCTTCCTAAGCGTCGGTGACAACATAGTTTTAGAGATTTAAAACTGTGTTTGAATTCAGCTTTCTAGAAGTTGTTTGCAAACATCAGTTTTAACTAGCATTGACCCGTTTCAACTTGCCAACCCGCGTCGACATGTGCTAATCCGCACCGACCTGTGTCCACTCATCAATCGGTACTCACCCGAAACGACCCTCGCATACCCAAGTCAACTCACGCTTGCCTGAGCCGAGCCTTGTCAGCCCACGTCGACTCAAGTTCGCTTAGCTGACTCGTTGCCTCCATTGAGTCGACTCGACACCAATCCTGGCCGATTCGGTGGATTCTTGTCGATTTGCCACACTTCCAGCTGACTTGCCGCCAATTCAGCCAACTCGTCACCGATCCAGGCTGACTTGCTGCCGATTCAAGCCGACTCGCCATCGATCCAGGCCGATTTGTCGCCAATCCAGGCTAAATTGCTGCCGATCCTGCCGAGTCACCGTCGATCCGGCTAAGCTGCAACAATTCCGATTGTGTTGCAGCAGATCTCTGTCGAATAATTGCCGATCTTGACCGAACCACCATCGATCCAAGTCTAGTTGTCATTGATCCAAGAAGAATCACTATCACATTCTACCGCACCATCTCAACATCAATTACATTGTATTCAATATCGACAAGATAATAGTGAAACTTTGTCACATCATACCAACTAGTCTTAAAGGTGTGTTCCAATCTTTTTCCAAACAAATGGGGAATTTCGTCTATTCAGGTTTTCTCGTTGTTGTCTTAAGTAAGTTTTTGTTTAAATTTCCCAAATCCTTTTATCGCATCAACAATCACGAAAATAATAATCTCCTTTTTCTCTCCATCTTCCTTTTTCATCACTCTTTTATTTGAGAATATTACTTTCTCAGTTGGCTTTCTTCTTTTGAATTTGTTGTAGTCTGCATCTTTCCATTGCATGTGCGACTTGTAACTGCTTTTGTGAAAGAAATTGTTTTGTACCTTATCACTTGTTCGAGTCAATTTCTTTTTTTACAATTCAACTAATGTTGGATCTCTACAATTAACAATGCTTCTTTAGCTTGCCTATATTTTTTGTATATGTTCTTGTGGTTTTTAATAAGTTAAAAGATCTCTTTTTTAATTTTATTGTGCTATTTTTTGTTTATGCACGAATTGTTTGGCATATTTTTTATTTCTTTTTTATCTAGTTACACTAGTTCTGTGGAAAGTTGACTCTCTTTCAAGTATATTTGTGAGAAGCAAATGAATCTAAAAAAGCTGGGGTGTTATCTCGGCTGTACCGACATGGAAAATCTCGCCTTAACAAAAATTTAGAAATGGTCATGCACTAGGGATAAATCAAAATAAAAATTATAACTTAATTTTGCTCAATCATGTATAATACAATGTTGTTAGGATTGATTAAAAAGTGTATAAAATATTTTGTGCATATCTTGGGTCACAAGTAATAATTAGCAATAGCATGAAACGATTTGGCATAATATCTATCTATAATTTATTTTTCTATTTGTGTGTGTTAATCATAGTTTGAGTTATTTTTTAATACTTGTAAAACCATAAGTCCTAGTGATGAACCTTTTGAAATAATTGCAGAAGTTAACCCTTCACACTTGTTTCTATCACTACCTGTCACCTATGCCCATCGGAAACCCATTAGTAGATAGAAGAGAATGATGAAATAAGGAAAATGAAAGAACAACAAGAACAAAAAGCAAACAAATTTTCATAGAAGCCCTAACTTGGGAAAAGCAATTATTATAATTTTATTAGATTTTTTTACTAGATCTTAAAAGAGGTTACGAGCTTCTCTTACAATTTTTCTTTAATATTGTTTTATGATAATATGTTTATGATAATACTTTCACAATAATCCTCACTTAGGAAAAAAGAAGATTAAGCATGTTTATGATAATACACAATACCTCATAATCCTCACACATAAGTCTTCTGCTTATATTGCCTCATAAATTTAGTTATCATGTGTCTATATCAAAGCATAATCCATTGAAATAACACTAATGTTTGTACTATAACAATATGTTCAGATGATTTTTAGAAGCCTTGCCTTTGTGATTGCCAAGCACTCTTGTATTGTTTACCTACATGTCCATAACATTTATGTTATCAACATGCATTAATGTTATGCTTTGCCTATTTGTAAATTATGGATTGCTTTGTGGCTTAGTGGCCTTATACCTTGCAATATCCATGCGAACAATACGCCATCTACTTCATATGAACCTTCACATCTATATCATGCATCATCCCTCAATTATCTCCCACAAGAAAATTGATTACTTCTAAGCAAGTTGTACTTTTAAATCTCTTTCAAAGATCTTTTGTATCTTTAGTGTGTTATGCATGCTTTTATTTTGTATGCATGCCAATAGTGCTAGGATAAAATCCTCGTTTATTAATAATAACTATCTTAGTTAACGTGCTTGTTGGATTCTCCTTTTCAAGGATTTTTTTTGTGAGAACACGCCTTCATTAATCTAATTTTTTGTTAGATGATACTAGAATTGAATATGCTTTTTCTTTGATTGATGTAAAGGATTCTTTGTAAAGCACAATTCTTTGTCTCACTAAAGAGGATGCAATCATATTGTTTAATTCTAAATATATTTTAAATTTTTTTTAAGACAACATTTCTTTGCTATCATTTTAAATAGCTATGTGCTCAACCTTTGTGGTTGAGAGCATAACATAATTTTGAAATTATGACATCAAGCTTATCATTGTATTGGTGTAGTTTTAAAATTTTATCTACTTCCAAGTTATCAGAGATGCACCTATATTAATTATATCATTCCTATTGACGTATAATCTTGTATCTATTCTCTTTAATGGATAAGCCACTTGACTACTTCTCAATTCCTTTGTCTTGGATTAGCCATGTAATACTTGATAATGCTTATGATGTATGTTTTGTATAGTGCATATCGTGATATACATAAGATTTCTTATAACTGAAGTACGTGACATTTTTTTCGTGAACTTCCACTATTTGTTGTAGTGGCTATTGTTCATCACTCAATTTGAAATGACTTTTTAGTGGAATATTTGTGAACATAACATTTGAAACCTTGAGCCTATCTAAAAACACACGAATATACTTCTATTATAATAACTAAAGAGTTCTGGTAGATATATTCTTTGAAATTCATGTCCAAATAACCTGAAATGCATCCCTCAGGCCCATTAATTTAATTTCATATGATAGTTTTTTAATTTTAGCTCTTGGATCTTCTTCATACTTGATCTTGTAATCTACATAGTAATAGAATCATTTAATGCTTGTCAAGGTTCTTGAAGTGATAGTAATGTTCCACGTCACTTCTTGTGAGTTATGGCTATTCATACGTGTATCAAACCATACGTAAAACCACATAGGAGCAGTTCAGCTTGTAGAAACTCTTCTTTAATTTGCACAAGATCTCTTTGTAATTTGAAAGCATTTTATGTTACTATGAAAATTTTCTCCAAATCATAATAGAGAAATGTTGTTTTATCTTGACTTGTTTCAAGTATAAATCATCTTTCATAACAATTCTCGACGACAGGTATATAATTATAAATTTTAATGTGAGCAAAAAAATTTCATTTTAGTCAAACTCTTTTGTTGAAAGTCTTTTGATTACTATTTGCATCTTATAATATTTATCCTTATAAACCTAATCCTTTAGTTTATAGACTAACTTATTTTGTAAGGCCTTTCTTCCTCCTTGCAATATAGTCCATTTTTGTTTATCAATCTTCTTGTGTGATGCAATTTCAGTTTTCATTGCTACCTCACACTTGAAAACATCTATCACTTGGTTGGGTTACATGAAATAACTTAGTTTTTATTGCCTTTTAAGAGTAAGTAGTAAAGAAAAGGTGTAAACCTCTATGCCAATTAATTTGGCCTTTTTACTATTAGTTTATATGTGGCTATTGCATTAGAAAAGTTCTATATATTTTAAGTGTTCCATCTGTATCCATATCTAGATCCTCTTTGTTTCTATTAATGAAATTGCTTCATGTGGTATGATTTGAGAGTTTTTCTTGTTCATATCGACCTTTACCTTAAGGTTTTTTTTTTCTCATTGGACATTGACATTGATCTTTGCACAATTGTACTTTATTTGAACATAGAAACATTTGTCTACCTAATTTTATGCAATACTTGGTCTTTAAGTTAATAGTCAAATTATCTATGCCATATCCAATGATGGAGCACCTTATAGCTCATGTCCCTGTGTTCTATGTCAACATATGCATGCAATGAACATCCAAATAATCTTTAGTAGTTGAGATTTACTTTCTTTTCCATTCATTCTTCTTTAGATAACTTGAAATCCAGTGTATTATGAGTCTCTTGTTAAAAAAATATGTTGATGTATTTATTTCATCTAGACAATCAAGCATGCATCCTTTTACTTCTTTTCACTCCCATTCAACTTCTTGTTCGTTAATGCAATGAATTTATTTTGTCGTTGCTACTAGGAATCATCATTGTTATTTGAATTCCATGAATGCTGCAATATTTAAACAATTTTCTACAATACTCACCTCCATTGTGTAATTGCAAATGCTTAATTTTATAGCTGATATTTCTCTTGCCTTTCACCTTTTGAAACTTGAAGCCCAATTTGTTCCGTGGGAAGTAAATCCAAATCTTTCAAGTTGTTCAATCAATAAAGTAACATAATATTTTAATCCTCAAAGTGATAACATTGTGGCAGGTTCCCACTTTCATATGATCCATGGTCTAGCTTGCTTGGCCATATTGCTTGACCTGTCATAGAGAAACTTTTATGTTGTTGCTTCTTATGTATGCAATCCTTGAATATGCTCATTTTCACAGACTTCAGATTTCGTAAAATGCACTTTCATACCATAATCACCATACCTTTATCACTCATGTGACAAAGCCTGTAATCTCACAAATTAGAGTCTTCAACAAAACTCGATGAAGATTAGGTTACTGTTTCCTTATGGCTCTTAGCCATGCACAAAGTTTATTTTTAATGTCTTGTGCAACCATGAATGCATGTTTGAAATTCTTTCACCTACTATCTCCAAGTACAATATAGTACCTGGAAACATCTAGTTACGTGGTCAAGATGAGGTCTCTTCACAAACCTAGAATTATGTCATGGAACCCAAATATTGCATTGTAATCTATACGTTTTACTTCTCCATCATATCCATCATCAACCAAGCATGCCTTGTTGTGATTCTTTGTTACATACCCATTGTATGGCATTGAATGCATTGATACACTTCAAGAATATACAACTCAATTAGATGATAGACTCTTTCCAGCAGAGCATTTTCTATATCCTTGGTCATTATGCATATGTACATTTTCTCCTTTTGTTTCTAATCACTCAGCTCTTTGGATCTTTTATAGTTTTGCTTTTTAGGTTATTTGTTGATATCATTTCAACCCACCTACTCCAACTGTGACGTGCTATGACTCTGTTTACTTGCCCATATGCTGCATTGTTTCTTATTATTATACCTTGTTATGTGCTATTTGCTTGGCCTTCTCTACTTAAGGTTGAATGAGACAATTCTGCTAACTCCTTACAGAATATTTACCCTTGCTAAGGGTTAAGTCCTAAACCTCTTTTAGCTTTGGCTTTTGGTGACTAATATTATTGCTCAACATAGTGATTGTTGTATTCCAAGGGTTGAGCAAGGAAGACAATAAAATTAGTGCCTCCACTTTGTCCTAAAAATCAACCTCCATTTTGCTCAATTCTGTGAATATCATATTCAGCTCGTTAATGTGATTTGTGACATAAGCTCTCTTTCTACAATTTTCAATTCAAGTAATTGCCATATCAACTAGATCTTGTTTGATGTTGATGGATTCATATGCATGTCGCATAAAACTTTCATCATGTTATTGGTGGTTTTCTCTTTAGAGATGCTATAAACTACTCTATCTATAGTTATTTCACTCTTAGTGCTTAGTGATCAAATAGAATTCATTCGTTATGTTTCATGCAATGGTTGTTTTCTCTAATAAAGCAAATACTTGTTCTCCAAATAGAGCATGAACCTTCAAATTTATGCTTTTATACAACTTGCTAAGAAATTGATGTAGGGTATCGTTAACATGTGAAGCTGGAGAAAGAATTTGATCAGATTTTAGAGCTAGATTGCTCATATTCATCTCAGATGAAGGTTTCTTTCAATATTACTGGTGGTTCGCAGAATTTATGTATGCATGGTTCGAATTATACACTTAAAATATCTAAAGTGAGCACCACTTATATACATACAATGGTTCAGGTGTGTATGAGTCAATTGATCATGAGCACTTAGTGTATATCAGGTGTGTAAAAAGTGCATGCATTTGGATTATAGAATTTATTGTATTGTGTGTGAATTATCCTTGCTTGTATTTAAAGATAATACACATAAAATGAATTTGAGCATGTACAAATATTTCTGGTTTGACTGTTCAACACCTTTGCTGGTAATGCCCATACAGATTTTTCTCTCGAACATTTGATTGCTTGCATACAAAACAATAATTCTGCACACAGGAGAATTTATAGGTGTATAATTGTAGTTTTATGTCATAGTTATGATGAACTAGGATTTTATATGCATTACTTCAAAAATGTGCATACAATTCAAAACTTGGTTATGGATTTTATGCATTTACTGATGAAATAATGCTTATATAGTCTACAGCATATGCATAAATTTTATGCATATGCATACATTAATTAAATTATGTGCATACAAGTTTGGGTACATTGGATTGTGAAGTCTTTTTGGGCATTCAATTGAAGATGGTGAATGCAGTTATTGTTTTTGTTTTTTTTTTCTATTTTAAGGTTTTGTAATGGTTGATGTTTGTTATTTTGTTAGCATGGTTCTTTGGGTGTTATTGAATTTGTTTAGACTAAAAATTATATTAAAATATCTTGCGGCTTGTGAAAGAATTTAATGTAAATGTGGTTTTTAGGGTTTGCAATCATAGAGTTGTCGATAATGAATGAAACCTTTCCTTGCTTCCAACAGAACAGCAGTCGTATGGAGAACAACTTTGTTCAGCTTGTAGTTTATTTCCAAGCCTTCTTCGCTGCTTGCTCCACATTCCTTCACACCACAATGTTTTCCTTCTAATTTGAAGTCTTTGATCAACCATCATCAAATTATATCTCCATTTTGTCATTTGTTTTCATCCTTCTTCATTGTTGTATACTCTATACTCCTGTGTTTGAGAAACTAGACCATTGATCTCATTTTGTTGTAGACAAGCTTCTTAAGACAATCTTAGAGATTAACATGTCATGTTCATCTTTTCGATGATCAAATCACTTTTCATTTAATCTAGTAAAATACTCAACATGAGGTTGAAGAACAATGAAACAAAGCACAAATAGAGAAAGAAATGGAAAAACTGGTAGATGATCAAAAAACAAAGATCTATACAAAATTCCAGACTGAAAAAATTACTACAATTTGGAAGGTCTTCACTAAAATTTAAAATAGGTTTCAAGATACCTTTATTCTTATGGTGGTTAATGACAATGCTCTCATAATGTAGTCCTCGGGGATTAAGGAAAAAAATTATGTTGTTTGTGCCTGCATTTTTTCTCATAATCTTTACAAAGGTACTCTGCTCCTTGTATAGCCTCAAAAAATAGTTACCAACTGTTTGCATTAGAGCATGATCTATTGACAAGTTATAGTTGTTGCATACCCATGTGTTCATACCATAATATTTCTGTTAGCCCACTTTTCAGAAACCACATTAATAGTTTTGCCATATACTCTTATTTCGTATATATCGACTTCCATAGATTTATGGATTTCAGGATATATTTGTAATGTTACATGTTATCTACTTGTACATTATACCTTCATAATCTTAAACCTGTGACAACAACAACTATATGAATAATGCACCATTGCATTAGCATAATCTTTTATTTGTTATTTATTTATTTATATAACAACATATAAATTTGTCTTATACCTTTTTTTTATCCTCAATTTTATGTAAATGATTGATCCAATTTCAATGCCCTCCTTTTCTGCCTTCAATCATTATCCACTGCAAACAGTAGCTAATTGCTCCTTATATTATCGTTCCTTATTTTGTGAATCTGTTTAAATAGAGTTTTTTTATTTAATTCCATTAATCTATAATATCATTGCTTTAATATTTTTTTCTTATGAAATTATAATATAATTAAATTGCATTATTCTTGTATATAAACCTAAAGATAATTTGTAATTGTAATCAACTTTTTAGGTCTGTTTAAGACTTTTGATTTCTGTGTTTCAATTTAGTCATATATTGGGTTGGTCTTGGGACCTGCTTGTTCAATAGCCGTGTTTCATTTGTAAATATTTTATGACTACTATCTAATAGCACAGTTCGTTGAAAGAAGAAGGAACATTGACTCATTTATGACTCATGATAGCAGCCTCTTTGATTAAGTCCGCAGCAATTTCTTGTTTTTTTACCTCTGAAAGCTTATGAAAACGATTTGTTGATGAATACTTCTGCACTATCTTTTTAGGATTAGTGTATTTGTACTAAAGCTAATTCTAAAGATTTGAATCCTGTGATATCCTAGTTGCTTTTGAAGTTTTTTTTTCATCTACTCCAACCCTTGTCTTTTTTTTTCCATCTAAAGATGTCAGTGTATATTCATCGTCTTCATGCACAAAAGAATCATACCTGAAAAGGAATATGCTTCTAAAGAAAGGCCACCAAAAACCAATTGGGAGCAGCATGCAGCTGCTTTTGAGAACTTCTCATGCCAGCATAAGTTTTTAAGCTCAAACTTTTTCTATTCCTTGCCCAAACAGAAGCCTGGTCCTAAGCTTGGTGAAGAAGAGATGTTGTCAACGAGGTAAGTTCATTTGATTTATTATGATTTTGCACTTCTCTATCTTTTTAATATTATTCTGTCAGCAAATGGTGTATAGGTTATCAATTTGTATTTAGTTTACATCATACATTTTCCTGTACACGTTCAAATTGCAACTAGTACATGTCATTTACTTGTAGTAGGATTGCACCTTGCGTTCCAAGACAGTGGAAAGATACCTGAATTGTGACATTACAGGTAGGGAGGTAAACCCTAAAAGTAAGCTGCATTAATTGCAACTTCTTTAAAATGACTGCATAGTTCTGGCTTCTTCCCATGCTTGAAGACATTTTTCTGCCATTTGAGTGTTCTAACCACTATTTTAAGAGTTGAATCAACTGGTGCCCAAGTTAGGAACAATTCTTCATTAAGTGAATACCAATCAACTTAAAAGTTTAAGAATATGATTAGAAGCTAATTTCTTGTATATTAAATTTCCATCATTGTTATGTATATTTTCAACGTGAGACTAATTCAGGTTTCACTTGTATTAAAGTCTCTTTGCTATGTCAAATTCTTATCCACATTGTTTTATTGTTTCCTCTTTAATTCAAAACTTTTCAAAATTTTGACAATCTAATGTCATGTCACATATCAAGGATGTTGATATACTTCATCATGTCTTCTATACTCTATATGGAGTATACTTGAATTATTGCATTGTGAATAACCAAACACGTGATCTATACAGTGGTTGCTTGATCAAAGCCTAAGTAGCTTCATGAAAGGTTGTTTATATTATTGAATATCATGCACATTAATATGTACTCAATCACATTGATGCATATGTCCATACTCCAAAGTACTTCTCTATAATGGTAGAGATTAACAAGAGATCGATGTGAACACAAATTATATGAACCATTTAATATCTATTTTTTATTTTATTTTTTGCTTATGTTTAATGACATATTTTAGCTGTTCTGCGGAGCATCTATGTTTCAGTGAATTTCTAAAATTGTATTTGAGGTAATGCCTTACTGTTCTTTTTCATTTTTTGCGGTCTTTCTCTTCTTTTTGTTAATTCGTGCTGAAGTACTTTCTTGGATGGATTAATTATATAAATATCAAGTCATTTATTCTAATCTGCTATTACTTTTCTTGTTGTTTGCTTTATTCCAGAACTTCTTCAGGTGTCAATGTTCCTAGTTGAGAATGCATTGATAAACTTATTTTTGTACTTTTTGTTATTTTAACTTGTGTAGGTAGGGCTTGCTTTAGATGTCTACTTGTAAACAAGTTGTGTGATTTGTCTTCCTTTAAAACAACTATGTAATGATGGGTGAGGGAACGATAGTTAACTGATGGAACATTACCTAGATGAATGAGATTGTGTGATTCTCTCTCAGTAAACCTGTAAAATAAGTGCTATTTATTATTTTCCTCGAGCTCTATTCAGAATAGTGTGAAAGCTTCTTACTAATCTTATTTCTTATGTTACTTGTTTGTTTATTTGATTAGACCTATGAAATGGAACTTTCAAAGAAATGAAAGGCTGCTGAGCACGCACTTTGAGAAGGTGCGTTGTGTACTTTTCATAAAAAAGTTTTTGCAGTTCACATGAACCAACTTTGGTGCACGTTGTAATAGATAAAGGATCCTAGTAGCCATTACATGTTTTAGCCCCTATTCAAGGACATTGCAATTAATCAGCAGATTGGATATAGGACGATCTAACATTGAATTCATTGAGCGCCTATTTTTTGACTTCAATGCACATTTTGTTGTCTCACAAGCAACTGTTTTTTCTTCTGTTTTGTCTAGACCTGATAATTTACTCTGTTTTCATGCTGATTGTGCTCTATCTAAGCTTTTGCGTTCTGTTAGGCTTGGAGAGCTCTTCTGCATAGCCAATTCAAATCCAAAAAATATTTGAGGCCTGGAATCACAGCTCCTATTGAGAATCATAAGGTAAATGATATTGATGCGAAGGATTTTAAATCATGCTCTACTTCAGAGGGCCCTGTTAACTATCAAAGAGCCAGGATGTCATTATATAAAAATGTGTCTAGTTTACAAGTGAGTTGTAGCTTGTCATCTGGATCAGAAGCTGGTAGCTATGGTTTTCATTCTTCCTCGAGCATCAGCATTTCTAGAAGTAAGGCGAATGAGGGGTCCAAATTATTACAAGCAAATATAAGAGGAAATTCAATGCCGTTTAGTTGCTCACATGTGGATAACCATGATGTTTTGCATGTTAGTGCCGATATGTATGATAACAAAAATTCGGAAGATGCTATGGATGATGAAATTCTAGAGGTAAAATTGTTTAACTGGGTGATGTCTTAAACTTTATTCATGAAATCTATGACATTCTTTGATTTAATTTCTATTTCAAATCAACGGGAGTCCAGAATATTGATTTAGATCAGATTGTCATGGAGCACTATCAAGCTGTAAGCACACCTCAAGGAGCTGTATCAAAACATGTTCAATCTCCATTTATCTTTGAACGGAATAGCACTGCTTGCAACGCAAATAGCTGGCCAAAGGAACTATGTGAGAAATGTAGACATGGCTTCAAAGTATGTGTATGATTTATACGTTATCGTCTCAATAATCTCAAAGCTGTTTGCTTAATAGTGGTAGTCTATGTCTCCTAAATTTTGCAGCTGGCTCTTTGTCCAGATGCATCAAGTCATCTGCAGGAGTTGAAAGACCAGCTGATTACTATAGCAAATGAGCTTCTTGACAATGTTGGTGAGCTTAGTCCTAAGAAACTTGAAAACCTTCATCAAGAAAGGTGTGCGTATTTAGTTATAATTTTGCTTTTGTTATTTGCTACATTATTCCCTTTTAATTGTTGGCAAAACAATGATGCACGCTTTTTGCTTTTTTGAATGTTTCTTGACCAGATTGCTTCTGAATAAACAAATCCAACTACTAGAGAAGCATCTCCAATATTTAGCCCAACACCAGCAAAGGGAAAGCTCACATGTTGTAAGCTTGCATACTCCTGCCCAACATTTCCAAATGGATACCTCACTACATCGATTTTCTTCTGATAACATGGTTCATCGGCAAAATGAATATGGTAACTATTGAAATTGGAGTTCTCCCTTAATCTTTGAGCACAGACAGGCTAAATTTTTCGTCAGCTCCTATGGATAGGGAAGTGTTTACTCCAAAGCTTCTCGAAGTTCAATATATTGAAGGATCTGGTGATAAAAGGTGGAGAAGTGCAGATTTTACATGGGCCAATAAGCTTGAGGTGCTCTTTCAATACAAAGAAGTGACAGTAACCTCTTAGCATTATTTTTCTTATCAGCTTGTTTGTTCTTGTTATATTGTCAGACATACAACAGGAAGGTTTTTGGAAATCATTCCTTCCGCCCTAATCAAAGAGAAGTTATTAATGCAACAATGAGTGGTCATGATGTTTTTGTGTTAATGCCAACTGGTGGTGGAAAGAGCTTAACATACCAGGTTAGTCTGCTTTCAGTGATGGCATGATTAGCAAGTGTGTAGTTTTATTTTATTTTATTTTATTTTTTTTGCCTTTCAAAGCACTGAAGCATATACTATTCTGTATAATCAAGTGCCTATAGGCTGATCTTATTCTTTATAACATATTGTATAGCTATAAAAAATAGTGTCTTTATTTGTATTCTTGTAAAATAATCACTCCTCTTTAAATGATGATACTTTGCTTTTAATGCATAATGGATATTTGAATGAAAAGTCATTCCACTAATACCTTGTTTCACACCTGCAGCTTCCTGCGCTTATTTCTCCAGGAATAACATTGGTAGTTTCACCTCTAGTGTCATTGATACAAGACCAGATAATGCATCTTTTGCAGGTTTCAGGTCTTTAGTTTAGTTTTTTATTCCTTAAATTTGGGCTCAGTGATGTTTTCTAATCTTTTTTTTTTATTGAAATCAACACAGGCAAATATACCCGCTGCTTATCTCAGTGCCAATATGGAGTGGGTTCAACAACAGGAGATCCTTAGAGAACTACTTTCTGATGCATGTAAATACAAGTTGCTATATGTTACCCCAGAGAAAGTTGCCAAGTTAGTGTCACCACTCGAGTTACCATTATTTTTTATGGTGTTCAATGTTATGATGGTTATCAGGTCATTATGTCCCACTGTTCAATCGTCCAAGTGATGTTATTTGGCCAATTTATGAGATGGTAGCTGTTTAACAAGCAGTTTTCAAACTATGAAGCACAGAAATAGAAATATATTGATATGGCAATCTTAAAATATAAGGTACAGCTGCTTTAGTGAGGCAATGATAAAATATCAATGCACTAATCATCAATATACATCTACCAAGAACTGACATATTTGATGAAGAAGGCTTTGTTCATTCAACATGGTGCTCAAATACATTTCATTGATCATGTAACACGAGGTTGCTAATGCTAGGTTTTGTTGTGCTAGTTTGGACACTTTCTCAGAAAGTTTGGGCTTGATAGCTTTTATGAAAAACCGTGCTTTGTTTCATAGTACAAAATCTTCCTGACTTGTAATGAGTATGCGTGCTATGGAATGTATATTTTGTGTGCACTCTTTAATTTCTTGTTATAAGCATACTGATGTGGCAACAATAGTTCAAAAGTCTGTCTGAGTATATTTGAAGGTTATTTATCATTTGGCATCATTTTATGTGCTAAATGTGTGAAGTATTAACTATTATTTGACAAAGGTATGACGTAATGTTAAATGAACTTCTTATGCAAACTTATTCGAGTGGTTTAAGTCATTTTTGTCTTCATTTTCATTTTATTTTTTTCAAACTAAGAAACTGCTAAAAAGAAAATAGATTTGAAAGCAGGTTTTCTAAATCTATTTTACAAGAATCCTTCTTTTTCTCTCGATTCATATATTATATGCTTGTTTAAGGCATTTATATGTGTGTGTGTGTATATATATATATATATATATATATATATATATATAGAGAGAGAGAGAGAGAGAGAGAGAGTGAGTGAGTGAGAATTTAGCTTCTTCTTGACAAAAAGCAACAATTTACTAACAACTATCTTCTTAAATGTATGTCAATCTTCCAACTATCATGAGTAAATTTTTTATATCAGTGAAGCTATTTATTAACAATATTTTTTGAATTAAGAATTTCTTTTGTCTACAATTAAAGAAGTTCATGATTTACCTTAATTCATAAGACAAATATGGAAACTTTTTTGTCTTTATTTTTCCTTGATTGTTGGTATGTTAATATACAATTAAGTGATCTTAATCATAAGCTTTAGCTTTTAGGTGATGTTGTCCACTTGATGGATGTTGGACCCAATTTTAGACTCTATAGATTTTGTCCCCTTAGAAATTAGTATCGTAGTAGTAAAGACTAGGATCAAGTTGTTTATGCCTCCTATAGTTCTCAAGTTGGTTTTTATCATGATTGAATAGGACTTTAGTGAATGTAGAGTCTTCATGTGATTAAATCAATCGTTAATATATATAGACGTGATAATATTGAAACAGCTTTCATCTTGATTTGAGTAATTGATGCATGACTCATAGATTAGCCACGCATGAAAAAGAAATTATAGTGTTTTCATATTTGTTGGTGAAATGTTTTAGCTTCTTTGATATTTAGTATGACACTCAACATGATTAAACTAAAACTTTATGAGTTTGTAGAGGATAGACAATGTGAATGAGATTTTTACTTGTAAAAGTGATAATAAGTAAAAGTAAGATTAATTCTCTGTTAAAAGTTTGATATAATATTGGAGGTTTAATATAAATTTAAATTGTCCTTGTTAATGGGCTTTAATATTTGATTGATAGGTGTTCATCTAGAGTTACATGAAACTTAATTATAGACTCCCAAGTGGTGCACTCCTTTAACAGTCATGACCTAAGCCTAGCCAACTTGGAGGAAGTTTGTGAATGCTTAATCCTGAATTAAGAAAAGCCAAAAAATTACTTCATAAATTCATGTATGCTTGGCAAGAGTTAACAAATCTAACATATTTCAGAAATTGCTATTATAATGCACATCAGATCATACATGATAACTTTCAAAATTGATTCCCAACTAAAAATGAAAAATTTAAGAATTTTGTCATATCTCTTTGTTATGCAATAAAAAATCATGGTTTTGTATATTTTTAATATTTTTTTAGTTTTGATCCTCTCTTTTGAGTATCCAGTTGGTTTGAAAGTTGGTATTTTCCATGTGCACAAAATTTATTGCATTTGTTGGCTCTTGGGAAGGGTCTGGCTATAAGGTCTATTATACATGGTTTTCAATGGAAATATATTATCATTGAGTCGAGGCTCCTTTATTAAGTGTGTTTTTACACATGTATATGTATTATAAATATGCATTTAGGCATATGAACATTAATATGTGCATGTATAAATATCCATAAAACTTTGGAAGCAAAATTTCTTCTCTTAATGCGACCAAGCATCCACTTATTTATTAATTATATTTAAACAGAAGCGACATTTTGCTGAGACAGTTGGATGCGTTGTATTCACGGGAATCACTTGCTAGAATTGTTATTGATGAAGCGCATTGTGTTAGCCAGTGGGGACATGATTTTAGACCAGATTACCAGGTTTGAACATAAACTTGCTGTGCATAGTAAAGTGTAGTAAACATATTGTCAATGATTGAATGTCAAACTGTGTTAGGGTCTTGGAATTTTGAAGCAGAAATATCCTGCTACTCCAGTGTTAGCTTTAACTGCTACTGCAACAGCGAGTGTGAAGGAAGACGTTGTGCAGGCTCTGGGCCTCAAAAACTGCATTATTTTTAGACAGAGTTTTAATCGTTCTAACTTATGGTGAGTGATCAATGGTTGCATTGAAATTATTTTGATGGACAAATCAATAGTATAATTTTGGCAGGTATTCTGTTGTGCCAAAGACAAAGAAATGTTTGGATGATATCGACAACTTTATCAAGGAGAATCATTTTGATGAATGTGGGATCATTTACTGCCTGTCAAGGATGGACTGCGAAAAAGTTGCTGAAAAGTTGCAGGTTTTTCCTCATGCCTATATCTGCTATCAGCTTAGTGACATGTTTTTGTCTTTTTTTGCAATGATTTGTTAACTCAGCTCTAATTATTTTTATCAGTTTTATGTTTTGATGGGCTATAGATATTGATGTACAACTATCCTTGTAGTCATTCATGGTAATAAGGGTTGGAATTTTGCTGGAAAATTAAAGATCGTTTGAACAAATTTTATCTCAAATTGTGCTCGAATCAAAATGATTGAGCTGAGCTATGAGCTAAAAAATTTGTTCAGATTATATTATAATTCGATCTTGAACCATGTTCAGATATGACTCAAAATTGAATGATTTATACACATATACATATATATGAATATGTATGTAGATATGTACATAATATGTGTGCGCATGTGGGTGAATGAGTTCGTGTATTTATTATATATATAAATGAATAAATTTATGAAAGTATGATATCATATTTTATTTTATTTTATATGAGAGAATTTGTAATATGATTTGAAGGCTTGGTCCAAAACTTATTTGTTAGCCTTTTTATAAAATTTATTATAGCATAGTGGTGGGCCCCCGACTTATTAAGTGCATTGGGAGAAAGTGGTCTTGGTTTCCAATCTAGTGCTTTTCCATTATGCAAATTTCAAATTATTTTTGAACAAGTTTTTATTTTAATTTCTAGAATTTCCTTTTTAGTAAAATCTTTTAAAGAAAATGTAGTTCGTATGAAGATGTTTTCATCTTTTGTAAGATAGGTATTGGCATTAGATTTAATTTTAAATATTTTTTTATTTTAGTGTTTTAAATTTTTTTTTAAACAAATTAAAGAAAATGAAACAAATTATTAACAAAATTAATTCAAATATTGTGTAATTTATGTGATTGAGGCATTTTTTTATAATAGAAGTACTGGTGTGCTATAATATCATATTTTTAAAAACGTTTTTTTTATTATTTTTATGTAAAATTGATTCAAAATTGTGAGTTTATTTTTATATTTTTTTATTCATTGTAACATTTAAATTAATTTAATTTTTTTAATAATATGTAGAGTTTCAATATATCAATATGATTCAATATATATATACATACATACATGTATCTATATATATATATATATATATATATATATATATATATATATATATATATATATATATATATATATATATATATATATATATATATATATATATATATATATATATATATTATAATTGTATTAATTTTTCAAAACTAAAATTAATTTTACAAACGTCTTGAAGTAAATAAAATTTATTAAAATTATTAATTGAAACTGAGATCGAGAATTTGAATAACAAATTAACATTTGGTTAATCTCTTATCCAAAGTTTGAATAGAATCAACTATCATCGATTCAATGTTGAGCCATGGTTAGATTCGAGATTGAATTGTTTATAGCTCTATTTTAAAAATGGTTTATTCAAAGGTATTGATCAGTCTACCTTCTTTTTAATACTGAGAATTCATAATTACTACTTCACTGTTAATGTGCTTGAGAATTCCATGGCAAACCTGACTTAACAAAGTTTTTGGGACAGTTGGATGTTGCACCTTCATGATGATTGCCCATGTTTCTTTTAATGTTCTTATATGTAATTATATTATCTTTTGTGAAGTCATCCATTGCCAATTTTAGATTTTGTAGTAAGTCAAACTTGGTTATACTAATTGAATGCCTAAGCATTCAGAGGGAAATGTGTAGAACATTTTAGTTCATAGCCAAGTTATCACTTAATTTCTATAGTGATTTGACATGATGTAATGTCACTCTAAGTTTCAAAAAATGTAAGATCTCCAATAGTAGTTAGCTCGCATTCTGAAGTTTTAATGCTTACTGAATCTTGAAGGAATGTTACGAGTGCAAATTTAAGGCTACAAGCAAGCCCAACTTCACCTGAAGTTGCCCGTCTCAAAATAATTGCAGAAGAATCTATATTCAGATTTTATTCTTGAAAATCTACTTATTGACCAAACTGTAATTTTCCTGTTGTTATCCGAGTTGCACATATTCAACCAATTCAAATCTTTTAATGATGGAGCTTTTCAATACCAAACCACTTCTAGAGATGAGCCTACCTTGAAAATCATGACCATAACTTGGTTAAAGCTGTATTTTGCAATGGTTTAAGTTCTGAGGTTACTTCTCTTTATAAAAGTTTGTAATATACCTCAATGTCTTTCAAAAAGGGGTTCGGTCTTTTGATTTGATTGGTCTTTTAATGAAGGCCAAGATGTCTATTTTGAGTAGTGATTGTGTTGAAAATGAATTAAACCAGAAGGGTTTACAATTCATGTATATGATCGTATAAGGTTTATAATCCAACAAAAGCTTCATTTTTACTTCGATTTTGTAAGTTCTTTGTACCTGACTGTTAAATATGTTGATGGTTTACTATATCTGCAGTTATTGAATGATTGTATTGTTATATTGGATCACAAAAATCCGTACTATTTAGATTTTGTTAACATTTAGGCATCTTTGTAGGAGTGTGGACACAAAGCCTCTTTCTACCATGGCAGTATGGATCCTCGGCAAAGATCCTTCGTGCAACAGCAGTGGAGTAAGGATGAAGTCAATATAATATGCGCTACTGTGGCATTTGGCATGGGTACCTTATATTCTTTGATTATGCTACACCATCAGTTGATGAACATTATATACTGACCTATTTTTTCAGGTATCAACAAACCGGATGTTAGGTTTGTGATTCATCATTCTCTTCCAAAATCTATTGAAGGGTATCACCAGGTAAGCTGTCCTTTACCTTAACTATGCTACTTCCTATTAGACTTCATATGCATAAAGATTTTGTTTTTTAAGAAATGATTGTCTCCTCACCTCCGTGCGTGTAGGAGTGTGGCCGTGCTGGCAGAGATGGCCTGCGTTCTTCTTGTGTTTTATATTACAACTATAGTGATTATGTAAGTGAAGGAACCATTTGTTTATATGTAACATTGCCTTTTCCTTTTTCCTTTTTCCTTTTGCAAGTATGCATTTGCTATGATGTTCATTTTTGTTAATGAAGATTCGAGTAAAAGTCATGCTTGGCCAAGGAGTTGCAGACCAAAGTGCCTATACTCCTGGGTCAAGGCGCAATGTTGTTTCTACTACTGACCGGATACTGGAAACAAACATTGAAAATTTATTGTGCATGGTATCTGAACTTCTTTGCATTCTTTGCTATTTTTTAGCCTTCAGCAGCATGATCTAATTGTTAATTTTTACTGGGTAAATTACAGGTTAACTATTGTGAAAATGATTCAGAATGTAGAAGGCTATTGCAACTAATTCATTTTGGGGAAAAGTTCAATGCTTCAGATTGTCAAAAAACGTGTGATAATTGTTCCAAAATGTTGAATTCTGTTGCAAGAAATGTATCTGGTATTGCTAGGCAGCTGGTGAGGGATTATTGAGCTTCACAAAGTTTTGTTTTTAAGTAGTTTCACTTTTCCATTTCCCTAGTCTCTCCCTCTTTCCCAATAGAATGCTTGGTCATTGTGATACAGGTGGACCTAGTTAAGCTAACGGGTCAGCAGTACTCTATGGCTCATATTCTGGAAGTATACAGGGGTTCCTTAAGCATGAACGTATGCAATGTTGTTGATTTAACTTAATTTCTATATTGAGCTACGCTCTGCATAATGCTTCATTTTTACTGTAATGCAGGTCAAGAAGTACAGACATGACACCTTGAGTCTTCATGGAGCTGGTAAGCATATGCCAAAAGGGGAAGCATCCAGAATATTACGTCATTTAGTCATCAAGGACATTCTTGTGGAAGATGTCAAGAAAAGTGATCTCTATGGAACAGTATCTTCTATTTTGCGGGTATCTGATGTTTTCTTTCATTTATAATGTTTCCATATTAGAAAATGCTTATCATGGGTTTCTTCACTGCATTTATTTTGCTTGTGCAGATTAATGAATCTAAGGCGTGCAAGCTTTATTCTGGAGAACAAGAGATTATTTTGAGGTTCAGTTCAGTTATCCCAGTGCTCCTTTTTTTTTTTTTTTTCCTAGTATATTTTCAATCGGCTGTTCCTTCTAATCAGGATATACCTTTTTGATGCCTAAATAAGTATTGAACATTCTGCTGTTGGAATTACTTGTTACCTAAGAAGTTAGGAGCAAATGCCTTTAAACAGTTGAGGACAATGTTGTGCATTGCTTGAGTCTACTTGAACCAGAAATAAGAGATCGAGATACACCAAGCTGATGACATTTTTCTCGAAGTTGTTTACTCAAGATATTGATTAATATCAACGCTTACTGTTGTCTTCATTGGCTTAGTGAACTCACATTTTTCTCACTTCATTTGCTGCTCTAGTTATTTTTCATTTCGAAGTGTTACAATATCCGATATGCAATTGGTAATACTAAATTTAAAGATCATCCCTTGTCTAAGATTTTAAGTTTTTGCCTATGTTTGCTGAAATGCCTACCGTTATTGCCTTCCTTGAATAACTAATGTGAAGCAATTCTCTCTCCAGGTTCTGTACAACTGCAAAGTCATCTAAGAGCAAGCTTGAATTTGCACCATCAGAACCTTCATGTTTCACAACAATGAGTTCTGCTAATAACACTACAGTGCAAATGCAAAATGCAGCAGATTTGGTATTTGTTTTACTTCCACCACATTACTAATTCATTCGTTTTGGCATCCCCATCTTAAATCAATTCTCTGTCTCCTCATAAACAAACTGTTTCACAGAATCTATCTGCTAAACTCTATGCTGCATTGCGAATGCTCAGAACTACGCTTGTAAAAGAAGCTGGGGAAGGGGTCATGGCTTATCACATTTTTGGGTTAGTCCTTATGAATTCTCTTCCTCATGATACCATTATAAAGAAGCATTTCAATGATATTAACTTCTATCATACCTTGTATTTTCAGAAACGCCACATTGCAGCAAATTAGCAAGAGGATACCAAGAACCAAGGACGAACTCCTCGAAATCAGCGGCATTGGAAAGTAAGTTCTATTTGCCATGAACCCATTTGTAAATTCTTAATGCAAGCTTATCTACGAAAATACATAACCAGGGCAAAGTTACACAAGTACGGTGACCGTGTTTTGGAGACCATAGAATCCATAATCAGAGAGCAACGACAAGGTTGCAAGAACAGCAGTAGTAATAGCGACAGTGATACAACAAAAAGGAGAAGAAGTTCATCGAGCATGGCATCTTTAGCAAAGGATGACTACTTTGATGAGAGCACCATCCAATCCAAGAAGAGAGTAACAATGGTTGGAAATGATGGGAAGCTCATGCCTGATGCTTTGAACATTTTGAGCTATAATGACCGTTTGATCGACCTGGAATTAGATGGATATGATGATATCGAGGAGGAGCATCTAATCCAGTGAATTTAATGAAAAGCTTGGGGGAGACCCTTGCCTTGAAGGTTCATATCAGAAATAAGTAAACAATCTTTTCCATGTATCGTCTCTGTGCTCCAGGTGACCCAATTTTTTGAAGCATCTTTGTTGCAGAATTCGATGCCCTCAGTGCAGAAGAATGTTTGTTGTAAGCTACTAAATTTGGTATTTTACATGAACGGGGAGGAGTTTTGCCATTTTTGTAAGGTGTTTGATTTTTTTTTTTCCCGAAATGTAAATGTAATTAACGAGGGATGTTGGCATCACACCTAGATTTTATTATTGTATTGCCATTTAGAGTGCATGAGTTTGTGAGAAAAACTAAT
The DNA here is from genome assembly GCA_023846275.1 of Vanilla planifolia. Lineage (NCBI taxonomy): Eukaryota > Viridiplantae > Streptophyta > Magnoliopsida > Asparagales > Orchidaceae > Vanilla > Vanilla planifolia. The sequence continues at coordinate 68,993,363 of CM043865.1, read as the reverse complement.
TCATTTTTTCTCCTTTGGGCTGGTTTTGGTAGACTAGAATATTGAAGGGAATGTGGTTTGGTCGATCAACATTCAATTATAATGTGGTTAGCCATGCAAAAGTATAATGGTTTTTGCCAAATTTATTCCTTTTAACTTGAGATTAAGGCTAGTGTATCTTGCCTAGTGATTGATAGATATTTAGTTGTTGTAGTTGTATCTTTTTTATAATAATCATTGGTAATGGTTGTCTTATGAGTTTAGAAATGATGTTCAAAAGGAAATTTAAAATTATTTTGAAAGAAGAATGTTATGTTAGAGAAAATAGAATTTTGATAAAAATGGGTGAAATAAAAGAAATCAAAATTGAAAAGAAAATTTATGAAATAAAATTTGAAATTTATTATGTAAACAAAGCTATTTATCTTGGTCTTATATGTTCATCTTTTAAGTATTATAGTAGGCATTTATTATGTTTAACAAATGACCTCTTGAAGATCATGGATTGTGCCTACTTGTGTCCAAAAATTAATGTTGAAGTTTCTTCAACTTTGATAATAGATCTTGATTTGATGTGAGATGTATTCACCAAAAAGAAATCGAAGATCTTTCACTCTAATCCCATGGGAAATATATACTAGACCAGTGAGTGGCTATGCTTAAAATGGTTGGAATCACAAGTGCATAAGAGGGTGAATTTAACATAGACTCAATAAGTAATTGTGTTAATAATAAAAATATTAAATAAAAAATCATATTATCTAAGCTTTAGCTCATCTTTACTTATATAAATTATGTTAATATAAGTCTAATAATAGTCATATCAATATCATTTGTAAATAAATTTCATTATAAGCATGACATAAACAAAAGTACAAATAACATGTGAGAAAGTATAAGCAACATATGAGTAAATATAAATAGATGTATCATAATGCATATTCCATGCAATGCAATGATCAATATCATTTTGTTTTTATATATTTTTTATTATCTATTAATATTATTTATTCTTAGATGTCAAGGTATCATCCTACTTTAATCATCCTATTTCATCTAAGGAGGACTATATTGTTGTAATTTATTAAAATATATCTTGTTATCTTTGAAGCTAAGGAATAATATTAGAATAATTCTCCTCTTTTTTAATTTAGAACAAATCATTCACATACCCATTCACTTAGAAACTTTTAAGTAGAAGCCACACTTTGTTTGATGATTCTTTTATCCTTTCCTATAGGCAATTGCTATGCGATCACTCCTATACTTTGTCAATCATATTACCACAAGCCCACAAACTTCTTGCTTGGTTAATCACGAAATCACATCATATTATTGAGAGTCATAGTCTATGCTAAACTATAGTATATCATCTCATATAGCTTCAATAACACATCATTTTTTTATTTTTTTAAATTCTTTATTATCTTTATCAGTTCTTATATATATTTATGTGTGTGTGTGTGCATGCATATATGTGTATAACAAAATTTAAAAAATGTTGCATACTATATCACTCTCTAATTCACAACCAATCATCATTGTAGACCATCACTTATTAGTAAGAAATAGCCCACTTATTCATATAAGAATTAGCTTGTGCTTAATGATCATCATTTTTACCAAAAAATGTGCAACAACAAAGAACTTTATCTCTTCTCATTTGTCCATAATACAAATTTATTCTATTTTCTCAATTTCATCTTACTCTTTCCATGTTAATTGTTTTTAGATGTTCAAAATTCCAATCTCATGATACAAATGAGTAACATAATCAAAATAGAAAGCTTGAAGAAATAATTTTTTCCATGTGAAAATAAGCTTATGAAATACTGTAAACATTAATAAAATTTAAAAGGAAACAAACTACAATATATAAAGTAAATCATCATTATAATAAATAACTTTTAAGCATATCAAATCATCAAAGTAGTTATCATTACTTGAATTAAATTTTATAAAAACCATTTATTATACATATTCTTATCATATCAAGTATTTAACTCAAAATCCTCATTTGATGAAGATTTAGTCACATGTTATCATTTAAAAAATGAACAAGATTTGTTTTTACTATAAGACATAAAAAGTTTTACTTAAAATAAGTAATTTTACTTCTTAAAATATTGACTTTAGCCTTTATCTATGATATCTAGGATTGAAAAAGGTGGGGAGAGAACTTCAGGTGATATCTTAAAAGGAAATCACTAAAGTAAAGAGCAGTTCTTGACAAATTTTTAAGTAAAAGAATATAAGGATAGATTATCTCACATTAACTACTAAAAAATGATTCTATTGTTTATATGAGATGTCATAGTTTTAAGATATTGAAGTATCTTTTAAGAGAAACCCCCACTTAAGTTTGAATTAGACAACCCAAAGGGATAATACTCACCAAAATGAGACCAAGACGTCACATTTGGTATCATAACCGAACCTCATGAGTTTGATGTGATTTGAGAATAAATCAAGTAGAAGCTTGTGGCCTTGTGACACCAAGGATCAAAGAGGATGGAGAGTGAACATTGAGTGATGTCATAAGAAGGAAAACATTAAAGCAAAGAGTAACTCTTAATATGCATTTAGGTGAAGAGATACATAGATGAATTATCTCACATTAAGTATCAAGAAAATGATTCTAGCATTTATATGAAATGTAATAGTCTTAAGATATTAATACATTTTTAAGAAAAAAAAATCTACCTGAGTCAATGTGAGACAATCCAAGGAGACATACCTCAATATTATAGTAAGGCCAAGATGTCATACTCTTAAATCTTTTTTCAAAATTTTGATCATAATAGATTAAAAGATATTCAAAAGCACTTTTAAAAGTACTTTCAAACACTTCTTAATAAGCTTCTTTGAATTGGGTTATGTTTGGCTCACTCTAAATTATTTAATGCTTGTTTTAAACTAATTTAAATTCAATTTGGATAGTTTAAACTCAATTTGGCCAACTAGCCTAATTCGAGCTTGGTTGCTTTATTTGACTCGACTTAGATTGGGTTTGTTTCAACTGGGTTAGTTTAGGCTCGACAGAGTTAGCCCGATAAAAAATAGATCCATGCACTAGGTTGGTACAAGTTAGAGGCTTTAGGTTAGGCTCAATTCAAGGTATTAGAATCGAGCTTTCAAGTCATGGTTGAAAATGCTAACTTATTGAGTTAATAGGTGAATAATGAGTTTTAGAGTCAAATTGGTGCAAATAGAATAACTTTAATTTAAATAATATTAGTTCACCCTTGTGTTTGCTGAGTCATACTACAAAAATTTAATATTTTGTTATAATGAAATTGTTTAGTGTAAATAAGATTCAATGTAAAAAAATAAGCTATACACTTTTTAAAGATAGTGAATTAATGATTTTCAAAGTACCTTAGAGTGTTAGCTAACTTTAAGGATTAAAGTCATACCTATCAATTTTGAAATATTTTCTTTCTTGTTATGAAACAAAATATTAGCTTATTGATTATTAATCATAAGATATATGGCTTTTCATATCATTTTCAAATCATATTTATTATTTGAATTGTTCGATTCTTTTTTTATTTAGAAAACATATAGGACTAACTAACTCTAATCAGTTTTTTCAATCACTATAGTTTGGTTAAGCCTTACTTATCTTTATCAAATTTCATGTTAGATCTATTGTTAAATTTTAGCTAAATTAAAAAATATATATTATTTTGAATCCTATGACTGAGATCATTCTCATCTTTACCTTTGATGAAGCAAATGAATTAGATCTCATCTAATGTAATCAGATAGCCTAGTTTTAATCTATCCTAATTCAATTTTTCATAACTTATTTGCTATTACATTCATTGATTTGATAGTCTAGATCTTCTTTAATTAGATTCAATGGCTTTGGTTGATCCATTCTAATACTTATTTCCTTAATTGTTATTTGAACCATTGTAAAGTCATTTGAAAGAGATTTTTCAAGCTTTTGACAACAGTTTTTTAAAGCACTTTTCTTTGACTTTTTAACGATTATGATTAAAATTGTTTTATAAAAACCCAACCTTTATGAGTGGAGTGGCTAAAGAATGTGAACAAAACCTTGAGATCTCAATGAAGCTCTGTGTAATATTCTATTAGTGTAAAATCTTCTGACAACATACTTCGGCTTAATACTACTAAAAAATTCTAAATTATTTTAGCTAAGTCTAAAATTTTTATTCTTTCATTTTCCTACTTTTTTCATAATTTTGAGCTCTTTGTATATTTCTATATTTATAAACAAGCATAGAAAGTTGTACTTTGAATCAAAAACTTTCTCATTATATTCTTTTTCTTTTTGTTTGGACTGCCTAGCATTTCTGAAAGCTTGTCTTTGATTTAATCTTATTAAAAAATCAAGTTGTGGTAGAGCTCACAAAAGCTTGATTTATAGTAGAACTTGCAAAACTAGTAGCTTTGAAGTAAATCGTAAGAAAAAAATCTCAAATTATAATTTTCTTAGTAGTTGTGTTTTTTTTATATCTTGATTAGTGATAGATGTATGTTCTAGTTTTAATCAAACAACCTAAAAATTTTGATATAACTTTTTTTTTATTTTATATTTTTTAATTATAAAAATTAAAAAATTATATATAAAAATTTGAATATCAAGATTTTATTCAAAAATTAAATTATTTTTATTAAAAAAATTTAAAGAAATAAACATGATATAAAAATAATAATAATATTTTAAAACTCATAATTTATCTTTCCTCCTGTCCTGTGAGATTCACACACTTGTTTCTTCAATTTCTATGAGAGTATGTTTTTTACAAAAAAAAAAAGTGAATCAAAACACTTAGACGATCTATTATGTGCATTTTACTTATTTTGTTAAGTTTATTTAATTATTAATTTGGTGTCATATTAATTTTAAATTTCATCTTATCATTTTGAATACTTACTAAAATACTTATGTTTCTTAATTACTTGTTAAATTAAGTTTTTAATATAACTTCACTCATATTTAATATTAAAACAATATTAGATGAAAGTTTTTCTTTAGCCTATCTTTTATTATTTAAGGGTGAATTTTATATATATTAAAAAAGTAAATTTAAAACTTTTATCCCATCAATTGACTTAGAATTATGATAAGTGATTATCAAATCTTGTGTTTTATCTAGAGATTCATTCATTAATGAGATCAAGTTGGTTAGTAAATTTAATAATAACTAAAGGAGAATGATATAATTAAATATTAGAGTACTCAACTACTTTCATTGTGACATATTTTTAGTAAATTTTATTAGATTATGAATTTGCATACTACATTTAAAGTTTGGAAGAAGTTTGAAGTAACTTATAAAGACACTTCACAAACTAAAAAAAATAAAAATAAATATTCTTACACATGATTATGAGCTTCTTAAAATGAATTTAGGAGAAACTATAAAAAACATGTTTATAGAATTTACAAATATTACTAACATATTGGCAAATCTTAGAAAAGTGTTTTTTAATACAGATCTTATAAGAAAAGTATTAAGAAATCTATCCAATGCATATGATCATCTTGTCACGACAATAAAAGCGGCCAATGATATAAACAAGCTCAAGTTAGATGAGTTCAAGAATTGTTGAAAGCCAAGATTAAGTTGAATATAAGAATTTGAGGAAAGCCTTTCACAAGTAAGCCAAAACATATAACAAGAAATGAATAACTATTGACATTCAAAACAAGCAAAGATATCTTGGATACATTAGCTCTTTCATGGATTTGAAAGAGGAGGTAAATTTTTATGTTAAAGATTTAGCTAAAAATTTGACAAAATATTTTGTTAATAAGAATTTGTAAAAGATGAAAATAAGGGAGAAAAAGAAGGCACCAAAATACTATGAATCTAGTCAAACTGATCATGTCAGATCAAAATGTCTAAAACTCAAAGTCACCAAAAAAAAGAAAGATAAAAAGAAGAGAATGAAGAAGAAGAAAGCTTTTTAAACTACTTAGAGGACATCAAAAGATTTGGATTTTACTACTTCAAATAGTGAGAAGGAAGGAATGACATGTTTCATGACAAAGAATGCTGAATCAAGTACATCTAATGAATAAAAAGAGAATAAGATAAGTTCTTAGTCTTGTACAATTTTTGAAAATAATTACATAGAAGTTATTAGTTCTTTAATTTTTTAATATTAACACCTAAAAAGTTAAAAAAAGTTTACCAAAAAAATAAAATGTCTAGATTATGTCATGAAAGAAGATGAAAAAAATAAAAATATTTCAAACTTGTGATGAAAAAGCTTTCATGATTATTGAAAATGTTTCTTTAAAAAAGAAAATTACTAATTTAAAAACAAAAATTTATTCTCTTAATATGCAAAAATTTTTAATACTTCATATGTTTGTTTTCTTAAGCATAAATATATCTTCTTTTGAGCATATGCATAATATTTTAAATATTATATGTTTTTATTATTGTAGAAAAAATTATACCATTAAGGATTATCAAGTTATGAAAAATATTTTTAGTTCAAAATTTAGTTTCAAATTGATGATTAAGAATGATAATAAGAATGCTTTCGTAATGAATGTTAGTGGTCAACCTAAACTTGCTTGAGTTCGTAAGGTTAGAGATTAGAAAATTTAGTTATCTCCACAATCGTGGTGTAGAGATACAATAAGTCATAAAACAACGGTTTTATGGTCTTTGAGAAGCACATTGATTTACAAGATTTAGGAATGCAAAAAAAAGTTATTGTAGTTTGTCTTTGGAGCATATTGAAACACTTCATAAGAAATGATCTAACCTAATGAACTAATGATAATTGATAAAGCTTGGCATTATCTTGATTAGAAGATTCATATCAGATAAGTAGACAATCATCATTTCTACTCCAAGTTCCCCAATTTGTGAGGTATCTTTCCAAGATGCTTCCTTGGTGAAGAAAAGGATGCAAGTCATGATCTTGGTTAAGTATTGAAGAAAATGTGATTTGTTTCCCATCCTAACTATTTTAAGCATAGACTCAAGCTTTTCTATATTTTTTTAAAATTAAAAAGACAAGTTTATTCATTTGTAAATATAATTATTATTTTTTAATTTTTTTTCTTTTAATGTAATGGTCGTCATCTGCTACTCAAAAACTAAATATAATGTAGTGAGTTCATAATATGATGGTAGATCGAAAAGATATAATCTTAGTATATCATAAAAGTGTTGGATAAGAATCCAAGTACTTGAGTTATTTTTTACTAGGTTTTAGATATAATTGTTTTTTAATTTAATTATATTGTGACATAAAATCTTTGTGATGTAGTTATGCATATCAATAAGCAAGAGATGTTATGTTCAACTCTTAGTTTCTTTTTACTTGATATTTTTAATTTATTTAGTTAATTTTTAAATTGAATTTATATAAATAAAAAATAAAAAAATAACTTTGTTGGTTGTTGTTCTTATTCCCTATTTTTAAGAGAAGAGTAAAAAAAGGTAAAAGTTACTTCAAACATGTTAAAAAATTAATTGATTTTTAACTTGTGTATTTTTAATTTAGTTTTTATATCATAAAATTTCAATCAACATAAAAAATAAAAAAAACGATTTATAATTTTACAACTTTAAACTAAAACATTATTTTTTTTGTTTTTTAAGAATTGTTAAGTTAATTTATATAGATCGAAATCAAAATTATTATCATAAAAAAAAAAATGAGAGTCCGCGAAACGGGACCAAAATCAAAAACCATGACTACAAACTTGTTAAAAGTTGTAATCTTTAAGAAACCGTATCTCAAAGAAAGCCTCGCGGTGGCCTCCACCGCCAACGTCAGCAACTATGCGAAAGCTCAGTCGTGGAAGCGCTTTCATGGCGTCCTCCATTCTTTTTTCCAAGCTCTTCATGTCCACTTCCTACCTTCTCCTTTACCACAATTCTCCCTTCGGCACTAGTTGGTGCCCCGCCGCGGTCCCGCCCAATCTCCTTCCTTCAACTGCCTCTGTGGCCTTGATGGCGCCCATGTCCATTCCTTGAGACACTATTCGTACCCTCTTCTTCCACACGGCCGGCTACGCTGTCCTAACCTGTTGTTTGTCGGCAGCAGAGGAAGAGGTTTTCGGGCATCTCAGGATTTGAGCTGGGATGGGTTGGAGAAGGGCGGGAAGAAGGTGGAGGAGAGTGGCGGAGAGGAGAACGTCTTATATCGAGATAATGTGAGGAAAGAACGAGCTGGTCAGCTGCAGAGGGGGCAGAGGAGTGGTACCTGCAGTTGTTCCCCACGGGAGTATGTTGACCTCCTGACTGTTCCTGGAGTAGGGCCAAGAAACTTGAGAAAGCTGATGGATAAGGGCTTTTGTGGTGTTTCTTAGCTCAAGCAACTGTACAGGAATAAGGTCCCACTTCCTCCCTTGTTACATTTTGTTTGATCTTTTACATTACTCAGTCTTCGTTGGCTCTGTTGAATACTGTAGTGAAATGATCATGTTATTGTTTGGAGTGGGTGTTTTGTCAAGTACTACTTCAGAATCAAATAATATTGCTAGTTCAGTCATCTCTATCAGACAAATGAGATACATTGCACGTTTTGGTCTATCCTGTTTAGATACTTTTACTTAAATCGCCATCTATTTGACATTGCTTTATAGGAAAAGCTTTAAACTAATTTTTTTTATTATAGTTTGGTTCAACCAATTATTCTCTTCATAATATTAGGACATTTATCTTCTCTAAAGTGGTGTGTTGTTTATTCATTTTTGGATTTACCATGCCTTATTTTTTTCAGAATTCATTTCCTAACTTGAGTTTCATATTATTCGTTTTTTTCTCTCTTATTTAGTGTCTTATTTCTTATAATTCTTCAAGGCAACTTCTAAGGTATTGATTTACTTTTTTGAATAAGTTTGATTCTATTTACCTTTTATGATTTAAAATAAACTCACCTTAAGGGGCATTTTGTCTTTCCACTTTATCATGTAATTTAATATTATTTAAAGGTGTTAAATATTTAGTTTGATATTATCTTTAAATAATATTAAAAAATATAATTTTGTGATTTAAAAATAATATTAAGATATTTCTCAAATTTGAGTCATATTTAAATATTGATCATTTTGATATTGAAGAATGAAAATAAAAAATCATTTAGATGATAGTTAGATAAATAATGAAAAATATCCATAAGTTTTAAATAATATTAATACTTAGAAAATGTTATAATTTAGATGTTAATGTTATTTACATAACATTTAAATAAATAAATTCTTAATCTTTTTCTTTTGTTTTTCTTTCCATCATTGCACACTATTATGATTTCAAGCATTCTTTTTAGATTTTCTTGATATGTAATTTACTATCTAGAAATTTAGATTTTTTTTTTCCTCTATATTAACATCTTGGCTATAAGAATTTACTATTGAAAACAACTTTGTTTTCTTTCCTTAGATTTCACCAACAGTTTCTGTGGAGATACTTTAAATATTTAATTTGTGTATTTATGACCATCATATTATTGGGTGGTTAAGCATCCTTTCAAATGATCATAAAGTCTTTGTGATTGTAATAATCTTTTTTTTTTACATAAAAATAATCAATCTTCATCCTTAAACAATTTTTACTCTGAGTTTGAAGGATATGCATACTTGAAAAAAGTTTCATCTTTTTGTTAGTCTTTCCAAACTAAAAATAACCATGAATGCCTTTAGACTCCTTAAATTTTCTTGTAACATGTCCAACTAAATCTCTTCCAATAAAATAAGCCCTCTTTATTGGATCCAATTTATTAACTTTTTAATGTCCCCACCTGTTGTAGTTGTTTAACATTTATGTCATTCAAATACTTATTCAAAATTGTGGCAACTCCATTTGAGGCTAAATTCACTATTAGCTTCTCACCTATTACAATCTTTAATGTTGTGGTTATGTTGACATTTATGAACTTTCACATGAGCTTTCAGATTTGTAATCTATATTATAACAATTCCATTTATAGCTTGTTATTACTTGTAAATTTAGCTCTTATACAAAATTATAAGACTTCAGTTATAGCTAAATCTTGGTATTTTAATTCGTTAAACCAGTGTTTTACTGTTTATGTTCTTACGTAAACTGGGAAAATTTTAATCTTGCAAGAAAAACAAATGATGATGTTGTTTAATTGTTTAAAAAGAAGGTGAAGAAAATCAAGTCTTCCACCTCTCTTATAAGGCTCATTCATCAGCGTTTTGTATTAAGAGGAATCTCATTTTGTGTATGTTTTCATCCTTGAAATTTTCTCTTGCTTCAACTAGTTTCAGTTGATATATGTATTCAATGGAAGCTTTTATGAGAAAAACAGGTGGCTGCAAGTGTTATTGGCGTTTGAATTTTTTTCTGTATACAACTGTCATGGTTGTAGTGTTTACTTTTCAAACAACTGGTTAATGTGAAACAAGTATGGCATAGTGGTTCATTCATTTGTGAACTTAACGTTGGTTTGAACCATGTTTGGGTTTGAGATAATCAAGTGTAGTTTCCTTTTCAATGGTTCACTGTTGCATGACCAAGACCATGCTTTCAGCTTTTGTACCATGAAGGAATTTTTCAATTGTGATATAATACAGAGTACAGATTTTACTTGCCTAACTAGTGCGGTTTAATGGCAAATGTAGCCAAAAGATGGTTCAATTCCTCCCACAAAGTTCAGTTGGTATTGTCTACAAAGTATATCCTCCTCCATTAAAGAAAATGTGGACAAAGAGTTAAAGGAAGAAGGTGCAGACTTGGGTGTGAAGCTTGAACAGAAGAAAAGATTAACATTCTGTGTTGAAGGAAATATCAGTGTAGGAAAGACTACTTTTCTTCATAGAATAGCTAACGAAACACTGGAATCGTGCGATCTTGTGGAGATTGTTTCGGAGCCAATCTCGAAATGGCTGGATGTTGGCCCTGATCGCTTCAACATGTTAGATGCCTTCTATTCTGAACCAAAGCGATACACATACACATTTCAGAATTCTGTGTTTGTGACGAGGGTTATGCAGGAGAGAATCTGCTTGTGGTATAAAGCCGCTGAGGTTGATGGAAAGAAGTGTTTTCAGTGATAGAATGAACATGCCAGCTTTTGAGTCCGTTTTTGTTTCTATCATTAGTTTGACTTCCTTTTCAAGTTTGGACTTTTTTTTTGCTTTGATAGGTATTTGTTAGAGCTGTTCATGAAGCAAATTGGATCAATGAGATGGAGCTAAGCATTTATGATTCATGGTTTGATCCTGTTGTGTCTTGCTTGCCGGGCCTTTTACCTGATGGTTTCATATACCTTAAAGCTAGCCCTGATACTTGCTTTAGAAGAATGATGCTAAGGAAAAGAGAAGAGGAGGGTGGTGTGACATTGGACTATTTGAGAGACTTGCATGAGCAACATGAGAGTTGGCTGCTAAACTTGGAAGGTGAAAACCATGGGTATTATCAATTAACCAATTGCCCTTCAATGTGGAAAACTCCTTACATCTTGATTAAAGGACCTTGTGTTCTACTTTAAGGAAACCACATGCACCCAAGTATTCAGAAGGTATTGTTTCACAAGACCATTCAACAAACCATTGTCTTCAATCCAAAATTGTGCCTTGAAGCTCAAGTCCTCTCTTTGTTTCCAGGTTCCAGCTTTGGCGTTGGATTGTGAGCCTAACATAGATTTTCCTCTGTAGCATATAAATCCCTGAAATGTTTTGTTGGATTGCTACCCTTCCCTCTTCGTAGTTTCTTGCATTTGGTTTATTTTTCAGAGTTTCTATTTTTTGAACCTAAAATCAAATTGATTTTTTATATATATAAACTTAAAATCAAATTGATTGAACAATGACTAGATCTGTTGATGATTCAAAACAATTTTTTATTGTTTTTCTTTGAACTTAATTTGAATTAAAATCTTATTAAAATTTTTAAAGATTTTTTATTTTGGGTAAAACTTTTAGCTTTAGGCAGCAAACAATAGTAATGTAAAATTTCTCAAACAAAAAAACTAGAAACCAATCAAACAAAGAAAACAAATAAAATTAACTATCTTTTATTAGTTAATGATGCAGCTTACAAATATATAATTTCAAACTGTACAAGCTTGAACTCCTATTTCCCTACTAAACTAATGTTACAACCCAGATTATTACCCTAATGTGCACCTCTGAAGGCAACTAATTTCTTAAATAAATACCTCATCCCAAGCATGAACCACAATGTGATGCTGTCATCTTTACAAACTAAATCCTCCTCATATAAGCTAAAAGACTTTTTGTAACTCAACAAAAACTTCTAACCTCCTGAGGTGTCAACACCTTTATAGAAATCACTAGCTTTCATCAAATTCCCAAATCAAATGATGGAGAAGCCCCATCTGTTTGTGTTTTATGATCATGACCTGTAGCTTGTGATTTTCTCATCAATGATTCAGACCTATATCTTAAGAGCTTTGCAGCTTGAACCTCAACTTCATCAAGATCAAGGCTCTGATAGAAATCGTCATCACACGAAAGATTTGTGTCAAGTTTTCTGAGGCCGAGCTGACGATTAGGTGAGGCATGTTCTCCATTTGCTTTCTGTGTTTCACATCGGGGCTGCAAGTTCTCCTTGATGGTGTCACCTGGAGGAAGTCGAAAGATTAGCTTCCTTTTTCTGCTTTCTATTCTAGCAGAACATCTCTCTGAGTAATTATCTGGTTCAACTGATAGAGCAGTATTTCCTGATCGCCTACAGCCAATCAATGAATTACTACCATCAAGCCGGCTTACAGAACATGAACCATCTTGTGGGTTAACTGTATTGTTTTTCTCTTTTCCTGGAGAACAGCTTTCAGCTGCTTCTGAAGAAAAAGACTCGTGAGATGTTGCTGTAAGTTTTCCAGGGACTACTATAGGTGACTGGCTAAGCAGAGAGCGCCTAAGTCAAAACCAATTTGTTAACTAAAACCTCAATAATTAATACAGAAACAGTAATATCCAAATTTTAAGACAGTAAAAAAAAATCTAAGGGACAAAAAATTGGATATTTTATCTACGAATGTGAAATAGAACCAACAAAACAGCGCCTTCTGGAAGAAATGAAATGTGAAATATACTAATTGAGATGTAAAGCAAGGCATGAGTATACCAGTATGAAGAAAGAGCTCTAAAAAATGTTAGATTTTTAAATAGTTAAAACAGTTTTGTGAGAAGTAGAATGAAAAGCAGTAAGATACAAAAATCTTAAATGGTAGTAAGAATTTTTTAGAAGGGATGCAATCAATTAGGCCAACCTAAGGACGAAGAAAGTTTGATGGGAAAGAAAAAGATAAAACATCCTGTAAGCTCAAGTAAATAAACAACCTAAAGGAGTGCAAATAAGAAAATATGTCAGCATGAGGAAAAGATTAATGCCAGCTGATAGCTTCTTGTGTTAAGTTTAATTTAATCACGATTACAGGAAGATTTTAAGCGACTTAATACAAATAAAAACTTCTATTATGAGAAAATGGAATCATTACAAATTAAATGAGTTTAGATGGATATTAGTTCATTTCAATTATATTTATCAAAATTGACGGTTGTCAAAATATAGTTTTTTCTTTTAATTTAACTGGTCGTAGTTGAATTGGTTTACTTGAATGGCTCACCAATTATGCAAATTAAAAAAGATTGGCTAGACACATGACTTGAATAATGACAATTTCAGTCAATTTAAATAATAAGATTTTATTAAATTAAGAATATTTGATTAATTTAACAGTTGGGTACAAAATTATAATTAATGCCCACCCAAAAATTAGATCAGGCTACACTAAATGTGTTTAAACATACAACTGTCCATTTAGTTTGACTACATGGTTTTAGCACAAAATAAGGTACAAGTTTGGGACAAATGACTTGTAATTTTATTTCTTTGCTCATGGACAGACCCCAGCAATTTGATAGGCCAAAACCATGACTAAGTTTACATTAAATAATTAATGAACCCATGGTCAATATGATCAGACAAATATCCAAGATGAATAAGGAATAATTAGAAGGTTGACCTTCTTTGAGTACTGTACCAACATGTCATCAACAACCATGTGATACCATATATACAATATTTGGTGTTTTCCTTCTTCCTAAAAGCAAAAATTTAATCAACATTAACAGGGTGAAGCACATTACACACAGAATGCTAACTCCATCATTACTTTTGAGTCCATGTTTTCTATATTGTTGTTTGACATCAAAAGTGTTCTTCAAATAGGTCGATGTAGCCCATTTGGTAAAGACATTGGGAATTATCACCAAATCCTTGTTACCGATTCCTATTCACATACTTTTGGTTTCTATCCTCAGGAAAAAAAAATTGTCCTCCAAATAGGAATTCAGGTTTTCCAGGAAGATACTTGAGCAAATCAGAGAACATTCTGTGCATAGGAATCAGGTATTTGCTAAATTGTAAATAAAGTTGAATCTTGCAACTACGAAAATTTTGATTCATAAAAAGTCCAACAAACTCGAGTGTATTTGACTTGTGAAGAAGTTAACATTCTTGAAGATACTTTTAACATCTAGTTTGTACGCCCTTATTGTTTGTATTAGAAACATTGTTCTCAATCTGACATTTGGGGATTATGAATGTATATGGTTTATTTGAAACACTTCTCAAAAGTTTTTTTAAAAACAAATTTTCCAGAGTACTATCTAACAGAAGAAACTAATAAATTCTTATTAACAACATTTGTAACTTATGTGCAATCTTTGTGTGTTTTACTCAATAAATGTGAGTCAAATAATTCCTATGGAAAAAATACTTATCTGCAGCTTTTAAATTACAATGTGTACAAAACAAGCCCTTAATCCTTCATAGCTTGGAGACTCACTTTCACTATGTATTATCATAAGCATTGTAGTTTTTCTTTTTAAAAATAAAGGCTAGATCCCAATGAGTATGCGAATGGAAATCAACAATACAACTTTGGTAAGTCTTTACCAACTAAACTAAGAGACACCTATTTGTAAGCTTTGTTTTAGTCATAACACGTCTGATTACTACGTTTTAACTCCAACACGAGCCATGGGAAGTGAGATTAGTCCCTTTGTCAAACTTTATATGGCGGTCTTCCACACCAGTGGTGTGAAAAAATACTATA
Organism: Vanilla planifolia; assembly: GCA_023846275.1. Lineage (NCBI taxonomy): Eukaryota > Viridiplantae > Streptophyta > Magnoliopsida > Asparagales > Orchidaceae > Vanilla > Vanilla planifolia. The sequence continues at coordinate 68,978,324 of CM043865.1, read as the reverse complement.
TTTTGAATCTCAGGCACTTAGAATTAGACTCCAGCTAACCAAACAAACATTATGAACTACATAAAGCTTCCTAAGTTTATTGAAAGTTTGTTTTCTCTAATTCTTGAGAATGAATAAGAATTAATAGTTGATATTTGAGATGTTATTAGAAGAGAAATAACTTTCAATTTATGCTGCATGATTTTGCAACTTAGAAGCTTGCAAAAATCAATAAAATACTAAATAAACATAAATCAACCTAAACTGATTAATCAATTCAATACATGGATGATTCCAACGGTTCTCTGGTTCTGGTTCCAAAATATGTGGAATTAACTACCTTCATGTACAGGTCTATTTCAGAACGGATCTACACGTCATCATCTCAGATTATGTTAAAGTACTTCTCTGGTGCTGTAAAAAAAAAGGAGAACATTGCTCTCCAGTGCTCAAACCAGTTATTCTAACAAATTTATAGACTTTATTTAAATTTTAATTTAATATTGACATATCAAAAAGGATAAAGCTTGTAAAATTTAAACGGGTTCTGAGTTGTGTTGAAAAATAAACACGCATACTAAAAAAAATGATAATTCATTTGCATGAGCGATGGTATTTACAATTACCTGTAAAAAGCCATCATATCAATACCACTACTTTCTGCTGTTGTAGAGACTTCCGTGAGATTTGGTCTATCATCAATGAAGCTATCATCGTATTGATCACTCTTCTCATCAATTACCTCATCTTCTGAAAAAGGAGCATCTTCTGAAACCCTAAAATGTAAATATTATGAGTTCAATATTTGTTTCTTGTAATGTATGCCACAGCACAATAAGCTAATTTGAAAATAGAAAAGCAAAAATACTAAGCAAAGAATAATAATAACAACGAGCACAAATATTCACAAATAGACACAAATTTGGATATCGTACTCAGCTTCTTCTTCAAAGAAAGCATCAACATCTTGCATTGCCTTTTCATTTCGACCTACAAGTAGAATAATTGGTTATACTCCACATTAGAATAACCAGTGAGCTGAATGATCAAGACATTCATAAAGCCACCAAAAATTTCTTATGAGATAGCCTTCTAGAATTCTTGCATGCAGCAGTAAATGAAGAATTAATATAAGCATACAGCAAAGAAATGTGAATTTTCTCCTTACCATCTTTCCTTCTTTTTTTGGTATCCTGAATACTCATGGTGCTAGCAAAGGCTGTTTCAATTAATTCAATCCTTCCTTCTGCAAAACTAGCTGGTAACTTTCCAACTTCATTCACATATTTGCGTAAACGCTTATATTTTGTTACTTGAAAGACAGAATGTGAGGCGCCACCAGAATTAGGCTTCCAATCAACACCAGAGGTTTGGCTTGATGTTTTAGCTAGTGGAGTTAAGTCTGTCTCATGTTCTATGCGGGCTATTTGATCATTTTTACCTTCATCTATAGTACTTTTCAAAGTTTCCATTCCCTTCTCATACAGAACATTAAGTGAAGTACCAATTTGCCTTCTCAGGTTGCTCTTACAGGCATTGACACCTAAGACATCTGGCTGTGATCGTGATTCATCAACCGAAAGCTTATTTACATGCATTTGAGAGAGAGCTCTACCATCTTTCTCACCAAACCAAGAGAAACTTGAGAAAGCCTTTTTTTCATCAAGAGGTGAATAATTGTCAGTATTTAGCATAGGAGTCTCTGGGACAATTCCATGCTCAATAAGATGTGTTACCCTGGAGTTCAGTTGAATTTCAATCTCGGTATTGCTTGATTTATCTACAGGTGAAGCAGGAAAACACTGCATATCATCATTTATCTCTTTGGTAGAGTATTCAAGCACCTTTTGATTCAGCTTATCACTATTAGTTTGGCTTGCATGCTTCCCATTTTCTAACACATTTTTAACAGCATAAGCACACACATTGGATTGCGGGCATCCTATATTGTCTACTGGTTTCAGAGCACCAGAAGCTTCTGATATAGCATCTTTCATCTTCATAGTTAGTTTGCTTGATGCCTTTGGAGAGAATCCACTGGTGTATAAATGTATAGGGCCTGCAGTTGCTAATACGTTGTACGATTGTGAAACAACTTCACGACCTTTATGTCCTTTATGCTGAAGGACAGGAACATAAGAAATTGACACACTTCCAAAAGAGTTTATAGTCGTGGAACCTTTACTGAAGAGGAAGCAATGAGGTTTTGGCTTTGGCACATCATTATGCTGTCTATGAAGACTAGGGTTAAACTCTAAAATTTGGTCAGAAGACACTTGGAATGAAGAATCCGAGGTACCATCAATAGTCAAATGGAAAGCTGAACCTAAAAATATGGAACAAATGTTATTTCACATACCTATGAAAATTATGACCAATTATCAAATATAAACAAAAAGAAATAAGAGGTTTAAATAACCAAGTAAAATGGTAAAAGAGCTTCACCGATTCCTTGTCAAGTTAAACTGTAAGGTTGTAGAAGTGGTACAAGAAAATGCATCAAAATTTTTTTAGCTTCAATGTAGCACAAAATTAGTCGGGATTCCAATATTTTACACAGGCATTGGTGTTGACATAAGAATCAATAGCTCATAATCTTCATTAAGGGAAACTTGTCCTGGTTGTCGGCATGATGTCATTCTAGTGGTGCATAAGAAGAGTATTGATAATGGAGTAAATGTTTAGTACCTTGAACAATCTTATCCTGTGATGCACCACATTCATTGTAAGGCCGACTTGCAATCTCAGCCTGAAACAATGTGATTTCACAAAAAACAAAGCATTTTAATCATCAAATCATTACTAACACAACATAAATATGGAACATCAAATTATCTTCATGAGGTCGTTCACCTTTACCATGGATGGTGACACTGCTTGAAGACGTTGCATAGCGTTGACAAACATTTTTGTTCTGAATGAGTGTCTCACTGTACTTACTAGAGAAGGCAAGGCCTGGAAACTGGGAAAGGCAATAAACGATGGTTTCCAACTAACGTCACTGGATGAATGAAAGTACTTATCAATACATTTTTGCTCGTCATTGGTTAAATTTCTTGAAAATGTTGATTGATCCATAGCCGCATTCTTTGATTTCTTCCCGTAGGGAACAAACTTTTCTATGGAAAATTCAACGAATTGAACTTCTGGTTTACATGTATGTGGAACCTATAGAACAAGTAACATTAACAGAAAAAAGATTGAATACAGCATTTACAAAATAAAATGTAATGCTCTCACCATCCTTGGACTTGAATGAAAATTAAAGCTTTTAATTCCACCATTATGCATAAGCTTCCTCACGGAATTGTGTTTAGCTTGTTTTTTCACATAAGCCTTCCGCTCAGCTCCTTCACAAGCTAGAACGAGTGAAACGAGTAAAAGAAAATTTTCAACTGTAACACGTTTAATTTCAAGTTGCGCATTGGATTGTAACAATGCATGATATATGGGTAGCTCATTCGGAATCAAATTCAGAAGAATGACTCAAAATTGAAGCCATGTCAAGAAGCACTGGGTAGAAAGGATATCAACTCGGCCATCATTCTTCCTCCCAGTTCGTCCCATACGCTGAATCATCCTAACGGGTGATACATTTGCATCAAAGCAGACAACAAGGTCAACCTCCATAATATCAAGACCTTCTTCACCTATTGATGTTGCAACAATGACATTGAATCTGCCAGAACGAAATTGCTGCAGGAAAGAGATTAACCAAATAAATAACAGAAAACATTAGATATTTAAGTAAAATATTAACCATACCTGCAAAATAGATTGCTGCACTTTCTGACTCTGCCCTTTTAAACTTTTTCCTGATAAAAATATCACGCAGCAATATAAACTTAACAAGATAACTAGCCATGTACGTTTTAGCAGATTAAAATAATAATAAAGCACATATCATGGGCTTAAAAAGTATCAGCTAAGCAAACAACAAGCACTTGAAATGAAGCAAAATTTTTGAAGTTCTCATTCTTTATGGTTGATATTACACACTTGCAATGGCGTTCATTTTATACCATAAGAAGAACAAGTATCCAGTCAATAGTGTGGGTTTCTGGTTGTAAGTTAACAACAATCTCATGGAAAGCGTCTTACTATGGATCATACCAACATTTTAATTGCATATGTTAGGGTAAACCTTAACCTATCTTACATTCATCCAAATGTTTGATGCAAGAATAATTTCATGGTGGTTTTGCCCCTCCAATATTAGGTGGGCAACTTCAATTTGCCTTGTATAAACAAATACTCATTTATCCTAGGTGGCATTTTCAATATCTTAAAGTTTAAAAAAAAAGATTGTGTTATATCATTAGGCAGCTTTTCATCAATGGACAATGAAATTCAATAGCTAGCCTGAGGCTAGTGATCATTATGATGATGCTGCAAGCATCAAGATGATCAATCAATCATCAATATAAGATGATCAATCAATCCTCACACAAGATGATATTCTTAATTATATTATTTATTATTAATAATGTAGTTAATATTTAAGGTTATTTTTTGTACACCCTTCATGAGTCTCAAATGCATAATGACTCAACCCTTTTATGATATTTTTAATCTTATTCTCATAATTTTTTTGTCTTTGAATTTTTGAAATGTTTCAAGCTAGTAATAATCGAAATTATTATGAAATATTTCTCAATCCCACATAACAATGCTCACATAAAATTTGCATGCCAAATATATAATACTAAATAAAAATTTGAAATAAATTAAATAAACATGAAACAAACATAATATGTGAATTGGCAACCATATCAAATCATTAAACATCTGCAACCCATACTTTTATAATTTCATCAAATCTAGCTTCTAAGGCTCCTAAATTACAAGTATCAAGAATCAAGAAAATGCATGTAAGGTTTATAGTTAGCTATCTTGAATTCAATGTCATGGTCACACGGTTAAATTGTAGCGAGTAAGACTTCCCAGGAGCTCCACCAAGTTGAATGCTTCCTTCCCATGAAATTTTCTTACAATAAATTACAATCATGTCAAATTCTTTAACGAAAAGCTTAAGGCCTCCTTCCACAATCAAATGCCTCATTTTATAATTTTCCATTTTGCCCTTTTACATTACTTCTTGTTCCTAATATTCGGTTTCCCCCAGATCGGCAAAACCCTCAATTCATTCTACCTCAACGCACCAAGCTTCAATTAACTGGAGATTATACCAAGCTCGATGTTCCTTTGAAATCTTTCAAGAGTTCAATAGTCGATGATAGCCATTTTGCACAGTTTCGATTGTCGATTACTAACGAAATCAAGTTAGAAATTTTAGAATTTAAAAAATTATTAAACTTTAACTAAAACTATGTCAGATTTAATTTCTTAAATCTTTTGATACAATTGATTTTTAAAAAAATTTTAAAAAAATTAAAATAAAGTTCTCATAAAAAACTTTATAATCCCTAAAATGTTCATAATTTTTCAATATTTTTTAATATTTTTAATAACTTTTCTTCATAAACATAATAGCTTTTCACATGAAAATGACCTCTAGTATATGTCAAATTTTTATAAAAACAATATTATTAGACTCTAAATAAAATATATTAGTTTTTTATAATTTTCTCAAATTTTTCTAGCATCATCTACTAGTTGTAATAAATTTTCTTTTAAAAATATTTATAATAATATTTTTTAATAACTTTGACAATCCTTTGTAAAATTAATTTAAATTCAAATTCCACGAAACTTTTACTACACGATTTTTAATAATTTAAAAAATATTCTTCTTAAGACCTATACCCATTTTCTAAGGATGTACAATTTACGAGACATTATTAAAATTTCTAAAATTTTAAAAATTATCTAAATTTTCAAATACTTAAAAATTACTTATAAAACTCTATTTTGTCACATTTGGGAAGCTGCAATCTCCCCTCAAAATTCTCTGATCAATTTTAAAATCATTGTTTTTCTTTTAATCTAAACACCTAATAAATCAAAATCTTCCAAATAATTATCAAAATTGTTGCCCGCATTTGTGCGATGTTATATAGGATCCATTCCAACTTCTAACACTTTTTCGCTTGGCCATGTCATTAACACCTACATCGCAACAAACAATGATGCGAAGAGGCCATGATGGGATGAAAAAACACATTTGCATCACAGTGAGGTGTGAAGGTGAAGTGCAGGAAGGGCGTTATGATTGCTAAGAGATTAGGAGATGAGATGATGGTTCATTGAGATAAGGAGATGGTTGGTCGAGGTGAGTTGTCCAGCAAGGCCGTGTAGAGTTGTAGATGAAGCAGCACATGGAAGCAAGCTCTATTGCAACCAATGTTAGCAAGGGTATTTACTGATTAGATAAATTGATGAGAATAAGTGAGAGCTTTAGAGGGTTACAAATGAAGGGTTTGGTTGGTTAGGTTTTGAGAGTAACGAGTTTAGAAGAACATGACTAATTCATGCTTAGGGTGTAGCTTTACATTGCTTTGATATGAAATCGAAAAAAAGATTCATTTTTATTGATGAATAGAGTAAAACTCATTATATTTAAGATCTTAGATAAGAGATACACAAGAAAATAAGATTCAAAGAATGAAACCTAATAAAACAAAAAAAAATATTAAACCTATTATATTTATATCCTACCATTAACAAAATACTAATTAAAGTTTGATTTGCATTCTAACAACAACAAAAAAGAGTTCAATCCAAGGCTCTATTTCTATCTTTGCAAATCTTGATATGACAAGTTTTTTTTTCTTGTTCTAAACCCATGTAAAATAAATCATAAAATGCTAACATAGAATCAATGAATAAGCATCTTATTCCACTGGCTTATATTTGAACATTTTTACAAATTAATTACACCTTTTAATAAAATATGTTCAATATAATGTGATATATCTTAAATAATGATTTATTAATCTTCAACCATGATTATATCGTTAATATATGAGAACCCTAATTTTTTGATTTTGCATATCATAACTTCATCGTACAAACCTTATAATATTCATACTAGTATAATTTTCAAATTAATTATATGTTATGTCATGTAAATCAAATTATGATACAAAATACTTAGTAAAAAGATTGCATATAAGTGTCCCTTCCCTAATTTGCAATTAGGTCAATCACATTTTTGAAATAATCAAATAAATTTGTAATTAGTTTACAAACAAAAACTAATTTTAAAAAATTTTGTTGAAATAGATGATTGATCTATGTTTGAATTGCTTTCAGTTAATTATATTTGTCACCTTAAAATTCTTAAACTACATCCCCCAGACACTCCATATCAACTATCAACTTCCACATTCCTGCTTTATCATCTTCTACTCTCTAATGAGATAAAGATAGTGATGTCAACATTATCGTCCAGAAAGTTGACCCAAGAGGTCATCTTCAACAATGCTCTTGCATATAAGAACTGCAAGGGCAAGTAATAAATCCTGGTTGAATATAAGGCTGGTCAAATTTTTGGGCTTTCTTTTAAATAGAGTTTACAAATCACTCATCTTAACTCTCACATTGAATTGTTTCCAGTATTTGGTAAAAAATACTATGAATCCAGATTTTTTTTTTTTTTCTACAGATGGCAATCCGAAGAAAACTCAACACTTCTACAGATTGGGTTATGTGTAGAATTGTTACATTTGTAACAATGAAACTGATTCACACCATCACATGTTTTTTGTATGTAAATACTCTTTCTGGATAATGAGAAACTTCATTTCTAGTATAGGCACATACCTCTGCTTGCTTCAAAATTGTAATGATACCCATTCAACATCTGGTTCAAAACTCTCAGTTAATATTTTGCATTGATCAAAATTAGCTCATGTCATCATTATTTATCACCTTTCAAGGAAAATTTTCAAATTTCTTTAAGTTGACAAGGCAACCAAAGAAGAATTGTTTGGCTATTGGCTGATCTTAGCTTGATAATCTGTGATTGTTCATGGGCTCTAATTGCTAGTTTGGCTTCCATGTCTATGCATTTTGGTAGGTCCAAACCCATTCATCAGGCATTTCAATCATCGTGTCATTTTCCTAGGAAGGCTTCACTACTCATTTCAGAAGATCCAATGTATAGTTCTCATAATCCTATTTCCTGAAGTTTGTCCCAGACTCTATGGGTTGTTTGAAAGGTGGCAACAAAGTTGGACTTGTGTGTGGTTGGGGGATAGGATGCTGAATCTAATGGTCAGATTCATCTGATCCTACTATAAAGTCTTGTATGACTCCAAGATGGAGATGAAGTGATACATGGGAATATTTCTCTTGCTTTGCAAGCAGATGTGTACTCTTGTGACATTTCACAATGTTTAGTTAACTCGGGATTTTAGCCAAGGTAGCTCCCTATTGTGGTTTTTGTATAATGAAATTAACCAACTGCACTTATACATTTGTATTTGTATTAAATATAATAAAATTAGGCTGTCTTCAACTCTAAAAGCTACAAGAAACCTTAATCTTATCAAGTGTAACCAAAAACATCAATCCTTTGATGTTGTTACACTATTCTTTCTAATAGCCTTCTATTATGCCTTTTTGGGTTTTCTCTAATTTACAAGAGGAAGTTCAAATTACTCATCCATCCAAACATGACCAAATTAACCTAGCCAAATACCCTTAAGCTTATTCTCAAAGAGGTTCACATAAAAATTTTCTAGAGCATACTATGCTCTAATCATAAATTTTTTAATATAGTTAATCATATAATTCAATATTCTCATCTTTGGAATTATCAATCTATTTGCAGGATTGAACTTCACATGCCATATTTAGTGTCAATTAATAGTATTTATCCAATTGTAGATAAGTTATTATATTTATCCAAGTGTACAATAGATCTCTAGTATTTTATTAATAGTCAAATAAACCTACAGTTTTGTTAAACTAGTAATTAAGTCCCTAACTCTTGTTTTGGGAAAATACCCATCAAAAATAGCCATATAAGTTCTTACTACTTGTATAATTGTGCAAACTGGTCCCTATAGTGAATGATATTTTAGGTTGTCCACAAGAAAATTAAAAACCTAATTGTTATATTACACTAACCATAAGTAACCCAAAGAACCTATTTGTCCAACAAACAAGAAAACTTCCTATTATTTATCCCAATGCAACCCTAAAAACACATTATCTTGAGAAGCACGTTATGATCATAGAACACATCATAAGCACTCCATTTCATCAAACTAATAAGATCCAAACATTGGCATCCCATCAATTTCTCCAACAGCTTGGAATATAAAACCAAGATCACAAAATGTCCCATTATTCTATATTATTTAATAATAAATCATAATCTTTATATCATTTATACTCCCATTCTAGTCTTAATTTTAATTAGAAAGTATATCAAAACAAATCATCAATCCAAATTTAATATTCTCATCATCCTTGATAAATTTTAATCAAGGAAAACCTTTAATTTTCCTTTATCTTTTTTTGGTAAGCTCATATATATATATATATATATATATATATTATGTGTGAATGTGTGTATATATCAATATCAAATTTTAGCACCCAACATTTTATATAAATCTTCAAAATCTACTTCCTTAATATCACTATTTTATCTTCTCGCCATGTTATTTTATATCTCTCTTAATTTTATATAATCTTAATTAAACCATGCTTATTAAAAAAAATCAATTTTAACTTTTCTTGTGCATCTTGATTCCACTATCAAGTCCCCTTATAATTTGGAGTATGCCATTTAGATTATCTAGGAAAATCATCAGTTGCTTCTCAAATACAATTAATAACATTTTCGCATAGGACAGCCTATCTCTATCCCATACACACAACTCTAAGAGGACGTTGGATTGAAAGTTATTTGGATAATAATTAACATCTAAATCACAATGCCATATAAAAGTTAGTATTATCTAAAATTTATCAATAACTTTTTAATGTATAGCTTAATGATATTTAAAAAGTTTATTATTATTATTTTTAATGTTAACATAAATGACTTTTAAAAGCCACTCAAATTTTAATGGCATCTTGATATTTTTTTGAGTTGTAAAATTATAGTTTTTAATAATATTATTTAGATATCACCAAACCAAACATTTAATATATGTTGAACCCCATAGACTAAAAAGGTAATATAATAATGATAACAACCCTTTAAGTGCTTAGTTTGCCATCTAATATGTGTTCTTTAAAATAGGCAGATAAAAAGATCATTTATTATGGTGAGGATGGATAAAAATTCAAAAACTATAAATCAAGTCATATGAAAGCAAGAAAAAGATCATCAATCATGAAGATTCATGTGTTCAAGAAACATTTTAAGAGTTTATAGATATGAGTTAAGACATATGCAAGGATTGAAAAGGTTGCTAACTATTCAAGAGCTTGTATCATTTCATTAAGGAGAACAAAACTTTAAATGTCAAATTCTTAAGTGCATGCACAAAAAGTTTTTCAAATTGCATACTAATGATTTTGTACATACAAATAAATGATTTTATAGAAAATAATTATTAAAGAATGATGAAAACTAAATTTACAAAGAAAAACAAAATTGAACTACATGTACCATACATTACACCCACAAAGTACCATAAAATTAGTATGTACTAAGTATACAAAAAAGGGAAAATAAAGTCCAATTAAGTGTCTACCTGACAATCTAAGCTACTATATAGTACGAATGTTGTATCGTACGGTACAAACTATTCAAATGAACTAAGTACTCAATATCAAAATATGCAATAAGAAGAGTAGATTGTGAGGCAAGAAAATAATTAAAAACTAAAGATTTCTACACAGTGTGATATCATTTATTATATGGTACAATTAGGTTATAAGAAATATATAATTGATGCATAAGATTATTTAATTATAAAATTATTATCATACAACATGAACCTGTAAATCAATAAGATTATAAAATAAATAAAATGTTCAATTAGGAATTACATTTCAAAAATTGAGGCTTTTGTATAATATGTGAGTTAGTAATATACATTACATTTAAATCAAGGACAATCTTTACAACATGTTTTCAAGAAACCCAAGAATTTAATACGTTATATAACTTATTAATGTACAATACATAAAAATAAAATACGAGCATCGTACGATATGGTCATTATGTACACTAGGTATAGAATCAAAAATGTGCAATTACTAGTTTAGTCATGGGAAAAAGTAGAATTTAGATGTTATTCGAATGTTGGAGGTTAGAGGACTCCTTTACAATCTAAAAACTATATAAACCCTTCTAAACCTCAAAATTAGATTGATGATGCATTGGAGAGCTTTGGGAGATAACTGAGATACATTAAGAAGATTTCTGAAGTGTTATAAGCTAATCTTGCTAAACACTGTTAGAGAGTGAGTGAATGAGATCTCATTTCTAAATCATTTGAGAAGTCATCTAGTGCATGCGCAAGAAGTTTTGAAACTATTCCATTCAACATCTTTCAACGCTCCACATCACCAAGCTCTTGATTAAAAGTGGTAACATTGACTTTCAATCTATTAGCTATTGCACTTGAATTTATATATTTAGTTCACAATCAAGTGAACTTGTGCTTTGTAATTACCTTTTTGTATTTTTCTTTTCTTGGCCAAGCACCCAACCATATAATGTGAAGAGGGTTGACTTTGCTCGATACTATATAATGCAGAATGATTTTTGGATTATAATTGATCGGTGAAAAACCTTAGTTTATATTTTGGATTTCTCCTCCTGACTACAACAAACGAGTATTATGATAGCGTTACTCAAGCATGTAGCTTGAGGGTGAATGTAGGCTTAAGAATAAGCCAAACTACCTAAAAATTCGGTATCTTCTTTTTCTTTACTTTGTTCTACATGCTTGCATGTAGCCAATAAATTTGATACATCTTGTAACAACACGAGATAATTGTAAAAAAGGGATTGCTTAATCACCTACAATTTGAATAAGCTTTGCTTAATAATTGATTGGAAGAAAATTTTCTTAAAATTGTGTAACACCAATTCACCCTTCTTAGTGTATATTGTACTCTTAATAATATCTTTAAATAATATTAAATGTCACTAAACTAAATATCCCTTAAGATTACTTTTGAACAAATATTATGTTCATCATTCATATTCAATTATCAAGGATATTGTTTCAACATTTATTGCCTTACAACTTTTAAGGTGAACATATAATATCATTATAAATGTTGAATGATCAAACATTCTTCTAAAATGATTTTACAATCTTTACAATTTAGACAAATCATTTTTCTCATAACAATCTTTAAAGAAAATATCAACAATAATGCTAAACAAACTCTAAAATAATTTAATCTTCTTATTAGTCTACTGAAACTTGTATCATCAATACCTTAAAAATATTTTACTTTTTGTTTCTAATCGCTACATGTCCACGCAAGTCACAATTCAAACTTACACATCACAAACCTCTCACATAATTCATCCAAACTAATCCAAAATGTTTCCATATTGCTATCATTCTATCATACTTAAAGAGCATAAAAGCTAATAAAGTTGATCATTTATTCAATAGTTAATTTTTTAAAGCCATAATCACGTCTCAGTTTCTTTTAACATCCATTATATCATTCTTTGAAATGTTTACCTAAAACTACAACAAGTCCTTTTATTTTGATTATTACCTCAATGATAAAACTTGAACATTGCAATACCAATTTTCAGTTCCCACCTACAAACTTAGCTTCTTATATACATTAACATCTCACTATATTATGAAATCCACACACTTAATCAACTTTTCATTTAAAACTACCAATATGTTAAATTCTTAAGCCAATATTAGTGTCATGAGCTAACCACTTTACCACTCAATCCAATATAAATGTGAAAATCCTTAATCATTTTTTCACTAAACCCAAACATGTAATGGCCCTTGTTTTCATTGTATTCAAGTAATGCAGTGCATCACTTTCATGGAATATGATAGCAATAACAAAATTTCGCAAAAATTTCACATAATATTGGTTTGACAAGCAGATGAAGTTTAGTAGACATCATGAATTTGAAGCTAATTGGTATTGTTTTTTCTTTCTCACAAACACTTGTTGCATGCTTTGTAAGATAAATTACATGTAGAAAAGATATAGACGAGCGCTGGCCTTAATCAAAAGTTGTAGGAAGGAATCATGACTTTATACAATATGAACCTGAAGTATAATACACATAATAAAACAATAAAAACAATCAACAGACCTGAACTTTGCCCAATAAACTTCGTTGCTTTAACCATGTCCCCAATAGTGGATAATGAATCCATTATATCACTGAAAAATTGAAAAATGTCAATCAAATTTCACCCAAGTAGTGTTAACAGAACTTCTCAGTAATTGACACTTAAAATCCAAATTATTGATGAGCAACATGAAAGACCGAAAGGAAAACAGTGAAAATTCAAAGGAAAATGTGAAAAATTCAGTTGAATTCAACAAAACAAAACAGTTGTTTTGGTCATTTATTTTTAAATTTGTAGCTTAAGTATCCTTGACTTTACTGAGCATACCTAACAAACAGTTAACAATGGCATTTGAAATATTAATGTATCAAATTACAAATAGGATACAAAACAAAAACCAAAGCTAATCCTCTACCACCAAGTGCTTTATCTATTATTAACTCAAGTCATGTTGTTTCATAACATTAGTGATTGTAACCAATCACCTAGCAGGCATAGATATCTAAAAATAAGTTAAAAGATAGTATAAATTCTCAATATAATGAAGCTTATGACTGAAGGACTGAATTGCAATCCAAATTTGGCAAGTCATAGCAAGCTCATACGTTTATCTAAATCAACTAAACCCTCCAAGCCTTTTGCCAACAGGGCACAAATAATCAACAAACGCATTTGACAAGGGGAGATCGCAACACAGGCAAAACTAATTCTTATATTTAATAGATATTTACTGATTTGTGGTAAGAGACATGCAAAAAGGGAATGTAGATATAAAATGTGCACAAAAAACAGGCATGCTATTCACCTGCATATGTGACCACATACCTATAAACCAACACAAGTGCATACAACATACTAATGGGATCAACTACATAAATCATTTTGATGCCATTATCCACCATATCAATTAACTATTCTTTGTTTATATCTAGGCCTACCAAGTCCTTGATAATAATCTCTTCAAGAGTCTTCTTGGATTTTCTTTTTCTTTTATTCATAAAAAAAAATATTTCAACTTACATGTGTTAACATCAACAATTAGTGATCTTCATTGAATGTACCCAAACAGTCTAATTTTACTGCACTAAGCTAATTTTCAATTAGCATCATGTAAATTCTCTTTCAAATATACTCATTTCAAATATTATACTCACCTATCCATCTAAACATCCTCAATCTTTACAACATTCATCTTATTTGTATATTTGAATTTCACAAAACAATATTGTATAACATATCATTACAAATATCATTGCAAATTTATAAAAACTTACTTTTAATCTATAGTTTAAAGTCTTGATTACACAATACATCAAAAATAATTTTTTATTTCATCTAACCTGTTTAGATCCTGTCATAATATTTTCATTAATTTTAACATCATTCTCAAATAGATCTAAAATAAAAATAAAAGTTTCTCATTCCTCAAGATCTCTGATTTTAAACTGTTATGTCAAATCCTAAGGAAGCCATAATTGTTGTCCAACTTGGTTTTAGCTACTTCCATAATTTAATAAAAAACCACAATATTATATAAAACATATATTATGACATTTAATTATAGATTTAACTAATATGAGCATTTAAAACAAGCATAAAAAGACAAACCTAAAGATGACTCTTAATGAATTGAACTATTATCAATAGTTGGTCTTCTATAATCGCATAAACATGCCATTGCTCCATTATAAATGCCATTACTGACCTATGAAAGTAATGTTAACTATTCTTTTCATTAAGATCTTACAAGATACTACAATTATTCCATCACATGCTTTTGTATATCAATAAAAATTAAGCAAAGATCCTCTTTTCTTATTCCAAATGCTTTCCTTGAACCTCGTAAAAGATGCATGGCCTCCATGATCGATCTTCCTACCATGAAACCAAATTGATTCCAAGACAATCTATGCTCAGACACTTTCTCTTTATTAGTTTAAAATTATGACTTGCTAACTTAATTCCCTTATAATTAGTATAATCTTAAAATAAATCTTACAAGTAGATACCAAAGAATTTTTCTTTTACTCATTCAGTATCTTTTTTACTTTTAAAAATCTTAATCATAATAAGCTGAGAGATGCTCTCTTATTCTAAACATTTTCATACATCAATAGAAATGATATTTCATCTTACTATTTTTCATAATTCAATTTCTTTAATGCTTCCTTTGCTTACATTTTATGAAAACGTTGATACAAAAACTTTATATGTTCTTCCAAACAATAGAACTCCTTTAAATTAGTCATTTTATGAGAATAATAATTAAAAAGTCAGTAAACTCATATGTTATTTAATATACATCTTTAACTAGTACGTTTTGTTAATCATGCTTGATTTCTTCTCTCTTGCTTTAACAAGTGTACATAAGTGTCTTTCTTTAACATTCAACTTATAAAAATCTTTAAAAACCATTTTCTTGGTAATTCGTATTGTGTATAGATCTACAAATATATGATTCTATGTTTCATATTAACATGTTCAAATTTTGTTAAGTGAGTTAAAGGAGCACTAAATGTCATATAACACGAAATTCATGTATCGTAACAGTATGTTTGTATGAAAAATCTTATGAGTAATTAAGCGCACTTACTGTTTGTACTAGTACAATTACTTTATTGTATTAATACAACTTCATCATATTATTGTTTTGCACGTTGTACAAGTGCGGAGTATTTGTATTGCAACTATACATTCATTAATAGACATGCTTATTGCACCATACAATACGAAGTATTTGTGTCGTAATTGTGCATTCGTTAATAAAAGGGTTTATTACACCGTACAAATATGATATTTGCATCATATGAGTATGTAAATCAATATATAAAATCACTTTACATATAAGGACGACTATTACATAAGCCTTATATAATCACTATTAAATGCAAACTTGTTATTGTACCAATATAATATCTATATCATAAGAGTACATTCATTATTTTGTATATGTTACACACAGTACTAGAATGAGCTATGCATTAGACTAATACGATCATTATTAAAACCCTTAATTTATATATTTTTTGAATTTTTCATTGTCGTACTGTAACAATAGTGATATCTTATTAGTAAATTCAATCAAGAATTTTTGTAGATGAACGAGGACAATTTAAAATTGAAGTAAAATGTTAAGTTTTATACAATTTTCATTGTCGTACAAATATGATAGTGCATACCATACGAGTACAATTTGTTTCCTAGTCAAGTTAATTAATTCATAGTATAGAATCATAGCACATAACATTTTCCCAAGAACTTGACTTTTATAAAAATATATACTGTACGGTAGCGATCTACCTTCAAAGTAATACTATGAATATCAAAACTTAAGCACTGTTTATTGTATTAGAGTCTTACAGTACGAGAACTATCTGGAACTTGTAAGATACATTATTTTGAACGTATTGACACTAATTTGTCAGTATTGAGAGCTCCTTGTACAATTATGCATTTTACAGCATTTTCTTAAGAGCTCAAATTTTGGTCGCAAGAGGCTTTATTGTATTTGTATTATACAATGTAATCATCATATAAGTACAATACATTTGCATTAACAGAAATGAATTGATTGAATAGACTTATCGTCAAAACAATCACTATACGGACCCTATTAACATGATACGATGTCCTTGACATATTAGTACAATCTGAATCCCGATAACATAACGGCTAGTTGGAGCTTATCAAGAACGAGATTTTAGTCGTTGCAACTTGATTTGCATCTATTACACTCTTTCATAAAAATTGGCATAGAATAAATAAGAAATGAAAGATGCTTCAACTTGCAATACCTTAATTGATGCTTGACAATATTCTTAACTTATAACAGTAATAGAACTCATTTGCAATACCATTTTAAGCTTAGTTTGTATTTTATTCCTAATTAGTGCATATTGTTAATACCTTATATTACTCATGTAACAATTATGCCACATTTTGCCTTGAAGGATTTAGATATAAGTTATACAAATTGTTTAAAGTGTTGTGTGTCTTATTACTTTAGTTGTGTGATATTTCTATGTGTGCACCCAAGTTAGGCTGCTGTTGTAAGCTAAATAGAGTTTTGTTAGTCGGGGATCAGCTATTACTGTGAGGGTTAGCTTACCCACCAGTTAGACAGAATAGAATTGTGATAATGGAAGCCTAGTTGACTTATAATCAGGGGTGGATGTAAGCAAAAATTTTGCAACATTATCTAAAAATCCAATGTGCCTTTTTTATATTTGCATTACTTGCTTTATTAGTTCTGTTACTTTATAACAAACATCATTGTTGCAAAAAAAAACTTAAAAAGCTAAAAAACATTTTTTAAAAAGTGATATAATAGCCATTAAGATAAACAATCTATGCTATGAAAAGGATTTTTATTGGTTGATTTAAGGACATCCTTTGTAAAATTATTTGAGATTCATCGTTGCTTAAATCTATGTAATTAAGAAGTAACTTGAATTATTAAATTCATGAGTCAAGTTGAAATCAATTTGAGAAAGCAAAAAATTTTTGTTGTCATTTTATTTTGTATTTGTAATTAAATTCGGCAACATTATCTCCTGCTTCAATTTGAATTAGATCAAGAATATTTGAGATATTAAATGAGCTTAAGAAAACTAAATATTTTAACTTATTTGAAATCAAATTAAGTTCGGTATTTGCACAATTCACCCCTCTTGTGGGCATTATACAATCCATATTTTCTATACCAAAGACCTCATTTTTTTATCTCCCTCCACAAGGTCCTTTGATTTTGCACTGCATTGATTAAAAATCAACAAACCAAAATAGTAGAAGAAATGTAACGAATTTAAAAAGAAAAGTTAAATCCATTGAAAAGCCCCTCTTCAATAAAAACAAAATGAAATTCCTTCAAACACTTTTTGGTCAACAACAAAAGAAACTCTCCTCAATCATTGCAACAAGAACGCTGACTCATTACTTCAATGCTAAAAGAAGCAACTCACATGTTGAATGTAAATTCAAGAGCTTTAGACCATATAATTGAAGACTTAAGACTACCAAAATTAATTATTGTAGAAGTGTGTGGCTTGTTCAAATTGATGGAATGCAATCCTAAGCAGCTAATAAGAAAAATAAATTTAACCAAGTATTTTACCCTTCGTTTGATGTTACATGTTTCAAACTTGAACCACAATCTTTTACCAATTAGTAAGCTCACTCATGATCATTAAAGTATCAAAAAATTTGTGTGAATTTCAAGATTTCAATTTGAGGAGGACGATTAGCATTGCTAGATAGTGTTCAAGGTTATACTTATTCACATGTTACAAATTTCAAAGTAGACAACCTCTTCAAGTTTGTAGTTCATACCTTCATAATTATTCTTTCAACATTTTCATTCCAGTTCAAATAATCAAGTCATTGATATTTTCAACTGAAGATTCCTAGTTCTGTATCACTTAAAAAGTTGTTTCCATCTTTGTTGAAGAACAAAAAACAAAATTATTTCACTATAACGAGCATCAACTATCAAAGCATACTCAAAGTTCATTTCAAAAACAAGCTTCTAAACCTTCCCTCACATTCACCATGTTTTATAATAAAGTAGGAAACTTCTTCAACAAAACATATCTCAAGGTCTAAGTGATCTATGCCTATATTAATGAGCACACTAGAATAACATGAGTGCTCCTTAAAAAAAAAATGCAACGTCTATCAAGTCTAAAAAAACTTCAATATCATAAATCAAATCTAGTTCAATACAAAAATCCAAAATGTGAGAATAAATAATATCAAAGATATTTTATGGATATTCTCATTGAATAACATCAAATCAAAGACTTATTCATCAAAGTTCTTATACTGACACTCAACAAAAATGGGATTGCTAAATTAAAAAAGAAAACATCCTTCAAGTTGCCTAATTCCTTGTGCTCTTAGCCAATGTCCCAAAGCATTTATGAGATATGTTATTCTCAAAATCACCTAACAAATTAACAGGATGTCATCTTACATTCTCAACTTCCAAAATCCATTCCAAACACTCCTAAAAGATTCACCCTGGCTCATGACAATTATCCATTATCCCAATTTGAATGTTTTGATCTTCAAGTTTTTTCCACCTTCATCAACATAATTATGGGAAATTCAACCCTAAGGTACCCAAGCACATAATTTTAGAATGTTCTCCATACTAAAAGAACTACAAGTGTTTCTCCATCATTATAAGAAAATAATATTACTTGATGAATGTCACTACCCTGCTATCCCAACTCCATTCAATAGGAGAGTGCGTATTAATCAAATGAATATTAACCATGAATTACAAGGAACCTTCCTAATTAAACATGTTTAACTCACAACTCTAGAGTCATTGAAACTCCCACAAAACTCTGAATTTGCTTGAGCATTAAATCTAAAATTCTTCCTAAAAAATTCTCGATTCTGACCTTACGGAAGATGAACTATCGAAAAAAACAAAACATTATGTCAATTCCATTAGGACAGCTCAACACTAAGGACAACAATCAATAGCTAAACTTGACCAAGAATCTAACTCAATTTCAATGAATGAAGTTAACATTATTCCTAAAACAATTATTAATAAGTTGCATTAAGAAGGTTGGAGTTGGCCTATTTCTTCGAGGAAATAAGATCATGTACTTAACATCCTCTTCATAATTACTACTATAAAAATCTTCCAAACTTTAGAGTTCATGTTAACTATTTGAATGCAATGCAAGTTCCCAACAATATAAAATAAACTCTTAAAAATTTAAGCAACAATTTTGGATGCAATAAATGCCTTCAACAAGTGCCAAACTTGGCAAGTAATAGATATGCCTTCAAAAAAGAATCTGGTTGGATGCAAAAGAATAAGTATGAAAGTATTGATAATTATAAAACTCGTCACATAATCAAGGTTTCACACAAGCCTAAAAGATTTACTGCCAAGAAACATTTGCTCCAATTATAACCCAAGATCGACTCAATCATATGCTACTTGTTAAGAAGTTTCATAAAGATAAAATGCAAATCTTAATTTTATATGTTGATGACATTAGTATCACTAGTGACTTTGTAAATGAAATTTTGAATCTTAAAACAACCCATGCCAAAGAGTTTAATGTTGAAGACTGGGGAAAACTCATATATTTCTTAAGAATTGAAGTGACAAGATCTACCAAGACAATATCAATAACTCAATGAAAATATGTCTAGGATTCATTGGAATAATGTGAAATGCTTGAATGTAAACCTATTGACACCCCTATGAAAGTTGAAATAAATCTTGGAATAAAGAAATGGGCGTTCCTACGGACAAAGGATGAAAGAACAGGCTGGTTGGATGACTCATAAACCTTTCTCACACAAAACTAAACATCAATTTTTAGGAAGGGATGTGAGCTAATTAATGAATGATCTAAGAGAAAAACATATAAAAATTTACAATAAATTGAAATACTTAAAGCTAACTTCAAGAAAAGGTATACTCTTTGGAAAAGATTGAAATCGAGAAGTAGAAATCTAAAGTAACATAGATTGAGTAGGTTCAGTCTGATAAACAATCAACAGTTGGATGCTACACCTATGTGATTGGTACCCTGTCACATGAAGAAGCAACAAATAATTTGTGGTCTCTGGAAGTAACATAAAAGCTGAATTGTTAGTCATAACTTATAGCATTTGCTAAGGTGTCTGGATAAGACAATTATTTAAAAGACCTTGGTAGTAAAATCAAAAGTTTATAATACTCTTTTATGATAATTAATCTGTTATCATCATTGCAAAAGACCTTGCATACAATGACAAATCCAAGCATATAGAAATTGATCTTCACTCCATCAAAACAAAAAGTGAACAGAATAACATTGAGTTTGTCTACACGCCAATAAGATCTCAATTTATATTCTAACTAAAGCATTGCTAAGACAATACTTTGAAAACCTAAGTTCCAAACTTGGCATAAGCAATATCATCAACTCAACTTCAAGAGTGTAGATTTATTCCAACTGTAAATTTGTACAATATTTAAATTAATTTCAATTTTAAACTATTCAAGCAAATAGTCTAAAATCTCTTATATTTTTTTCCCATTATAGTGGATAATAATCAAATATGGTTTTCTTTCTATTACTAAGGATTTAGATCTAATTGTGGTTGATTCCATTTGGTGTAATTAGAAACATTTAAGAGTCATTATTTGTTTCTTTTTTGGAGCTATTGACAACTTTATTATTACAGAATTGCCCACTTTGAAAGATAAAACCCTATGTAATTGATCCATCCAAGTTGAGAAAAAAACATTTCTTTCTCCCAAAAAGTACAGGAAAAGTAAACAAAAATTTATAGGTGTTCTTCTCTTATATAATATGCATGAATGGTTGTGCTACATCCAAACAGTATTTTGTTACTTTCAATCGTGTATCATATTAATATCTTTGTAATAAGTTGTTAAGGAAATCACAAATTTATGGGGAACCCTTACTATGTATTACATAGGGATTTCGGAGAGATATTAGCATGCTATTTACATCTCTGCATCCACATGTTTGTTAACATCAAAATGCAAAAGATATTCAAAACTCATGAGCTTCTATTGGCTATATTGTACTTTGATAATAAGAAATTATTGTGTACTTGTGCTACTTAACAGGTATTTCTAGTGGTACTATAAGGAAAAAAATAAGATAGGTCGTTATGGGCAAACAATGAGCTTAGAGTCATGCAGACTTCTAGAATAAACAAAGAATGAATCATTTTCCTCAAGACAAACAAATTAAAGATTCCTTCAAGATATATGCACAAAGGTCAAAAACACCTAACCAGGCATGTAGTTCAATTAATCATATCAAAGAGTTAAATATTTCAATTGATTTTTTACCATTATCAAATTTGTTATACTGTCCATGGATGGATAAATCTTCGTGTAGATCCTTTGGCTTAAATTCATAAATGAAGCTAATAGACAATAGAACAATTCACACAATGAATTCATAAAATACATGATTTAACCCATAATTGACTTTTTTACAAAATGTCTCAAGAATCAAACATGAAATATAAGCAAAGGTTCATGTTTAAACCACTCATGAGGAACTCCCAATGTGAACCTTTAAGTTGGGTAAATCCAAGAAACGCTCATCTATAGTTCAACATCATCAAAATCTTACGCCATAAAACAACAAATCTAACAATATTATACATTGCATCATGTTTCATATATCATATATACGACATGATTCAAATTTGATTTCATTCCAATAATCAATGAAGAATTTGCGCTCATGAGTTGTGCTTAATGGGACTGCAACAAAATGAGTAGTAACCTACTAAATGGACCTACCATGAGCTGAACGCAACAAAGAATGCTCTTAATCTTTCTTTTTCTAAAGTATAATATCAGGCAAAGCAAAAGGTGAGTTCCCCAAAAACATCCAAGTCTCATAAATATCCAAAAAAAGGAAAATATTTATAATTGGTCAAAGTTAAATCAGATACTAACTCCTAGCATAATCAATGAAGCTGCCAGTATATTCAAGGATTAAAAGACCTAATTGCCTTTTTTGGCATTGCTGCTGATGTGACCCTTAGGAATATAGATTCCCCAAAAAGTTGGCCTTGACGAAGAATGAAACTTGAAGGCCAACATCAGAGAAGGGTTCTCAAAAGCTACCAGGCAAAAAATGCTTAGAACCCGCAAGGAGATAACATGGAAGCTTGTCAAAAAGAAGGTTGGGAGATGTCAAGGATTTGAGCACAATCTGGTTGAGATATACAAAATCCAAGCGACAAATGTCACTTATTCAAGCTTGGAATAGATGGACAATTGTGACTGCAACATCTAAAAATCATCACCTTTAACTTTTTTTACTAGAATTGAAGTCACTCTTGAAAAAATACAATGCCTGAATATGCTCATGTTTTACCAGAATGCCATAATAATCTTAGAACCTTGTTGAATTTATCAAATTATACTTGAATGCATACTTTTATTATTTTGATATCAATATTTACAAATTGAGTTCTATTCTTAACAAAAAGAGTTGTATTCTTTACAAAATGAGTTTCACATCTTATAAAGATGAGTTCCATCAATTAAAAAAATTATGCATAACCTCATGACAAAGATCTCGAAACTTCGACAAAAAATTGTCATAACCTCATGACAAAATTTAGTTTCTTATTTTAGAACACTTGTAGAAGATATGGAAGACCCATAAAGGAAAGAAATGTAAAAAAAACACATAAATGGTTAGTTTTAACGAAATAATAAGCTATTTTTAAATGGATATTTCCCCAATGGTTATCAGCTAATTTATTGCCCTTAAGGCTTTGGGTGGTGGACTACATAGCCCCATTAAGATCTCATCCAAAGCTTTTAAATCCTTCTTAAACATCATTGGGTAAAAATCACTAATGCAAGGATTTATATGCATTTGAGTGTAATATCATTGTAACAGACCTCATTGCATTTACCAAAGTTCAAGCGAACGTCAAATCATTTTCATACTCCTACATACTCCCGAGTATTGAATAAACCGCTTTCTAAATCTAAGTGCTTCATTATATATAACGCACGTAAAGGTTAAATTTATTTTTGTTTATCTCTAAAATATTCATTGTGAGCCATCTAGAATCATGTTGTGAGGTATGCATTATTTCTCTTGGTAGATAGGAGTTAATCCAATACATATGTTATATGAGATAGTGAGATGTCAAATTAATCCTTGCAAAAGGCGTTTAAGTTGGCAAGCCTTGGTATAAGGCTATTTTGAGTTCTCACTCCTTGGCTTGACATATAAAGGATTGTGTGGCATGCTCCTCCCTACAAATTTAAAAAAAGTAGTGAAATAATAAAAGCTTGAATAAGGGAGATAAAGGGAAGGTGAAGACCAAGGTGGGTTTAACAACAAAAACTCGTTGTCTTTAATTGTCTTATGCATGCATTGCTCATTATATTGTACCCATATCCATTAAAATTATACGATATCAATCTTTATTAAAAGCTTATGAAACTCAGTTCACGTTTATCTTACCCCTATACCTCTTGGGTTTGGCCATGAACCAACGAAAAATACTAACTCTTAAGATCCTTAGCACAATCAACTCTCCTTAAAGCTCGAGTTAATAGCAAGTACAAATGAATTTATGACAATGACATACACAATCTAGTGTCTAAGACATTAGAATGTGACTAGACCATCCTTAGCCTCTAACACAAAGCATGACATTAGACATATGAAGGCCATCAATGCCCCTCACACATGCTTTCAGGATTCAATCCTATGCCAAGCTCTATTACCACCACAATCAACTCTCCCTGATGCTAAAATTGATAAGTGACAATTAATATCTTTATCAATACTAAAAATTGGGGGTCAATGCCCAAGACATTCAAATGTGACTTGACAATTCCAGACCTCTACTAGATAGAATGCTAGGAGGTATGTTTTGTCTTCAATTTGCGCCACCCAAGAACAGAATATGTTGCCTCGATTCCAACTACTAACAACCAGCATTCATGCTATTGATCCACCATAAGCAAGATACAGCAAGCAATCAAGACCTCTATCTCTAAGAGTTCTTTGTTTGATATCATCTACACCAACCTACACTATTCAACCTATCTCTATAGTACCATTCTCTCTCTACCCCCTTTATCATCGCCCCTGAGCTTTAGTTCTTTGTCTTTTCAGATTGCAATTATCAATCAGCATTAATCACAGCATTGCTTCAGAATGAATCAGCCAATCCCTCCTATCTATGCTTTGTTAGCATTCAATGTGCTTGCAATGAAATTAACTAGAAATCCAACTCAAGCACCAAATAAAAATTGCATTCCCATTATATTCCAAATCCACGCACTTAAACAATTGCAACTGATCAAATTTGGTTCAAATTCTAAAGGGTTAGGATTTGAATTATTAAATGCTATGAGAACACTAGATCTTATGTTATTAGTATGCAGAAGTAGTACATAATGACTTGGATAAAATGTTCAGCAAGGAATTAAAGTGTTTATCATCTCCTTTATGACCAAATTATAGAACTTCTATATATAGAATTAGCAGAACTGAAGGAAGGAATCCTTGGAATAGAGAAGTATGCTCCACAATAACCAAACTTGGGGTTTCTCTAATGCTGTCACTATTCTTATTCAAAGCCCATCAAAGCCAATTCACAATAATTAAGGTAAAAAATGATGATTACCTACCAGAAACAGTCATAATAGCAACCAAAGGGTTATAGAAGTTCGCTAACTAAAGCTTACCTAACACTTTCTCTGAAGCTGGAGAAGATGATGACTCTCGAGCCACTAGTACCTTTGGTTCCTACAATTTGGAGAAGAGAACAATGCACTTAGTGCACCACTCGATTTAGTGTGTTCTTCAAAAACGGGCATTGAACAGCATGTGAAAAGAAGAAAGTCAATTAACACACAAGATGTCATATGTCAACTATAGCAAAATGTGCCACATTCCATAAATAAGAAAAGAGATAATTGAACTGCACAATAAAGCATGATGTACAAATGGTCCTGATTTTATTCTTTCTGCATAATAAGACATGGTTGCTTATACAAATTTCTAGAATAATGCAAACTGCCATTTGCTGCATGGATCCAACAACATGGTAGCCAACCAGACATGATAACCAAAGTCGAATAATCTAAAATACAAATCACCATGATCTGATCTGCATTTTGGATCAGCTCAGGATCAGTGCCAACAGGATTCAAATCTGGCCCAGTTACAGGAACACAGTACAACTAAAAGGAATAATTAAGATCGATAAAATGGAAAACTGGAAGAATGACAGAAAAGCATATAACGTTAAGGGTATGAAAGTACCTTTGTAATACAACAGAGAGAAAAGATGCAGAAATATGCAGCAGAGACATAATTGATTTGGAAGGGTTACATAGGAAAGCAAAGGATGTGAAACTAAAAAATTTGTGTGGAAAAACTCACTAGCATGATAGGCTGATAGCAAACACGTTACACTCAATGGTGAATGAAGAAAATTTCCTAATGTCAAGCTGAAGAATTAGATTCGTGAAAATCATGATGATGTTCATGGGAAAAATTGACCTTGTTGAAAGTTTACAAGCAATTCTACATTACAATCATACAATTAAGACATTAATTCAGGTAAAACATCAAAAAGGATATAAGCATTACAGATATTAGCATCAGATTAAGACAGCAAACCATACGGAAGTGATCAACCAAAATCTCCAACATTTTTGCTAGTTTGGGAGTTGGGACACCACCAGACAAGCTTTTCTGCATCAACCGCTTTGCTTCCCATAAGGCCTCAGTTGTTAACCCACGCTTTGCAAGCCAACTGGAAGAAAGATTTCATGAAATACCTCAAGTCACATAGAAATCTTGACACTGATAGCAAAGAATAAAAGAATGTGCACATGGAAATTTATTGGTTAATACCTTAACTTAATAAAGCAGAACATATGGCTTAATTCCATGAATCAATGAATGCCATTATGGTGAAGGAAACTGCAATTGAGAAATTGAGAATAGCACACACAAGTGTCTCCATGATTTTGGAAACTTATAGGTCAAATTTTCATTAAGCTCCTTTACAAAAGCTATTCTTTAGTTTTGCTTTTTTTGAAATTTTGACATACAATGAATTTTGGTAATATGTGTAATTTATTACAAAAAACATTTATGCTTTATGTGCACCTACTATATGGCATTAAAACCATCGATAATGCACTTATTTGTCAATTTGCATATCAATTTAAAAGTAGGGCTATTTCAAAACGCATAGGATGATCATAACAAAAGCAAATTAAGACTGGGATAATTAACAAAGTGAATCCTTCAAGATTTGTAAAAGAAAATGATGCTTCTAACTCTGAAGTCAGTTGGCTGCTTAGCCTATAATTCAATAGTTTACAATATCAAATATAAAGAAATTTAATAACCTATAATTTAATAATTTAATATTTACATAGTTTACTTTCAACTAAATAAAATATCCATTACTTGTAGGATTATGTGCATAAGTGCATAAACAGAGCAATGCTAGTCTCACTTTAGACAATATGGCCAAATGTTGCTGCTGAATAAGATGTTTTTTGCAAGAACAAAAACACCTAATGTGTTTTTCAAACTTAAAATCTCAAAATTGTCACCAAATCAGTAGAAGCATGGCTTCTAAAACTTTCACAGGCCCAACATACAACCAACACAATTAAAAATTTTGCTAATTCCTATATCTGTTAACAGCATATAAACAAACAACCTTGCTAGCATCACGTCACTTTCCGCAGACCTATCTCCAAAGTTCTCCAATCAATCTGGCACCATCACAAGGGCAGCTTTAACCATCTAATCAATTCTCCACCAGCACCAACAATCCTCAGCCACCACAATCCACAGACAGCAAACACAATCAACTCTCCAATCTCCAGTGCAGACCGAGTTGCCATCAATGCACCTTCCAAGAAAACATTCTAGGCCACTGGAATATCCCCTTTGGTTAGCACCCATCCTCTTCTCTCCAACCAATAGTAAATCCTTAAAAGAAATTTTATATATTTAAATTAACTTATTAGATTCTAGTATTTTGCATTTCACATCAAAATAGCAATGCTTTAGCCTTTATTATTGAATTAACAGATTTGAAGTTGTAAAATTTATCATTTGAGAGTGGGAGTTGCTTTTATTGTACATTAATCACTACCATTGTCATAGCTTGCTCAAATATTTACCAAAGGATTTTTTCTTAGTCTAATAAATTATTGAACAATTCAACATTAGGGGACCTCAAAAAATAAAATGTCATTTCCATTAAGGAAATTGGCAAAAAAATTATTATATGCATCAAAAAAAAGCAAAT
Organism: Vanilla planifolia; assembly: GCA_023846275.1. NCBI lineage: Eukaryota > Viridiplantae > Streptophyta > Magnoliopsida > Asparagales > Orchidaceae > Vanilla > Vanilla planifolia. Next base: position 68,950,350 of record CM043865.1, on the reverse strand, counting down.
GTGATATGTGGAGCACCCACAGCACCTATGGCACACAATGAGTAGAAGGCGCTCTAGTTCACATGCCATTGCAAGTCAAGTACGACAAAGTGCAAGCGCAAGATGCTATTCACAAGCGCGCAACATTGTGCGTAGAGTGGACTGCTCTTGCATGAAACTGGGTGGACGGTAGAACTACATACACAACAAACCTGGCCCCTAGCACATGAGCAAACAAGTGAAACTGTGCACACAGTGGACTGCGCTCCAACAAAACTACAAGCACAATGGACCACGTGTGCAAATCACGCAATGCCAGCATGCATACACCTACTCACATCCAATGGGTGCAACACGCACCACATACCACCAACACCTAGCCACACACACACGATAAGTATATCAACCCAGCCTGAAGCAGTCATGTGAAAAAAAATGTCAAATACATGTAAAATCAAAATATCACTCCTTATACTATTATAAATAGATACTTGAATCTCTTACCAAAAGAGGGGCAAAAAATAAAATGTGCAGGCTTGTAATAAAGAAGAAAAGAAAAGAAAAAACAAAGAATTTCTTTTGAGTCGCATTCTTGAGTTTTATATCACTTTTCACATTTATTGGTTTTCTAATCATTTTACACTCATTTTCTACTACACAAACTCCAAAGAAAATGTTGTTAAGGGCTTGGGACAAGATGCCTCATAAGCAGATCAATAAAGCATATAAATTAATAAAGAAAAACTTCAATAGCTGAAATTACTTATGTTTGAACCAGAATACAAAAATATGAACCTGAGCAAAAAAATTTGATTGTTTAAATTAGCATAGATTTCATTTTTTTTTAATGGCTACATGATGAGTTCAAGCACATGCTTTAGCCTATATTATGAAATTTTATAGATTTGATGCTCTTAAACTTCTCAGATATGGAACATAGGAAAGAAAAACTTCAGTAGCTAAAATTACTTTTGTTTGGATCGAAATACTACTTATAACAATCTCAATTGTTAAATTCAATTTTTGGAATAAACATGTGTTTGTTATTTTTTTTTTTTTTTTTTTTTTTTACTATGGTGAGTTTAAGAACACCTTAATAACAACTAAATGAAAAAATGGCAAACCAAATGAATAATTTAGGAAAAAGAGTTACAAAATTAATTCCAAGGTATGGGATGAAACGAAAAGGTTGGATTTTGAGCCAAAAGACAGGACAAACTGAATGGGATGGATGCTAGTTTTTAATGCAAGCTTTGGACGTTCTTTACTCTTTGGTTTGAGTCAATACAAGTAAAAGGTTTGGACATCAACAAGGGAGGTGTGGTTCTTCTTGAAAATATAGTGAAGGAGTTTGAGTCTACAAAGAGAAAAGCTAGACGAAACTGTGAGAAATCACAACTACATGCATACCTTGCAGAGTTTATAGGCCTTCATATTTTGAAGCAAACAAACCTTGTATACTGCAGAAATTATCTGCTAAGGGTGCAGAGATCTTATATATTTCAGCTTTGACTATTGCTTTTCAGTATACTTACAATATGAGAACAAGGTATTAGCCTGACTAAAAGTTCACACTTCGCCAGGTTGTTAAAAAGATTAATTCATGTTAAAGGATTTTCCACATGTAAAATCAGAATATATTTTCCCATATTACCTAATTTACCTATTAGTTATGATGTTGTACTTCGGAAAATAGAGTTTAAACTTCCAGAGAAAAAAATATTGGGTTTATACTGTTGATGATAGATTGTTTGTACAAGTACTACCAAATTTTAGATTACAAAATCCAAATTCTTCATCAATTATTTTTGACTGATGAAAGAATGTTTAAAGTTTGAAGTATAGTTCAGCCAAATCTCAGGACTAAAATTGCTACTGCAACTCTATGCTTTACTTGTCTACTACATACTACTCAAGTTGAGAGTTATCTTGTATATAGATTTTGAATATTGTGTTTAAGGCTTTTTATATGAGAATTAAAACTTCAGATGCTTGGCTCTTTAACTTGTTTAATTCGATTACTTTATCATGTTGTTGTTAGAATTGGAGTTCAGGAGTGCAGCAGATACTGTTTGTTCATTTAAACTGTTATTTGTAGATTCTAAGTTGTTATTAATAAGGGGATACCCTTTAGTTTTCTAGATTCGAATGTTCTCACATGTACTCTTAACTAAAATCTATTACGATAATTGTGACACACGTAACAATCCAAGTTGAGCCCCCTGTCACAACAATCTTAGATTGAGGTAGCAAACCCCATGTCTTTCATAACACCAAAATTCAAAAAGAGAATTAAACTTGAAAATTAAAAGATAAATCATTGAGACCTGATAGGAAGACTAAATAGAGATATTAAAGGATCATGCACAGTAGCATAGCGTAGATAATTTTTCCAGATTTCTCATCAGTGCATTGATATCACACCATGCACATGTCCCAAGTAAGCATTCATGCTTCATGTGCGGCCCAACCAGCACATGCTATTCTTTTTTGCTTACATCAAGTATCACAGGGGCCTTTGAGTTCACCAAGTAAATCAGTAAATAAAATGCAAGCACGTACCCTTGATTCAACTTCTTGCTGAGCATTTCATATGCTGGTCTTATTCCATGGATAGAAAGTAACCTCCTTATGTGACAAAAGGTAATAAGGTCAATGATACGTTTTACCACTTCTCCAGAAATTGGAGGACTATCTGGTGGTGATTTACAAAATTTATCCTTTATATTGAGTAACTCTTGTAGGTTTAGCTGGCAAAGATAAAAAGGAAAGTAAGTCCACAGAAAAATAAATAACTTAAAACATCACAGCTTTCAGCCAGAGAACGAACACAGAACCATAACAAACTAAATAATGCATGAAGCACCAAACATAAATATTACATACAATTAAGATAATTAAGCCTGATAATAGTGCAAGATTATCATCCAGAAACCTAGTCCCAAGTTCTAATCAGTACAGGTCAGCTTCAGGTATGTACCTGGCTCTATTTATTAAAACTAGGATATTTGTAAAGTTTTCAAACAAGTCAGTTTAGCTCCACCAACAGCTCTCAAAAGAAAACTAAAAGCATTTCAGAACATAACACATATTACTACTGATACTGTTTCCATAAACAAAACATGCAGGCTTGATCTCATTCTAATAACCATTTGATCATTACATACCACAAAAACATGCCTATTAACAATTTTTATCAGATTCGGCAGCATTGCTAACTGTCCAGGAACACATGCAACTTAAGCATAATGTATGCAGTTCAGCACAACTTTGTTTCAATATGAACCTAAAAAATCCATGAAAGGTTTACCTTATTGGTCACCTTTTTTCCAATTAAATAAAGTTTAGCAGGTTAAAAAAGGCTAGCTGAAATAAACAATGTCCATAACAAAAAGGTTAAGAAATTATATGCAAAAAGAAGCCCGAAAAATGCACATAGTACAGATCATACCGCCCTCTGAGGAATCACTCCAATAGCACCAAGACTAGCAACAATTGGTTGAATGGCTTGCATTAGCAAATTATCTATTCCAACAGCATCATCACCCATTGGAACCTATTACCAAAATAGTAAATGAACAAAAAAACATATTGTCTAAGGGATAACACCTTCTAGCACATACCTCTACTAATTCAATCTTCCTGTTGTGCACATATGGGCTAACATCAAGATCACTTTCATGGCGGTACTCTAGAGTTGAAATGTACAAGTTATCAATAACATTCTGAATTGTCTGGTGCTTTGCTGAGCAAGCAGGTTTAATAAATACTTCAGACTAGAGAAATCAATCCAGTAGAAAAAAGAGGTGAGCAAAGAAATGAAAGACTTACATCCTGGCGTTGCAGTCAAACCTAAAATTCTTAGCTGCAATGACATGGCCATCAACTGCATTCACCAATTAAAGTAGACAATGTAAGGAACCCATGATCATAAAAGTAGATCCACAAGTAGACTTATGAGACAGCATACTTGTAAAATACTGAAGAAGGAATTGAGTAAATACATGCCTCACGAACTGCAACAGTGTAAGAATAATTTCCCAAGGCTCGATGTGCTTCATCAATAACCAAACAAATAAGTTGTTTAACCAAGCATATGCCTGACAAAATCCACCAGTATGTCATTATGTTCAAAAAAGACGAGGATTCTTTGCACCATTCAGTTTAATCTCTAACATATAACTAATAACTAACTCAAAATAGAGCTCGATTTGTGCACTAAGGTTCAGACTGAACAATTATAACGTTTGTCATTTGTTAGACGTAACAACTCTATAATCAATACCCCCAGCCCCTCTGCACTACAGCCTCATACTTATACAATCAAATATAAAATAGAACTTGTAAGCAAATGGAAGGAGAATAAAAACATTAAATCACCTTCAAGTGAGGATTTTTAATTGGACATAACAATGGTGAATAACAAAGCAAATGAAATTACATCCAATCAGAAGTTCAAACATCATTGCAATCATGTTATATATGTATCCAGCGCTGGTTAATTATCACCTTTAGAGTAACTCAACCAAGCATTATACAGAAATACTTGACAAGAAACTCGAACTTGAGCCAGTAAGAGGTGCAGGGTCTGTTGTGAGATTGCAGCACTGACCTGCAATTTAATTTTTTGAATTGGAATGCTAAAAGCAAATGGCTAGGCAGCTGACGAGAAAAGCTGTTATAGGAAGTAAGGATTCGTTTTGGGAAAATAATCTCAAGGAAAGCACTCCAACCCCAACAAAAAAAACGCTACTTTTACACCCACCACCCACCAATGTCAACAAATGATTTTCCAAATTTTCACAGCTTGCCCTTGTTGGCAAGTATGCCATGTCCAGACATAAAAAAAACTTGACAAGCATACAGCATTAATCACGGCCATAGGTCTTGAAAAAGCATCTAAGTACTGTAAGAGGTTCATTCAGGTCAAGTTCTGCCCAAAGTGACTAGTTTCAATGTTAACACAGAAAAATCACTTGACGGAAAAGGGAATAGTGAAGAAGTTCATCAAAAGCTTGGCACTTTGGACCTCCAAAAATTCCAAAACTAAAGGTACTTCACCGAGTAAGATGCTAAAAGTAGATCACCACTTGATCCAGCTCCCAAAACCCTTGACCCCAGCAGCCTCAAGCTAGCCCCCACAAGATCAAGCCAGTGTTTTGCAAGCAGTTGTCTTCCATAGCCTTCCATGCTTTGCCAGAAGAGGGACAAGAACAGTGATCCAATTGATGATGGAGAAGAGGGGCGAGAGAGAGAAAGAGATTAAATGGAGTAACAGGCTTCTTTTTCAAGGTCAAATTTTTTGGAAGACTGCCATTTATAATAGAAAGGTATTTAGCTATGAATTTTTCATAATGCATTCACATACATAAAACAATATATGAAAAATGGAAGGAAGTACATCGATCAACAAATTCATGTACACAAGAACACATATGTATGCTAATAAACATAAAAAACCATACAGAAAGTATTTATAACAATGATTAATGCGATCAATTGTTAAGAGAACATGTCTGATAAGTTACTTGTTGCTAAAATTTCAATTGAAGAGAAACCCTGCATAATAGCCTATAAGGGCTCATAGTATATATCATTCTACCTTCACCACATCAATAAAGAAAATATGTAACACAATAAACCACGGAAGGTCTTTTACTACTCAATTGAGTATTAGTTGACACAGAGAATTAAATAACTACCAGATTGGATGTCCTTCTCAAGCACTTGTGGGGTGACAAAGAAAACTCTTTTAGCCTTCCAAAATTTCAATCGCTTGCTAGGGTTCATACGACCTGTCATATCAATTGTCCACTCCTGCAAACAGTTTGATCATATGCTTCACAAACAAACAAAAGAGAAGAAAATGAGCTCATCATTTGCCTAATCCTATCAATTATCCACTCCTGCAAACAGTTTGAACATATTCTTAACAAACCAAAAAAGAAAAGAATGAGCTCCTCATAATGCTTAATTCTGATAAGTAAAACCAGCTAGGGTTATGAGTACTTGAGGAATCCCAACAATGTTGTGACATGCTTCAATCTGCTGCATCACAAGAGGGCGCGAAGGAGCAGCAAAGACAATTTTACCTGTCAAAACATCAAATCAGCCTTCAAAGGGTTTAACAGATGCCGTTTTACTGCTTATCATGACCACTCGATCAAATATCCAGAGAGCACAGATCCATTCCCAGCAAGCAATGAAAAAGTAACTCCACCATGTGAACTATACAGCACATGGTTAGAGAAAGAATGACAATTTGCAACCCAAGTGCATACAGTAAATTGGCTAGGACACAAAATTTCTATAATCTGCATGGTATGAATCAAAAAAAAAAAAAAAAAAAGTGGACGTCAATCCAATGTCTGTAAGATTGGAACTTAAATAGGCAGTGACAATTTATTGAGGATCACTACACTTAGCAAGGAATGAGTTCATCTATGGAACACGGCTAAAACTATCAACTATTCGCAAATAGTGTTCCAACAATACGTTAAACATAACAGCTATTTGCCGCACATAGCAAAAAGAAGCTTATCTAACATCCTTTTGAATAGACACCAAACTTGATTATTCATATATGAGCTAAAATACAAAATTTATAGGCTAGACAAGACAAAATCCCAAACCAATAAATTAAACAGAAGTATTCTCAGAAGCTAATTCATAAATAACATTAATTGAAATTAAACAAATTTCATGCAATCACAATTTAGATCATAAGCAATCCAAAAATATAACAAGACACTTAAAATTAAAAAAGGGAAAAACAAGCCTGGGAAATAACTTGCCTTGAGGAAACCACCTAAAGTAATTGTACATCACAACAGCAGCAATGAGAGTCTTGCCAAGACCGGTTGGTAATGCCACAAGTGTATTTGAAAATAGAGAACTTTTAGTGATTGCAAGCTGGTAACCACGAAGAGGAACATTGACTGAAAAAAGGAAAGTGACAAGAAGGAAATGGAAACAGTAAAGAATATATCTTCAGCTTTCCCATAAAAGGGAATCCTATTGCTATTAAAGCTCCAGCACGCATATAGATCATAAATTGGTCAAACCAAAAGAGCAATTAATGATCAGCTTACTGAACAACTTTTGGAAGAAATAGTTTTCAAGACAAAAGCCCATAGCCTTCAAATCACATGACAACAAATTTAGCAGTTGTGACAAGGTTCAACTTCAAATTAATCCCCAACTTTAACATAAAGGTAAAACATCACCAAACATAAATTCAACTATATGAGTACATATGATTATAAACTTTTAGTCTAGATATTCAACAATAAGGCATACATAACCACCAAAGCACTGGAAAGTTACAATCTAATGTAACTCAAGTTTTCTTATAATGCCTGAAGGTTCTCATTTCTAAAAGGATTTTCACCCTAAATAATCTACAAGCAAAATTCAACTTTTTAGATTTCAAGTAGTTCAGCTTATCTTGAAAATACTTGGATGTTCAATTCCTGTAGAAATGATGAAACAGTAAAACCATCTACACAAGGTTACCTAGCATATCTAAATTCACCATATAACAGTTGCTACTTCACAAATTAATAGGTGTCATCTTCAAAGTAACAATACATGTCATCAGTGTGTAGTTTCAGCTATCAGATACAAGCTTACTCTTGCAAAAATAAACTGCCAAAAAAAGAAAACACCAAGAAGCTAATCCACTTTTGTAGTTTGTCTACAAAAGATAATATGGCATACAGAAGGCTTACATGACTAGTATACAATCAATAACTAATAGAAACAGTAAGTACTAAAGATTGAGACTTGATGTCAGCCAACTATAACAAGACAACCTTTGGTCAATCCCCCTTAATGTGAACACACCTAATTACTATGTCATATGCATCTTTGATTGCTAAAACATATCCAATACTATTTCTTTTATAAAATTTTGCAAAGAACTTCTAGAACTACATTTAGAAATCAAGAATGGAAAGCTAATAAGGTTCTCTAATGGGAGACTTTTTGATATGTATGCAATTAGAATCCACTTGGTCCACTTCTTAGAGAAGAGGAGTTTGATCTCTCTATCTAATGAGGTGAGCTTTGTAAACTTACTGTTGTAAAAAATAAAAGCTAGACATATATTCCCACAAAATCTCGATGCAATCTACAACTTTGATCTCTATTACATCTTTATCTCTATAAGCAAAAAATAATTGTACATCTTCTCCAATCATAAACTTCTCACATAACAATCTTCACAATGTTAGACCTTCATGGCATAAATCTAATAAATTTTGTGATATACTATTACCATGTCATAATAATGGATATTTCTCTTATAATATAAAAACAAGGCCTATAACTTGTAATATCAACCCAATCAGTTATAGCTCATATGGCATAGGCTTTGGCCTTCAAAGTTAAGATACAAGTTTCAAATCTAAGTATAGTTCTCAATTTTTTTCAAAAAATATATATATACTTGTATCTTCTATAATTGTTATGACTATATTACTCAACTTTATTCCTGAAATGAAACATAATATTCTCCCTATGATCTAAGAACATCTTAATGTTTTAAATTGTATCGAACAACACCATTGTTATTGATCCCCGTATGATTGACAATAATGAAGAATTGTCTTACAATGAACAAAAGGTCCTTTGACACCACCATGGCAATTAGAAAAGAGTATGCAGTGGAACTTTTTGGTTTTTTTTTGTAATGACCATAATGACATGTGCTAAACATTAAAATAAGTCAAACATATAAAAAAACATTTAGGGAAAACACAAAAGAGACTTTTGTGCTCTCCAATTTTTAAATTTTGGAAATGGTCAAAAGAGACTTTTGTATGCAATCATAAGCATCACAAGAAAGCACCTTTTGTCCAAGTTCACAAGCTGCCTGCAAAAAAGTGAACATAAGGGCATCATGGGCAATTTATCTTTAAAAGCTTGTGCTAAGTTTTTTGTGCGTAATTTAGCAATACAAGTGTAATAATTTGTTGTTTATGTTTGAGTTATTTGTTTTGAATAAACATTTTCTTTTGTTTCTCTTTAAAAAAATTCTTGTGACACATAAATTGCTGTACTTTTGTTGGGATATGAAGATGCATCACTAAGCCCTCACAGCAAGCAATTGTCTTACAAGTTGAAGTTATACCACTTCCTCATATCTAATGTTCCTAAGTTTTATTTATTTCCAAACACAGAGCATGACACAATTAACCTTAAAATTTTGTCCATAAAACTTTCTTGATTATGTAAGCATATATATATATATATAAAATCTATTATATCATTCTTCTTTTATCTTGTCCCACAATAAAATGAAGCAGACATTTGGGAACTTTTGAATAAGATACCATAATAAAAATCTTAGAACATGAAGCACATTGAAAGGCCATGCAACAAATGACCCTCAAGATGCTTTAGTTAGTCTAAAGACCTCAAAGAATCTTTTTTTTTATCAATATTTATCATAACCCCTATCCTGAACCATCCCCATAAAGGATTCGTAAATCAAATAATAGATAGGAAATGGATTGGTTTGAAAATCAATACTCAACAAAGAATAAGAGCTTTGGTTTCCTCTCATCGAGATAGGAACAGGAGAAAGAGAGATTTTTGCTGTTTGTGGATCACTCGTATCCAAAATAAGTGATTTGTTTTTAGCCCTTATCGAAATAAAACTCATTTTTGAACCTTTTTTACGCTCATGTCACGTCGAGGTGCTCCAGCAAAAAAAACTATAAAATATTTTTAGTGTAGAAAGTTTCAAATTCAGGATCTTCCGCTGCACGTATTTCTTGGGAAACGAAGTCATAGGCACGTAGGTTCAGAGCCAGACTGACTACTCCAATAGCACTCATCCATAGACGGGATTTGAACCCATGACCTCAAGGTCATGAGCCTTGCGAGCTACCAGACTGCTCTACTCCACGCTAAATAACTGGGAACGGATATCCAAATTTCAAATTTTTTGTTGACACGGACAAAGTAAGGGAAAACCTCTGAATTTATTCCAATAGGGGACCTTGGACACATATTAGTTCCGAATCGAATCTCTTTAGAAAGAAGTTTGACTAATTGAATCGAACTTATAAACTAGACACGATCAAATAGAAAAGAAAAAAGAAGAATAACCAACTTCTAGGAGAAACATAATCGACTGCATTGATCTCGGTAGCTAGGCCACCCACGGAATTTAAAGAACCTAAAGGAGCATGAGTCATATATTCTGTCAAACGCCGTTCTTGCCAAGGCTGTATGTCTTTTTTCAGCCTACCTAAGTCCAACCTCTATTCTATCTCTATCATTAAACCTATTTGTTTTGTTTCAGTCCAAAATAATTCTATCATTGATGTATTCGCAATTCAATATGAATATTTCAATAAGAAATTATATATTATAAAATTGGATAAAAAAAGATATTATGATTATGATTTACTTATTCCCGAAAATATTCTATCTCCTAGATGTCGAAGAGAATTTCGAATTCGAACGTGTTTAAATTCCCAGAATTGTAATGTTTTGGATATAAATCCAATATTTTGAAATGAAAACAAAATAAGAAACTGTGGACAATTTTGGAATGTCGAAAAACGAAAGAACACTTCCATATCCAAGCTTAGCTCAGACGTAGCTCGCTTGACTTGGAATCTTCTTTTTAGGAATTTGAAAAAAAATATATAAATATAAAAATAAAATATAAAATATCCAAAATGGTTGATTCTCTTTTAGTCTTTTAGCAATGAAGTCTTCACAAATATACATTCTTTTCCTCAAAGATCTTTCAAGATTCGCTATCCAACAATTCTCGCATAGGACCCAGAAATGTTTGAATTTCGAAGTATCGAATCTATCCGACCTATCGGATTTATTGGAGCTATCGGAATCATCCGCCACTTTTGAAAGAAAGAGAATACCTTATTTATAAAATTTTATTTCTTTGTACATATAAAGATAAAGAAACCATTACAATTGCTGGAAAGACTAGGCCCACTAAAGGAACAAAAATAGAGGGAAAATTCAAATCTAGATGTTTTTATGTCAGCAACAGAAGCGCAAACTCATGGCGTCGTTGATCTTGTAGGGTTCGAAAGTGAAAATGAAAATTTTGTTTAGATATTTACCTAACCCAGTGGGTCCTTGGGCGGATCCCACGTTAGCCCCAAGGCGTTGGTCTCTCACTAGAAAAGTAAATGCTTGAGCTTGAGAAATTGTACAGGTAAAGAAATTTTTAATTTGCTTAAAAAATTACTTAACAAATAATAAACCTAAATTCCAAGAAATTATATCCTCTACTAAGATATTCACCGAAGAAGCTGAAACCCTTTTGAAAGAAGCTATTCAGGAACCCGTCGTGTGGGCCTCGGCTGCTATGCCAAAAGCGAGAGAAACCCCAAACCCTATCCCCCAAGCGTGGAAACCCCAGGATCAGAAGTAGTGGGATTGCTTATCATAATATAATAAATATGTCGAAATTTTGTTTTAATCTGTAAAGTAAAAGTACCGAATCAAAAATCAATATACAATAGCAAGTTGATCAATTACAATGGGCGGGACAAACGGTCGCAATCCCGCGAGGGTGAGCTAACTCCAAAACTCGTCCTCAGTTCGGATTGCATGCTTTAATTTGATCATATAGCATATAGTTTTATCCAATTTTATGATATATAATTTCTTGTCAGATTTATCCTGATCGTAGCAAGAGTAACAATACAGTTTATAATGCTACATCGGCCGGTATAGTAAGTCGAATACTACGAAAAGCAAAAGGAGGATTTAGTTCAAATTCTTCAATGCTGGGTCAAAGATGTTCTTTCTTTGCATTTATTGCGATTGTTTTTTCACGAATATCAGAATTTGAATAAAAATTTGACTCTTGTTGGCGGGTCTCTGTTCATGTGTTTGTCCGGAAAGAGGAGGACCTAATGATTATTCGTTCGCAGGAACCCGAAGTAAACCAAGATTTGCTTTATCAGGTATCAAACGTGAACTGCGAGCAAATAGAACACCCACTGCCCCTCCAGTCGATATTGATGGTATTCGTGAACCTGTTTCTGGGTCTCTACTTTATGGAAACAATATTATTTCAGGTGCCATTATTCCTACTTCTGCAGCTATAGGTTTGCATTTTTACCCAATATGGGAAGCGGCTCGTATTCCTCCTATTCGAATCAGAGTTTGAAACCAAACTTCTCCTCAGTAGGATAGATGGAGCGATTCGGGTGAGATCCAATGGAGATCGAACTTTCTATTCACTTGTCTTCAAACTCCAACCACGATTGTTCATAAGAAAAAAATACATTTTGCATGATATCTAACGGATTCCTTGGTTCGGGCCGAAGAAATAATGTCACTCGATTATTATCATTATTATCAAATTCACTGAAACAGATGGGGATACATACTCTTTCCGTTTCATTTTTCTTTTTTTTCCTCTCTGCGCATACTTTTTTTTTCTTACGCCAAAACAAAAAGTGATTAATCAGAGGGTTTCTACATATATTCAGGATCAAGAAAAGATAGGTCCTAGATCCATGTGACTTAATATTAGATTGACTTAGGTCAGTTGAAGTCTTTAGCAAGAATTATGTCATGGTTTTTCTTTCCTAAACTAACTGAGATTGGGTATACCAAAGCACAAAACAAACAAAAAAAAAGTGTAACTCTTTCAGTTCAGAGTTTCAGAAAAGAAAATTAGGAAAAAGATCATTGATCATATTGATATCATTGATCATATTGATAATCATATTTATCATATATAATTCATTCATGAAAGTGTATGAAGAGAGATGGGTATTTGGTTCCAGATTTCACAAACGCTCTGTTGGAATGAATTTATTTTATTTATTGTGTTTATTTTTATTTTCTTGTTCCTACTACTACTAAAATAAATATATAAAATAAATATAAAATTACTAAAATAAAATTTCGATTACTATTCTAGTACTGCACAAAAAAAAAACTGGAATGTCTTAGGGCTATATGGACTTGAACCGTAGACCTTCTCGGTAAAACAGATGAAACTTTTGATTTTACTATCGAAATGATTCGAACTGTTTCAAAGACCCAACATGCATTTTTTTGCATTGGGCTCTTTCATCAACTGATGTAAAAATCAGTTGGTCCACCATATTTTTTCTTTATCTTTAATATCTTTATTCTTTATCTTTAAGAATCTTTAATATTTCATAATATTTCAGATTTCAGATTGAAGAATATTTAATAAGAAGAATAAGAAGATAATGAGATGGCTCCATGTGCTCTGATTCATTATTGAAATTCTCATCTAGGAGCAATACCAAAGTGTTTCAAAGAAGGGTGACCTTGATTTAGGCCTACCTTCGGCCTAGATTAAGCTAAGTGGAACAGAAATATTATTGGATTCGTCGATCCTCAAAAAAAGAAAAAAGAAATGTTCCCTCGTTGAGTGAACAAAGGAAAATTCATGGAAAATTGCAATCCCCCCCACGTAATAGTGCACCTATACGTCTTCATCGACGTTGTTTTTTAACCGGAAGACCTAGAGCGAACTATCGAGACTTTGGACTATCTGGATACATACTTCGAGAAATGGTTCATGCATGTTTGTTACCAGGCGTAACAAGATCAAGTTGGTAAGGACAAAATCTTGTTTCCTATTTGGATAGATCTCTATGATATATGATCATAGAATAGAGGCAGCCCCTTTATTATTTTGTATAAATAGACTATTCTATTTATATATATATTGTATAGGGGCAATTTGGATATCCGTTCCCAATTATTTAGCGCAGAGTAGAGCAGTCTGGTAGCTCGCAAGGCTCATAACCTTGAGGTCATGGGTTCAAATCCCGTCTCCCTTCGAAATTCGAATCTATAATCTAATAATCAATAATATAAATGAAATATTAAATAAATCTAAATATATAAATAAAAATAATAATAATAATAATAATAGCAATACTAAATAATATAAAATAATCTAAAATCTAAATAATAATCTAAATATAAATAATAATAGCAAATAATAATAGTAATATAATAGATTAATTGAAATATAATAAATAATAGATATATAAAAAATATATAAATAAATAGAATCGAAAAGATATAATAGAAAAGAACTGTCTTTTCTGTATACTTTTTGCTACCGCAACCTTCCAAGTCCCGTCGAGAAATAGAACTAACTAATACGAACTAAGAACTAAGACTAATCTAATTAAAAAATCAATTCGAAATTCGAATCTATAATCTAATAATCAATAATATAAATAAAATATTAAATAAATCTAATATAAATATAAATAATAATAAATAATAATAATAATAGTAATACTAAATTCCAATTAGGCTTAGTTATCTAATTTCATAAAAATAACAATGAAATGTTATTTTTATTCGGAACTTAGATGGACTCTTAGTGTGTCTCACAATTGGAATTTCTTAGGAGGATTGAAATTTTTGGATCGAAGAAATATCAAATGAAGTTCACAAACTAAGTATCAAAGACTTAACAGACTGTGAATGCAAAATCAAACAAAGTAAAATCATAATGATCCTCCTATATCATTTAATACTTAAAAAATTTACAATTACTATATTATAATTAGATTATTGATCATTTTCAATATTCTAGATATGATCTATGATTTGGTTCTTTGCACCCAGTTTTGGTGTAGCAGCTATATTTTGATTCATCCTTTTCTTCCAAAGTTTTCATAATTGGACGTTGAATCCATTTCATATGATGGGAGTTGTTGGAGTACTAAGCGCTGCTTTGCTATGTGCTATTCATGGTGCCATTGTAGAAAATACCTTATTTGAAGATGGTGACGGGTCAGATTTATCCTGATGGTAGCAAGAGTATTTCCAAAATGTATAAAAAAAGGAGTAATCGGCCCGTGACACGTTCACTAAAAAAAATCAATTCTACTACCAAATTGATACTCCTAATAATAATAATAAAACTCGAAATTATTAATGTATACTATAATGTATACTAAATATAACTAATATAAAAAATAATATATAATATAAGAATCTAAATATATACATATAAATTAAAATAAAAAGGATAAATTAAAAGAATAAAAAGAATAAATTAAGTAAAATGAAGTCAATAGTAAATATAAATTAGTAATATAAGTTGGATAAATTATAATATAAATTAGTAAATATAAGTAAAGATAAATAATAAAAAATTAAGAAATAAAAGCAAATAAAAATATTTTTATTATTTATTTATTTATTATGAGATAAATTATAATATAAATTAGTAAATATAAGTAAATATAAATAATAAAAAATTAAGAAATAAAAGCAAATAAAAACATTTTTATTATTTATTTATTTATTATGATTTTATTTATTTATTTATTACGATTACATATTTATTTATGTATTATTGATAAGATAATATTATGTATTTATTTATTATGATTATGGTTATGTATTTATTTATGTATTATTGATAATATATTAATAATTAATAATATTTAATATTAAGATCTAGTACATTGGAAACCATGGTTAGGGTATCGAATCCATTAGCATGGAATATCTCCTTTTCCAAGTGAAATCTCCTTGATCATTTTGAATTGAATTTTCATTCAATTACTTAATTGAATATAATTGAGTAAGCTATAACCGCATATACATGTACGAATGCATATATTATTGTATATTATGATATTATTCATTGACCCGACATGCATAAAAATTCTTACTTTTGTTTTTGAAAAGGTCAGATATTGTATCTCCCCCCATATAACACTCAAAAGGTATCTGTATGATGACCCACTAAGGAGCAAAATGGGAGCCATGTTACGTAACAAAAATGGACCTAAAATATTATGAATTTATTCATCTATCAAATAGAAAAAATAGCAAAGAATTCAATCAGAATGAAAAAAGGGGAATGACAAAGCATATGGATGCAAGGGCATCCTGTATTGTTGAATAGAGCGCCCACCCTGCATAGATTAGGCATACAGGCGTTCCAACCCATTTTAGTGGAGGGGTGTGCTATTTGTTTACATCCATTAGTTTGTAAGGGCTTCAATGCAGACTTTGATGAGGATCAAATGGCTGTTCACATACCTTTATCTCCGGAAGCTCAAGTAGATAAGAAAAAGTGTCTTTCTGTTTTCTGTATAAAAGAAAACTTTCTTTTAAGAATAAAGCCCGATTATATCTTCCAAATCATCCACACTAATAATCCATCCTTCTCCCCCAAAAGGAGATTTTAGTAAATAACAAAATATCACGTTTGGGCTAAGGGTCAAGTTGGTAATTTTTCTGACATCTCCTCCGTTTCTACCCCTTCTTCTGTTTTTGATTTTGAGGTTTTTTTATCGTTCAGTCTCCTAGTGAAAAATGGGAGACGGCATTCTGCCTAAATAGTAGACACAGGTGATAACTAAAAGAATACTAAATTGGACCTAGAAATATTCTGTGATGAACGTACAGGAAAACCTTCTTTGGATTTGCCCAAATAAACTCTATTGAGTCTCCACAATTCAACAGGAATTTCTTATTCTTATTTCATATAATATACATATAAGAAAATATAAGCAAAGCCGTCATGGTGAAATAAAATAAATTTCATTCTGTTTTGTAGTACTTCAATAGATTAAGTTTTGCTTTTCTGCTACTTTCTACTCTAGTTCATAGTTCAGTCTGAATTTAAATTTTTTGGAAATGAAATTCCATAAACAATTTATAGGTTGGTCATGGCATTAGCTCTTTTATTTGCAAATACTTTTGTTTAATTTCATCCCATAATCAAAATATAAAAAAGAAAAAAAACTTTTCATTTTTTATTCGGATTCGGCCCAATCTTTTTTTTTTTTTTGTTTTTAGAAAAGATTGGGCCAAGTTTAATTGCAATCAATTAAACAAAATTGATTAGTGTGGTTCCTCTATGCCTAGGACACCAGAATATCAAACCGTGAACTAACAAAATAAAGGTACGAGAAAAATATTATCTAGTGGTTGTGAGGCCCCGATAGAACTAGAACTCAATTTTATTTTATTTCTATTTTCTTCCTAAAAAGGGAACATTCCAACTCCAGGATTCTTGTGTTTAAGGATTCTTGCGGTTTCGGAGAATCCAGCTACAGGAGAACCAAAAACAAAGAGCTCTCCCCCCTTTTCCACCCGATTCTTTGATCTTCAGAATGCTGGTTTTAAGAACGAGTGATTGCCCTTCTCCGACCCTTACTGCCCAACCAGAGAGCGGACAGCTAATGTGTTCCACTTATTGAACAGGATCTATGGTCGGTCCGTGATCTCTGGATGCCGAAGGCGTCCTTGAGGCGATCTCGCAGTTCCTATGGGGTGGTCGATGCAGAGGAAATGAATGCATCTCCATACTATAATGAACAATGAAATGACTAAAATAACTATTATTATTTCTTATGAATATTAAATAATTATTCATAAGAATTCAAATGAGAAAAAGAAAGAAAAAAGAAAAATGAATAGATAGAACATTGCATCATGCCACATCACTTATTATAGGGATCTTACAGAGCCTGTTGATCTATGGGGAAATTACTTAGAAATACATTTTGTGCGATAGCCCTTCCTATCTGATAGAAAAGGATCCCATGATTCTGAGCCGATCTTATATGGGGTCGAAAAGTCTGGCCGATGTAGCATTATAAACTGTATTGTTACTCTTGCTACCATAGAGTAAAGCCAAGATGCAAGCAACCCTTATTGCTTTGAGCATAAGAGATAACCCACAAGAAAAACCTAGGAGATGCTTAAGCTAAAGTAATGGGAGAAGCATTTTCTTGTGTCATATCATAACCACCTCTTAGATCAATAACAAAAATTGATCCAAAGAAGCAACACCATCACTAATTACATCATTAGATTTGACAATTTCTGATGGATGGGGTAGAAGAGGATAGTGAGGTGATTTTGTCTAAGTTTAAATTTGGCCTTAGAAATGACATCAAATGAGAGTTATTTCTAAGAGAGATATATACCAAAGAGCATGCCTATCAAGTAGCACATTACTAAGAAATTCCAAAGTAAAGACTTTTTTTCATAGACCTAAGTCAATTATTGCTGTAAGACCTTGTTAGAGGAACACCATTATTGTACATCCACTAGTATCAACCCAAAATTTCCTGTTTTATCATCAACACTTAAAAGAGATGAAACCATAACCCACATTGGTGCCCATACCACTATCAAACATCAGATGAAATGTTTGAAATGTCATAGAGTTGGCCACGTGAAGACGACCTATCCATTTGAACTAATAGTAGATAAGGATGATTGTGATAGAGAAAGAGATGTTGGGGATACTAATGAGAGGTCCTTTTGGAGAACAAATGAATAAAGGGGGACCTAGCCAAATTGGATGAGAGAACTTGTAGGAAACTATCATAAAAATTTTTTAATCACATGAGTTTTAATATGCAGCTTAATCTCTTTCTCAAATCTAACTTCAACATGTGAAAAAAAACATCCAATCCCTAGGAATCGAAAGGCTTATTCCCATCCTAATGAGGATTCCAGAGGCCCAACAAGGGAGGAGAAAGGACACTATTCTATTCCTGAAAATTTTCATTAATAAACCCTCCCATCAAATCCCACTTTGAAAGCCTTCTTTTGATTTGTTTTCCGATTGGATAGAAAACCAACCAAAAACACAGATACTCGTGTTAATAGTCAATTCAAATAAACATGGGCACTATGAGTGGATAGATTCTTTATGCACACTTATGAGTTGGACCAACATAAAGACCTACTGATGCAGACATCAAAGCTTGGCGTTGCACGAACAACAGGGGAACAATTTTTATTTTCAAAATATTTCTTGAAATATTATGAGGTAAAAAATGATGCAGTGACGTACGTGCCGAAACATGGATTCCGGAACATCTTTCGGAATCGAATTCGGAGTTCAAACGGACTCCCAGGAGCCAAAACAGTGCGAAAACACTTTTCCTGCCGCCGGCTCCTTCCACCGCCTACGGCTGCCGCCTGCCGCACCGTCCGCCGCCGGAGCCGCCGCCGAACCAGACCCGGGTTCGACCGACGAGCCAGACCCGCGCCCGAGTCCCGCCCGGGCTCGTCAACCCACACCAACCCGCCAACCCGCGCCGACCCGCACCAACCCGCGCCCGCGCCCACCAACGCCAACCCACGCCGACCCGCGCCAACCCGCGCCGCCGCCGCAGCCGTCGCCGTGCCTCCAGCCGTTTGAAATTAGGAGTCTTTTTGTATTCCCATGAATGAACTTAATTTTCATTATTTTTAGGTGACTTTTGGTTTACCCATGTGTCCTTTAGTATTCCCATGTTATGAGTCAAATGTCTTTTGTACCCTTATGGATTCCTATATAAGGGGAAGTCCTCTTCTGTTGTAAAAAAGGAGATGGAATAGTTAATGCAAGCTTTTGAGTTTGTTTGCTTCCATTCTGAGCGTGAGTGCTCTGAGTGTCTTTGGCGTGCCGACTCGTCAAAGCTCTGATACTGGGAGGAGGGACGTGAGGTCCAAGTTGTGAGACGCCACTCCAGTTTTGGCGTGCTGATTCGCTGAAGCTCTGATACTGGGAGGAGGGACGTGAGGTCCAAGTGGTGAGACGCCACTCCAATTTTGGCGTGCTGATTCGCTGAAGCTCTGGTACTGGGAGGAGGGGTGTGAGGCCCAAGTGGTGAGATGCCACACCAGTAAGTTATCCCCGACACTGGTTCTACTATCCATCTTCCTACCCCTTCACCAAAATCCCAAAACCTAAAGCTTTTACCATTTCCCTTTCCTTTTCTATCTACACACACAATCCCGTATCTTTTCGTGTCGCCATACCCCTTTTTGTCCTACATCACCTACTTTTTATAATATATATTGACGATTCTAATAGAGAAGGAAAGTCTCATAGGTGAACGAGACCATCAAGGAGATACTTGTCCTCATAATTCTCACAAGGGATGGAAATTCCATGCCTTCGGAAGCATTTTGATGATGAAAATGTTTTTTATTGGCAAAGAATAGTTACAAAACAGTGGTCAATCTTAAATACAAGAGCAGCTACTATGCTAACCAATCATATCATATGGTAGCAACATCAATACCATAGGATAGCGCCGAAGAAGATTAGAATCGAACGTGCACTCACCTACGAGTCCAAAATATAAATAAATGGGCCCATTGTATAGTCCTTTTTGGAGTAACAAACAAGACAAAGCCAATTAAGTAGCAAGCTTTTGTGATGCTTGTTGTAGGGAGAGAGAAAGGGTTCCAAAAAAAAAGAAAAATCAAATGAGCACATCTAGGTCTATAAATCATGTATCAACATTGGACTATGGGAAAAATGAAAGAATTAGAACAACTCTATTCACTGACAATCCCACGTCTAGTCACATAGGACCAATCAATGACAATCACCATTGACCAAGAATAAGAAGAACCAAAAGAGGATAGAAAATGTACTTTTTTCTCCTTCCCTATTCAACAAAGGATCAACAATGATTACACTGTATACAAAAAAACCAAATAGTTGAAGTCATCCAGAGAACTTGGAAAACAAATAGAAACCTACATTTTTATTCTCAACAATTGGTGCTTAGATGACCTCAGTAAGAAAAGTTTCACCTCAACCTGTAATAAGCACTAAATAAAACAATGATAAATGATATAAAATATCCCTTTGTGTTTGACCGATGGAGTCAATCTAACCAGTGAGTTCTATAAAAATTAGCGCATGTAGCAATATGTTAGTGCATCTATTAGCTCCTTGTTCAAACCTAGGGCTGTGATAGAGCTAGAAGAAAAGGTAATTTGAGCACTTCATGAAATTCGCAGGTCTAACTCCCTCCATTGATTTGTCTTTGAAAAACTTGCATGTGTGCAAAGCATTCTTCGTCTTTGTCTTGTTATCATGTCAATTTGATTTCATGAAGCAATCAGCAAGAACCAAGAAAACGTGCAGTGATCATTCCCTACGCCTATTTATTGAACCAGGATATTAGGAAATGCGAGATAAGAAAAGCATTACGTGGATAAATCCAAGTTTTTGCAGCTTCAAGATCGATGCTGACTGTTTGAGCTTCATCTTCAGCATGGAAAGGATCATTTTCCTTCCCAAAAGCGCCAGCAATGAACTCCTGGGGGAATGCTTCACTTTGGTTGTTAATGATACCCCTTCTTTTTGTAAAATTGATGACAAACCTATCAAGAGTGGACTGACGGGCCTCGCTGGGGCAGAATCCGCCAGTGGATGGAAGAGGTGTAATGGGGATAACGTTCCCTACGTTGGAGGCATCAGGAGTCGCCGATTGGCATGCGAAGTCGATCTCGAAGACGGCCGCCTCCCAGTCGAAGTCCTGAAGGACACAAAGGGCACTCTTATTAGCGATATTTACCCGCAAAAATATGTTTTTTGCTGTCAAAGAGACGAGATGGAGGGAACAAGGAGAGTAGGGGGTTCACATCATCGTCGATTTGGACAAAGGACGACGTCATCTACGAAGTGAGCAAGAACGAAACCCTCGACTTCTTGGCGCCGTTTTGGCGCGCAAGCTATCCTGCGACGGAAAACAAACATGTGAAAACTAGAGCCAAAATAAAAAAATATGGCTATCTGTGCATTTATAAAATAAATTTTTAAAATAATCAATAAAAAGGTAAAAAAAATGTTTTACTTGAGAAAAATTAATAAAAGGTAGGTAAAAATAAAGTATGAAAATATTTTTAAAAAAATAGAATTTGGAACTAAATTTATAATCAAAGTCAATATTCATAACTTAATTTATTAGAAAATAAACTATCCTTAATTCTTGTTATTAAATACTTTGATTTATTGATGATCTAATTTATGTCATAATTATTAATATACATATACTAAATATTAAATTTCTTAGTAAGTAAATAATCAAATATTGTGTAAAGACATGTTTTTATCAATAAAATATTTCTCAATTAACTTATTTACTTGTGAAGAAAATAGCTCTTTTGACAAGATTGATAGTATATTGAAATTGGTTTTTTTAACAAAATATATAATAAATAAATATTTTGTGTATGATATATTTAGCTTATGGGTAAGATATGACTAGCTAAGCATACAATATACTAAGTTAAAGCCTACAACCTTATCTTGTGACGTATTAGAATTTCATTGCATTCCTATTCATACAATATTTTGGTAAAATATATTTTTAGATTGTAACTATATAATTACATTAAATACTCCAAAACTATATTAACATATAAATAATATTATTATAAATAGTTCTTTATTAAATCCAAATCTTATGATTATTATACACATTGGTTATTATATCACTTGTTTTATTTTAAAAAAACTATTATATTATTCATTTACAAATATTTTTTAAGTAATTTCAAATCATTTATATCAAGATTTGATATGTTATTTATAAAAAAATTGTTAATTAACTAGATGATATTTTGGTGTTAACCATAATTGATAATAGAAGAATCATAAAGTTCGAACATCAATTAGAAAATATTATTATTGAGTTACTTTTTTTGTATTAACAAATTAAAATCAATAACATTTTTCTAGGGACACTTAAGTTTTGATGAGAGTTGAGAAAATGTGTTAAATATTCTTAAGCTCGTATTTTCCCTCATATAGTTTCTTTCAATGTATGCATATCATTTAGATTATCAACATATCTTCTATATCTTGGAACATTACACTCTTTATAGGTTATATCATTCATCATTAATCAATCAACTTAGAGTTGAAAAGAAATGAGAATTGAGTGAGGAATGTAAAATGTATACTAATTGTACATGTATGATTATTTTATTATATCGTATAATAAGTTAAACCTTAAAGCATATAAAGCATTATCTTGGGCAATCAATAGTTTAAGAATATTAATGTACCAGTCATACATTATGATATTCTCATCATAAATTTAGTACAAGGATATTTTTCTCGAGAGGTGTTTATTATATTTTAGATTTATTTAGTAGTATATTGTACGATAACAATTTCATATCTGTATGATTTATACCTTTAAAATATCAAATTAAGCAAAGTGTGTATGAACTACAATTGAAATATCATATAAGTATGATATCGTTTTCGTACTTGTATAATATCACTTCACTTATTTGAGTTCAAAGAAGATTTATTTTTTAATACTAAAATAACATTTTATTATATAAGGATGAATTTTTATTAAATTAAAAAATTATACGACATCATACTTGTATGATTTGTGGCTCATATAAGTATTATCAATTTAGTCTTTTGATAATTAAGAAATTAATAATATCATACTTGTGCTATCAATTTTGAATTTTTATAAAAAAGAAATTATATAATATCATACTTATATAATTTGTGAATCATATAAGTATTTTTAGTTTAGTTTTTTTTTTATAATTAAGAGATTGTATAGAATCATACTTATATGATCTATGAATTGTACAAAAATTATAAATTTAGAATAAAAATTTGTATAACATCATTTGTTACACTGTACTCTTATTATATTCTTTCATATAATTTCTATTTAGTAAACTCCTTACAAGCATTCTAATTATTATGCCACTGATGGGTTGCCTTGTATATGTCTATTATATGAATGGTTGTTGTCATTTTACTTAAAACTATTGTCATTTATCGTTTATACTAGTTGTTATAGTGTGTTTGTGGTTAGCCAATTGTTATATGAACAACAAATTATATTAGGTACAATTTATACATATTAACATAATTCTTATGTCGAGTGAAGATTCATCTTCTCATCACCCACCATTGTTTTGTTTAGAATAATATCTTTATTGTAAGAACCATATAAGGAACCATTAATTTTTCATTGATGTTGATCTTTGAGAAGTAATATAATGACCTTTCATATTTTCCACTAAAATGGTAAATAATATTACAGTAAGAAAAGAAATATATGAATTAAATATTAAGAAGAAGCACTATGTATAGTTGAATGCCTATTTTTGTGTTAACTTTATGAAAAAATTTAGTTGTTCTTAGTCATCAACAAAAAAAGATTTATATTCTTTAGTTATCACTTATGACATATTATGCATTAAGCTATTAATTAATAATTTTATACTATAAAATCATGAATTTAGGTAAAATTTTATGACTTGACAATAAACATTATTAACAATAAGCAAGAACATACGACTTTTCATGTCATTAGATATGTCTCAAACACAAATAAGTCATCACGGAACAAGTAAAGTGACAATTACATCATAATTAATTATTGTCTTCACCAAATTAAAAAAATATAATTAATATTATATTTCTAATCTACTAAAATAATAATGATTGAGTGAATATGATTAATCTCATATTTGAAAGAATATGTCAAGCATCACTAGAGGTTTGTGATTAAGAGATGAGCAGAATGAGAAGCAAAGAGAGAAATATTCAACAAGAGCATTTTAGTTGAATTCATCATTCAATAGTCATATTTGATACTCTAAATCTTGAAAAGATAAGAGTGTTCATGGTGACTGTGGTTGGAGGAGTAGGATATGGGCCATCAATAAGCTTGTAGAATCATACCCAATTAAGTAGGAGCTCTTCTATCTGAAGCTTCCAAGAGAGAATTCATGGAGAAAAGTTTAACAGTGTTATTAATATCGACAACGGTTAAGCATTTTGCTAGTTCATGTGAATTGGAAATTGTGTGTTGATTATTTTTTGTGGACATTGTTGGTAATAGCAGGGAATAGAGATGAAAATGAGAAAGATAAAATTATAGCATAGTATCTTCATTAGAAAGGGTAAAATATATACAATTCTAGTTTGAGACATAACTTAAAATCAGTGAACTGAAGGTTTCAAATGGAGAATACATTAATAAGAAAGAGATTCTCTTTTACTATCATGTTCCAGAATGTGAGCAAAACCTTGCTTTCATTCCCGCCTGGCCTTCATTCGGAATAGAAAAGTTATAAAACTAGCTTTGTTGGTGTGCCAGTTTACCCCAGTAAAAGCCTTCGGAAGAGTTAACCCAGATTTTTTTTTAACTATTAGCTTGATGTCGTGGTGATGTGCTTCCATTCCCTCTTTGACGAAAATCGGGAGACATTCCATCTTATAAATGACAAGTTTTTCACCTGAGAGGAAGACGATGCATATAATAAATCTATTTTTTTAATTTATTATTTGACTTGAGCTTAATATTTCTTTATGTTTTGTTTCTATCTATATTATATAAGGGAATCTAGCTTGTCCACTAAGAAGCTTGTTTTTTTTTATATTCTATAATAAAATACTATTTCGTGTTAGCTTTACAAAGAGTCATCTACAAAAAAATATTTATATTCTTTAGCTATCTCTTATGACATGTTATGCATTAAGTTCTTAATTAATATTTTTTTATTATAAAATCATGAATTTAGATAAAATTTTTGGATGTGATAATAAACATTATAAACAATAATCAAGAACATATAAGTGACTTTTTGTGTCATTAGATATATCCCAAACTCAAATAAGTCATTATGTAACGAGTGAAGTGATAATTACATCATAATTAATTATTGTCTTCACTAAATTAAAAAATTATAGTTAATCTTATATTTATGTTTTATTGCAATAATAATGATAATCAATGCCACTTTAATTTAGAAGATATATTTGGATACTAAATATTACTAAAAAAATGAATATTTATTGTAAAACTTATTAAAATTATTTTTTAATATAACTTGTTAACAATAGCCTTTGAATTTGTCCAAATTTCTTTGTAGATCTATCACACTGTACTTAAATCCAAAAGTAAGAAAAGACGAATGAGATCAATTTCAATTTAATTTTCTTTCCATCATATTTAAAACCAATCGAACTGTTCAAAATTTTAGAAAACAAATATACATAGTCTCCCTTAGATTGTTCGTTTTTCATATTCAATATTTTATAATCATATATATATATATATATATATATATATATATATATATATATATATTAACAATTTATATCATAAAAATAATAAAATCTATAATCCACATAAATTATAAGAAAAAATCACATTTAAATTATAGTTTTCTTTGACTAAAATAATAAAATTCATAATAATGTATAAGACATAAAATACAAAACCACTTTGATAGTGAATCAACATCAAATAATAATAAAATTAAAATAAGATCATATAGTCTATATCTGAGTCACATGACGAATCTATACCAATAATAGTCAATATATGTTTAAATCACCAGGCTTATTAGGATACTCATCTTTGTGTTATAAACCTAACTAGCTTGTAATATAAGTTTTGGAATAAGCCTAAAAAATTTACTAGATAAATGACAAATAATAAGAAAATATAATATAATAAATGCTAAGAATTGCAAAGTTATAAATTAATAACAAATTTCATAAAAAATAATTATATTAAATTGAAATAATAGTAAATAAAGAAATGACTTATCTAATTGATTTATATATTCTTCTATTTATATATTTTGTTTATTTATTTATTTTATTTTTTTTAGTTCACTTTTTAACTCAATTTAGTGATACATCTCTTTGGTTATTATCCTTACTCATATATTATATAATGTTTATATCAATATCTATAAGAAAATTTTTAGCAGATATGCCCCCACCTATAGACATATCAATCAGTTTGTATCATATGAATCTTCATCAGTATGACTGTAAAAGTCATACATAGACACTCTACAAACTCAAAGGTAAGCTTATAACAATATATATGATATAAGTCACACACCTATACCATTATTGGTGTATAATTTTAATTATTATTTATTTTTTTATTACACAATTTTTATAAAAATTAACATGTTTTAAAACAAAATTAAAATTTATAAAAAATGATTTTTAGATTTTTGTCCAATCTTTTAATATATTTTTGAACTATATCTTTAAATGTTTTTGTAAAAAAATTAAAAATTTTATTCCTAATAATTCACCCCTCTTATTGGACCGCATTTCATATTTTACTTTTTAAATATTGATTTTATGATTTTGTTATATTAGTTTATATATTTTAATATAAAGATTATAAATTCTTACCTATTCATATTGTTTGTACTTGTGCACAAATATTAAAACTTTATTATTATTCATTCTATCATATTTTATATTTTATTTTGTTATGATATTTTATTCATATTATTATATAGAGAATAATTTATCTAATGAATAATTTAAGCTCATTATATAATTATATTACATGTCAAAATTCTAAAATAAAAAGAGATAGGAAACCTTAACTGTACATAAGATGATAAGTTTGATAGCTTCTTTGCGAGAAGATTTGTGATTTTTTTATATTACTTATGTGTCTAGGAAAATATATTATAGATAATTGTATATGAGTTATGTGAAATAATGTATGACTTGTGATTATCTTGAGGTAAGTGGATGCACTTTGGATGTGATTTTATAAAAATTATATTTGAGACATTTTGATATGTATATTTATTTCCTGTGATCTATTATCGATATTTGTAAATATGCATTATAACTTACTAAGTTTAGAATAAGCTATTTTTTAGAAATGTTAAAATTAAAAATAGGGATAAAACATTAAATAAAAATGGGGTTATATTGCTTAGCAATTTATAATAATATTTGTCATTATATCTTTATGTTTTAAGTTTCATGTTAAGCTTAATTACGGTTAATATCATTGAATGTTTCACATCATACTTCAGTTGCTTGAGACTATTGATTAGAGTATTTTAATATAGAATAATATATATTAATGATTTGTTTGACTATCATAAAAGTTTGATTATATATAAACAACGTGATGATTTATTTGATAGTTTTATGTATTAGAAAAGTAATTATAGTTATTTTATAATAAATTTTATCTTTGTATAATTTTGACAAATATGATCTCATTATTTCAACAAAATAAAAAACGTTATTTTATTTGTATATAATTAAAAAATGATTTAATTAAAAAATTTAAATAAATATTTTAAAAACATTTTATAATAATAACAATAATAATATCTACTATGTTGAAAAGAAAACTTTATTTGATAAAGGTTTTCCTCCCTTTGTTTTGAAATCCTCTTTCCGGCGTCATCATCACTAAAGTCCGCTGATGGCCGTCGAGAAAGAAACGTGAGTACGTCGATATTTCCTTGGTTTGTGGGAGAGGGGGCCGAGGTTTGACCAAAGCAACTCCAAGGTTTTTATGCCTCTGATCTACCAATTTTTGTATTCTATGGGTGGAGTCAGCGCACAGGTCCTGCCGGAAAGCCTGAATCTGGTCTTACTGCTCTTCCATTATCGCCAGCGTATCAGTTTCCTTCATCTATCTGTGATCATCAGGTTTCTTCAATTTGCTCGACAAACCAAACCTCTTTTTCACCGATTTCCTCTTCGCTCCTGCTCTGCTGCTGCCAAGTTGTCTTTGCCGCCTATTGCTTCGCCTATCCGCGTGTTTAAATCAGTGTCTTATTTGCTTCAAGCCTTTGATTCACATGCTTTCAACGTTCATGAATCATGATATTGAATAATGACATATCAGTGCTCACCTGCTCATCGTTTTAACTATTCCGGTTCTTTCCTTTGCGCATTATTCTCTTTGAACTTTTCTGCTTTGCTGTGTTTGACAACGCGTTGTATCCTTTTACGTGCTCAAATTCCATACGTCCTCGTCTTTTTCAGCAATTGGACATAGGCTTCTTATGCCTTAGTATGCCTTTAGCCACTCTTTGGTAGTTTTGAGTAAAGTGCATCTTGAAAGGGACACATTCGGCATCTGTAGAGCATTCTTGGGTGCAGTGGAATGGGCGCAACTTGTTCAAAGAATTCAACTGTGGGAAAATCGCCGAGTGTTGTTACGATTAATGCTGCTTTCCGCTGGGATTGTGAAAGAGCATCGTCTGCCCCTCAGATGAAATCGTATGATGGTTTGGCTGAGCTGGGACTGGAGAAAAACTTGTCATTATCAGATGGAATGTCTTCCGATTTTTGTCAAAGAGGGCATGGAAGTACAGCACCACGACATCAAGGTAATAGTTCAAAAAAATCTGGGTTAACTCTGCTGAAGGCGTCCACTGGGGTAAAATCTGGGACAGAAAACTGGCGCACCAACAAGGCTAGTTCTTTTTACTTTTCATGCTCCTTTACTTTGCGAAATGCAGGCAGGTCGGGGGGTGGGTTGTTTAATATAATATCCTTCTTTTTGTGTTATTTTGTTGTACTTGGAAATATTTTTGCTCACATTCTGGAACATGATAGTAAAAGAGAGTCTCTTTCTTAATACTGTATTCTCCATTTGAAATTTGCAGTTTACTGATTTTACTTTTCGTCATGTCTCCCACTAGAATTGTATATATTTTACCCTTTCTAATGAAAATACTATGCTATAATTTTATCTTTTCTGTCAATTATTTTATGGTATATGGGCAAAATTCTTAAAGCTCAAAATTTCTCATTTTCATCAGTATTCCATGCTATTATCAACAATGTTCACAAAAAATAATCAACACACAATTTCCAATTCACATGAACTAGCAAATTGCCTAACCATTGTCAATATTGATAACACTGTTAAACTTTTCACCACGAATTCTCTCTTGGAAGCTTTAGATAGAAGGGCTCTTACTTAATTGGGTATGATTCTACAAGCTTATTGATGGCCCACATCCTACTCCTCCAACCAGGGTCACCATGAACACTCCCATCTCTCAAGATTTAGAGTATCAAATATGACTATTGAATAATGAATTCATCTGAAATGCTATTGTTGAATCTTTCTCTCATTGCTTCTTATTCTTCTCATCTCTCAATCACAAACCTCTAATAATGCTTGACATATTCTTTCAAATACGAGGTTAATTATATTCTCTCAATCATTGTTATTGTAGTAGAATAGAAATATAAGATTAATTATATTTTTTGAATTTGGTGAAGACAATAATTAATGATGATGTAATTGTCACTTCACTCATTAAGTGATGAATTATTTTTGTTTGACAAATATCTAATAACATGAAGAGTCAATTGTATGTTTTTTTTCTTATTGTTTATAATATTTATTATCACATCATAAAAATTTACTTAAATTCTTGATTTTATAATAAAAAATTATTAATTAAGAACTTAATGCATAGCATGCCTTAAGAGATAGCTAAAGAATATAAATGTTTTTTTGTAGATGACTAGGAACAACTAAATTTCTTCATAAATTTAACACAAAAATAGGCATTCAACTATACATAGCACTTCTTCTGAAGATTTAATTCATATATTTCTTTTCTTATTGTTTCATTATTTACCATTTTAGTGGGAAATACGAAAGGTCATTATATTACATCTCATAAATCAACATCAATGAAAATTAATGGCTTCTTATATGGTTCTTCCAATAAAGAGATTATTCTTCACAAAACAAGGGTGTTTGATGAGAAGATGCACCTTCACTCGACATAGGAATTTCATTATTATGAGCCATAAATTGCGTCTAAGATAATTTTTTGTACATACAACAATGAGCTAACCACAACCACACAACAATAATTAGTACAAACAACAAATGACAATAGTTTTAAGTATAATAATAACAACTATTCATATAATAGACATATACAAGACAACTCATTAGTAGCATTATAATTAGAATGCTTGTAAGGAGTTTTCTAAATTGAAATTCTATGAAAGAATGTAATAAGTGCAGTGTAACAGGAGATGCTATACAAATTCTTATTCTAAATTAATAATATTTGTATGATTCATAGATCATATAAGTATGATTCTATACAATCTCTTAATTATCAGAAAAAACTAAACTAATAATACTTATATGATTCACATATCATATAAGTATGATGTTATACAATTCCTTTGTTATAAAAAGGCTAAATTGATAACACAATTATGATATTATTAATTTCTTAATTATCAAATGACTAAACTGATAATACATGTGTGAGCCACAAGTCATACAAGTATGATGTTATACAATTTTTTAATTTAAAAAAATCATCCTTGTATAGTAAAATATTATTTAAGTATTAATAAAAATAAATCTTCTTAGGGCTCAAATAGGTGAAAAGATATTATATAAGTATGAAAGCGATATTATACTTATATGATATTATAATTGTAGTTCATACAGACATTGCTCAAATTGATCTTTTAAAGGTATAAATCATACAAGTATGAAATGTGGCATCGTATAGTATACTACTAAATGAATCTAAAATATAATAGACACTTCTCGAGAAAAATATTAGTATACTGTTAAGATGAGGATATCATAATGTATGATTGGTATATCGGTATACTTGAACTATTGATTGCCCAAGATAATGTTTTATATGTTTTAAGGATTAATTATCATATGATATAATAAAATAATCATATATATACAATTAGTATATATTTTGCATTTCTCACTCGATTCTCATTTCTTTTCAACTCTAACTTGATTCAATAATGATGAATGATGTAACCTATAAAGAGTACAATATTCTAAGATATAGAAGGTATGTTGATAATCTAAGTGGTATGCATATATCAAAAGAAACTATATGAGCGAAAGTACGAGCTTAAGAACATTTAACACATTTTCTCAATTCTCATCGAAACCTAAGTGTCCCAAGAAAATTGTTATAGATTTTAATTTTTTATTACCAAAAAAAGTAACTCAATAATAATCTTCTCTAAATGTTGCTCAACCTGGTGCTTCTTCTATTATCAATTATGGTTAATACTTAAATACTATCGTTATGGTTCATTGAAGTAATTAATCAATTTTTTTAATGTAAATAACATATCAAATCTTGAGATGCATGATTTGAAATTACTTAAAAAATATTTGTAAATAACAATATAATGGTTTTGTTATATAAAACAATATAATGGTTTTTCTCCACTTGTTGCATGTGTAAATCTTACATTAGTGAATCTTTTTGCCTCTTATTGGAAGTCCAAAAATTGAGAGAATTTGTGTGATCATCCTTTAGCATCTTGGGTGTGCAACGTTGCTCCCACCACCTAAAACAATCTCCCCTCTCCTCTTCCTTATCTTGGGCATTTCCAATGGTGTTTCATTCAAGGGCAAGTAGTCGCACGTCTTTTTTTTTTGTAAAAATCATCAATCACAATCTCTACAAACTCATCTTCCATCTTCATAGTGGCATGCTTCGACACCATGGCAACTATGTCCTCAGATTGTAACCACCACTCTTGACAATTCTAGCTAGCTTCTTATTAATGGAACTTTACATCATATTACCGTGAAATTGAGTAATCTTTTTATTCATACTCCTTACGATGGTTCTAACAGTGATTGTGACTGACAGTTTCATTGACACACCTATTAGACTTATTTGTTCAAAATCTCTTTCTACTCTCGCTCATATTTTCTCATTGATTGTCATTCTTTGTGTTGTTGTCTTGAAAAAGAATCTTATTTCTACTTCTCAATTTTGTTAGTCAAATAGTACATTTATGGAATTCTTATCCATTTGTTTTCTTATGAAGGAAATGTTACAACCCTTTCATAAGGCCAAACTAAAGATGGAGTGTATGAGTGGCCAGTTACTCTTGACAAGCTTAGCCTTCTCAAGTGTTTAATCTATCATTATTATGTGGCTTCATCATTTAGAACATCTATCTTCTTCTATTCATAACCACATAGTTCTAGTTTAGTCTTAATTTATTGAAATCATCAAATTGAAACTTTAATTACAATTCATGTTTGTCCAATTAAAGTCACAAATTGTCATTTTTTATTTCTTCTCTTATCACTATATCTCCACTTGAAATTATATTTCTACTATCTAGGCTCTTTTAAATCATATTGTTGAGAATTTCAAATACGATGTTATTTTTGTTGATCATTTTACAAAATATATTTGATATTATCCTCTTAAACAAAATTCTTTTGTTCATGACATTTTTGTTTTATTTAAATCCTTGATTGAGAATTTTTTTTAAAAAGAAAATTACTATGTTTATTTCTAACAATTGTTTGGCAGAGGGGATAGGAAATATCAAGCTCTTGTGTCATTTGTTACTATTCATGACATCTCTCTTCATACAACAAAATACAATGGCATACCAAGCATCATCATCATCGTCACATTGTCAAAAAAGGTTTATGACTTCAATCTCATGCTTCCATTCCTTTGTCATATTGGTCTTATGACTTTGTCATTATTGTCCATCTTATTAATCATTTTCTTACTCAAAAAGTTCATTTTCTATCTTCATATGCTAAACTTTTTTAGACCTATCCAAATTATAGTAAATAATATAGTTTTGGGTGTCTATTATCCTTAGCTTTGCCCATATTCTCCTCACAAACTAGCCTCTCATTTATAATCTTGTCTGATTATTGGTTATTGAACCACAGTGCATACTTATATCTTAACCCCATTTCCTTTCGTATCTACAATCACATAATGTTAAATTTGAAGAGCTTATCTTTTTGTTCATCTCTTCCAAATCTTCTTTTGATTATTCATCTTTTGAAGTTATTTCTTATAATTGTGCTGATGTATCCTTTTGACGAGACATCAAAAAGTCTTTAGTAGGCACGACCTCTACACCCCTAATAGTTCAGTTCTTATCTAGCAGCACCAACGTCTCCCTTCTAGTCTCATGATGTTCATTTTCGGCATCATTAATGGCATCCATCCTTTCCTAGTGCCATGATGTCTTAAAATTCGATGCTTTATTTGATGCATGAGAACCATTCCTAGTTGTTGTGATAGAAAAAGGTAAAAAATATAAATTTTGTGATATGGTGCAAACTTGCTTAAAAATTGTGCTACTTTTTTTTTGATATGGTAATCCAACCGTTCTGACCAAAAAATTGAACTTAAATGCAATCTTTTTTGTGAAATTAAAGCATTTCAGTCTATAACTTTCGTATTTATAATGTGATAATTCTAGGTACTTTTGTTGTACTTTTAATAATCATAGTATTTGAGTGATAGAGGCAATGCTCATATAACTGTTTTGCAATTAGGTTATAGTAGTGTCATTGATGCAATGGCTTGTTCACTATGTTGCTTCACATTGAAATTGTTGGTTGAGAGAGATCCTAAGAATTGGGTGCCACCATTTTTTGTTATGGTAGTAACCTATCTATGATATGAAGGTTCAACTGCATATGCCACTTGCATTCTTTTATATTTGTATTGTAGTATGTGAGATAAATCAGTTTTAGGAGGTATCTATGTTTTGAAAGACTTTCTTAAATATCTCATAATTTGAGCTTCGAAGTCATGCTGTTTTATGGTTTCAACTTGTTGATAGCATTAATTTTTGAAAGGAGATATTGGCTTAGAAAATTCCACTTAAATGGGGCATGTGCATGAATTTGTGATGACATTGTACTTATTTATTGATATCTCTTTCTTAATATTCAAACGTGCCAAATTTTTTTTAATAGTTTGTCTGTATTTTTTTGGTTTTCCTCTACACTATAGAAAAACTCAATAGATCATTTATTCTAATAAGAGCATTAAGTAACTTGCATTTAAATATGCAAATCATCAAAGTCAAGTCTTCCTAGCTTATCCTCTTTTGGTGTTATGCTAAGCTTTTGTTTTATATACTGATTTCAAATATAGCCTTTAAGTATAGTTTCTTATTTATAGCATTTTCCTAATCTTTGGTTCTCTCATTTTATTTCTATATTGAGACTTCACAGATCTGTTAATCTCATTATATCTTATAAATGAACCTGTTTTGCAAGTATAGATCTTTATCCTTAATCTTGAATGTGGTTTATGATCATCATATACACCATAAATACTCTTCCGTCCATTTTATCCATCATATTATTGATTTCATTTTGAAGCATTTATGAGATGACATATTTTCTTACTTTTTAATATTATATGATCATTAACAGTGTGGTGTTTATGTTGTTTGTGTTATTGCTTTGTACATTTGTATTTCGTGTTAGTTTATTTTAGTTCTAATGCAAAAATTCATAGAACTTATATATTCAATTTGGTCTTGTCTTTTCTTAGTTTAATAAAAAAAATATCATATGCAAATAACATAGACAAATATCTATGAACAATGTAGAGAGATAAATGCTTAAAACAAAAACCTAAACAAAACCTAATATTGATGAAAAATATTCTTTCGTAAATTTTTGTTGAATTTATGCACACTTTGTTCTATTATTCATATTTTTAATAATGCCAACGTATACAATGTTAGTTTTTTTTATCTTTTCTAAGATAAAATTTATCTTTAGGCTATAATATTTGCTTAAACGAATCTTTATTATGCGAAGATCTTCTATTTTTATTATAAAGTTTTGTGTGAAGTTGTCTTAGAAGATATGGAAATTCTTGCTTATTTATCATTACACCAAGGCATCAATGTAGGGGCTCTGGCTTATTTGTTAATGCATTAGGATATTACTATGCATTCTTTTCTAGGTATGCGTAGTTTAACATAATTTCATATAGGATTCTAATGGTTTTGATTTCGAGATTTTATGTTGTTGAATGCAACCTTTACTTTATCAAAGTTGGGCTTGAGACTAGCTATGAAAGTGTTGATAATGATCTTTTACAAATGAAAAAATTGTTGGTTATAAATATGCCTCAGAGGCTTGTTTTATCACTGATTTATCCCTCTCTTGGTCTCTTTTTCACTCATCAGGAAGACCTAGACACTATTTCTAGATTTTGTACTATTAAATTGCATAAGTAGAACTTCAAGTTGCTGCTTATCCTTCGTCCTTAATTCATGATTGGTTTTTAATGAACAATGTACAGGTGATCTGAGCCAATGATAGTGTTGGAAAAAGATTTGTTTAGTACAGCAATCATGTAAGATGTGCCGCTTTGAAGGTTTATTAGGAAGTATAATATAGTAAAACAATGTTGCATCAACAATACTTTAGAGAGGATGTAAGGTTGTGAGATGTTTAGTTATCTTAGAATTTGGTCATAATATTTGGGGACCAAAAAGAAGGTTTGGGGACTGTCTTTGTTTCCTGTCAAGAAAGGTTTGTAAGATACAGTGGAGTTATTAGTCTATAAGAAATCAAATCCATCTTCACTTATCTTGTATATCAACATATTTATCACATTTCATCTTGAAGAATGTCAAGGTATTTTTTGTTTTGCCGTATTGACACCAAGGTTTCATTTAAATAGTTGACTCAACATATGCAATTTCAAAATGTTGTCTTCTTTTCCAATATTTTACTATTTGTTCTCTCCTTAGGCCTCTTTTCACTTAAAAGCTAGTAGAAATTCCTTTTTGTTGAATCCATAATGATGTGGTCACCACAAAAAGACCTACCTGTCCTTATTTTTTTTTTTGTGTAGGCCATCTAGCTTCCATCTTTTCTTTCTCTATTGTGATCATTTTATAATGAACCCAGTTGGAAGTTTTGAGACCAGCCCTTAAAAGCCTTGCTGAGAGACTGTTTATGTTTCCTCATACCATCTAATGCTTGTCAATAGCCATT
Organism: Vanilla planifolia; assembly: GCA_023846275.1. NCBI lineage: Eukaryota > Viridiplantae > Streptophyta > Magnoliopsida > Asparagales > Orchidaceae > Vanilla > Vanilla planifolia. The sequence goes on along the minus strand of CM043865.1, from coordinate 68,913,985 downwards.
TCTTTTTTAGTGAATCCTCTTCTAGGCACTTGCTTGCAGATCACTCTTTACCCTCATTAGATGTATCACATCTTGGGCAAGACAAAGAAAGGTGTTGTTTACCGTAGCTCTTAAATACTTGACTTGAAAGTAAAAGTTAACAGATAAAAGAGCCAATTTTTTGTAGCTTGTACAAAGTTTTGCAAGTTCCTTTGCAATGTTCAGTGCTTTTGTATTGCAGGGTGTTTATGAATTTATGTTGTAAAGTTTTAATTGCTTTGAACATTGGATTGGTAAAGCCCTATTAAAGTTAGCATGTGATCATGATATCTGTCTACACATCTATGCTAAGTTTGTTATGGAGAATAGTTTAAGCAGATGGTAAAAGGTGTGCTGTATTGTTCCATTTTTCCAATTTGAACCCGTTTACAAAATAGAAAGGATGATTCGCAGCGGCACGTCACCACAAGAAAGAGGTCTAGAGAAAACTGCCTTGCTTTGACATACATTTTGATATGTTTGTTTAACAAAATTAAGAAAACAATTCAGAGAGAATGATGACATTAGGTGCATTCTATTTCATAAACTGTACATTTTTTTCTAATTATAGTCGAGATCTAAGCCTAAACTCATTTAACTTAATTATCCATAAATCATTAATTGTTTTGTACTTTCATGCCACTTGGTTTAACTGCTTAGATAGTCTTGTTTCTGCTGCTTATTTGTTTACCAACTAGTCCTTTGGTGCATTTCTGCTTCTTATCTAACTACTAAAGCACGAGATGAACTTTTTGTTCTGTCCTCACCATTCAGGATGTTTAGATGTGATTCACTAACACCTCAAGTTTTTGGGAGGTTTCATTTGCTTAAAAAATGTAGCATAGCTATGATAGATTTGTTTTTTAGTTTTTTTGGTCATTGTCGAATGGAGCATTGACAACAATGCTTCAATGATTTGAGGCTGAGTACTGTTAACTAGTTCAAACTATCGTGCTAATCTTCTTTCCTCTTCGAGCAGGTAACTGAAGCAGGCTCACTTATAGGCAAGGTTGGTACAGCAGGCTTTGGTAGGGCAGTTGAGGTTTTGGACACAATCAGTAGTGGCATGACTAATTTGAACAAAAACAGTGGCTTTTCATCTGGGGTGGCATCAAAAGCAAATAAAATATCTATCCTGGCTTTTGAGGTTGCTAACACCATTGTAAAGGGTGCCAACCTTATGCATTCACTTTCAGAAAAGAATGTAAAGTACATTAAGGATGTAGTTCTTCCCTCAGAAGCAGTTCAACAGTTAATATCCAAAGAGATGGATGAGTTGCTAAGAATTGCTGCAGTTGACAAAAGGTCCTTTGAATAGCTGATATGTGTTTTTCATATATTGAAATAATTGGTATTCCTTGTTGAACTATTGTTTTTCAGGATGAAAGTGAAAATGCTGTTATTTCTGTAACATTTTTATGAAATACTTTGAAGTTGTTAGTTTTGATATCTATTGAACAGGGAAGAGTTGAAAGTATTTTCTGGAGAGGTGGTTCGATTTGGTAATCTTTGTAAAGATCCCCAGTGGCACAATTTGGATCGCTACTTTGCAAAGTAAGCAATTGGCATTCAACTTTCCAAGGATCAGTTTACTTTGCATCTAGTGGATAATTAAACTAGTTTGTTTTCACTATACCAGATTAGAATCAGAACATTCACAACCACAATTTGAAGTACAAATTGCAGAAGTTATGCAGCAGCTAATGGCACTGGTTCAACTTACTGCTGTTAGTGCTTTTTTCTCCCTTAGATTGCCAGTTTTGGGAAGTTTCATGCATGAATATGAAATTATTTCTTGTTGAAGTTAAAATATTAATGCTAAACTTCAAAGAGCTTATTGATTCCAACAATGGGCTAATTATTGCAGCAACATATGATCTTTTCCATTGCTTTGGCTTGCTAATCCTTCGAGACATAAGATGTTAAACTTGTAGAGCCAGTTTATTTGTCTCAAAAAGGTAAGATGACCAAACTTGCGTAGCACATATTGTCATATCTTGTCTATCAATCACTGCCATTACTGATTAATTAATAGTAAATTAGAGTATTCGCAACATCATGTAAGAACATAAACCACTATAGGCGGGTGTGACGAAAATAATAAAATATATTTTATCTTGATAGTAAATCAAATTCTATTACAACAAAATAAATTGCATGCATACATTTTCTTTTTTTAACCTCAGAAACATGATAACTACAATAATATAAATATGTGCAGGATATCAACTCACACACTTTACATGAATCATTTCTATATGGATTTGTGGCATGTCTTATAATATAAATAAGGGATGAGCATAAAATATCCAATAGGTGAATTTTATATGAATAAATAATAAGGTGTGATAAATACATAATATCAAATATAATAGCATGATATCCACATGATACATCGAAAATGTTATATACATAAAAACAAGAATAATATGTTATAAATAAAATGTGCACATATATTTTTATTTTTTTATTACATGTTACATTTCTTTTATTTTTTTATTTCTCTTTTTACATTTTTTTAATTAGGCCGTAGATATTTTTTATGAAACTATATCTTATACCCAATCATATCTCATCTTATATATGATATCTCATCATTTTTAGACCTTTGCCTGTAAGTATGCCCTTAGGTATAGCTTATCAGTCATATTTATCACATATCTCTGTTTCTCATTCATGCATTAAGTGCAAGTGATATCAAAGGAGGTTTCTGATGCCCTCACATAGCTTGATCTTAAACTAGTGCTTATGTTGTCTAGTATCTTGTGCTGGTGCTTATTACATCTTATGAAATTATGAGGATAAGTTTAAGAAAATTTTATTTTTTGTTTTTTTTTTCAATAGGATATTTAATCCTGTTATCTTTATCACACATATCACACATCATACATCATGTCATATAATTATCTTTTATTCTCTTTTTTAGGATATATTATAATATTAGAATGTGCAAATTATGCATAATGAGTATCATGCCATGCTTAAAATAAATAATCCCTATTTACATTACAAATAATTAAATCCACATACCTTGATTCTTGATGACCTCTCAATTCTTTTGTTCTTTTCCTCTTCATTATCTACAAATAATTTATAATCTATCTAAATAAATTCTTATGTTATATATATTGGCATAAAACAAAATAATATAAAGATACTAATTTTATTTATATTTTCTTGAATTCAGTCACAATTTAATATTTCTTTTTTTTTTGTTATTTTCCTTTACACTTGTTGAAAATATAACACCAAAAAATTTTTTTATAAAGAAGTTCAGGTATTTATATTCCCTAGTTATTTATTTATTTATTTATTATTTTTTAATAAATTCAAAAATTAATTAAAATTTAACGTAGCCTCGGGAAATTATGCGACAAGAATCAAAATTAGTCACTAAATTTGTCTTATTCAAATTTACATTCGCATCTCAATTTCAATTATTTGGTATTTATTTTTTCCAAATGTGAAAAAACTCGTACCTTTAAGTGTTTATAATGTTGAGTCGTTACACATATATTGAGAGAGAGAATTATGAGATATCTTACATATCTATTAATGAAAGAAAAATCCCATGGTGAAAGGCCTTGTAATCCCGAGGGCCCTTGGTCGCATTGGTAGAGAGGAAATCAACTAATGATAGAGAGATGGGAGTGTTAGGTATTCCTCAAAACTATGATGATGGTGGTGGAGAGCCAAAGCTAAGTAACGAGACATCATATAGTGAAAATTATTGTGTAGAGTTGAATCAAAGAAACGAGCGAAGAAAGCATATTTGTCTTCATGAGGAGAAAAACCTATGTTTGAGAGTTGTTTGGGATAAAGTTTGACAATGGAGATAAACCTTTGTCAACATGGCCCAACAACAAATTTTCCATAAAACATAAGAAATTGGGGTTGTCACTTGAAGCGCCAACACCAGGACAACTTAGGGAGTGATTTGAAAAGAACTACCTATAGATTAAAACATTTGATGCATATTTCTCCTCTTTCATAACCCAAACAAGGCAATCCCTACATGTATAATTTAATCTTTTATGTCTCAATATATGATTTACATGAATATGCTTGGCGTTGCAGTGCAGGCGGTGAGGGTCGCACTCTTAATTAGTCCTAAGAAAATCAAAGAATGACATTGGGTGCTCTCTCAAGCAATGATGGATTTTGGTCTCATGAATTGGTAAGCATGAGATAATGAAAATGAGGCGTTTTCTTTGGTGCATCAGGGTGCTTTCAAGGAGGTAGCTCAACGCTCACACTTATCTTGGGCTGTTTTAATTAGGTTGCTCTTATCTAGTGAATTCTATAAGTACTTGATTTGGTACTTTCGAGGTCACTCAGTGTGATTGTCAATAGAGCTATATGTTTTGTCAATGAGGAAGAATTCTCTTCTTCTCTGATTGGAGGCTCCATAAGAAAGGCATCCTCGCCCTTGAATTCGATCGTGTAGAGAGTCCTTTGAGTCTCCCCTTGTAAGGTTTCCTAGCTTTGCACTATGAAATGCCTCTAAATTTCTCTTATGACGAAGCATTGGTCACAATGAAGGAAAGTTTGCTTCAAAAGTCAAGGCCTTTTTTTAGAGGGTAGTAAAGATGAATCAAAGTTTGGCAAGTAGCATGAGGACCATGGTCACATCTCCTCTGAGTGCAAAGCTTTAAAATCCTTTGTTAAGGGGCTCTTGAAGGAAGGTTCTTTAGAATTATAGAGTGAAAATGGTTGACTTTGGTGCTCTTAGCAATCAAAGGTCTCTCGTTACCTATGTTCCTTCTTAAGCTCTAGGAAGTGATCTAGACTTGCCACTTATAATTAGAGTCACAAGCAAGGATTCGATCAAAATTCCATTTCATATTGAGAGGGAGGGGAGACTTATTTCCAGAGGTAAACTCTGAAAGCCCTTGTGAAAACCTTAATGGCCAATGTGACCACTCGACCAATGGATTGGGCTTTGATTCCTTTGAACCCATGTATTTGCCACCATTTGGCAGCCCCTACGATGACGCCATAGTCATTTTGGGAATTATTGCCAATATCAAGGTACTTCGAATGCTGGTCAACACTGGTTGTTCCACTCATCTCTTTCTTAATGCCTCCAGCAAGATTGGCATTTGTCAAAGCCTTCTCCTTCTTGTCACTGGCTATCTCGTAGGCTTCTAAGGGTTCATGAAGAAACCAAAGTTACCAACATTTTGCCCTTGATGTTGGGAAGTTCCTCAAGCTCAATCATACATAATTGTGTGCTTATTAGTGGCTGCTACTCCCTCCTCACACTATGCAATTTTGGGGCGACTGACAATGATTCAGAATAACAGTCTTGACACCCCACCTCTAGGTGAAGTTCAAGTCCTCCAAGGTTGTTGTGTGAATACAAGGAGACCTTTTGCAATATAGGTATGCCATCTAAACAAAAATGAAGAGCACTTTCAAGACTAGACGTCGATAGTCGAACTTCTAGAGCGAGCCTTGATAAACTTAGTATCACCTTTTATCATTTTCCATATTGATCCTTGTGAGGCCTAAAAAATTGTAAACATATCTTTAGATCTTAAGTACCTCGATATCTTTGCTTGGATGTCTTCTAATATGCCTGGTATTGATCACTTGACATAACAACACTCTCTTAACATTAACCCTGAGCTCTTAGCTATAAGACAAGAAGCAGGTCTTTAGCGTCAAGAAGCAAGTGGCGATTAAAGAGGAGTTTTTCAAGCTGTTAGAGGCAAAGTTTATTCGCCTAGTCTTGTATCTAGAATGGCTTGCAAATTTCGTCCTCATGAAAAAGGGCAATGACAAGTGGTGCACGTGTATCAATTGCATGGATCTTAACTGCACTAGTCCAAAGGGCTCATACCCTCGTCTTAGGATTTATGATCTTGTAATCTAAGTTATTGACTTTGCCTACTTTAGCTTCCTAGATGTGTTCTTATGATATCATCAAGTCAAGATGGCTGAAGAGGATGAGAAAAAGATTTCATTCATTATCGACTTTGAACTTGCTACATAGTCATGCCCGTTGTTCTCAAGAATACTAGAGCCACTTACTAGAAAATGATTGACACCATCTTCCAAAACCAAAGTGGTAGAAATCTAGGGTCTTTGTGGTCGACATCTTAGTGAAAAGTAGGTCTTTCAAACTTAACTCGTTGGACTTGAAAGAGACCTTTTAGACCTGTAAGAAGTTCAACATGAGATGGAATCCCTTGAAGTGCACTTTTGACGCCTCTTTTGGCAAGTTCTTTAGTTTCATGGGTTCAAGACATTCGAACAAACATAGACAAGGTAAGAGATTTGATAAATATGCTTTTTCCGAAGTCTTATCGAAATATCCAATGTTTTGCCAGTTGAATAATTGGACCTAGTCATTTTATCTTGAAGTTTGTTGAGAGGTCCAACCATTCTTCAAGTTTCTTGGCAACAAGTGTAGGGCTTTCGTGTATAGAGGATCATGATCAGGCGTTTTATAAGCTCAAGGCTTATTTATCTAAGTCTCCTATATTGAGTAGTTCAATCCTAAGAGAACTCTTATTCATTTATTTCATAATCTCAAGATTAGCTGTTAGATTTATCATTGTTTGAGAGGATAAAAGTATTTAATACCTTTTTCTCACTCCTTGATGGATGTAGAGACGAGGCACTCCCCTCTCGAGAAGTTGACATTGACTCTACTTATGTGAGCTCAACGATTCAACTAGTTTATCTAAATCCACACCATCAATTTCATAACTGATTGACCTTTAAAGCACATCCTTTTGTTGATGGATGTCTTGGGAGGGCCATAAAAGTAGGCAATTGAGCTCAGCTACTTCAAATTAATCTTCATTCCTCACTTTTCCCTTAAGTCCCAAGTGCTTATAGATTTCTTAAAAGGAGCTCCTTTGAAACCTAGCCCAAACCATCAAGTTTTTATTAAGTCAACATGGTTGGAGCTTTTTGACAAGAATTATGTGGCATTGGCTTTGTCTTATTAAATCCATGGTTAGTTAACACCACAAATAACCAAGTTGAGTACGAAGCTTTGATAGTTGGCCTGAAGTTTGCTTTGAGTTTGCAGGTAAAGTATCTTATTATATTTAGTGTTTCTCAATTGGTTGTTAGCCTAGTTAATGGCTTGTTCAAGACCAAGGACCCACTTTGCTAAGCTTCAAAACATTGGCTCAATCCCTCAGAAGTTGGATCGGGCAAATTTGGTTCAAATCCCTCAAGAGCAAAATCAAGAAATGAATCTCTTGGCTAAATGCAGAAAAACTTCCCTTTTCTTATGATGCCGTGTTTGAGCCAATGAACTATCTAATCCTTCATCTCGAGAGGCTCCTTTGTTGGGTCGATCTATTGGAAGGTTACCTCAAGGTGGGGGTCATACCCTCTTAAATGTCAAACACGTGGACAATTAAATGCCAAGCTCAATGGTATGTCTTGATCGAGTGGAAATTCTATAGAAAATCTTATATCAAGCCTTTGTTTATGTGCATCCATCATTTAAGTCTAGGACATCATTGAGTCAATTCATTTAGGCAAGCGAGGCAACCATGTCTTGAACCTAGTTTGGCGATGAAGATAATGTGATAGGGATTCTTTTGTTCTATAATGTAAAAAACATTATTCTTTTTGTAAGAAGATGCAAAGGATTTAGATTTATGCTCCCTTTCTTGATAATTAGTAGCCTCAATGAGAATTATCATGTCCTGTCTATCATATCACTAGTATTACCATCTAATTGACAGCATATTAGAGTTCTTGCAGCTAAGTGTAAAGACAAACTATTATAAACAGGGGTGAAGAAATAATAAAGCACCTTTTTATCTTGATAATTAATCAAATTTTTCATCATAGCAAAATAAAATGCTTGTATACTTGCTATGTAATATCCTAAAAAAAGATAGTAAAATAAAATCAATATGTACAAGATCGTTCACATCTCACATGCCATTCTGGACACCCTTTGTTTGTGGATCTGTAGCATGCCCTATAATGTAAGTAGATGTGAGCATAAATTGTATAGTATATGAATTTGACATAAATAAATAACAAAAATATGATAAACATAATATCAAAATAGATAACATGATATCAGCATAACATATTAAAAATGCTTAACATATAAAAACATGAATAGAATTATACTGAATATATCAAATATGCATACACATATTTATTCTTTTATTTCATGTTGCTTCTTTTTTTTCATTTATTTTCTCTTTTTATATTTTTTTATTTTCTTTATATTTGGACCCCAGATGATTCCTTTAGAATTATATCTCATATTTTAATTGTGTCTTATCTCATTTGTAGCATCTTATCATCTCTAGACCTTTGCTGGTAAGCATGCTCGTAGGTATAATTGGCCAGCCATATCTATCACATATCATCTCCATCCCTCATTTTTGCACAAAGTGCAAGTGGTATCATATGAGGTCTATGATACCATCTCATCTCATCTCATAGTTTGGTATCAAACCAGTGCCTATGATGCTTAGCATCATGTGTTGGTGTTTATCATATTTCATAAAATATCATAGCCTAATATCAAACTAATGCTTATGATGCCTAGCATCTTTTGCTGATGTTCGTCACATCTTGTAGAATATCATAGCCTGGTATCAAATCAGTGCTTATGATGCCTAGCATCTTGTATTAATGTTCGTCATATCTTGTAGAACATCATAGCCTAATATCAAACCAGTGCTTATGATGCTTAGTATTTTGTGCTGGTATTTATCACATCTTTTAGAATATCATGGCCTGATATCAAACCAATGTCTATAATAAATACCTAACATCTTATGCTGGTGTTCATCACATCTCATGAAATCATGAAGACAAATCCAAGAAAATTTCATTTATTGTTTTTTCTTTTTCAACAGGATATTTAATTCGATTATCTTTATCACACATCACACATTATGCCATCTGCTTATCTTTTATTCTCTTTTTAGTATATATTATAATATCAGATAATGTAATTTATGCATCATGAATATCATGTTATACTTAATTTAAATTATACTTCACTAATAATTGAATTCATCTATCATTATTTCAGATGATCTCTTAATTTCTTTTTTTTCTTTTTCTTTTTATTTTTTATAAAAAATTTATAATTTATTAAGATCAATTCTTACAATTTCATATATTAATTTCAACTCAATAGGGAAATAAACTCACCTCAATAAGCTTTTTAGTCCTATTAATAAAAAATTTTTCTTTATGACTTATTATTTTCAAGTTAATCTTTTCTATACATAAAAGGAATCCATTAATTTGCTTTATTAGTCATAAATTGCTACAAATTAAACAACATTCATTGTCATTTTTTTCTCTATAATAACTTTTGTAGAACTTTCCTTCTTCCACTTTTTTTTTCTATATATAGCAATTTTCTCCATTTTTTCGGATTTTCTTTTTTTTATTATTTTCGGATTTTCTTATTTTATCTATTTATTTATTTATTTTCTTATTGGTCGATGGCAAAACGACTGCATTGCATGTTTGCCAGCGACGACACAAAAATCCTTAAATAACACATGCCGACAGGAAATTGAAAAACCGAAAGGAAAATTACCATTTTTGTTTCTTCCTCTTCTGTGCCTTGAATCGAGGCTACGACGTATTTATTTTTCTTTTTCTTCAACGGAGGACAGTGTGGCCCACTCGATTAGGGTTCCGCTCAAGTAGCGTTGCTAAACTCTTTTTCGTTTGCATTCCCTCTCTTGATCATCGTCTCCACACTCCTCAGAGGCCGTTCAGTGACTAGATCTTGCTGATTCTTCCCAGATATCATCGTCTCGCAAACCTTAGTTGCGTCAGGCAGCAGGGAGAGTTGCGAAACTGCGTTCAGGAAATTATCGAGCGCGTAAAGAATTTTGGGATATTATCAATCTGATTTTCTTTAAATTTATTTATTTATTTTGTTATTATTTTAATATTATTTTCTAATAACTTCAAAAATTAATTATAAATTAATGAGAGTTCCAAAAATTATATGACAAGGACCAAAATTTGTCGCTAAATTTGTCCTCTTCAAATTCAGATTCATATTTCAATTTCAACTATTGGTAATTATTCTACCAAATGTAAAAAAAATCGTACCTTTCAATGTTTATGGCTACGAGCATTTACAAGAATTATCATTGTTTCTTGGCTTTTCTCAATATGGGACATGGACTTTCGTGATTCATTCCCAATTGTCAGAGATAGAAGAAAGTTTCTCTTTATTGCTATTGACTACTTCTCTTAGTGGATCAAGGTTAAACCCATTTTAATTAGACAAGTATAGAGGTTTATAGCTTTCTTTAGATATATATTTTTAATAGATTTAGAGTCTCTTCAACTATCATCACTGACAATGCCAACATGCTTCAAACTGAAGAGCTCTGAGATTTTTGCAAAAGATATCGATGTTACTTAAAGTGCGCGTCTGTTGCTTATCCTTGAATGAATGACCAAGCCTAGATAGCAAATAAGAGCTTGTTGAAGATCCTAAAGCCTTGCTTTTAGGGCAAGAAAGGCACTTCAGCTAATGAGCTTCTTGAGTGTTGTGGGCTTTTGAACCCACTTTTTGGAGTAACATGCGAATCGCTATTCTCTTTGTTTTTGGCTTTGAAGCTATGCTCCTATCAGATATTGACCACTCTATTCTCTAAGTTCAAAAGCTTCGAAGTGACCAAGATATAGTCAATGCTTGCCAGTCAAACAAGGAAATCAAAAAGCTTGAGCTTGATTTACTTGAAGAGAAACCACTTAAAACTCACTTGAGTCAACTCAACAAAAAACAAAGTGTAGGGAAATACTTGAACAAACATGTTAGAAAGCACCTCCTCAAAATTGGAGACTTGGTTCTTAGAAAATGTGAGATCGCTTGACACCATGATGGTCTTAATGAGCTTGCTTTGTGCTAAGGGGTACCATATAATTAAAGTCATTGTTGGGCCAAATCCATACCAGCTTCAAATAAAGGTGTTGAGTTCCCATGATTGTGGAGTAAAAATTACTTGAAAAAGTTTTATCCATAATAAGTGTATTTTTTCTCTTCTTATTTTCCCTAGGTATAACTTAACCTGAATACACAACTAGCATTCCTTATGTTTTATTAGCTTAGACATGCTTCTTTGAGTTCATTTATAAAAAACAAATATAAGTGTTTAACATCGAAGACAAAAATATGCTATTTTCTAAAAGGTAACTAACTGCACATCGAGTGTAAATTTATTCAAACTCACTTGAAACTCTTATCTTACTTTGAACAAAACCTATGAGGTAGCTTCCTTAACTAACCTCGATGATGTCCTTGTTTGTCAATCCTAGCTTGAGACTTAAGAATGCAAGCATCTCTTTGTCAGCTTAGCTAATTATTTGAGGTTTGAACTATTCATCCTAGACCTTCTTTACTTCATCTTTGCTCTATTGCATGAAGATCTTGAGAGACATGGTCTCGACTTTTCTTCTTTTCGTCAGTGTTGTTTCTTTGCATGGAGGGCTCAAGTGGCATGTCGTCGACTTCTTCTCCCTTTATTATTGTTTTATTGTATGAAGATCTCTAGGGGCATGGCCTTGATTTCTCGTACTTCATTGCTGCTTCATTGCTTGATGGTCTCAAGAAGTATAACTTGTCTCCCTCTCCTTTTCATTGCTACCGTATCACATGAAAGTTTGAAGAAGTATGATCTTAACTTCCTCTTTCACTCCATCATTGCTTGATGGCATGGAGGCCTCAAGAAGCAAGGTCTTGAACCCCATTCTCTTCCTTCGTTGTTACTCAATTGCATAAAGGTCTCAACAGGTTAAGCATTGTTTCTTTGTTTTCTTTCTTTCACTTTTGTTCCATCGAGTGAAGGTCTTGGTAGCCTGGCTTCCTTTACTTCCCCCTCGACAATATCACCCACACTTGTGGAACAGGGGGTTAGATCAGTTTTTTTGAAGCTTTGTCAACTTTTCCTCTTATCCTTTGATTGTGTTGTTGACACTAAGTGATTGAGGAGCAATTGACAAAGGCCCGTTTAGAGAGCTTTAAGGGCTTAAAGTGTCAGACCTCAACTTTTTGTTTTCAGATCCATCTAAAAAGGTGTTTTTGTCTACTAATAAAGACTTATAGCAGCCGAAGACTATTCCCACCCTTGATAGGATTGGTACACTAATCTAAAAGTGTGAGCCCATGAAAAAATAGCCTTAACAAAAATGACAAAGGATTGCATTATCAAAAAATAGTGCTCAACATTATTAAAAAGGTATTAGTATTCCATTTCTACTTATTATAGTAGGTTATCAAAAGAAAAATGTAAATGTCAAAAAGGGAATGCTACAAAAACCCACTCAATGACCTCCGAAGGATTTGGACTCTAACCTTTATACTCTTCAACTTGACTCTCCTATGAGAATTGTCATTTTTGGAGAGTCCAAACATGCTTGAGATAACATATCATTTCCACACATAAACGAGACTCCATCTTTGAGGAGTCATTGCTATTTAATTGATCTCCACAAGGTTGTTGAGAGGATGAATCTGCTCATATTCTTTGCAGTCTTCTTCGAATCTAGAATGATCATTTGCCTTGTGATTTCTTTCAGTTTAGTATTAGAGATAGTGCTAGATTACTCAATTAGTAGCTTTACTTCAAACTCGTGTTGAGCAATCCTCTCTCGATAAGAGACAACTCCTTCCTTTAAGCTTTCTTTCAAGGCCCTTAAAGATGAATTTTCTATTGTACTTGTCATGCATGATCTCCTTGATGATCGATAACTTTCTATGGAGCAACTTGTGGTAGGCCAATCATTTGGTACTAATAATATTTAGGTTTAAGGCATTCTACGAATCTTCTTGAGGTTTTGTCTTATGGTGTCCTTCAAATCATCCGAGACACAATCGAAGGCTTAATTGTCAGAGGAATTGACATGCTCAGAGTGGAATTGCCATCATTAGATGGTAAGCTAGGGAACTCGAAAGGACCTCGAATGTCTTCCACCATATTCCAATTGTTTGTCAAATCATTCCTCGTCTTTTTCACTCTGAATCAGAATAGTTGCTATCCCAACCTCTAAGGAAGTATCCAGATTCTCTTCCCTTTCCTTTTTCTTTTCATTTCTGATGGCATTTTAAGGGCTTTCATGGTGGTAGCCATAGAGAGATTACCTCTCTTTACGATAATCGAAAAAACAACAAAAGAACTAAGGACGTTCACATACCTGATAACCACATTTTTTGTGACAACGAGCTCGGGCATTGTTAGCATTTGTAGTGATTTTAACATCTATCAAGGAGCTAATGGAGGACTTGGAACATTCATCATTGCTAGCTTCCTCTGTGAGGCATTGTCATCCTTTTGCTTCCTTTTACAAGGTTTGCTTGCTCTCATCGAAAACTTATCCAAAATTCTTAGCATGGTGTCAAGTCATCTTGTGTTACTAATCCTTTGCTTTAGATGAATAACAATTTGACAAAAATACAAACTCTAGCCAACTTGATTTAAGGAGTGAAACGATAAGGCTAATAGCGTATTAGATAAATTATCACATTTTTGTGAATTTAAAATTGTATGTTATTCTTTGATAGATGAAACAACAATTTAACAATAATACAAACTCTAGCGAACTTGATTTAAGGAGCGAAACGATAAGCTAATAGCGTATTAGATATATTATCTTATTTTTGCGAATTTAAAATTGCATGTTATTCTTTGTTGGTTAACTTTCTTGCAAATGTTTGTAGCAATTTTTTATTACAATATAAATGATTTATGAAAAGTTTAATGATCAAATGAAGGTGAAAGAGTTTACCAATTTAAACCCAATCATCTATTTAGAAGGCAATCATGTGGCAAGCATCTGCGGCCTGGTTCTCAAGGTTAGGCACTTGAGGCCATACCCTTGAGACCCAAATACTGAAATTTAGACTCTTGAGATTAAGATGCTCAAAGCCAGACTTTGGAGACCTAGAAGCATGAAGATAGGCCTTTAAGGTCTAGCCATTGGAGTTAGAACACTTGCATTAAAGTCATTTCAAGTTAACTTGATGAAGATTTTCCTTTAGAATCCTACATGCTTCATTTTGGGCTGACAAACCATCGTTGAGGTAACTATTGGAGCTTACCAGTAATTACAATACCTCCCTTTAATGCTCAAACCTTTCAAGAAGTTGGGACATGATAAATGAAATGATTATAACTCCCCTCACGTGTGCAAGTAGTTAAGCCATTATCATGGAAATGGTTCTCATGTCCCAAGGGAAAATGTTGACACATTCTTTGCTCCATATGTTATGAGTGCGCCGTTAGTGATCCAGTTCGATGAGTAGACAAATGGAGAGATGCCCTTGAATTTTGCTTTGTTTTTCTCTCCTTAGCTATCCTCAACTTGTGAGGATTTGGCTCTCTCCCTCTTTAACTTTGTGACTTCACCATTTAAATTTCCTTGCTAAAATAAACTTCCATTCAATTCTATTGAATCTTGTTTTTGCATCATTATTATTGTTCTCCTTTTTTCATGAGATAGATAAATGCCTTTCTGCTTGCTTGGTTCAACGTCAATTAATAAGCTTTTTTTGGAGTCACTTCATATTGTTTTTGTCATCTTTTTTCCTTGTCATTGCTTTTCAAGGAGGATATGCCTTGGTCTTGTTTTTTTGTCTTCTTACACTAGTGGCATTTTTGGCTTCCTTGCCTTTTAATTTGTCATTGAATCTTTTCTTGAGGATCTTTTATTTGGTATCTTCTTGAGTGACTTATTTAAATTTATTGTTATAAAGACAATATCATATCTTTGAGCATCTTTATCATTAGAAACTTGTATGTATTGTCAGCAATCTCCTAGGTGTCGAGGTCTACATCGACGTATGTCCTCATCTATTTGTCAATGAGAGATAAAACTATCATTTAAAGGTAGGACAAATAAAAAAGTAACCTTCATTAAGGTTAGTAATTCATTGAAACTCACATATCATAGGGATCTTTGTTTGGATTTTATTCACTAAGATCAAGTTTTCTAACCAAATATAAAGTGCTACGACATACCAAAAATATGAGATGCATTAAATTAAAAATTGGCTTAAAATGTTTTTAAGTAAAAAGTACTACTTGTTTGAAACTTAGTAAAATAAACAAAAAGTGTACACAAGATTTTTTTGCTGGTCTAATCCCAGTTGATATATGCTAAAAAACTTAGGCTTCACTCGCACATCTTTCACAAAAACTTGTAGAAAAAACAATTACTACATCTACCATGAAGGGATAGGGCTAAACCATTTTAAGAGAGGCACCTCAAAAGAGGTGCAAATTGGATTTAAGTAAAAAATGAATTTGGTAAAAGAGGTACAACTCTAGCTTAAAAGAGCTAACACATGCATGTCACACCAAAATAGGCAAAGTTGCAACATCAAGAAGAAATTACACATAATTAAATTTAGTGTAGATCATTAAGAAGTTGCTTGAAAGTCTCCTTAGCAAAAAACAATAGTTTGATGGCTTTCATAGTACTAAGCTCAAGATTTTGTGAAGTATACACAAGTTAAGGCAAAATAATCTTTTGATTTCACTTGATTTCTCTCTAATTTCATAACTTCTATTTCAAAATAATTTAAAAATTTCTTTTATATGTTTAAGATAATTGAAACATTTATTGGAATCTTCTTCTCATTAGAACTTTGCATAGAAATTAAGTTGTAGCTGTTTTTCTTCTGATTTTTTATTGTTTCAAATTACTATATATAGATTGGATAGTTCAATTTTCAGTTCAAACAATTAGTATAGTGTGTTATGGAAAAAAAATGCATTGAAAAAGATAGAAAAATATGCAGTATATTTGTAAAATAATAAAATGGTATACGTAGATCCTAAATAAATATGTAAGCATATGTTGTATAAAATATTTGAAAATAGATTTTTTATATACTCAAAAGATAAAAAAATAAAAATAAAAAATGATTTTTAAATTTTCTCTTTTATAGAGCTTAATTTGGTGGGAAATAATCTATCATTCTTACTAGCAATCTTTATAAATTGAATCCTAAGGCACATTGTCTTTAGCTATAATCTTTATCGTGAAATGCATTGTTGGTGTGCTCCATGACCTTCTACAAAAGGTTTATAAATGTCAAATCACAAAATATCCTAAGATCGTCTTCACTTATTTTAATGACATGAACACACTTGTACAAATCATTATATGAGACATTCTAAAGTTTGTAACATGAAATACACTCTAAAGGGCTCCCCTCCCTTTGCAAATCGAAATCACTTCTTCTCTCAAGCTCAAATCAATTTTGAGCTTGAGCTCACATGATGCTAATAATGAAGAGGAATAGAGATGCATATATATATATATATATATATATATATATATAGAGAGAGAGAGAGAGAGAGAGAGAGAGAGAGAGACCTTACAGATTAGAAGCAAGGGTAAAGAAGGCAAAGACACAAAAGTTGAAGAGGCATGATAAAGGAGATGGAAGAGGAACTGTTTGCTTAAGCTTGACCAAGGCAATATTTGTATTGAGATTCTCATTCCAAACTTGTCTCCCATCTGCACTGAACATTGCTTATGCTGACACTTCATACTATGATCCTTCTAGGCATTCTGCCTACAAAAGGCTTTAAGGTATTTTATTCTATCTTTTTCACTTTTGAGTGTTGTCCAGTTGTAATAGCCAATAAATATTTGAGTTAATGGAGTAAAAGCATAATAAACATCAAGTTAATATTTTAATGCATTATTATTAGCTTTTTGGGTTCGATAATCATAAAAACTTTTCTTTTATTCTTTAGGTTCTATCCATGCATACATTTTGTTGTTGTTGTGCTGTTTTCTTGATGGTTGCTTCCTTTTGTGTTGAATAATTTATCCAATTTTAGTGATTGATTGTTTGTTCTTTAGGAGCTCTATCATGAACTGCATACTTTGGATAGATTAGACAGAGAATATCGTCAGAAACTCCATGGAGAAGGAAAAGTTGGTTCATTTCAGGGAGGTGCGTGATTCAATCGGAAATTTCACTTCTGTGCAGAGTTATTGATAGTCTTTTTAATTAAGGTGAATTTTAAGATGAAATTAGGTTAATTTCAAATTTTAGATGGTATTTTTATTGTAATAACTAAAATAATTATCATAGAAAATCTGTTTACTGCCATATATATATGATTATTGTAGAAAATCTGTTTAGGCTGGATAATTTAGATTAGATATAAGAAAGCATGCTTGAACTAGTTCAAAAAATAGATGGACATCCAACTTTTTTCATTCAAGTACTTGATGTCTCAGCCTGTATTGGGTTCACTTCAATCTCAGGTTTAGTTATAATCTATGGGATTTACATTTCCTAGTTATTTTCATATCACAACATGATAATACGAAAATATTATTTGTTCAATCTGGTTGATTAAGCAAAAGAGTGCATGGTCATCATTCTCACACAACAATTTTGACATTTTTTTCTTGAGGATCAGCTGTGGCATTTTTCAACATATGTTAACATGGTTTGTAAATGCATGCAAGTTTCATCAACAGTCATTTATTTATGATTTTATTTTCTACAACTTCTTGACTATAACCTATTGTACATTAAACATGAGGCAAAATGCTTCCAAGTCCTTGAGATTTTATCTAATTTTTAAATAAGACTTGCTTATCTGAAATTGGCAGATTTGTTCATATTGTTGGTATAACATGTACGTCTCTTGCCTAAGTTTTTCCCTAAATGACCCTTTTCTACCCTAAAATCATCCCAGATCTAGTGGCACAACAATGACCTTGAAGGTGATTGTCTAGTAGTAGAAGAGAAGTGATAGTTTATGAACCTATGACGCACATACATGACATGGTGTGATGTGACAATATGTTTACTTAAAAAAAAATATTGACATCTTGATATTCTAATAATAAAAAACAATATAAATTATATTGATAGGCATGCATTTAAAAAACTATGAACAATAATAAACACAAAAGATAAAAATGCATAAACAAAATGGATTGAATAAAATAAATAAAAGCATTGTAGATGAAATGGAATCAAAACTTCAATATCTATTAGCAAAGAGTCCTTCACACTAAAGAACTAATTTGGAAACCAAGAAGATAAAATAGGGGATTAGAGATATTGGTGCTTTTTACAGTTAAAGATTAGAGTTAACATGCAAGCTTCTAGTTATTAGAGGAAAGATTTGAGATGTGACGAACCATTCTTAATTGAAAATTAGGCATTGAAGGTGGGCTAGAAGAAGAGTGGAACATGAGAAAAAAATCATAATTGTCATTTTTATACGAGATGTGGTTTCGTGACATGTCTTTGAACTAAGTAACAAATCATTTAACTAAATAACAAAGTGTTTAATCATGTCCTTCAAGTGTGTCATTTTATTAATTTTTTTAATGAGAAATGCCATAAGCATATCCAATGTAGTGTTCTTCGATTTCCTAAAATGTTTAGTCTTAATGGTGCTCAACAATGGCATGAAGAGGCATGTAGAGACGTCTATGCTTCCTAAGCCACAACAACTGATTAACATAGCCTTCACTATCTCCTCTTGCTTCCTCCTTTACATCAGAGGTGATTATAGGACAATCATCCCCTACCTACTAACTAACGAGGTGTACTCATTATGGCAGCCCAACTTAGAAAAGTCATCAGCAAGACATGTTTGTGCAATCATTCCTAATTGTTGAGAGCCAAATGAAAAATGGATTCAACCAAGTGTTCCCATGAGTACTTTTGCATTTAACAATTATCAAGCCATTACCCTTTCCTTTCCATACCATTAGCTAATCACCAAGCCACAAGGAAAATTTTTTCCTTAAGTGGAATATATCCAAGATATTTTGTTGTTGGTCATTTGTTAAATTATTTCTACAATCTCATTGATCGTATATGCCATCTTATATTTGGCCTTCTCCCCATTCAAACAATAGGATGGAACATCAAATGTATCAATTCTGCAAATAATATAGTTTCTGAAGTACCAAAATGGAAAATATGAAGTTTAATGAATCCAATGTTGCTTTAAATGTATTTTGTGTAAAATCCATTAACTTCACAGTGCTTATGAACTTTTGAACAGATGATTCAATCTGCCAAACAAATTAAATCAGGACTCATTTGTAATTGTAGAAGGAAGGAAAGAGCTTAAACCTTGGTTTGATGGTTAATGGCCTGGAACTATGGATAAAATACTTTGTGATGCTCCAGGATAAATTCTGATTGCCTATAGTAACTTGTACGATTTCTTTAGTTGTAGCATTACATGGTGTAATAGCTTATTCATTGACTATTGTATATCCTGTTGTTTCCTATTCTTGCCTAGAGGTCCTCTTCTTTTCTATGTAGGTGAAGAACATCTGATTCTGTGGAAAGATCTGAAAAGCCAAAAGAAGCATGTAAATCGCTTAAAGAAAAGATCTTTGTGGTCTAGGAGCTTGGAAGAGGCAAGTTCATAGTGTCTAGAATTTGTATTTACTGCTTCTGAGTGTTGTTTGTTACGGTATATGATTATATACACATGTCAATGGATATCAGCTGCATTTCATCTCTTCCAGTAACTCCCAACATTTACACACACATACATGCTTAAACTACTCTTATATGCTTCTAGCTTATGTCATTTTTGATCTCTATCTGTCTCGCTCTTCCTCCCAACAAGGGCTACACATATATTTGTACAGAAATTTGAGAATATGATAAATTTTCATGTGTTCACGAGGCATGAATTGATGTTTACATTGAGTTGACCTCTCCATTGATTATCCACACTACTTGCAGGTCATGGAGAATTTTGTAGACATAGTTCATTTCTTCCACTTTGAGATTCATCGAGCCTTTGGAAGTTCTGGTATTTCTTCTTGAATGTGGATTGCAGCTTTATTTAACGGTTTAAGATTTATATCCATTTGTTGTTAAACTTTGTAAATTGCATCTGGTTCCTTTATCCTTAGCACACTGCATCTAGGACTCTCTTTTTTCATATTTAATTTTAGCTGACACGAGAAACTTGTAATCTAATCAAGAATTTGTAAAATTTACCTCAAATGTTATACCTTCTTAACCTAGGGTTTCTGTTAACTTCACAGCTTTGCTCAATGGGAACCAAAGTGCCTTTTAGAAGTGAATTGGCACTGGCTGCGAATTAGCATCACTATGTTGTTTGTTGGTTGTGGTTTTACAATTGTTCATGTGGAGGAACTTGTGGTGAGGGAGCTGAAACTTAGTGATAGGATAAGGGACTCATGAACGGGAGGAAGAAAGGAATTTGCTTTCATCAGTGATGGGTAGTCGAGTGTAGCGGGCATGGAGAGTGGCATCATGGACATTGACGGCTGGCAGTGAGGCATTGTCTTGGATATCTACTGTATAAAACCCATGGAGGGACTATGTATTTTGGGAGGGAAGGTGTGGATTGGTTTCTGAATCAAAAACATTTTTTCGGCTATTCACGGACCTAATTTCTCCAAAACCCAAAGATATCGACATAACAAGTGAAATCTAAACATATGTGATTCCTACGCACTAACTGTAAAAGATAAGGGATCCCGATAAAATTTGCCATGTAAAACTGAAAGCATTCATTCATTTACCTAATGTTTGTTACTTTTTAATTTTTGCTGCTGTTACTAGCGATAATAGTTAAAACAAATACAAACTGATAACAGATATCTAGCAGGACGTTAAACTATAAAAACAGTCATCTCACTTAAAGGGATGGATGTCTGTGCAAAATGTGTTAGTATTTTTTTAGCCTTCGATCATAGCTTCATTGATAATCTCCTACCGCAACCATAAAACCATGATCCTATTATCTAGGATCTTCCATCTCTACCATTTAGATTTATCTATTTGATAGTCTCTATACATTAAAATTTGAAAGAACTCATAAGCTTGACTCTTTGATATGACACGTTAAGTTCTTTTACAGGATTTCATACACTGCTTGATTTTTTATTGTTTTCTTTGCTGATTTTAATTTTAGATAGAAATAAAGCTGCAAAAGAATCTTACAATAATCATCGAAGGCTTGGCCCATTAGGCCTTGCATTGCACTATGCAAACATCATCAATCAGATATACACTCTTGTAAGTTGATGTTTTTTCATATCATTTATCCAAAATTTAGCAATCGATATAGAATCTTGCTTATGCTGTTTTAACACTTTCTCTCAGCTTCCTGAAATCACATGTTTATGAAGTGTTTGATGTCTTTAACGATTTTATTGGCTAGATTAGAAAAATAATGATTAGATTAGAATGTTCATATTATATAATTTTTTAATTATTATATAATATATTCTCTTTATTGGGAGTATTCTGATTTTTATTATTTAACTTTTGTATGTATTATACTTGTCTATTTATAGATGTTCCTGTACATCGCTGCTTGATTCTGTTCACCACTAACCTTAGTTGGTGCGGGAGTATTAAATTTAAAATTATTATAAAATATCTAAAATCTTAATAACAATAAATTGCCTTTCTCATAGATCTTAAGTATGAATTCTCACTAAGAAACTAGTTATTCTACCATTAGCTATGTAGTAGAGAAAGATGTGATTTGGCAACAACAAGATCCGACGAGTCAAAAGATCACAATAAGTTATGGACACAACTCATGTTTAAAATCAATGATCATGGGAAAGCTAGAATGAGGCTAAGCTGGTGGATACAATCAAATCCTTAGAAAGAATATAAAAGACATGAGTGAATCATAATATTACAATCTATCAATCAACACAAAGTAATGATCTTAATCAATACTAAATCTAGTTTGCTGGTTTTGGAGACGATCAACAAATGGATCGAGATTTAAGGGATCTCATATGGAAACTCTATATTGCTATGAAAATTAAGTGATAAATTGGAAAGAGAGGAAGAGAGTAGTAAAATATGCTACCAAAAACAATGTTGATGACTCTTTGAGTTCTGATCCCCCTTCCCGCTTCCAAAGACTAAGTCAAGAATTCACCCCATTGGGCTGTACCAAGTTGGACATCCACCAAGCTGAACTTGTAGGAAAATTGAAATACTTCACTAAAATAATTTTATTATTGAAATCTGAATTGCTAAGTGATTATAAGGGATCACTTTCTAAAGATATTCATGGAGTCAACATAAAACTCATGGTAGATGTGAGACTAAAATTAGGATGCATACTAGGACTTAGGAACCTCTAATTAGTTGAAGAATTTATCCATAGGTTAGGTGATTCCCAAACAATTGGAATCTATTAATTTATGGTCAGACAAATTAAAGCTCGCTAGTGGTTCACTCAAAGCAATTAGTTAATCTCCTATGGTGGTCAAGGCTAATAACACCGTGTGGTTAGACTTGACCATATTAAACCGTTGGTTTGGTTGCTTGGTGCACAAAAAATTGTTGTGTACTACTTTGGAGACCATCCTATTATGTGTACTTTGAACCAACAATCCTTGTGTGTGGAAAAATATATTCTAAAGTTGACATGTGCAAACAATTGAGGATGTTGTGCATAGGAAATGAGAATTGAAGTTGACATGCATTGGCAAACGAATGGTATTCTTTAATAAAGGCCAACAAGCCAAGGTTAACTTTGGATATTAAGGTGGTTAGATAAGTGTAGCTAGAGTTCCCCAGAGGGGGCCCCCCATCCGCTGGTTCTTTTTGAAATTGGAAGGCGCGCGCGAGAAAGCTTTTCAGGCATATCAGAAAGTATGCCTTACCGAAAGTGCACGCCCACCACTTCCGTTTCCTTGCAATAAGCTTCGGGGGCATTCACCATGAATTAAATGTGATGAATGCTTTAGTCAACATGCTTGGGCCTGACACTAGCATGGTGAATAATAAACTCTGGATCCAAATAGGACTACAGTGGTGAGCTCCTCAAGATGTGTGTTTGGTGTCTACACCATTTCTCTTAGGAAGGGGAAAACGTAGCTCTAATTAGTAATAGTTCAGTAGGTTTGGGGCATTGCTGTGCATCTTTTTGTGGGAGAATCTGGGTGTTGTTTGAGTCGCCTTGTTTTCACTATCTTGTTGGATATCTTTGCTAATTGTGATTCCTGGTATATATAGCTTAATCATCTAAGATTCACTCAATATTTTTCTTTGAAATAAGAATAAGATCACTCAAATTGGCTTGCTTTCAAGGGGATAAGATGATTCAAAAGGTTCACTAGATATTATGATAGGCTCTTTGTGTTCCATTGGGTTTGGGATATTAAAAGTAGCATCGATCCTAGAGTTATCTAGCAAATCACTGGCTTACACATTTGGCCCTATTTTTTTTAAAGATTTTGAAGTGGATTAGCTTTTCTTGCAAGCAACTTATGAATAGTTCCTGGTGGGAACACCTCTAGCATAAGATGTACCATAACATAGTCTTTTACTGAGATTCATAATTATGCTTTTGATCATTAGCAAGCCTTTTATATCATTCATGACTCAAGGATATTTTCTTACTAATATGATAACACAAATCATGTACATGCTCCACAAATGATTGTGCAAAATCACAAATGTGAGAATGAGTCATCAATGGAATCAAATCCCTGGGATTACAAGGTGGAAAATCAGAATATATCTCAAAAGGAGAAAGACTTGTGGTTAAATTTATAAATGGATTACATGCAAATTTAGGTTGAGACAATAAAATATCTTAGTTGTTAACAATCTTACCCATCAAAGTTTGTAACATATTTCCAAACAAGTTTTGTTGTCATAGGATAAAAAAATATGGCATAAATGGTCTAAATGATCACGAGGCAAGTTTCTAAGAATGAAAATATCGGCAAAGTTTTGCATGGATGATACCGAGCAATGGTTGCAAAACTTGCTTCTTGATAGGTCTAAAGGAACTCAACATTAGTCAAGCCAAACGGATGACCAAATACTTTACTAGACCATCTTTCTTGGGAACTAAAAGCACTGAGATGGCATGATGATTCATACTTTCCTCTTCATTAATCGAATTGGCCAACTATTTATACTCGGTAGGATTCAGATGATGATGATGAGGTAGGTTTGAGAGAGAAGCCCTAACACTAAATCATTGGTGTGTTTGATATCCCCCATAGGAAAGACTCATCACTTAAAATGACCTATAACATGATTTACACCAAAAGATTCACACAATCCGAAACAAGCAAAGAGAGGGCATTAAAGAAATTACAACAATTATAATATAAAAATAAAGGCTTAAACAAAGACTTAAAAATCACAAAGGTGTATAGCATGAGTTGTACAATTGTTATTGATGCACACTATAATGGATCCTGTAGTGAAATTTCTAGGCCAAAATATTAGTTTTGATTTTTTTGCACTTCAAACATTTCTCTCTTTTAAAAAATATATGATAAGTAGTTTATAGTCTTAAGCTTACAAAAAGATCCACATATCAGGCTTTTACCCATTAAAAATACTGTTTTTTTATTGAGCTCTTAAATAGCCATTTCTTGCCTTATTGGAACATAGACCTTATTATCCAATTTGAAAAATGAAGAAGATACAAGCAACTTTTGATAGACCTTCCACTTGTATTAAGTAGACCATCTAATTAGATGTTTGGATCTTCTGATGATAAAGACAAGTGCGTCTAAGAGTTTTAGGTTCAATATTTCAAATCATAGTTTGTCGAGTAGTTATGGAATGCTCTAAATAAGCTTATTAGATCATTTGAACTTGACATTGAACCATTCAACTAGATCATTTGATCTAAATGGGAGTTGGTCAATTGATTCTAAACTTGTGTTTTTAAATGTTTGTGAGATAAGTTAAAAATATTTTAAAATATTAAATACTTTTAATATAACATAAGGTATACTTAAGAACTTTTCATCTAATAATGATGTTATATAACTAGTATTTTAAATTTTTTTTTTATTTTTTGATGCTTTTTGTTTGAAAAAGATTTATTTAGCTTTGAATCAAAACTATACTTTTACTCATAGTGACAATATAAAACTCATTATTTAAGAAATTAATTTTTCAATTTAGTCTTTGAAAATTAGTTTTGTGTATATGAAATATAACCTTAATTTATATCTGTCATTTTTGTTAAAACGTTTAATAAAAACCTTTTTGCTAGTAATTTATGGCATGGCATATTTTTTTGTCTCAAACTAAGTTCTTACCATGTGACTTAATATTTTAGTTTCAATACTTAATAATATAGTGATCTTCAAATTACTGACCATGGGCTTATGGAACTCAACAATCTTTTCCTTTTGGTGATGACAAAATTACTAAATAATAAGACAAATGAAATAGTATAAAAGATTAAAACATGATAATGAAAGAATGGAACACTTCTTCAAAGGATTTGTTAACCACAATTTGATATATGTTGAATAAATTGAAGTCCCCTTGGATACATGAATTATGAAGAATTAATTCTTATTAGAGTTGAAGGCAAGACCACTCCATGAAGAATAACTAGTTAACATCATTTCATGAATCGGTAGTTAATTAAGAATTAATTGTTATAAGATTTGATAAAGTAACCTACATTCCATGAATAAATTCCATTTATAATAACACCTCAGTTTTACTTAATGCATATCTTAAATTTCATAATTTAGTAAGTTGTCAATTCATAGCATAATGCTTTTCATAGTTTCTAATGAGCCAAAACATACAACCCAACATAAGCAAATATATGTGCATATTGGTTAAACAAGTACATAAAATCGTAAAACATACAACAAAAGTGAAGAAGTTCACCTTATTTTACTTCAGCATATACAAATCTTAAACATTTAGTCTAACACTTCCTCTTAGTGATCATATAGCTTATTAGTTGTTGAATTTGTATGCATAACATTTAGATTTATAAACATTGAATTTCACATAGAGTTATATATAATGTTTAGTGAAATTCTTAAAATTTTTCTTATAAATTGGAATTTGTTCCCCTTAATTCATGTTAATGTAAAGATAGTTTCTACCTTTCAAGTGACGAGGAATCGTTCATGAATGCATAGGAGGCTCATGTGTAATGTGTAGGATCTTATTTTGCTTAGTTATTTTAAAGCCTAAGTAAAATGAATTATATTAATGAACTCATGCATTGTATTTGAGTATTTTAGCCTTTTAACAAAAATAAATGTCGTCTTTTATTATCTTAATGTGTTTATTTTAGTATTAATCATAATGTTTAAATATCAATATAGAGTGATCTTATTGATCTAGTTGCAACAATTTTCATTTTCAATATTACCCCATTTGTCCTTTATTCTTTATAATAAATTTTTTAGTATCCTAACAATGCACTTTCATAATACTCATATTTCTAGCAAAATTAAAACTCGATCATAATGATTTGAAATCACATAGGACATGCAATTGATATGAACATTAAAAACTAAACATCACTTATCAAAATTGTATGGTCATAATTGTCCAAATAACATATATGTAGTATATCAAAATAATAAATAGATAATAAATTATGCATAACAAATTCCCTTCTATCACTAAGGAGGAGGATTATAAACCAAACCACTTTGTAGTCTTTCAAAGAAAACACTCCCAAGCTCCTTGTATATCTTAAAGCACTTCTCAAGTTGATCATGACACCCGTGAACTTGATCAAAGCATTGATCAAAATGGTTACATATATATCTCATTAAGTTGGGAGCAGGAAGTGGTGTAGGCTATAATTATGTGGGAAGAACTTGAGGTATATAGTATGAGGACTTGGTATATGTGTGTCTTAGGAACAAAAGGCTGATTGTTGCTTTATGTAAGAATCCCAACGAGCCCAAACATCATGACATTGTAATGATTGATGATTAGAACAGGAACACCTTCCTAAGGTGTACCCTGATCAAGCGTTATCTTATCATCATGAAACACTACTTTAAGCTTAGGATGCTGTGGATGTTCTCAAATTTGGCCTCCAAGTCAAGTGAAGTTAAATGTAGAAAAATTTGTAATTCTAATATCTACCTCCTTATTAATGCTCAAGTTTTGTTCTAGCAAAACAAATGAAATGCTCATACTTTGAGACCCGCACTCGTTTTATGTTTTCTAATTCTTAAACACATCATTCTATGCATGTTGCACTAAACAATTTGAGCTAGGTTGAAAGGTTCTTTCTTCAAAATTTAGTATACAATGATAAAGGTAGAGTAATATAGTTCTTATCCCCAAATTTAGGAATAATAGCACACATAAGAACATACTAAATGAAATAGATTGAGTACTTTAGTAATTAGATATCGACGTTGTGATAGTTTCAATGAAATTCCAGATAGTGTAATTGATAGTTGTCAAATTAAATTTAGGATCGCTCACTTCACTACATGTTTTGAAATCATTATTATCAATACAAAAAACTAATGCATCTATGAGTGATTGTATGTGGATTAGGACTATGCTTCTTCTTATTGAGTTATATTGTATTTTGGAATAGAATGCTGTCTAATTCGCCTTAATTAGTAATATCATGGGCCACAGCCACACTAAATAAAAATGACGAGAGGGCCAAAATTTTAAGCTCAAAATCATTTCTCAAGAAGTAGGATTGTAAGCTAGCTCGTGGACAAAATTCTTGAAGATTGGGATGTGTTTAACTCTAATATCTACCTCCCTACTAATGCTTAAGTTTTGTTCTAGCATAACATATGAAATGCTTATACTTTGAGATCCATACTCTTTTTATGTTTTCTAGTTCTCAGGCAAGTCATTCTATGCATGTTGTACTGAACAATTTGGGCTACATTGAAAGGCTCTTTTCTCAAAATTTAGTATGTTACCAATGATAAAGGTAGAGTAATATAGTTATTGTCCCCAAATTTAGGAATAAGGACACATAATAACATACTAAATGAGATAGATTGAGTACTTTAGTAATTAGATATTGACGTTATGATAGTTTCGATGACATTCCTGATAGTGTAATTGATAGTTGTCAAATTAAATTTAGGATCACTTGCTTCACATATATAATACATAGTTTTAATGTGCATAATGCTATGCATTTAATCTATGATTTGTATTCTAATTAGTAATTGAATTGGATCCATTTTGAGATGAAACCTATGATGGTTGTTAATCATAGTTTAGTGTAAATCATTTAGCACAACTTTTAGGTTGTTATTTTTATAAATTTTACATAGCTTTTATTTTCAATTTTTGCTAGAATTTTGATTTCAAATTATTCCATCTTCCTTAATTGCATATATAATAACAATTTTTTAGTATACATTAGTGTTGTTGATGACTCATAACATCTCTATTAGTATAGTCTATGGTAATTACTTGAAATTTAAGAATCTTAATAGACTTCAACTTTGATTTTTTTGTATCATAATGTTATGGTGATTCCTTTAAATTGTCATATAATGAAATTGACAATTTAAATGTTGTAAGGAACCCTTTGTTTAGTTGTTAGAAGTCCCAAATTGCACTCATGATGCCCTAACTTCTTATATGGAGTGAATAAGCTTTTTAATTTAGACTTCATTTTGTAATAAACCTCAATTCATATAGCTTTATGATTTCTTTTATAAGGTTTACGAGTAGTGTCCTTAAATGATTCTCAATTCTATTAATTCTAATGTGTGTATGTGTGTGTGTATATATATCAATCTATTGTCATTAAAAAGGTGAAATTATAATTATACATGCTAAATTCAAACCGATATAAGTTTACGTGCGTTGTATTGTGTATGTGTATAGAGAGAAATTTATTTTTGTACCTTTGGTCATTGTATCATCTGTTTGATGACAATAGAATAGTTGAATAATTATTATTAATACATTTTTTAAAATATTTTTAGATCATATATCTCAAAATCTAATAGGTCATTCATATAAGGAGTTTGATTAACTAATTCAAGAAATTTAATGGAAGTGTTTGGATGATAACTGTAACTGGCACAAGGAGAATCATAAGATCAATCAATACAATGATCTTTATTGAGTTTACTTATTTTGGTAATTAGAATGTCAAAATCTATAATATTTTTTTTGAGATATTTAGGATTCAATGAGATTGAGTGAGAGTGCTTAAATGATTTTAAAAACATTTATTTTATCCATATAGTTTTTAGTTTAAGGTATGCATTCCATTTAGGTTGCTTGTATGTTCTCTGTCTCAGAATATTGCATTCATGATAAATTAAATTAACTATTATCGCATAATCAAGTAGGATTTGAAGAGTTAATGATTTAATTGAAGAAGGCTAAGTGTGTACTAATTATGCATGTGCAGTGACCTTCATCGTACTATATGATTATCTATCTTTACATCGGATGGAGTGTCAATCAGGAGAGATTCTGTAATGTTTGGTTGTTTATACTTTTTGTATGAGTACAATATCCTTTGTTGTATAAGTGTGTTAATAGCTCACCTTAGAGATGATTTTTTGAGGTTTAGTAATATTGAGCTTCATATAAGTACAATGTTATTTGTTGTAGCTATATAATATATTATTCTAAAGGATTGACAAAGATTGAACTGAACGATGGGTGTTTGAGTTGGAAAATGATTGATGTAATAATACAATATATCCTTTGTACTATTACAATCCTATTGAATGAGAATAGTAAGTTGAGAACTGTTTCATTTTCGTATGTGTACGAGACATTGTAGTACAAATATGATGCATTGAGTTGAATAATAAGAGTTGAGGATTTAGACTATGAATGAGAGGATTTTCATCATACTTGTATGATATCATTTTTCGTATATTTATGAGCATTTACCCAAGAGCTTAATATTAAGGACTTAGGTTATGGTTGAGTGGGAGTTTATCGTGCATGTACGATATCACTTTCATATTAGTATAATAGTATATATCCGAGAAAACCTAATATTAGAATTTAGATGTGAATTGAGCAGATTTTTATTGTAAGAGTATGATCCATCGATCATACAATTACAATCTCTTATGATTAGTGAGAATGAGCTTGTTGTAAGAGTCATTGTATTGTACAATCTTATATCATACAATATTTTTTCAAAAAATCAGAAATTAGACTTTGCAAATATTTATTTTTTTTCATACTGTATGATGTTCTCATTATATATGTACTATAAATTTGCGTTGAGAAGATGAACTAATCAGATAGATATATTAACTTGGTCAATGCTATTAGAGTTACATTATACATGTATGATCTTTTGGATCGAACAATACGATCGGTTCAGAATGTGAGTAATGCTAGTTTGATTGGATTTTTAGGAAATTGATTATGAATGTTGAGAGGGATTTGGAGCTGTTTAAGACATTCTTAGGATTATATAAAGGCCAACAGACTTAGGAGAAAAGAAAAATGCTTCACTTGTGCATCGTTCTGAAAAATTTACTCTTTTAGGAAAGCAAGGCAGTTCATCATCTTCATTATTTTAGCCATTATTCACCATTCGTTCATTGAGGTAAGTTGCAAGTTTTTCATACTTATTATCTTGAGCAACATTTCATATATTGCTAAATTGATTTAACGTCACAATAATATGCCTCTTGTTTTAAATTGTGATTGGGTTATACGATATTGTATTGAGCTTTACAATTGTTTCTTTGTTCTATTGTTGGGACTTTATCATTTGTTCTTTTATTAGTTTTTACTAAGCTAGTTATAAGTTTTTATTAAGTCGATGTTATTGGCTTTTATCAAACTTATTATAGGCTTTTATCAAACAAATTGTAGGTTTTTATTAAACAAATTTTAGGTTTTTGTCAAGTTGGTATTGTGAGTCTTTATTAAGAAGGTACTATAGGTTTTTATTAAGTTGGTGTTTTAGTGAATTGTGTAGTCTTTTGTTTAGTGGTAGATATAAATATGAGTTTAAATCGAACCACTTGAAATCATTTTGTACTTTTCTTTATTTTTCATACAATACAAGTTTTGTGAAGCATAATAGTATTTTCTAAAATAAAATGTTATAATAGCTAACAAGATTAAGAATATTAAAGTGTTTTATTGCCGAGTTATTTAAGTCTTCGAGTTAGCTTGAAATTTGTAAATTTATATAATTGACTCTCCTCTCTTGTGCTTATTGTTTGCTTGTAATTACAACACTTATATAAGGACCATGAATGAAGTTGTAGCCATTTTATGAGAAATGGTTTGTGTATTTAATTAAGCATTACTACTTTAATGAGCAATAAGAAATGTCATTTTAAGAGTAAGCTCACAAAGTCAAGATATGTATTTAAAAATCCTTGTCAGAGACATATCTATGCACTTAACTATGCTTTGTGCTTAGAAATCCAAAAGAGTTTGGGTTCAAGTGAGCTAGTTGCTCTTGAAAGATTTGGTGGATGTGTAAGTGGAGGTCTACATCTAGTCCCTTTAGAAACACACATACTTTGGATATCTAGAGTTTATGTTTTTTCTTATTTTGTACTCCTAAGATGCATGTCCTAATTGAGGGCAAAAAAAATCATGTAAAAATTGTCTTATTTGATGCAACATGACCATGAGAATGATTAACTAAATGAAATCTACCATATTGTTGACCACATGAGCCCACTAAGAATATTTGGTGATAAGAAACTTAAGAATGATAGGAAATAATTATTTGTTTAAGTGGATTTTAAATATCTAAATCTCTTAAATCTAAAAGATAAGCTATTGTTCTTTTTGAGTCTAACTAACAGGTTTCATCATGTTTTAAAATATTGCAACTTTTAGAATAAAAAGTTACTCTAAATTCATTATTATAGTGTTGACTAATCCTATAAGATTGAATGTTAAGTTATCAACTAATAAAACTTCATGGGTTGAAGTTTTACATGTACCTATATCCCAAATCTTTATTTCTTTCTTTTTGGAGATGTCACCAAAAATAATTATTCCACCCTCATTTGGATCTATGGGTAGAAAATGACATTTACATGATTTTTTTTTTGAAACTATGATATAAAATTATATCAAAGATGGCAGAAGCCATACAAGAGACCAAAAGTGGGATCCTCAAAGGGGATCAAACATGAAATCAGACAGCACGAGTTTGAGTAGGGGCTTGGGGATGGAGTCCCTAAGATCCCATACGAAATCATTGAGGCATGCAGCACAAGCAACCTAGTCAGTAGGCGTGTTCCCATCTCTGTGAATATGGGAGAATCGGACTGCCTCTAGACCCCTGGCATACTTAAGGGTCTCAGCAAAAAAAAAACCATCCTCAGGAGGGTGGGATATCATCTCACGAACCACCTGGAGCGCTGTCATCGAGTCAGTCTGAATTTCCACAGCCCGATAAAGGGGAAGGGAACCCCTGAGCAAGTTAAGGGCCACAAGTATAGCCTGGACCTCCATCATATTAGCAGCCTGGGAGAAAACCCTTTTGCCAGCCACCAAGAGCGGCCTTCCCATGCAATCTCTGACAACCATGCCGAGGCCGGCAATGTAATCACCTACCGCAGCATCGCAATATACTTTTATCCATCCTGTTGGGGGGGGGGGGGGGGAAGCCAACTGTTCGTTACAAGCAAGTCCGAAGAGTTGCAAGGATTCCCGCTGGACATGGATGAGTAGAAGAGATGCCGACTGAATGCGGTGTTCACCTCAATCTTGATCGTCCGAAGCAACGAGCACGGCAAGGGCACCGGGTTATTGTGGCTAATCGCTTTCCTCCTCGCCCAAATGTAATACATGGTGGTGGCTAACGTGGCAGCATGCCTCGCACCATCACCACGGCGCGCTGCCGGCGAACCCACAAACCGGAAGAGCCGGTCAATGAATTGCAGCCCAGCACATGCACCTATGGATCGACCCAGCGCAGCCAAAGCGCCACAAGCTTGGCAATCAACCCATAGATCCTGTGCACGCGGGCAATCCCAAAACACGTGTTGCAAGGATTCCTCCGCCACACAGCCCAGTTGGCAATTGCAGTTTTGGAGCATACCCCTGCGGGCCAGCCACGCCGCCGTAGGGAGGAAGTCACCAGTGACCCGCCACAAGAACATGCGCACCCTCGGCATTGCTTTAATCTTCCAAATGCTCATCATCTCGTCAGCGTGACGCTGGCCACCCCGCCTGGCTGTAGCCTCAGCACCACAAACCATATGCGTGTAAATTCTCCCGCCATCGACCCTTGCCGTCTCGGTATGCAGTTGGAGGAGCACGTCCTGGGCAGACGTCCGAGCTCTCGAAAGGTGCAGAATTCTGTCAGTAAGCTCCTCGCCCGCCTAAGCACGGATGAAATCCACGTCCCCGTCCCCAGCAGTCGTGATACAATCAGCGACACTTGCCGGCCAATAGATGTGCATGTTGACGAAGGTCGACCAGCAGCAGAGTGGAAGGACGCCCAGCCAATTGTCCTCCGCGAAACGCACAGTCCGCTCATCTCCGATGCGTTAGACGAAGATTGACATGGCCACAGGCATTGCCGCCAAAATCATTCTGCACACAGATGAAGCGTTCCGGGGAGCTTTCATCAGAGGGTTGCTCAGCGTGTATTTCCGCCTCATAATATCAACCCAAAGGCTCGCCTCGCGGCTGAGAATGCGCTTGTAGTTGCTCATTTGTAGCACACGTTGCCAAACACGGAAATCCCGGAGTCCAAGCCCACCAGCGGCCTTCGACAAGGTGATATAGTCTCATGGCGCGTAATGCATCGTGTGCGCGCAGCTCGTCCCGCTCCAAAGGAACCTTCTAACTCTCATCTCCATGTCATCAGGGAAACTAGCAGGCACCGCACAATGCCTCAAGACGTGGTTGGGGATGGCAGTGAGAACAGAGGAGGCTAAGGCGGCTCTACCCACAAGCGACAGCGGACAGATATGCCAGTTGACCACCGCGGCGTCAATCCTTTGGACAAGAAAGTTAAGGTCAACCTTGTTCAGGCGCCTCGGAGCAATGGGGACACCGAGGTACATGAGCATCCGACCTTGCTCCATGCGGAGTTTTCTCAAGACCAGCTTGGCTTTCTTCTTGCTGAACTTCGTGCTAAAATAAACGTTGGATTTCATAAGGTTGACGCGCAACCCAGCAGCCTCACCAAATGCCCGCATGATACTACGAACAGCGCGCGTGGCCTCACGCGTGGTAGGAGCAAACAACAACACATCGTCCCCGTATAAGAGGTGCGAAATCCGCGACGCGTGTTGCCCAGGCCTGAAACCAAGCAGCTGCTTCGTCTCATAGTCCCTCACCAATCTCGAAAGGTATTCAGTAGCCACGACGTACAGGTAGGGTGAAAGCGGACATCCCTGCCGGAGTCCCCGCTGCGCCACCACCCAAGGGAGGTGAGAGCCATTGAGAAGGACACCAAATCTCGGACAGGTTATGCATGCAGCGATCCATTCGCACAAGACGAGGGAAAATCCCAGGACCTTCATTATCTCGAGCAGGAAGTCCCGGCGCACACTGTCGTAAGCCTGCTCCATATCGATCTTCACAGCCACGAGGCCCGAAGCGCGGTGCAGGTGTGCATCTTCGAGGCCATCTCCTGTGCGATATAAATGTTATCAGATATGCTCCGCCCAAGGATAAATGCAGCTTGCTCTCGCGAGATGAGGCTGGACATCAGCGGTTTCAGCCTCCCGACCAGAATGCGGGCCACCACCTTGTAGATGGTGTTGCAGAGGCTGATTGGCTGGAAGTGCTCAGGCCTACACGCCCCATGTTTCCTCGAGATAAGGACAATGAGCGTGTCCTTCCAGTCCTCCAACAGCCTCCGTTCCTTAAAGAAGGCCTGCATCGCGCTAATGACGTTGCTGCGCGTGATGGCCCAATATCCGTGCAGGAACTCCACCGTGATCCCGTCGATGCCCGGGGCTCTGTTCCTCCTGATTCCCTGCATGGCCGCGATAATTTCGCTTTCAGTGACCCTGCAGCCAAGATTGGATGTCACATCACCGTCGATGATGCCAGATAGCAAGGAAATCTGCGGCAAGGCCACCTGGTCCCCACACCGCCATTTCCCATCAAAGTAAGCCAAGAGAACCCGTCTAATGCTGTCGGGAGAATCCGCCACCTTGTCATCTTCGTCCCTTAGCTGAGTAATCCGATTTGTCTGGGCACGAGCCGTGGCCGCATTATGGAAGAACCTAGTGTTGCTGTCTCCAAGTTGCCCCTAGTGTACTTTAGCGCGCTGCCACCACCATTGTTCCTCATGCGTGCAGCCACGATGGAAGGCCGTAACCATTTGTCCAAGCCGCGTATGATCCTCCTCTGTGAGTCCCTCCCGAGACTCCCTTGTTTGAAGTTCTTCAATACCTCTTTCCAGATCCCTATTCCTGTCAACAAGATTCCCCACCTCCTCCCGGCTCCATCTCCGCAGTGCCATCAGCGAGCACTTGAATTTGGTCATAATTGCCTCCATGCGATTTCCCCCTGCTCGTCTTTGCCATGCACGATTCACCACCCGAAACAATTGTGGAAAGTCTAACCACATGCTTTCAAATTGCGGCCACCAGTGTTCGGCCATGGGTTCCTGCCACCCAGGTCAACTAGCAACGGGCAATGATCCGACCCGAGCCGGCAGAGATGGTGCACAGCGCATTCAAGGAAGGCCAGCATCCTCGCAGAATTCATGAGGACACGGTCTAGACGCTCCAGGATACGCGCGTCGCCCTGCTTCCCGTTGCACCATGTAAAACAATTGTCTGTGAAGCCCAAGTCAGCAAGCTGGAGCTCCTACATAAAGTCAGCAAGTTCTTGCTGACCCCTGGCATAGATGAATCTCCGCCCGTCCCGTTTCTCCTCCTGTGCCATTACAAGGTTGAGGTCCCCAGTGACGATGAGAGGATCATCCCCACTGGACGAGTGCCTGATGGTGTCTCAGACCTCCCGGCACTTATGGTGGTCTTTAGGACCGTAGACAATGAAGCAGTTGATCATACAATCAGCACGAGGTCTCACCACACACGCCACAACATGCGTTGAGGCCGCCATTATCGTAATATCAACCCAATATTTCCATAATAGAATGATGCCTGCCGACATGCCAGCAGAAGGGTGAGCCACGAAGTCCCAGTCCTTCCCAAGGAGCCAGTTGGCATCCTGTTGTGAGAAACACTGCGCTTTTGTCTCCATCAAGGCCACGACTGCAGCATTCCCCTCGCAAACCAATCTTTGCAGACATCTTCTTGACTTCCTGTCTCTAACGCCTCTGATATTTCAAACCAAGAACCGCATCTTCACGTGGAGCTTGTTGTTGATACTCCCATGCATCCGCGCAATTCTCTCGCATAAAGCCTCCGCCATCTTCCTCCTTGATGGCCACTGCGCCCACGAAGCGCAGACCAAGAGAAATTCTCCTAATTTGTTTTAGCGGAGCGTCCATCTGGATTTGTGATTATGTCCACTGCCCGTTCCTCCTGCAACAAAGGCAATTTCCCCTTGTTCCCTCCTACCTGCACCGCGTGACCCGTTCCCACATCCTTCATGGGAGGATCAATCTGATTTGTCCGCATCCAATCCTCGCGGGCCCGTGGTTGCGAAGCCCACCTTGCCATGCCTCTGCAACGGTCCATGGATGGGCTCCTCATGCCGTAGGACGTGCTAGCAGCCCCTAGGCCTTGAATTCTGCGGCTGATGGCCTTCCGAGGAGTCTGGCTCACCTTGTCTTCCGTACTTCTGGGCAACCCTCTGATGAAAGCTCCCCGGAACGCTTCATCTATGTGCAGAATGATTTTGGCGGCAATGCCTGTGGCAATGTCAATCTTCGTCTAACGCGTCGGCGATGGGCGGACGGTGCGTTTCGCGGAGGACAATTGGCTGGGCGTCCTTCCACTCTGCTGCTGGTCGACCTTCGTCAACATGCACATCTATTGGCCGGCAAGTGTCGCTGATTGTATCACGACTGCTGGGGACTGGGACGTGGATTTCATCCGTGCTTAGGCGAGCGAGGAGCTTACTGACAGAATTCTGCACCTTTCGAGAGCTCGGACGTCTGCCCAGGACGTGCTCCTCCAACTGCATACCGAGACGGCAAGGGTTGATGGCGGGAGAATTTACACGCATATGGTTTGTGGTGCTGAGGCTACAGCCAGGCGGGGTGGCCGGCGTCACGCTGACGAGATAAGGAGCATTTGGAAGATTAAAGCAATGCCGAGGGTGCGCATGTTCTTGTGGAGGGTCGCTGGTGACTTCCTCCCTACGGCGGCGTGGCTGGCCCGCAGGGGTATGCTCCAGAACTGCAATTGCCAACTGGGTTGCGTGGCGGAGGAATCCTTGCAACACGTGTTTTGGGATTGCCCGCGTGCACAGGATCTATGGGTTGATTGCCATGCTCGTGGCGCTTTGGCTGCGTTGGGTCAATCCATGGGTGTGGGTGCTGGGCTGCAATTCATTGACTGGCTCTTTCGGTTTGTGGGTTCGCCGGCAGCGCGCCGTGGTGATGGTGCGAGGCATGCTGCCACGTTAGCCACCACCATGTATTACATTTAACCCGATGCCCTTGCCGTGCTCGTTGCTTCGGACGATCAAGATCGAGGTGAACACCGCATTCAGTCGGCATCTCTTCTACTCATCCATGTCCAGCGGGAATCCTTGCAACTCTTCGGACTTGCTTGTAACGGACAGTTGGCTTCCCCCCCCCCCCAACAGGATGGATAAAAGTATATTGCGATGCTGCAGTAGGTGATTACATTGCCGGCCTCGGCATGGTTGTCAGAGATTGCATGGGAAGGCCGCTCTTGGTGGCTGGCAAGAGGGTTTTCTCCCAGGCTGCTAATATGACGGCGCTCCAGGTGGTCTGTGAGATGATATCCCACCTCCCTGAGGATGGCTTTTTTGCTGAGACCCTTAAGTATGCCAGGGGTCTGGAGGCAGTCCGGTTTTCCCATATTCACAGAGATGGGAACGCGCCTGCTGACTGGGTGGCTCGTGCTGCATGCTTCAGTGAGTTTGTATTGGATCCCGGGGAATCCATCCCAAGCCCCTACTCAAACTCATGCTATCTGATTTCATGTTTGATCCCCCTTGAGGATCCTACTTGTGGTTTTCTTATATGGCTAATGCCACTTTTGGTATAATTTTATATCATAGTTTCAAGTATATGCTCAATAAAACATAATGCAGATATCGGAAATGAATATCGGACATGAATACCAGCAATTTGATGCAATATTAGAAATAAAATCTATGTGTACACATGCAATTTATGAGAAGTAAATGTGATGGAATTAGCAAAAAGAGGGTGGTTTCTGTAAAAGACTTTTTTTTAGAGCTGTGTGCACTTAGTTTGTGTTTTGTGTTTTTGCTCTTTAGCTATCACATATCCCCTTGATAGAACTTCAAACTGCAGTACTTTCTTTTTGCCTAAGAAGAATGCAAGAAAACAAGTTGAACCCTTCCTCCTACAGGTTTTAATCTTTTAAAACTCTAATTGTCCTAAGTTCCCTCATATTTATAGAAATTCATTTGCAAGCTTATGGTATACCAAATAAACCATCTTTTAGTGATGATCGCTGATCACTTTCCAAACAAAGCAATTTTGACAAATGACAAATCCTGTATTTGAGCCTTTAATGGACCGAACTTCAGAAACTGAATTATGTTCAACAATATATAGTCACTGCTTTGCTTCTTCTGGTTCTCCAGTTCATTTCTCAGACGTCTGCTCCTTGATCCACATTATTTTTCATTAACAAGGTTTCTTCATAGATTTGTTAACATCTTAGGTGCATTTAGGTGTTACGATCGGATTCTTTTCCATCAAGCACAAGGGATTCATTGTACCATAACTTGCCTCCTTCAATAAAGTCTGCTTTGCGCTGCAGATTGCAAGTGTTTCAGAATAATGAAGAGGTAATCAACACCATGAAACTTCAAAGTTTCAGTTTGTTACATTGATTTCAAAATCTGAAAATAGTTCGATTTCAAAGGTTTTCTTGTGTATTTTTCATTCTTTTCCTGGCAGCTGTCTCCAGCTCAAATCAAAGCTGAAATGGAGAAGAAGTTGCGATGGCTGGTCCCGATGGCCGATAACACCACCAAGTAAGATGCTTCGCTGTTCACTCTCTTGATTGCATTTCTTCTTCTTCCGAACTTCCAAATTTTCATAAGACGAACTTGTTCTTTCATTTTATACTAAAATGCAAATCACATCATTGCCATAGTTTGCTAAATTTGTTATAAAAAGAATAACTCTCTACCTCTCAGAAGCCTTGCTACATTAACCATCAGTGTTGTACTCAAGGCGAAGCAAGCATAAGCTCTGCTTCTGCCTTAACTATTAGATCTCTCTGATAATTTTTGTTTCCAATAAATGTTTTCGATTTCATTGAAGAGCATTGATTATAGAATAGCTTTGTTTATAATTGTTTGCATCGGCAATTCTATGCTCAGAGCACACCACGGCTTTGGTTGGGTTGGAGAATGGGCATGCGCAGGGTTAGTCTCTTTTGTGACCATTTAATTTTGTCTATATGAATCACCTCCAACCAAGAGAATTCCCCTGCTTAAGATTCTTCTCTTGCAGGACTGAGGTGAGTCATAAACATGCGGGTCTTTTCAACCCCATAAGAATAGAGACTCTCTATCATGCAGAGAAGGAGATGACTGATGCTTGCATAGTTGAACTAATAACATGGCTTCACCAGTTGATTAGCTTATCCAGACCAGGAAAAAGCTTTTTTCCTCGCTCTCCGGCCAAATCTCCGATCCGCTTTACCTTGCCAAAGTATGTTTCGACCACAGCTTCATTACCTTCAGATCCATGTCCTACCACCTCTTCCTCATCAGCTCTCACACTAGAAGACCAAGAGCTGATAAGAGGGATCAAAGTCGATGAGATGGCTCCAGGGATTAGCAAGAGCCAAGAGTTTGCTGTAGGCATGCCTCGATTAAGAAAGCACCACAGACTCAACAAGAGCAGCAACCATTCCCCAGTATCTGAGCTAAAGCACGAACCGAAGAAGAAGCCTTTGTTTCCTATTGCTGTTTTCGACAAGGATCCTGGTAAAGCTTTGGATGCCATTGAAGACTACTAATGGATGTCTATACAATGTATACATGCGTGTTGATATGCTTAAAGATGAAATGGCAAACTGCTCACTTGCATACTAGTAAGCCCTTTTTGTTTCTTTGCCTCTGTATTGAGTTGGTGATAATTCTTGATTTCTGTTGTATAGCACATAAGTGTTAATCCTATTATATGCTTTGAAAAATTATACTAGCACTGATGTGTTGGTGGTGTTTGATTTGTAGGAATGTAATGTGTTTTAAGTTTAACAAAAAAATTGTGTTTGATTAATTGCCCATTTGATTTAATGGTTTTAAGAGTTGATGACTTTCAAATTTGTCTATGGGTTGATGATCATTGTTGATTTATATTATATTGCACATTACGTGAATTTCATTTAATGCTTTGAAAAATTACAAAAGTATTGATTTGTAGGATGTGCTTGATTTGTAGGAATGTCGTATTTTTAAAACCTAATAGAAGATATTTGTGTTCGATTTGTTGAGTTCAAAAAATCTAGTTATGATTACTTGATTTAATGTCTTCTATAAGTGTTTTTTCGAAGTGAAATTTGTCTTTCAAAGTTAGATTTAATGGTTAATAAATATTTTTTTATTTTGAATTGATGATTTTTGTTAACGTCATGTTTTATTTATGCCCATGATGAGTTTGTTTCCTCCCACATTAGTGGGTTGCAATTGAAAGGTGGTAGTGATGAATGAAAGTGATGGTCGAGATGTGGTGGAGTATGAAGCAAATTGCAACAAGTGGAGAGGCATTGCCTAGGTCTTTGGTTGTACTTGATCGATGGAGTCCATCAATGGTAATCAATTATTGATGTTCATTAGTAGTAATATTAATCGTGCTCCACAATGTGGATGGCAATTCTCAACATTGTTGGCACCGGTCAACGACGAGTGGGGTTGGTGGCAATGGTCAATAATAGGGAAGGAAAATTATAAGTAACAATGATATCGTGTTGTGGGTGGCAAAGATCAATTGTGGTTATTGGTTGTTAGTATTAATTAGCTTTTTAAAATGGTGATATTTGGAAATGGTCATGACAAAAAAAGGAGAGAGCAATGAATAGAAATAGGAGCATTCAATGACAAAATATAATGGTTAGTTATGATTGATGATAATGATGATTGGTGGTATCAGTAGTAATCAATAATTAATGATAGATATTTGGTGGCATATAAGATAATGATGAGTCAAGTGGTATAACTTTCAAAAAATAAGAAATTTGATTTCTAATAGTGAGCTAAAAAATTAAATTAATTGTTTCTTTATTTAAGTTTTGAAAGTCTATTAATATTCAATGACATTAGATGTTAACTTGTTTTTTTATTATATTTTAAAAAAACATGATTTGCTACAAAGCACCCATTTGTCGATTTCTAAGGGTTAGTCAATTTGGCAAAAAATAAGTCAAATTTTTCTTTTGTGAACTTATAAGGCCAATCTTGATCACAACTAATTGCTACATACCATCATGTATCTATCATCATTGATCACCCTGATCATCACAATCAATCGCCAACCATCTGCCACTAATAATCTATTTTTTTCTTTGCATGTCTCATTGTCATCAAAATGACGAATCACAAAATGCCAAATTTATAATCATTTTTTACATAAAAAATACATTAAAAGGGATGTCGTTTGTAGGAACTTTTATATTTTGTTGTTGAACAAAATTAAATTTTAACAAAATATATATAAAAGGTATGCTATTTTTTTCATGACTAAAGCAAAGTTGTTTTCAAAATATCTTTTAAGCTTATTAAAACTCTCGAACAAAATGCAACTTAAGTAGTAAATTTCAGACACTAAAGTTTTCTTACTTTCATTTTGGTTTATCTAAGTAGCTACATTTAAGTGATAAGAAATTTAATCTAAGAGTTTTGAAATCATAAAAAATGCGAAAATATATTGAATACTCCAAAATGATGTACAAAAAAATTGATTTATACTTGACTTTTAAGGTGCTAAAAGCAGAGATAGAAAATCTTAGAAAGCAAATCTTTAAGCAGTAATATATTTCAGCAAGAACTTTATGACTACAATAGGTAAGCCACTTCAAAAATTAGTAGCTTTTAGCATCAATGGAATTAGAGCGCCATGAGGGCCATGAGGGTCATCTAGAAATTAGATTTAGCAAACTTTAAAAATGAAACCTTAAATGATCTGAAGTTGTGTAGTCCTAAATGGTAAAAGAACAAACATAAAAAGTGCACAAATTCATTATTCATCATAGCAATTATGTGAAAACATATTGTACATACTTATATTTCATTTGATTGATAGAAGCATTTGCAAATGAGAACAAACTTGAAAAGATTGGGAAACTCACAAAAAGAAGTGGAAAATCTATATGGGCATTTGAATATAAATGCAAAAGGGAAACATCTAAAGAATAGAATAGATGCTGACAAGATGAGAATGAGAATTGTTTATCTGGGTGATGTATCAAGTTATTATTGTTTGGGTTATTAAATAATGAGAATTAGATCTATAAGTGATAGATTTATCACCAAAACTTGTAATGTGATCTTTAACACTTAATCTTCTCTTAAAGTTCTAAGACTTAATCATCTAAGTGATAAGTTTACCAACATATCGTCAAGCGGTATCTGAGGCATTGTCCTTCAGGCTATATGTTCATCACCAATTACGATAATGAATATTAGGAAAATCATAATCCATTGAATAACAACTAATTCTAATTTTAAAGTTTCACATGTCTATTTATTGTTATATTTTTTATCACAATGCTTAGTTAAGTTCATTTACTTCTTATTTATCATCCAAATGATAGTTCACATTGTTATGTAGATTCCTATCACATTGTGATAGCCCAAATGTTTAATTATGAATACTCAAGTATTTTTATATTTTATTTTAATTTTTGTTCATCACATAATTAATTATGAGCAATTTATGAGTATCAAAATGTCTCAAAATTGTCATATAGTTAATAGTTGAACACTTTAGCATAGTATTAAGAAAAAAATCACTGTGAGAAATTTATTGATATATAATTTATAATTTTGAACATCATTTATAATTTTTAGGATTTTTAAAATAGAGCCCTTATTTGATTTTTTTATCTTTTATTAAATTAACAAAAGAATTATATAAATCCCCTCCTGAGTTTAGGAGTAGCACTGTGTGAACTCTTCAACGAGTAAGGGAGAGGGAAAGCTCAGGAGAGGAAAAGAAGGGAAGTGAAAGAGGAATTAGAGGAGCTGAAATAAGCATAGAGAGAGAACTTGAAGCAGTAGCAATAGTGGAACTCCCTACCCTCAAAGAGAGAGGAGTTGAAAAGTGTTTGATCCATTTATGAGTAGAAATCTGATGAAATGTATAGTTTTATTTGAGATTTTCCTTTCATGGGATGTTAAGGTTAATTTTAGGTTGCTCAGTTTTTTGTTTTCATTTGAATGAGATTTGGGTTGAATTAGAAATATTAAAATTTCTATCCATGTCTTATATATCGTACATAAGAATCAAGGATATTGTACAATAGGCATAAACAAACCGTACATTAAGAGCCCACATATGATAGGTTAGTTGTATATCTTATCTCAATAGAACCTAAACAACCCAATTAATTAAATCTTATAACATTTATTAAATAGATCAAAGATAGTAGCATAAAATGGACACAAGCAATAAAATAAATAAGAGTGACATAAAAACTATATCAATTTCAAGTATTATCTAATTAAAATAGCAATGTATAATATACATAGCTATAATAAGGTATGAAAAATTGAAATACAAAGTTGTTACAATAATTTAAGCATAAAATACATTATCCTCACATTTACAAAACACCTCACACACTTACAAAATACATCATCTTTCACTTTAAGGTTCTAAAACATCATCTAAAGATTCTCAACTCTATGAGTGTTAGCACATTGTTTTGTCATATAAGAAATGAGTGTGATATGCTTAACATACAAACTACTTGTTATATATAATAAATTAATATAATAAAATAATAATATACTTAGTAAATAGAATGTAGTAAATAAAACAATATATAACAATCGATAATAAAGAGCACAATATCAATGCATCTATACCATATGCATATCATGATGTATATAAATAACTCAAAGTACATTATACGTTACTTTCTTTTCAATTTTTATTTCATTTATTGTTACTTTCTTTCTTTAGTTCTTTTTTTTCTATTTCACAATTCATTTTCCTTTCTAGGCCTAGACTTTTCTATAACTCTTATCCCAGCTCTCAAGAATCTTATATCATCTCTCAACTTACTAAGTGTTATCCTTTGATATGCCACGATTAT
The DNA here is from genome assembly GCA_023846275.1 of Vanilla planifolia. Lineage (NCBI taxonomy): Eukaryota > Viridiplantae > Streptophyta > Magnoliopsida > Asparagales > Orchidaceae > Vanilla > Vanilla planifolia. Next base: position 68,869,843 of record CM043865.1, on the reverse strand, counting down.
ACCATGATGCTAGGATGTGAAGTTCACCTCAACATCACTGAGCCATTATTATTACCAATATCCTATGCTGATAATGAATTAGGCTTATAACATACCAATCCCCATCTCTAAATACCTACAACATCATCATGTAGTTGTTGCAAAATATAACCATCTTATGATAATAAGGAGAAGAGACCACTGACACGTCAAACCTTGATCATTCAATATCCACAACACCAACATGTGAAACATGCTCATCATCACTAAGTTGAGACCTCTCATATGTCATGATTGTATCATAGCCACTAGATGTGAAGTACACTCATACATTTCATTTGTTAGGTTATTATAACATAGGATTATCTTTCTTTCTTCTCTCTCTTTTATTTTTATTTCTATTTTTCTTTCATCATTTATAGGCTTAGTAATAAAGTACTATAATGAATCAAAATAATGTAGAGAGATTATGACATATTGCTTATGTTACCATGCATTTCAAAATTATAAGCAAGGAGTTTAACAACCCACTGATATTCTAGTCAGTTTACTTACCTAACGACTTAAAGAAGTTTCTTCTATAACTTTGTCTCTTATCAATTCTCATTTTTTTACATACATCATAATACCTCTTACCAATAACAATTCAATTATTAATTTATAATTTTTTCCCAAATTATTCATATGAAAAACTTGCTTTCATATTTCAGTCATCATATCATGCAATACAATCCCCTTTATTGTATTGTACAATCATGCTGCACTAGTCAAACTAAGGATCATTTAGACAATATCTCAATCATGAACTAGTTATACATGTCTAATTTGTCTTTTATACATGTACAATTCACAATATATATCTTAACATATTAGGAAACAAACTCATGATATGGGTTGAGCTTCTCATCAAATTATTGTACTAATATGACATTAATTATGTACTTTTACATTCCATACTTATTATTTAAACATAAAGATTGATGATTTAACATAAGCTTTTCATAAACTGATCATAATAATTTGATAATCATTCTATACTTGTTATTTAAGCATACAAGGGATCCAATAGATAATCTAATAAAATCTTTTCATAAACTAATTATAGTAGTCTGATACTTAGTCTATACTAGTATGTTCTATACTTTTTATTTAAATGTACAAGGGACCTAATTGATGATTTAATATAAGCTTTCCATAAATTGATCATTATAGCCTGCTTCCCTTATTGTACAATATGATTCACACCATTCACTTAAACATATAAGAAATCAGATAAATGGTCGTTACTAATAGACATTTTATTCATTCTTATATTAATCAAAACTCCCTGCAGTAGTAGTATGACGAAAGTCTGATAACTCTTTACAAACTAGTTAGCCTTTGTCAGCCCCTTTTAAATAGTCATGTTAGATAATCGAGAGATCAACTCTGCATGATCATTGTAGTTGGGAACAACATTAGTCTCTAACCCTTATGAAATCCAACTTTGCTTTTATATTTTCTATTTTTTTACATTCTAAACAACCCAAAACCCATTTATACAAAAATCTTCAATGGATTTCTTACCTTATGTTATGATTCTTTTAATACAAAGTCAATAATCTTTCCTTTTTCTCAAGCTTTTCCCCTTCCTCTTGATTTCTTTGAGTTTTTTCAAAGGGTGGCTTGGGTATCCTTTCTTTATCCTCTCTAACTCTCATCTCCCTCTTTTCTTACTTTATCTTGTGGTTTCCAAAAGCCACATGTGATTCTTGGTCTGAGAGCAAGAACTTATCCTTCTATTAAATAAGAGAATTAAATTAATATATTTTATTCATTCTTTCATTAAAAATATATAGAAATTATAAATCATCTCCAAAAATACAAATCAGATATATGTAGATTCCTTATAATAAGACCTTCACAAAGTAGGCTCAAACTTGATCACCACCAACCTTGCATGTTTTACATGGTTCTTAAAAGTCAACAAAATTTTAAGTTTTGGATATATAATACATGTATAATACATGTTTTGAAAGAATATTGAGGATTAATTAAATAGATTATTACATTAGTAGCATATTCAAGATTGGCCCTTTCTTGAGCAAAATAAATAATACATTATTTGTTAAAATATTGTATATTCATTTAACACCAATTAGCTATTTGAGAAGAATGAAAAGACTAGGAGAGCATCCAATGTATAAGAGCCAAATCCTCTTAAGAATGATAGAAGGACCAAAAGAATATTTAAAGTATCAGAGCTAAGAGAGCGAATAGTTGCATATTGGCTATAGAGAAAAGATCTTAAGTGATATAAGTCATAAGCCTTGAAATAGTGAGACACCTTTTAGGAGTGACTTGGGCTTATATCCTATAAGAACTCTATAGTTAAGTACATATTAGAGTTGGAGAAATTTTAGGATAAGTGAATAGGCAAGAAGGGACTTAATGTAATAATATCGATATTTCACTTGAAGGTGTATTAGTCCTATTTGGATTTGAAGCAGTAACAAGATTGGGTCTCCTACTTTTTGTTAGTCTTCACTTTTCACTTCCATTAGGGGTCAATAACAACTGATCTTTATTTATCATTATAGTATATTTTAGTTTTATCTTTAGTTTATTTTAGTATCTATTCAATTCATTTAGTTATTTATATTTATAGTTTATTTTGAGTTGTTTATAAGTTAGTTGGTAGCTTTTTGAATGTTTTTGACTTCAAAATCTAGTCCAGACAATCCCAACATCAATCACATGTTTTTGTCACTATGAAATGTGGTCTATTTGGGTTTTGGAGTTGTTTCAACCATCAGTTGCTATTGTCACTCAACTCACTCAGTCGACTGCCTCTTCTCTATGTCACTCGTAGTGTCACATGACCCATGCCATCTTGTTTGTCTTTTGTGATCTACTAGCAATTAGCGTCGACCCATAAACTCATGTTCTCTTGTAAACCAATGTTGACTCATGAACTTGTCCTGATATGCCAAAATCAATAGCCATAAGTGCCAACCAACGAATCCATGTCAACTTGTAAATCAACATTTACCCATGAACCCCTGAACTTGCATCAACTTGCAATTCAGTCATCGAAGTATTGCAATGCCTTCTCTATCCATGTCACTTGCTACACCCTCACTTGAAAAGTGAAAATCAACACAAGTTATTTAGAAACTACTTATTATATTTAATTTTATAGCTTTTTAAGAAAAAGTTTTGGTATAATTTAAAATATAAATTGTGTTTAAAATTATGGTGACTTGAAATTCTTAAATTATCTTTTAGAGTTATAAAATGTGACCATTAATATTTCCAAGTGTATTTTCATATTCCTAAGCTTAACAAATTATCATTATACTTTTTGAAGTCTTATAAATTGAGATGTTCATTATGTTGTAAAAGAAAGCTTTTTTGAATAAAGTAATGAAATGTTACTGCTAAGATTACCTATGACAAGAAATGTCATGAGAGATTATCTAATAATGTGATTCTGAATGTGTCTTGAGAAGATAAGTGATAATCTTAAAAAGGGAGATCCTTACCTAGTAACAACAAGTGCATAAATTATTAGGAAAGTACTTAACTCAGTTATTATTTTATTTTATCATTTTATGGGAGGGTTTACTCATTGCATCCAATTTATCAAGCTTTTGAATATGAATATGTGAGTTAATTTATTTACAATAAAAAAGCTCTACTTAAGTCTATTTTACCACTGTGACCACCAACTTAAGTTACACTGAGTGTGGATAGCTAAGTTACTCTTCTTATTAGATTGAGATCTTTAATGTTAAAAAAATTGTGCAATACCTTTGCTTTTTGAAAAATTCTTACTTAATAAGCGACCATATGATATTTTAATTATAAACTTATAGCATCTTGGATAGGCCATTGTACAAATTTATTACTTGAACCAAAATATTTTCCTATTATTTATGAGCCAAAGTATACGCTTAGCAATCTCATCCAACATCAAGACCCTTAGGAGAAAGACAAAACTTAATTAGTTTTGGACAATATCTTAAATGTAACATCTTATAGATATGGGCAAGAAATTTTAAAATATTAAAATAATGTGATATTAAATGTAAGAATATTAGAGAATTATTATGGATTATAAAGAGGGAGGAGTAATAAAAATGATGAAAAATATGATTTTGAATGAAAAAATAATTAGTAAAATTGTAAAAAAAAATTAAAAAAAGAATCATACGGTACGATGATTATAAATTGTACAGTATGATATAGTTAGCAATAAAAAATGATGGCTTAATGAAATTATCATCCAATATGTTATGGTAAATTAATAGAATAATAAATAGAAGTTGAATGATAATGTATGGTATGATAAGGATCATTGTATTAATAAAATATTATGATAAATGATTGTATTACATATATGGTTCAGATTAGTTTGACATGTTAAGAAGAAAGAATTGAAATGATAAGGGTGTAGCATATAGTACAATTATGTCACAAAATAATATAGTTAGGGTATAATGTAAATGGATTCATAAGATAATATTATGCTGTATATATAACATCCTAAAAATCTAAGTCATAGGATGTTAAAAAGAATGATATTAGAGAATGATTGATGATATTAAGGAGAAAAATGTTATAAAATAATAATTTTGATATGAATATATTTAAGAATTCTTATAAAGTTTTTTGAAATTTTTTAAGAATGTTTCAAGATTTTAAGATATCATATAGAATAATCGAATGAGAGAATTAATCAGGTGAATAGACTTGTAAGATAGGATGTGCAATACGAGTATGATTACAATAATGTATAAGTACGATGGAATGTAATTAGTACATTATCGTAGTGGGTCAGAGCAGTTTGGCAGGTTAAGTAAGAAAGCCATTAATCGTATAGTACAATCATAGAGTATTGTATAATATGATCAAGTAAAAGAGAGAATAAACTTACAAGAAGTGTGAACATGCACAAAGATAAGCTAAGTGTCATACAAAACAACTAGACCATCATATTAAACTATTAATGCTTAAGAACAAAGAATTGATACATATAATAAATGAGTATATAGTATGAAAATATGTAAATACGATTAATTAAGAAAAAAATCAACAAGTACAAAGGGTTAAGTAACAAAAGGGCAAATCATACATTATGATGAGTGTTAATGTATAAGTATAATAAGGTATATAATAAGCATAGTATAAGAGAATCATTAGGTTCAATTAAAGAAGTAAATGTATCATACTAATATGATTAAACAATCATAAAGTAGTAATTATGGTAAATGTGTGAGCTAACTAAACAAGAATGGTTCATATGCATAACTAGTATATTGAATCACTATGTTTAATATGAATAAGCACAATGAAGGAAGATTTAACTAAGCACACAATACAAAGTCAAGAATTGTTTAAGTAGGTCAAGTCGAAAGTAATAAAATACCAGAAAATCATTTGTAAGGCATAAGACTAATAGCATATCATATTAGTATGGTAATGATATCATAATATTAAGATAATAAGAACTTAAGATAAGTTTAAACAAGGTTGAGAATCATTTAATACGAAGTTGGTTATCATACATATACATTTAGTAAAAATTAAACATATCGTAAAACCTAAACGATATATGATTAAGAAAACTGATAGGGGGAAAGTTTAACCAATGGGAAATATTTGGAAACAAAAGGATAGAAAGTGTAACGACATTCACATGAAGGGACATAAATGTTAAATGCATTTGGAAGGTCAAGAATGTGAAAAATCATAAGAATTAATATAAAAAGAAGTGATGATTATGACTTAAAGAATTTTCTTTTGAAGAATGTCTAACACTATGCCATAATCAATAAAAAAAGAAGAGAGCAAGTGAAGGTATTTATAAGAGATTTGAAAAAGATTTATGTAAGAAACAAAGACAAAATTGAGTGAAAAGACTCTCAAGTATTGTAACAATTGAGGCTTTAACAAATATTTAAGCTTTAGTGAGACCTTTACTCAAATTTGAGAGATATGTAAAGCTTGCTCATGATGTATATGATTTGATGTATTATGTGTTATAGGTTAGATGCCATTAAATAAAAGATGCTTATGGAAGCATAACTTATGCTTAATATATTTAATTTGGTATGATGTGTATTATTAGGTTAGAAGCCTTAAATAATATGTGAAATGACAATTAAAGGATGTTTGTTATATGTGATTTACAATAGCTTATAGATATATTGATTTGAGGCATGATTTGTTTAAGCATTATGATATTATAACTTTTAGTGATATATGAAAAAGGATATATGAGAGATGTTTGTTATGGTTAATTATAATAATATGTTGTTATATTATCTTTTTACATATTTTTATTAGTTACATATTAAATATATATCATGTAATATTTGTTAAAAGAAAAATAGATGATTAACAAAATATTGATATAATTGAAATGAAAATGATATTAAAATGTGATGTAATATAGAAGGCATCAACAATTATTTGTAGAAGCAATTTATTGTCTGAAATAACATGTTTTTGGAAGTAAATATTTTTCTAGTCAAAATAACATGCCTTTAAAAGTAAGACTACTACTTAAAATAATATATCTTAGAGAATATTCTCAAAGATATGTTATAGGATTATCTAAAATAAAATGTTTGGACTATTCCAATGATGAAAGGGATATTAAAAAAATTAATACAATTTATTAAATATAAAATTAGTTTTTAAAAGAATCTAAAGAAAAAAAAATGATAACATGTATTTTATTAATTTGTATTATTATTTATATAGATTATGCATGTATTTTTCCCAATAAATGCTTACTTTATATTATGTTACCTATCCTTACCACTGAGCTAATGTTGGTTGACTCATATTTATGTTGTCTTAACATTTTGTAAGTCAAAAGAATGCACCATATAAAGCTATTAACATAAAAGTAATTTAATTGTTAATTACATCAAGATATTATTATGAAATGTGATATAAGTATACTGCATGACATTGAGTGATTGTGCATATGTTCTAATATTTGAAGTAGCATAATAGCATAAGTTGAATGTATGTATATATATTATGTACTACAACATAAAATAAGAAAGAGAATGAATGAAATAAAATAATTAGTTGAATAAGTTTGATAATCTATAAGATTATAAAAAAGATGAAAATAAGAAGATAATAAGATTTTCTCTATACTTTATCCTGTAATTGTTTGATATAATAAAATCATCTTTATTATAATTGGAACTTAATTTAAGGCATGATAAATAAATCTTGTGAGGCTACTTGACCTAGCCTTTCTAAGATTCAATGTTGGATCATCTAATTCATTTTAAGCTTATCATTTGCATTAGAAAACATATTTTTTCTAATAAAACTTTGTTTCAAAGACATTATAAACATAACAAAAACTAGGTATAACCTTTACTTAAAATCCATTTAAACAAATATCATATGACATTAACCATTTTTCAAAGCTTTTAAAAGAAGTAAATATCAACATCTTTTTTTTGAAAATTAATGAGAAAATATTTAAAACATTTAACATTGTATCAAATGTCACGTTATTATAATTCTTTTAAAATAATTCACAATTTCATGCTATCAAAGTACATAAGGTGACAAACACAACTAACAAGAAAAATAAAAGATCCTCTATGTCAAGTCACAATGTGATGTCATACATCATTGCTCTCCAATAGTCCCATGATGAGCCTCTTTTTTACTTAAAAATATTAGGCCAAAAATAAGATAAGCCAATTATCACTCTTCTTCTTCTTGTACTTCTTCTTCTTCTTTGTCTTCTTTTTCTTCATTTGAAAATATCAAACTTTTATGCAAGACTATACAAGCAAAAAATGATGTAGTTACGTTAAGAAACTAAGAAAACTTTGAACTACTAAAATATGAGACAAGAATCATAAATACTGACTAACTAATAATGAAGACTCACAACAAACATAGAATGAGGATGTGACAAACCCCAAAAGAAGGGAGCATAATCTTAAAGCATGTTATATAATATAAAAAGGGGAGTAAAAATATAAAAAAGAAAGTGTGACTACTAAAATTAGAGATGTAATGATTATGTACATGAGTATGTATAAATCAAAATAATCAATATAAAAAAAGTTTGCATATTTGTGCTACCTTTAATAACAAGTTTTATTATGAAATATACATAAAATAGAGTAATAATATTCATTGCAATTATATGAGATAATTGTTGTGAAATTAATTATAAAATACAAAAATTATAAGAAAATAAGGAAAAATATCAAGATAATGAAGTGGTAAATTGTCATTCCAAACAATTGAGTAGCTAAAAATGTAGTAGTACTAGAAGAGTAAATGAAGAATTAATAACAATATTTATAAATATTATAAGTTAACTAACAAAATAGGAGCAATGGGTCAAACATCTATTATAAGTGTAATAACATGGTAGCATAAAATTTCCAAAGAAAGAGATCTTTACATGTATTTTTGAAATTTAATCTAATGAAAGCATAAGATTGGCTTAACCAAATGGAAAAAGTTTTTAAAGGGATTTATAGTCCAATACATAAGAGGATAACTATGGAAATTCCTTAACATTGTTCTTAGATTTTTGTACCACAACATGAATTTCTTTTTTTTCTCTTAACATTTTAAAAAGAATATAAAAAATATTATTTACTTTTATAAAAGTCATAATATAAGCAAAACTTGATCCTTTTGAAATCAAGTAGTAAAAATATTTTTTATAATAAAGTAAAATATTAAGTTTTTCATATTCCTTTTTAAAAGTATATGAACATACAATATCAATGTTAACAAATTCTTTATATATCTTTTTTCACAAATAGAATAAACATAAAATCACAAAAATCTAATGACAATTATAGCATATGTTAGCTCTCACTAAATTTTGATAGTCCCATGAAGTGTCTTTTTTTGACTTGAAAATGTTTGGTTAAAATAGTCATAAGTAAATTAACACATCTCAATGATAAAACATGTAATATATTATAAAATAAATACTTTTAAGTAATTACATGCATGATCTACTTTAGTAAATGATTATTTTTTTCTCTTTGTTTGGATTTACTTAAAATCCAATTTCATCTTTGAGAAATCATATTAATTTTTTAACTTCTTTTTTCATGCATATAAAATGTTTTATTCCAAATAAGCCAATAATATCTCTTTCACAACACTCATAGAGACATTAATTCAAGTAGTAATCTTATTTTTAGAGATATATTAATCCAAAAAACATAATATGTATTTTAGATATATATTAATCAAAAGAGTAAGTTAATCTTGAAACACGTTTTGAAATATCATTTATTTCTTATGTTATATGACTTGCTTATCAAAATTTGTTAATAACTTATTTTATCTTTTAATGCACATCAAATGGTATACATTTAACTTGTAACTAATTAAACCATGAAACAAATAATGTATAATAACATATTATTAAAATAAATAATAGTAATATATCTAAATATAATATTTTCTCATATCAATTTAGGCTTTCAGCTTAATATTATATATTACATGAATTATATATATACTATTTACAAGTCTTACCTATACAAGCATCTTCTATTTGGTATATTTTAATTCAATAAAACTTACAATCTATAATATAAAATAAATTAAGTTATATACAACATGAAAAAGTTTTGTTTACCTCTCAAATTTGAGTAATGATCTCACTAAGACATAAATCTTTACTCTAAGTCTCAATTACTACAATATTGAGATCCTTTTTTCTTGGATTATCATTGTCTCTTACATAACTCCTTCTCAAATACCTTAGAAAGCCTTTGCTTACTCTCTTTTCTTTATTAATTATAGTTAAGTGTTTTACCTCTCAAATTCTCTAAAATAAACTCTCAATGTCCTGGCTAGCATGTTATTTATATTTGTTATCATAACTTTCTAGACTCTAGACCTTTCAAATTCCTCTAGTAGTTGTATCCCATAATGTGAATATTTTTTTACCTTCTATCTTTTTATTTACAAAGGTCGATTAGACTCTCTTTTATGTTAGATTACTCATCTATTTAACATCTTATGTTTTAAGATTTGTTTAGTTTATACTAATTGTATATATATAATTATCAAATTTGTACTATATGTTTATAAATCTTACCCAAATCTATCATAAGTTCTTTTTATCATATTATTACAAACTTCTTGTAGTACTAGCATGATGTTGCTATTTCTTTTATATCATATAGATGATTCTATTTTTTTATGTTAATCTTTGTAAACTTATATTATATATTTTCTCTTATCATATTATGCCATCAATTCCCTATTTCTCTTTATTGAGTCATAATTGATGATGATCCCATTCATTATGTTCTTATGTCTAAATTGTATTGATATGATTAGTTAATCATATTATATGATCAATTTAATATAACTTTTTTGAATGATTTCACACTATAATCTGTTTTATTTTCTCTTGTGTGATAATATAATATGATAGATTTTTATTATATTATACAATTCAACACTTCTATATATTTCTAAAATATAATATAGTCTTCATATATTTGTATTGTTATACTTATATGATTGGGCATTTGATTCTATACTCTGATACTTATAAGTTATTATAGATAATTAAAATAACTATTCTTCAGGTATAGGGTTTAGATAGGAAAAAAATTATATTTTAAGCTCAAAATTTGTAACAAAAACAAAAAAGGGCAAAAATGGCCAATTAGACCTTGTTCTATCAGATCCATCGCTCATGGAGCCTCCAATGTTGGCCCAACCCTAACCTACCAGTTGGTCCAGACTATGGTCAGTCAAAAATATTGATGAATAGATCTTTTAGTTCATTTTGGATCATTGGTTTGTATGCTATGTAAGCAAACACACTAACTTGATTCTAACTCATGACTTTGTCAACATGACTGCCAACCCACTGACTTACTCCATGACTCATCAACTTGTGATACTACCAACACATTGCTTATTGTGTTATTAACCCCTAGCCATTGTGCTTTATTTGATGATAATAAATTTTAAATATTTCTAACGAATTTGATTTTGTAAATTTTTATATTCTAAATAGTTGATGCTTATATTTATAAGAGAATTTAAAGAAGAAGAGAAGCTAAAGTAAGATTTTATGAAAAAGATCTTGGTGGAAGTGGCAAACCACCAAGAAATATTTTTTGACATTACTTTTAAGTATTTTAATTTCATTTTTAGAATATTAAGCTTGAATAAATTAGTTTTACAATACCCAAAAATATTAACTAATTTTTATCTCTAATATCCTTGATTTAATATTTGAAATACACATTTCTCAAATATTCGATTAATATCTTTAAAATATTATTATTTAGTAATGATTTAAATAAGAAATTTAGAATATAATAAAAATTAAAAATTTAATTACCTTCCTAATAATCTGTTTGCCATTTGTCGAATGCTACAGTGTTTCACGCTGTGTTGAGAAATGAATCCCAAACTCGTTTGACACAATTGTATGTAATTAGGATAAGGAACATATTATTTGAATTAATGTAATTAACCTTCCAATTATAGATACACATGGGTGATGAAATCTCCCACAAACCAAGAGGGAACCAACCTCGACATCAAGCTATCTTAAACATGTGTTATAATACATATATGGTGAAACACATTTTTCAAATATACCATATGGAATTAAATGAATTGCTTTTACTGCACGGTGAACTTTCAAATTTTAAGAGTGATGTGAGCCGTCCAATCTTGCATTTTTGTGAGAATGATCACCACCATATCTCATATTTCAAACTACTAATTTTTTCAACCGTCCATTAGCGCAATGTCGTGATCGCACAGTTCGTATTTCTTTCGCTCAAAAAGTTAAATCCTATCGTCAAATCGTGATTCTGATCTAATGGGCTAGATCAAATAAATGTGTCTAAAAAGCGCATATTGAATTCCATTCATCCAATCATGTAGTTTTTGCGATCAAACAGTTGTGTTTTGGTCTAATTGAATGGCTCCAACGCAACGGCTCTTTTATTTGTTATTTTGAGTCATTGGGCATTTTCTTAAAGTATTAATTTTTTAAATTAAAATTTACAGAAGCAAAAAATTTAAACAGCTAATTTGGGTATTTAGTAAGTGCTTCTAACCATTAGAAGATGTCAATAAATAGGAGAATTTTTTAGCAAATTTTTTGATGAAAATTTTTTTATAAAATTCTAAGGAAAAATTCTCAAGTCATGACGTCGAAGCAATTCGCAGTCGTTGTTGCTAATCGTCACCTCCTCACGCTACATCTTTTGTTAGCGAACTCTAAATTTCTTGCCTAATCTTCATATCAGCTAAGCTCTCATTTTCTCATTTTATAACTGATTAAATTAAAATAATTATACATTGTTAAATATTTTGTCAAGTATAAGAATTTATTTGTATAGATTTTCATCGTCATTTTTTCTTTCTTTTTACCAATTCAATTTTGATTGTAAGGCTATTATAACATGTTTTATGTTTTTGTTGTAAGGGTTTAGCTTACCCATTTTTTGACAAAATGTTTATGTAGTTTATTTTTGTGCCTGGTTTTTATCAGAAGTGGTCGTAGGCTTGATTTTAAGCTCAACTATCTAAAAATTGCTTGTATACACATTCAAAATTTTGTACCATATTATTTCACTATTTCTAAAGTTTTATTATCATAATGAAAACCAATATATTTTTAAGAAATTAATATTTTTTAATTCTGATAATGCACCCTCCTCTAGTTGAACAACATTTTGTCTAACCTACTCTACGATATACTAACTTGTGATATCGCACTACCTTGTCAACCAACTCTGCAACATTTTGACTCATAACATTACCAATTAGATCTGACCTCGACATTACTAATATCTTAACACAATTGACTCTCTCCTTGACCCATCAACCTGGATCTAAATCATAATGACATGCATGAACTTGGTTGATGCTAAATCAAAAATACAACTTTTTAAAAAAGTTTTTTGGCAACATTCAAAAAGTTGTTTGGCAACACCTTTGACTACAAAAATGTTTAGATCAAAATGACGACTTTTAAAAAGTTATTTAGCATGAGTTTTAACCACAACTTTGATAACAACTTTTCAAACAATAGATCCCAAAAATAAAAAACAAAGCCTTTTAGAAAGTTATTTGGCAACGACTTTTAATAATAATTTTTTAAATTTTTATTTTATTTTATTTGTCCTTATTGTTTAGGCTCTCTATAAAAAAGGAATGTTTATCTTTTAGAATGATGATATGTAAATGAGTAAAATTTCTAATTTTATTATATATTGTTGAGGTCTATGATTGATCATAATAAGAACTCTAGCTTATTGAATTGTTAAGGCTCTAATATAAGAGGTGGGGTGTTAGGCCCAAGCTATGTGACATGTCAGTTACTTATGATTTTATAACATCGCCTTTCTGTTGTCATCACAACTATTCGTTTCACTTTGCCAAGTCTTTATTTCTTTGTTTCCTTTCATAATGTCTTTTTCTTTTCACTTCGTCATTTAAGTTTACTTAGATTGGCACTTCCGTTTATCGTCATATTTTTCTACTATTTTTTATTTGATTTTCGTAAGTATTTGAATTGTCTTTATAAGCAAGTTACTTTATAATTTTAGTTTTCTATAAGGCTTAGTAAATTTTTTTTGTATTTTTAATATGTACCAATGTGAACTTTACTTTATTCTTTTCTTTCTCGTGATATTGTTTCATTAAAATCCTTTTTGAATACCATGTATTTATGTCGTTGAATAGGTTGTGAGTCTAGCATTTAGAGTGAACTTCATGTAGCTCTTATTACATTCTTGATTAAGATTGTCTTGGATGAGTACCTTTTGTATGTTATCTTTTTTGGGTTTTTGATATTTATCTTTTGTATTTTCTTTTTTGTAATATGTGGAAGTCAGAGGCTAAGCTACTCATAACATTTGCATCAACTATTTGGCATCAAAATATGATTTTGTCTTATCTATACAAATCATTTGTATTTAAGCACTAATGACTTAATATGATGATCTAGTTGTCTTGTATAATTCTTATCATATTTTTGTGATGTTCATATTTGTCTCACATTCATCTTCTCTCTTATTTGATTATAAACTCTTGAGTAAAATCATATGATCAGTCACTTTCTTACTTAATCTGTCAGATTATTCTAACCCACAACAATGATGCATTGATTGCAATCTATTATACTTGCAAGTGATTGTAATATACTTACATAATATAGTCTCATCTTATGAATATATTTAACTGATTGATTCTTTTGCTTAATTGTATTGTATGATCATGTGATATTATATTGTATGATACTTTTAAAATCTTGAACTTTTTAAAAAAAATTTAGAAATAATTTATAAAAATTTTTAAAATATATTTTAACCAAAATCATAATTTTATAACTTATCTTTTTAAGATCATGAATTATTTTATTAATATCTCACATTTTATTAAAATAAATTATCTCTATTTTTTGGATGTTATAATAGTATTAATGATGTTGGTTCTACAAGAGATAACAAATCATTGACATTTAAATCAAATAGCATTATAGTATAATAATAATACAAGTAAGAAAATAAATTTTAAGAATTTAAAAACTTTTAAGGACTACTCCTTTTTTAAAAAAAATAGAAGATGTAGGATGAATTGAGTTGATTGATTCCAAGAAATTTGAATATCTATGTTTTTAAAGAGATTTTTTTATTCAATAAGGTATATGCCCAAATGGTAACAACTAAGGAAAAAATATCTTCTTTGTTTAAGAGAGGGTTGTGAGAATCTATTTGAAATTTTTAAGCTCATTTTTAGCACGAGAACTTCTTAGATTTATTATAACAAGATTAATTGAGCAAAATTAGGATCTAAATTATATTGTATAAGAAGCAAAGAAAATAAAAGAATTTTAAAAATTCTAGAAATGATATCTTACAAAAATAATAATCAAAGGGGTGTAGTAGTTATTAATTTTAATGAGAGATTATAAGGGAAGACATAATACTAATAATGATGTAAAAAAACATTGAAGAGAATGTTTTGTAATCTTGATATTCACTATTTTTTGTAAGAAAAAGAGACATATATTAGATAATATTCTCATCTTTTTGTTAGGAGAGATAAGCAATGTTCTCAATCAATTGCAATTTTTAGTTGAAGATAGTCAAATTTTTCTTAAAGTAGAGCATGCTCAAGAAATAAGGCATATAATTTAGCCATAGCCCATGATATTTACAAGTTAAAGGCTTATGTATTATCCAAGCATCATGTATGAGAAACTCAATTCTATTTATTATTAAAAATAAAATAAATAATTAAAATTATATTTTCAAATTTTAAGTACAAAATTTTATAAGAAGAGAAGAATTGTAATATCTTAAAAATTTTTATTCATAAGTTATCAATATAAAAATATTTTTGCATGCGTCTTAATAAGATGAATCTAATGATGATAATCTCATTAATATTAAAGTTTATTTGGAGACATAGTAAATGATCAAAGTTAATGTTTATGAAATAATTATAACCTATTTGCTTAGTAATTAAGTGTGAGATATAATTAAAAATGAAGAGAAATGGCCACTTGTGAGCATCCCAAGTGAGAGAATAGTTTATGCATTTATTTCATAAAACATTGAAAGTTAAATAAGTAATATTAGAATAAGTTCTAGAAAAAAATATTTGCATATTTTTCAATTATTTAAAATGAGTTAGAAGGTCATCTAATGTGATTGCTTGCCATTAGAAGGTAGATTAAGATTTCAAGACTTGATCAAATAATCAATCTAATTGAATAAATTGAATCACTTGATTTACTCAATTCATATGAAAGCTTTGAAGAACAGTACATACAACATCTAATCAATTAGATGATTCAATTGAAAATATCAAACAAACAAATTGAACATCTTATTAAGGATCATAGGCTAGTTTAATTTTAAATAATGAATTAATTAATATTAAATTTGAAAATATTTGTGATGTTTTTAATTAACTATTTCAAGGCATTTGATCGAAAAAAACAAACCCATTGAGGATTTAAGTGTTCTGATTTTTTCCTATCTCATTATATATATATATATATATATATATATATATATGTGTGTGTGTGTGTGTGTGTGTGTGTGTGTGTGTGTGTGTGTGTGTATTTGTGTTATGTGTTGCAACTAAATTATTCGATATGTTGATATACATAATGTATGTTATATTATACTTTAGAAGTTAATACATGTCCAAATGATTATTTATGTTTTAATGATTATGTAATTAAAATTAGTTCATTTAGGATAGTTAGCATGTTCACTTTGTTATAACTATATGACATAATATTGTGCATATTTTTATTTCATATGCTTATTACATGCATTTTTAAAGTGAAAACACTCGAAAAACTGAGACAGATGCAAAGGAAATGATAGTCTTAGGTAGACATTTGAATATAAATAAAAAAAATCAAAGAAATGGAATAGTTGTTTATAATATTAAAATAATGTCTGTATCTCCCTGTGTTATGCTAAGCCATTTTTGTTGGAGCTATTTGACATTAAGATTTAGATCTCCAAGTGATCGATTCAATATTATGGTTATATATGTCATATTTGGGGCTTAGTTCTTAAGGAGATTGGTTCACCATTGCAATTATTATGTGATATTCAAAGCATTGACCTTTAAGTAATGTTTTTGTTATCATTTATGGTATAAATCATTTAATAAACTCCTATATATAATATTGAATCTTATTTCTTTTTTCAGTATGAGACCATTCATATTTGTATACCTCCACTTAGAAGTATGCTATAAATCACTTATTATCAAATAATTTCACTTTTAAGATATCATGTAACTATCAATCCTCGCCATATTTGTTCCCAAGCTTCATAGATAATCATGGCAATTGCAACCTTATAAAAAGTCAATTCATTTACTTTAGTTAAAGTCATTAGTTTTCTTCATTTGTTGTTTAAACAAAAATTCCCTTTTAAAATTAAAAATGCTAAAATTTAACCAAATAAATTTCATATTTCTCTTCTTCTATCTAATAAAATACTTTTTTCAATCATTCTTTAGCACACCTTTTAATTAAGCTCTTTCTTAGTTTTTTTGCAATTTTGGCTAAACATAGAATTGAGTTAAGACAATTTTTGCTTGTCTCGAGCATAAAATTTTCTATTTTGGATCAAGATGAAAATAACTTGAGTGTAGTGGGCAAGATTCCTTTTCCATTAGATTTATGCCATCTTGATATTTAAATTCTTTTAACACTATGAAATTATCCACCTCTTCCACTTTTCCCTTTAGATCAAATTCTACTTGGTTAACACTACCCACTTTGATACCCATGTCTCTTCATACATACTCAATTTAGCTAAGTCTCCCAAAAAGTTGCTTAAGTAATCCTCCTTAAACACTTATAGATAATGACTAAAAAGATAACCCTAAGTTGCTTCAGCTTAAAGGTCATGTCATCAGACAAACCTTGTTCATCTAAAGAAACAATATTCAGTCAAATCCCCATTTTAGTAGTATAGTTTGGGACTAATCACACCATCATAAAAAATGTGTTTCTCACATTTAATCTTGTATCATTGTTAAGTAATCAATTAGGGATGAGAAGTATAACTCTCTTACTTACTCAATACTACTAAGTTTTTCAGTTGGGCCTCTTGATTGTCTCACTTGAGAGAGCCCATCAAACCTCTAAACCATTTTTGTTTCCATCAAACTATGACAGAGATCTTTTATCACTAGTGTGACTATCTTTGTCAAGATAGCTTGATAAAGAAGATGTGCAAAGTCTCTGATTAAATAAATTGACCAAACTTATGCAAAGAGATCTTATTTTTTGTTAACTTTGTCTGCAATCTACACCAATTCCATAACACCTTTGTCTTGTCGTCATAATTCTATTGATTGACATTCTATTCAAGACACAAGTTCTAAACAAAACCACAATTAAGTCGGTTCAACAATCAAGCCAACCAATTCTTTTTGTATCTTATTTTTGTTTATTTAGTTAAATCTCTCAATCAAACCAAAACATTAAAAAGTTTCTTTTGAGCTTTTGCATAAGGTACATTGTTCAAACATTCCTTCATATGTCAGTTTGATGAGAAATACTATAACACCTCCACCCCTAAGAGTTCTTCCTTCACGATTTAGTCATTGTTTCCTTCCCAGATGACCTGGTCTTATGTTAAACTAAGACCACCTAAGAAATTGTCGAAGTAGAAAACTTGGCCCAGGATGGGTAAGCCATTCATCAGTATGAAGGTGGCAAGTCAAAACACTTATCAATTTCAAAAGTTTTGTCTCTTTGCTTGAAGAAAGAATAACTTATGCAAATTCTATACTTAACTTTCTTTTCTTTCAACTCATGCATGGAGATTTGTGTCTCATAGTGTAAGCAAAAGACCTTAGCAATTGGGCATGTTTTGCCCCAACTCTTTGCTCACAAGTCAACTCCCTTTAAGTCTATCATACTCTAATTAGATTAGTTATATTATCATATAAGTTCAATCATATAAAAATAGTTTAATAGGAATTGTTCACCAATTCAAGGACTTGAAGTGATTCAAAAATTAAACCCTAATGAATCAATTTTTATTCTTTCATTACAAATAAATTCTTTTTAAGATCAATTAATAAATGAAAAATTATGTAAACTATTTTTCCTCTATTTTAAAACTTCAAATTA
The DNA here is from genome assembly GCA_023846275.1 of Vanilla planifolia. NCBI lineage: Eukaryota > Viridiplantae > Streptophyta > Magnoliopsida > Asparagales > Orchidaceae > Vanilla > Vanilla planifolia. The sequence continues at coordinate 68,851,191 of CM043865.1, read as the reverse complement.
AAAAAATATTTGAAAAGAAAATTAGTATATTATACTAGAATCACCCAATCCTTCTCTCAAGTCTCTAACTCATGATTGAAATTATAATACTCCTCACTTTTAGTAGGGGTCTTGCATTTTTTTTATTTATTATTCATCTCTTTTATTTGACGATTATCTAAATCAAAACACTACTCTTTTAAAGTTAATTCTCATTGTAACTAATTAAAAGGATGGTGAGATATTTCTATTATTTATGACTTTGATATTGTTTTAACTTAATAGTTTTTTGTATTACTAATTTTCTTAAATTTATTTTATTATGATTTGCTACTTAACACAATAGTATTTCTCTACGTGTATATAGGATCTCAATGACCATTTTTAAAGTTCACAGAGGTATTAATATGAAATTTGATAATATTTAAGTTTAAAATAATATGTAAATAATATTAATAGGTAAACTTTATATATATAAAAATCTCATAAAAATTTATTGGACGCGTCAACAGTGGGACCCGTCCCGGGTCCAGCGCATATCCTCGAGCGGACAGCACATCTACCGTGATCACAACGATCGGACGGTTCACAACCCACGCAGAGAGCGTAGTGATCTACTTCCAATTACGAGTCTTGTTTTCCTTCCCTCCACCTCGAGAAATTCTGCAGGTGAAGAAGAACACGAAGAAGAACGAGAGAAGTTAATCTGTTTTTTCATTTCTTTGAGGAGGTGAACTTGCCAATGCTATGAAGGAAAATTCGACCGCTCGCGAGTCGATGCTTTGATCCCATTAAAACCTAATCGGTGATAGTTATATGGCTTCGCCGCCGCCGCCGTCCATGAACCAGCCGGCTCCGTGTCTCAAGACCTACTTCAAGTCTCCCGAGGGCCGATACAAGCTTCAGTATGAGAAGACCCATCCTGCTGGCGTTCTTCATTACGCCCATGGCAAATCGGTATCGCAGGTTAGTCTAGGGATAATGTTCAATGCTTTTATTGGAGGTATGAATCGCGCCTTTGACTCAAGGATTTGGATTTTCAGTTGACGGTAGCGTATCTGAAGGAGAAATCGCCTTCCCTGGGGCCGAGCGCGCCGTCGACGCCGAGCTCCAGTAGTGTGGTGAAGTCTGCTGCTGCGCGGCTGTTTGTTGGTGTTAATGGAAACAAGGCCTTTCAATTTGGTGGTACAAATGGTGGAAACAAATTGGTGTCTGGCGGCAGTAAATTTGGAGGAACTTTTGGAAGTTCTGCAGTCTCAAGCGGTACAAATGTACCGGCTAATTATGGTTGCAAGGGGTTATACTTAATCTTTAATGTTGGAGACACGTTGTTCATTAGTGATCTCAATTCTCATGATAAGGTTTGTGCTATTTAGTTTTGTTATCCGTGGTTGCTAGAGACTCTGTTGCCATTGCCATCATCGTTGAACTCTTGTAGGATCCAATTAAGGCTATTCATTTTGGCAATTCGAACCCTTTGTGCCATGCATTTGATTCTGATGCCAAAGATGGGCATGATTTACTTATTGGACTTCAATCTGGAGACAGTGAGTTTTTTACAAATCTTTTATTCTGTATTGTTTCATCACAACTGATCTGGATTATTGCTTTCCTCTATGCAATTCAAGTCTACTCTGTGTCGTTGAGGCAACAATTACAGGATCTTGGTAAAAGGCTTGTGGGAGCACAACATTACAACAAGGATGGTGCCATCAATAACAGGCATCTATTTATTTATTTTTTGAAATTTGCAGATTAACATTCACTTAATGGATGTATTTTAAGGTGGAGGCATCTTTGGACTGCTTCTTTGCTCTTTTCTTTGGATCCAAGTTTGAGATTGTCATAGAATGGCAACTAAAATTTGCATGCTGAGTTTATCCAATAACTTTTTTCCCTTTGCAGTGATATTTCCCGCTTTCAATAAAAATGCTTATATCAATTTTTTTAAAGTTTTCATAACTAGAAGGGAAATTTATTGATACCTTAGGAAAACAATTCCAGCTGCTTATTCAGTTTAGTTTTCTGCAGTGCTCAGTTACCATTATGCTATAGCTTTGGATGAATGGCTACAGCAGGTTTGTGTACGTAAGAGGCTATAGTTTGAATTGCAATTAGCCAAATGGTAAACTAGACACATTGTAAACAATTTCAGTGGTTCATAATAGTTGTAAGGTTGTCATGTTTTTCTTTAATGAATTTTTACTACGAAGTGTGAAGCTGTTGCTTAATTTTTAGTTCACTGTACAACAGTGGTTCTGCATTTAAATGACAATTTTGTCTGTTAAATGAAGCCACAGTAGTAAAGATGCTCACTGGCAAAAGAAACCACACTAGTTAAAGAAAAGCAGCATGTTTAGCATGCTTTTGTATGGCTTTCTCTATACTGAAGAATGTGGCATAGGATACTTTCTTAATTGTTACACCTTAGTTCATATTGAAGTGAAATGATGCACTTTGCCTTTGTTTATTTTTTGTAACAGTAATTCACTTTAAGGTTTCATTTAGATGACAGCTGCTTTTTAAAAGTAATTTGAAATGGGTGTTTCTTGAAAGTTCTTTTTAGAAATAGGTTTGTGTTGTAATGTGCATTAGCTATTTTCAATACTTTGGATATTCAACATGAAAAAAATGAAGTTTAGTTTTATTAGACTTTTTTGGGATGGTTGCTCTCCAATGAAATGGTTGCTTACCATTGATTGGTCTGGATGGGGCACACCAATGCTGTGGTAATATGTTCTTTGGTGGGTTGTGGGCGTTTATCTGTCCAAGAACCCCCTCTTCCCCTTATGTGTCATAGAAGTACTGTTATACCAGATGTAGTATGTTGCTTATGTAAGGAAAATTGGCATTTACTAGGTGTTTTTTTGAAAATGTTGTACTCGTCTTGTATTTTAATTGCTTTATACGTGAGTAGCTGCATGCATTTTCCATTTGTCACATGGATAACTATTGTTGCTCTTTGCAGCCGGTGCACTTGTGTTGCATGGGTTCCAGATGGTGATGGCATTTTCGTTGTTGCTCATGCTGATGGAAACCTATATGTGTATGAAAAAGTAGGTCATAGTTTGAACAAGATTTTGTCTATTTCACTCTTCAGTTTTATTTCAATCTAAACCAATTCCTTTTCTTTTCTTTTTTTTTTTCTAATCTCTGCGTAGCATAAGGATGGGGTGGCAGACCCATCCTTTCCTGCAATCAAAGATCCAACTCAGTTCAGTGTTTCCCATGCACGGTCTAGTAAGGTATCTTCATATCTGTTTTATGCATTTTAGAAAAAATTTTTCTTCTTCCATATTTAGTGACTAAATATTGGTTTACATCTATCTATTTGATAATGTCTTCCATATATTTAGTGGATAAGTGTGGGATGCCTTATTCTGAAGGTTCCTATTACTTTTTTCATCATTGTATGCATGTAGAAGGCTTGGCTAACTTCCTTTTTCAGATGGTTATAATTTGCAGCGTTTCCATCTATATTATCACTTTATTTTGCTGTGAAACTGAATTTAGAAATTGCAAGTTTAGTTTTTGGTAGAAGCATCAGTACACGCAATAATAATTTTTCCTGGACAAGAACCTGAATTCTCTGGCTACACTATCATTGTTTTCCTTGCTATCCTTGAAAAGCTCAGTCACAAATTTCAATATTATGCCTAACAAAATTGTCTGTTTAGCCTGAAGCATGGGATTCAATAGAAAAGGAAAATCCATCTTGTCTACAACTTATGCATCTATCTTAGGCTTATTAGGAATGAATCATTTTGCTACCTTGTGTTCATCCTGTGATGCTTGAAGTTATGGTGTGAAACGAAATTTGTAGTACGAATTTATCAATTGTATCTAAGTTTTCAAATTTTTATGCCGTACAATTGTGTTGAATCAAAATCCATATGGCTATAAAATGAGGGCTTTTGGTTTGGTATGACCAGCTTCTGTTTTTAACTTGGTGGAAGAAATTCCTTTTTTAGGATTCTGCTAGTATAAATGGGAAATTAGTCAGACTAGAAATCTATAATTTCCTTCTATTGAGATTATCTAGAATGCAAGCAACTTTATCTATTTTCAAAAAAAGCTGACATATAAAGTATTTATATAAAATGTATATAGTATAAGTAAAAGAATGAGTTAGAAGTGAAAACTTCAATTATTCAGTTTAAGTTAAGTCTTAAAAAGGTAAAAAAAAAGTGTAGTAAACTATCCATTTATAACAAAGAGTAATAGTTAATATGTAATAAATAGTAAAAAAGTAAATAGAAAATAATTAGTTTAAATAGTATCTTAATTAATAATTAACAAGAAAATAATTAAATAAAAAATAAAATATAAATTGGTATTAAAAAAAGAAGTAAAGAAAAGTAGAGAATTATGGAAGATAAAGACAAATATAATAGTAATTTTTAGGTTGATCTTATTATTAATCATTTTGTTGTTTTTGTTTGAGAACTTTATTATTGATGAAGTGGGTTGTTGGGTAATGAGATTCATCTCAATTAGCATAATTGTATGTTATTTTGCATGAGTAAAGCTTATGATACATCCCAATGATGGATACCCTTTTTGAGTGGCAATTGTGGAAACTTGTGGGATTTACAAAGAATGCAATAAAAAACAAATGCACCATGGAGTAATTACAAAGAAAATCTCGAATCTTCTATTAGAAAAACCTAAGAGCATTTATTTACAAGGTAGACATTAAAAAATCCTTTGCTATGACTCCTAGTCATAGAATAGTGTTCATCTAGAGTAGATCCTCTAATACTCTGGTTCCCAAGAACACATGATAGATGCACATCGATAATCATGATCTCTCTTAGAAGTTCTTTTTATAATCGAAGAGTCCTTAGAATGATAGAAAACATGTGATAAACATTAAACATCAAATCCTAATAGATTAGGAAACAAATTTAAACTAAACTCAGGCTATTAAAACTCAATCATCAACTAAATCTTGGTTTGATGCATTCAAATTTTAAATCTACACATATTTAGAAATGTTCTGCTAGTTGAAATATATTAGGCATAACTTTCATGACACAACTTGAAATTCAATGATTTGAAGTACTTTGAAACGCTAACAAGGTGTTCAAGAACATTCTAGTTCACTACTTGATAGAAATTCAATTGATAGGAAGATTGCCCACAATGCATGACCTAATTTGAATTGGGTTAACACTCCTATTGAACATTGCAAGCTTTCTCAAGTTATGCTTCAGCCTTTTCCTTTTGAAAATTTACAAGTTCTTTGAGATCTTTCTTCATTTGTTTGTCAAGCCCTTCATGCATTCTAGTCGATAACTCTAGCATGCCCCTTTGTAATCATATGTTACTTTGAAACTCCTAAAATATGATAACCATCTCGAGACCTCCTCTTGTGACAGCTTCATGAGGATCAAACCTCATTCAAGATTGCCTTATTGAGACCTTGCCTTCATTAAATGATTCATTACATCCCTCAAAGCCATTCTCCTACTACTTTTATTCTCAGCATCTCTTTGACTTATCAATTGGATCATACATGATCACGAACTCTACTCATGAAGATCTATCCCTAGGTAGGATCTAATGCTCAAATACCATTGTTATATTCTATTCTGACATGGTCATTCGACTTCTACATTTCTCCTTACTATCATATTCTATTTTTTTTACTTGTACAAGTTATCTAATTTGCACCAATAAAAGTGCAATATCTTGGTGTTAAACTTTTATTGATAATGCTTCTTGCACAACAACATCTATATAAGATTTTATTGGTAAGTGACTAGGATTCATAAAGGATAGTACTTCACTGTTTTCCTTTTAGGTGCTTAATACTACAATAATCAGTTTCATAGTGCCTTGTGTTGTATCGGAAGGAGCTTGATATTTGCAAGAGTGGTGAATTGTACAAATTCAAGGATTCAAGCTAACTCAAATAATTCAATTTGCTTTACAATTGAAGACTTTATTACTCTTAATTTTTTTTATATTATAACACTGGTTTTAATAAAACCATTGTTATTCTTTGCAATAGCAAGTAAATCATATAAAAAATTTCAGGTGTTTTGATTCAAACTTGTATCTATATCTCTACCTTAAGCCAAATGGCCAGATAATCTTCTAAAATATTATCTTAATAAAAGCTTACAATATTGGTTTAATAAAAGCCTATAACATTGGCTTGATAAAAGCCTACGATATTGGCTTGATAAAAGCTTACAATTGGCTTAATAATAGCCAATAATATGGGTTTAATAAAAGTCTACAAACACGGTTTAATAAATCTAATAAAAAGAACAAGTGAAAGCCCTAATAATAGGATAAGAAAATGGAAAAACAACTTAATATAATTATTCTTATAATTAATCATAATTTAGAACAAGAGACACATTGCTTGAATCAATGTAAGATATGTAATAAAATTCAATACTTATATAAGAGAGGATGCAATAGATATAACTTGAAATAACAAAATGCAACTTACTATAAAGATAAAAAAGTTATAATAAGTGTTTGAAGCTAAATATCATGACCTTGTATATTCCTCTTTTTAGAAATGATGAATCTAATTTCACAAGAATAATCAAATTTAACATTAACTTTATCTCTCACGCTTGGATGCCCTTAAAAGAACTCTTTCCAAGTTCTCAAACGGCTCTGAAACTCTCTTTAACGGTTCTATCAAAACCCAGTCAAATTTGTTGTTACTTATATCCTGAACTGATTGTGTTGTATGATCAAAGTGATCGTATGAGTATGATACATAACTAATAGCATCATCTAAGCAATCATTACCGTTGGACTAGTTTATTCTCTGCACAAATAGATTGCACAGATACGATGAGGACATTGTACGGTATGACTATAACAAAACTGTGCAACATCCAAACTTTGAGCTCTCAAGAAAATTTTGTACAATGCTAGATCAAGTCCTATAATAAGTTTTATGTTAAGCTCATTCTCCCTGATTGTAATGGATTGTATTAGCATGATAAGGGAATTGTACTTCTATGATGCTAATCTGCCCAATTAATAACTAAGTTCTAATATTAAGCGAAATAATATTGTACAAATATGATAGTGATATTATACAGGTAAGACCAAAATTTACTTAACCATAGCCCAAGTCTTGAATACTTTGCTCTTTGGTAAATGATATCATATAGGCATGGAAGTTATATTGTACTGGTATAACAAAATTTAGCACGTTATTCACTCACTGTTAAGACTATCGTACAAAGATAATAAGAACTATTATATTTTACTAAGCATATTAGCTCCATACCTCTATTATTTATACAATGTTCAATACTTACCCATATCAACCTTTGTTCAATTATTTATGGCCCCTTCAACAAAAATTTCTCCATTGTAGGTCAATAAATAATAAACTGTAGGACTTCAGATGTATATATATATATATATATATATATATATTATATACACCCACATATCTTCTTCAGAGATACCAAGGATACAAGTGGATTAAAAGATGGATCCACCCGAATGTGTCATACTTAACATACTCATGCTTTATTTATGTAAGAAAGTATCGTTTGTTTTCTCAATATCTACTAAAAATATTTAGCTGGGCAGGCCAATGTTGTTCTGCTTAACATGTTTTCAATAGTTAAATATAACCTTACTGGTGGATTTTGGAGGGGCAGTAGAGCTTTTTGTTGCTTGCCTTTTCAGTCCTGCAGGCTTGTTTGTTCTTGTGGATCTGAATGTTTTACTGCTTCAATTTCACTGTTTTTTTTGTTCTTCTGCCTGCATCCTCTGGGTCATTTTTTACGTATTTTTGGAAAGTTTGTTTTTGTTTTTTTGAAATTCTAGCTGTGAATTAGTCAACTGCAATTTTCCTCTTTTGATCTTTATGTTTGGTTACAGTGCAATCCTATCATGAGGTGGCATATTTGCCAAGGATCAATCAACGACATTTCTTTCTCAACCGATGGCACATATTTAGCAACTGCTGGTAGAGATGGTATAAGCTTGTGCCCAAAGTTTTGTGCTATTTCTGTGGGTTGCATTATGTTGTTTCAATTGTGTCCACCTTAGGCTGCTCCTTGTAGGCTACTTGAGGGTATTTGACTATTCTAAAGAGCAATTGTTTTGTGGTGGGAAGAGCTATTATGGTGCTTTGCTCTGCTGCGCTTGGAGGTAAGAATAGTTAGTGTTATTTTCTATATAAATAGTTTTTTGACATTCAAGGTTGCGTTGGGGGCATTTCTTAACAATATGTTTTTTTTCAGTATCCTTAGGTTTCTAAACATATGCTGTTTAATATTTTAGACAGCTGTTGCAAGCTCCCTGAGTCTGAAGCTTTCATTCCTGAGTTAGGATCAAACAATATAGAACACCCGTTGCTATGTGACTTGTGGAATTTTTGTTTGTCATGGCCATTTTATCTATACCTATACCTCAAATATGTATTGATGACAGCTCTATTCTTTTTTATATACTTGCACATATGTTTTATGCTAGTGCGATGCAACTATACATGTTTTGGTGACCAAACTGTTTCAAGCTCTTGACCGACGCTTTTATTTCAGAGTTAAGATCAAACTATGTGGAACAGATCTTTCTATTTGTCATCAAGTTTTTCTTTGTTGATGCTTCTCACCCATCCATTTTATCTAGACAACCGTATACCTCAAATATTTATTAATGGCATGGGTCCTTTATTTTAATGCACTTGTGAGTGTTTGTATGACTGCCATTCGGGTACAGATGTTTTGGTGATGCTTCTAGTAAACAAAGGTTGTGACTTAATGTGCACGGTCATTTGATTGTGCTTTTCCACCACTTTCTTTTATCCTTTGTTTCTTCTTTCTTTGAAAAATCTGCTGGACTCTGACTTAACATCTCAATTTGAGGCACCATACCAGGTCTGTTTGTCCATATAGCAATTCCATTAATCAGTTCATTATCTTATATTTATTGTTGTTGTTGTTTGCTATTTGCAGTCCTGATGATAAATACATACTAATTGGTGGTGAAGATGATCTAATACAAGTGTGGAGCATGGAAGATCGAAAGGTTGTGGCATGGGGAGAGGGACATAATTCTTGGGTAATTTTTTTATTAATTTCTAAAATTTGCTTTCTTCCAGTGTTCTAGCTAAAAAAAGAATTAATTAGGTGAGTGGCGTTGCTTTTGATTCTTATTGGTTGGCTCCAAATCCAGATGGAACAGAACAAATTGCTATCTACCGTTTTGGTTCTGTTGGTCAGGTATATTTGTTTGTTTTTGTATTTTAACTTACATGGGTTATTTGTTTTAGTTATCCTCTTTTATGCAATTACTTACTGGGCTCATCAGTATATGTACTCCTTTTTGCTTGAAGAATGTATCTGAAGAAAAGTGCAATCACCATATAAGCAATATCACATTTTCATAAATATACTTGCTTTCCTTTCTAGCTCTTCTTTTTTCTTCTAGTTAGGTATTTCTTGTTTAAGTTAAATTTGATTTGGCTACTTCAAAGACATGATATATGTTTTCCCCCAGCTTTGTAGCTCATATCGTCTTCAGTTATAGTTGGAGTTCGATATAAGGGAGAATTTTGGCCCCTTATCTTTAGGACGTGGTGCACATGGGCCCCTTCCCATTGTTGGCACAGCGATGGTTTTCAGCAAATCCTAAATTACGTCATGATATGGTGCCCAGCAACCTCTTTAATGAAATCAGCCGAAGCTCTTATTGTATTAACCATGAAATTAGTTACAAAAAGTGCTATCCTCTTAAAAGGATAGCTTACAAGTCTGGCGGGAGGTGAGTTGGCTACAAAAATCTTTCTTTTAATTTCCTTTCCTATACAAATTAGGTACTTTAAGGTTGTTAAAAGAGAGCAAAACATCCACGATGTCAAGAAGCAGACCCCTGCTGATCCTGGAAGCTTCATTGATCCTTCCTACTTTGGTTAAAAAAAAAAGTCATCCTACCATACTTGTGGGTTTTTGAAACCAACGCTTTGGCTATACCCCTTCAAATGAGGGTTTGGAATTTGTATGAATTCTCCTCCCAATCAAGTTTTTTGAAACATCCGCCTCAGCCTAGTGCACCGTATCAATTTCAGGAACCAGGTGCAGTTTTTACCTCACTAATATGAAATTTCTTAGTTTTTATTACACTTGAATTCCTTAAATTCTGTAGTTTGTATGCTGTAATCATCCATGTTAACATAAATATCGGATGAAGCATGAAAAATGGGTATGACAAACCTGTCATAAAATTATTTTAAGTGATTTTAATGTCTTTTGATATTTAAAATTTTCCATCTTCTGCATGTAGTCATCCATCTAGTTCGTCTAGTCCAAAATGTAATTTGCTTTTATTGGATCTAACCCACATCTGTTGTACTAAAAAGTTTTCTTTGTAAGGAGCTTAACGTGTTTCTAAGTTCTAATTTCTCAAGTATAGTTCTATGCCGGTATATCTTCTTGCTTCACTTCTGCCATTTGACCTTGATCTGCAGCTGTATTATCTCTTGCAGCAATGGAGATGAGAGTTGCCGGGGAAGGGAAACCCGGAAAGGGAGGGTTCGAGGACTTTTGGGCCCTTGGGTGTGCATGCTGGTGTTTTTAAGTTGGTTGACATCATGGACGGTGTGGGATGATGAGATGGGAGTTCTGGGAGCAGTGAAAAATAATGAATTGGGAGAGTGAGGAGAAGGACCACAATGCACAATAGAGAATCAGTACATTAATATGATGGAACCGAATTTCATTGATTTCCAATACTACTTAGTTGGTGGACTCCATTCTTTCTGTAAAATTTTTTCTCTTCTTGTTTCATAACCTCACCTACCTGAAGAGACCTAACATGTTTTTTGGATGGCGAATTTGTTAGGTTCGATTTTGATGTCATCATTTTCTTGAAGTTTATTAAAATGATTAAACTTTGTAGAGAGGATAAGGTTCTACTTTTCTTGATTATAAGGGAGGAATTTGGCACCTTAGGGTTCACTTCAAGATTATACCCAAGCAAAAATGCTTCATATGGAAACCTAGTAATACCAGCAATTATTAGGTTTATTATTTAGGTTCTAGTATTAGTAGTATTGCTAATTAAGACTAAATGATTTGTGTTCTAACACTCTTGCTCAAGTTTGAGCTTTGATATCTATTATGTCTAGCTTATCATAATTTCTTTTGAAGGATGTGGAGGCTATAGCTTATCATAATTTCTTAAATGAAATGACAATCAAGTTAGATGTGTTTGGATTCATTCATAGAAGATTGAATTATTTTCTTTATGAATAGCAAGTTGATTGTAGTGCATGGTTACTGACTTTGGATATTGAACACAAAGTTCTTCAAACAAATGCTTTACGCATAATATTTCACAAGATAAATGAGTTATGCTTAGTACTAAGTTTTATCATTTAATTGAGCTACCATCGCTTATTTCTTCCTTTGCTAAGTGATTAAAATTCCTTCAGAAGCATGACATAAGTCGTTTGCCATTCTTTGAGCTAGTATAATTGATATAAGAATATCTCTCGATTTATATGTCTATGGTTTACAGATAATAACCCTGTTTTGGGAGACTGTTTGACATATTTCAATATTCTTACAAAATATTGCAATGAACCTGCCTATGCATGTACCTAAACTGATTAATAATTCTCACAACAAAGAAGATATTGTATTGAGTAACAGTCAATAGATCAATTTTATACACTAGATCCCTAAAACAACATTTATTTTTCAAGTACTCTTCGTTATGTTCTCAAATAAAATTCATCTTTAGGTTGATGATAGTTTCAATGGGCTTGGCCTCAAGCAAGCCTTCTTCTATAGTAAATCAACTGTAATTCCATCGAGACAAGGCAACTTCTTGATTGTTATGAGCTCTCTCAAGCTCAAGTATTATAAACATCCACTATTTTAATGCTGAAAATCTTTTTTGAATGTTCATTTGTCTTTGAAATGAATGCAAAGGCACTATAGAAATGAGAATGTGATCCAACAGGATAACTAGGATGACTATTACAAGTGTTTATCTTGACAAAGATGGAATGTTTGTCTTGTCACCTTTGACATTCAATTGCAATAACAATTTTATCGAACTTTTGAATCAGACTTTAAGACTTTCAAGTCTTAAATGTTTTTATTTAGTTTACAAACATAATTTGCTTTCTTCCCATGAGTAGTTAATCTTGTTGTTTGCTCCATAAAGACACGCTTCAAAAGATCCTCATAAAGGTGTTCTTGACATCAAGTTAAAACATAAGCTAGTTTTGATTATGATGTACAACAAGAGAAAAAAGTCTTATAACAATGGATGGCTAATGTTTGAATTAAGCATTTGGTAACGAATTAAGCCTTGTACCTATCAATAGTGTCATCTAATTTGTATTAAAGACCAGATACCCAATGAAAATAATAATATTTGCATCAGGGGGTGTCTGAATCAATTCTCACGTCTTGTCAGAGATAATAGAAGACATTTCTTTGACCATAGCCACTTAAGATGTTTGAATGTTTCCTGGTAAGTTTTTGGGATCAAAATAGATAAGATGGAGATGGCAAATGCATGGTAAGATGGGTTGGGATTATTAAGAGTATATAAGCATGTATAGCATAGGCAATACATATTGTTTGTCCCATTATAAGGCTATAAGAAACTCGTTTAAATGGAAGTGGTCGAAGTAGTGTAGGATCTAGAATAAAAGAAGTGGGTGGAGTATTTGATGTAAGTTGTCTAGCATCATTAGTAGTCTATAACAAGACAATCACTTTTGTTTATTTAAAATATACCTGAATAGGAGTAGAAGTGATGATATTAATGCAAGGAGTCTGAGGAGGATATAGCCACATAGGTAATCAAATATAGGCTAATGTTGCACTGAAAAGGTATTTGGTAATTCAAAGAAGGTTGTAAGTGCATCCAACAGAAGCGTAGAAGCAACATGTTTCCTAGGTGCAAGAATAACTAAGAAAAACACACTTAACCACTCAAGGATACAACTTGTCAAAATCTAGGTTATATAGATGAACAAAGGAGGTATATTTAAGGACCATGGAAATGATAGGGATGAGGGGTTTGCCAAAGTTATAATAAACCAAAATGAATAGCTCCATCCAAAATAGAGGATGGCGTTCGATTGATAAGATTGCAAATAGTGAGGACAACGTGCTTTAGTTCTCATTGGGCATGTGTGCATGAATTAAAAACGTGGAAGTGATAATCATATCATTTTATTGAGATGTATAAGGACATGATGTTTGGTAAATTAAGTATATCATAGATTTTTTAACAAGCTTAAAATTGTTGCCAATGCAAAGAACATGAATAGTAATGGTTCGTATCAAATATCTCTTGTAGCTAAAAGGATGATCACAATACTGTTTAGAGGATTAAGCCTTTGGAGGTCAATGTCTTAATAAATGCTTGAGTTGGAAAGCTACGATTTGCAATGAATAGGTATTCATTTTTTTCCAAATCGTTTACCAAATATCCAAAATATCCATCTTTATAATTTCACAATAATTTTATTTTCATTAATTCTCAATATTTCTATTATCCATTTAAGAGAATATGGTCTACACCAGGAGCATTAGTATGATATAAACATGGGCCTATCTTAATTAATGCATTAACATAATAAGAAAAGAGGATTTATTATGTTAGTACTTATTATTACAATTGTTTAGTATATATTTATTTTATATGACATGTTTTCAAATGTTCTTATGTTTCATCATAGTTTTTACATCTAGAATTTTGTTTTATTTGCTAAGCTAGTAATTGGTTCACCCCTTGTATTTGTGAATAGTACAAAAATTGGATCTTTGTTTTGTTACAAATGATTGTAATACTCTTGTTACATGAAATCCATCCATTAAAAGATAAATTCAGGTAACTCAAGAATAAGGTGATAAAATAATTTCTATAATTGATAGACTTTTGTTGATAGGGGTAGCAAATATTATAGTGAACTAAATTGAATGGAGTAGAACTCATTTTATTAATTCAAGGGGGATGTAAAGCACGACGTGCTTTCCTTACTCATAAGATCTGCTCTTGAAACTAAACTATTCAAAAGGAAGAAGCTATTTTAATTTGAGAAGAGGTGGATAGCTTAAACAATATCATTACTAGGAGACATGGAAGTAACATGTAGAGAGAGATAGGTATAATACTAGTTTCTAAGAAATATTGTCACATTCATGATTGCTACTAATTAACATTCTCATTGTCAAATTCTAAAAATGGTGTTTGGGGTAAAATGTTGCACAAAGGAAAGTTTGGGATAGTTTGCTAATATATTTGAGGCTTTTAAGAAATTTAGAGATGTAAAGTACATGATCAAAAGAGAATGTTAGAATGAATCCTGCTTTGTAATGGGAGACTAAGAATAGTTTGTGCTATAAATGTTGGTTAATAACTATGATAGAATTAAAGTAGAAAAAGTGGAGCAATTATTATCTATGTGGGAGGTGGCATTAACATTGAGGTCTCATTGTGAGTAGATGGAATACACTTGGAGCACTACGCACATAAAGAAATAACAAGTTGATTTAGGAGCTATTTAGACATTAGAGTCATTAAAATCTATGGTTATTGGTTTGACCTCCAATCTTAAGTTCCAAAGTCGTCTAATTCTTCTAAATCCACTTTCTTCCTTTGAAGAATGGTTCCATCAAATACTATATAGATGTATTCTTCTACAGTTAAAATCTCCTTGTTGAAGATTCTAGTCTCTACTATTAGATGAATATCCTAGAAAGATAGCTTATATTGATTTACGATCAAGTTTTTTATGCTGCAGCCAAACACTTCTGGGTATGTTAGTTTTAGCTCTTTTCGTTCTATAGCTCATAATGAGTTCTATTTAGTAGGGGTCTTATAGGGACCTTCTTTAGAATTTAGTATGTTGTATTTACTTTCACAACCCAAATATGTTTTGGTAGCTTGTACTCTTGTAGCATAGTTCTAGATATTTTTATTAGGGTTTTATTCTTTCTCTTCGTTAATCCATTTTGTTGTGTGGTGTAGGATGAAGAAAAGATTTTCTTAACCACCAATTCCTCATAGAAATTCTTAAAACTCTTATTTTCAAACTTCTTATTATGGTTACTAAGGATGCTATCTATGATTGATCCCTTATTCTTTTATGCTATCTATGACTAACCCCTTAATTTTTTGAAATGATGATTTACTTTTCAAATAGAGTTAGATAAATAATTGATGATGTTTTAAAAAACATTTTATATATTAAAATTATAAAATAATGTGTAAAATAGAGCCAAGTTATAAGTGTAGAATGGTTGATCATGTTTGTTTGGTACATTTTAAACTAAAAAAAGTTCATAAATTAAGAAGTACTAACATTTAACGAAAAACTCACATAGGTGTCAACTAATTTCAATGATATCATTACACCAACTTTTAAATTGTTATGAATGTGTGATAATGATATTTGTAACAATTAAAATACTATTTAAAGATTTTTTGTAATAAATTAAAAGAAATATTCAAATATTATTTAAATTCTATGAAGGAAGTAGCTCTTTTATTAGCAAATAAGTTAATAACTCATTTGAAATTAATTTCAACTTTAAAATAAAGGTGTAAGTTTAAATTTAGATATATAAGTATCAACATTTTTCTAAAAAAAAACTCATTTATCTTAGTCAAATGACTTGCATCTTATAGCATCAACAAAACAATTCTTCTAGTGTATTAACTTTTTTTATATATCTGATTCGCTTTTCACAAGGGTACACTTTTATCTTAACCAAGAACTTCTAATTTTTTGTTTCAGGGCATTTAGGTAGATACATACAAGAATTATTGAATATTAGAAGTGAACAATGATTTGTAGAAATGTTTTACAAATGAGTATTCTTATAATTTTTTAGTTAAATGTAAACTATTCACTCACACATTAGATCTATTTTGATCCTAAAAAATTACTTTCTTAAAAAGTGGTATCATGGCTAGTTGTTTTACTTGAATCAATTGCTTATGAAGTACATATTCTCATTGGTCATAGCAACTTTACTAAGGTTGAGGAAGTTAAAATAGGTGACTTATATAATGTTCCAGTGGTGAAGGATTTTTGGATATGCACAATGTTAAGAAGCTTTCATGAAAGGGATGATGCAAGTTGATGTAATAAGTTGTTTTGTGATGGAGACATTTTTTAAATTTTTTAACACATAAGAATTGTCTCATAATGAATTTTGATTGATGAGTAGTAATTTAAACCTACAAATGATGGCTCTCACTTGTTATATTAAGTTTTTGAATTGATAAATACACTTATATCTACATTGAGTCAAAATTGAACTTTCAAGTATTATTCTCTTAACACTCTTGACTCTTGCTTGAGATGAGAAGCATAGTTGCAAAATGATCATCATAAAAGTTGGTTATCAATGATAATTAAAAGGGAGGTTAAAATAATTGTAAATGAACTTTTTTAAAAAGGAGATTTGCTTTTAAAAGGTGAAAGCATCGTATTGACATATTGGTCTCATTTTTGTTATCTTTTTTCATAAAATGTTTATAGAATGTTTAATTATTTGGACTCAGTATGTGACATGACTTAAGTTTATGATGTTTTGCACTTTTGTTATATAGTTTTTTTCCACTGAACTAATGTTAATTGACTAACCCTAGTCTATTGCTTAACAATTTCAAGTAACGAAGATGCACATTCTGGAATCTCAAAAGAGTCGTGAGAAAGAATTATCATTTTTCAATTTCTTTACTTTTGTATAGATAGTTGTATTTGGTGCTAGCATCTTCGATATATTAAAAGCTATTGCAACATTTGTACATGTTAGCTTGGCATTGTATTTTTAATTTTTTTCATTATAATGAAGTTGTTTTGAAAAAAAATGACTTTTTAATTATGTGAGCAATTACATGGTGTTAAAAGAAATAAATTGATTTATAATAATAAAAGTTTTTATCATAATTATTTTTATAAAAGAATGACTTAAAAAATTAGGAAAAATGAGTAACTCTAGGAAAGTGGATACGAGAAAGGTGGACATTAGGGATGTGCATCGTTATAAATTTATCATCAATTTAAAAAGTGAGTAGATGAGATCATGCTTTGGGCCTTAGTATGATTTCATCCCTAGAGCTTAATGTCATTTGGTTGGAGGTGGTGATTGACGTTTTAAAAATGTATTAAATTTGTGCATAAAAAAGGAGCATAATGCCAACAATTTATACAATTTGGCAATATTTTTTATTAATATAAATTTAATTTTGAAATACTTATTAATATTGATTAACTCATATTTTGTGTACTTATATAAATCTAAGGGGAGAACTTTTTATAAAGCCACTCATACATTTAAGGGGACTAAACTTTTACATCATATTTGTTTTTATAATTTGCTTGAACTTTTCATCATTTAAAGAGAAGATTAGTAGCCCATAAGCTAATTAAGAGTGTTCCATTAATAAATTTATGAATATTATGTGTTAATCTTTATCTTGATTTGGTATTTTAGGTTTGATTAGCTCATGAAGATCGGAGGATCATGTTGAACATAGGGCTTAACCAAATTACACCTTGAAGTCATTAGTTTGCCATAGTTATTACAAAATGTGTCATGTATTGAATTCATAGTATAGATTGTATACTATTCAATTTCATTCCTTGAGATCTAATCATGATTAAAATGGAATTTTCAATTCAACATGCAATTTTTAAATTATTTCTATGTAATTATAAATTTGTATATTTATCTTTATCACAAATGAAAATTTATTATTTCATTTTGTGATAAAGATATTTTTACCAAAAGTTATGTAATGTAATTATCATACTTTTATATTCAATTGTTTAAAATTGCTTTAAAAATTATATTTAAGAGCTTAAATGTGAATTTCATACCTTCTTATTCTCAATATCATTATCAGAGGATGTGGGGGGATGTGATGCTTTTAAGGCAAGTTATTGCTTCTTTCTCTATTCTCTATCTTTCATTTCTTCTTTTAAAATAGTTTTTGCTCATGAGCTATTAGGGATTTAGTAAGCATATCAATTGAGTACTTAGATCGTTAGTTTCCATGATCGTAGTTACTTTGGCATCTCATTCTTTAAGTATACATCTTGTTAGGACATCTTTTTATTTGATGAGTCAAGTTTTAAATATTTTGTATTTTATTTTAATGTACTTGTTTAGTGTGAAATAAGTTTATTTATAAAGAATAAGCCATGTACTTTTGAAGATGGTGAATTAGTAGTCTTCAAAACACCTTGAAATGTTCAGTAAACTTCAAGGGTTAAAGACATTTGCATCAATTTTGAAAAGATTTTTCTTTTTGTTATAAATTAGAATGTTAGTTTGTTGATTATTAATCATAAGACATGGATTTCATTCAAATTCTTTCAAATCTTGAACTTTTGTTTGATTTTGGAAAGATAGGATTCGATTTTTCATTTATTTAATATTTACAAATTCTATATAAACTTAACAATTATTCATGAAATAAAAAATGAATGTGAATCAATCTTTGAGATCTCAACATCGTAATATTCTAATGGCATAATTGTGTGAATTAAAATGTACAAGAGGGGAGGGGTGAATTGTGCATTTAAAAAAAATTGATTTCGAAAAATTAGAGAAAAATTTTTACACTTAAAAATAAGATTTATTTTCTTAGAAAATTATTAATGAAATGAGATGTCAATAATAAAAGAAATGCATAAAGATTTTTTAAGTGGTTCGACCAAAATCAGTACCTACATCTACCCCCGATCATTAATCGGGCTTCTACTAACTACTCCTTTTTGTCAAAGCCGATAAGGGTAAACTAAATACAAATCGATACTCCAATGAGACACCTAAATCCATAAAAATTTGTTATATGAAAAAATCGAAAGTTTTACAAAATTTTTTATTACAAAATTCCTACACATTAAATCTTTAAAACAAAAATGACAACTAATTAATGATGTAAATGTTATCAGGATAATGCAAAAAAGATTATAGATGGAAGTAGAAGTAATAATGGTTAAAAGAACCCATAAGTCCTGTAAGCACGTAGAAATTTGTTGTTCTCGATTTTGAACTTCACTTGGGCATTTATGAAATTTTTTTTTAAGTTGATTTAATTTAATTTTGTTAAGCGAATTCTATTTATAGTTAAAATGAAAAACTCCCAAAATAACTCCCTTAACGGTTAGAAACAATTTTTCTAAAAGCTGGTCGTCACAGGTAACGCAAGACTCAAACGAAGTATAGCTATTCGATCAACCATTCCAGATGAATGGTTAGATGAAAGAAAATTGTTCACAACTGTGAGCACGATCTGGACCTTGGGATATCATTACCTAAGGTTGCTTGCACACAATATTAAACCAGGTCTGGCTTGACCTGAACGAAATACTTAACATTAACGAGTTTGACTCGACTCGCTATGCCTAAGTTGGATACAGGAGTCATGCCTTGACCCGATTAATCCAAGTAGTGTTAGTAATCGTGCCTTAGACCAATACGTAGACCTAACCCATCTTAGTTTTAGTCGGGCTCATGGTCTGCGACTCCTCAAGGCCAGTGCTAAGCACTACTGGCCACTCGACCTGAGCCCTTCGAGCTTGGCAGAAGGGTTAGGTACTTAGGTCAAAATATAATTTTTTTAATTTTATAATATATATTTTCTATTTGAAAAATTATACGATTTTTAAAAATTCAAATGAATAAATTTTTTTAAAAATCCAAATGCAATTTAATGATAACTCAAATATGTATGAATCATGATAATCTTATGTGCCACGATTACAAAAAAAATAAATATTTAACATATTAACCATAGAGATTTAGTAATTTAGTTCTTTGTCGATTAACCACTTAACAAATATCGTTATCCTTGGCTCTAAAATCAATAAGTTAAGACATCAAACTTCACTTATTACATATAGTTCTTGTTTCAACAAACCCAAACTACTACAGTACTCATTGAGATTTAACTAAAATAACACTTAACTCAAAAAGACATTAGTAATCATTTAGTTTAGTTTTATAATTATCACATCAATGGGTATAACAACTATAGCTTAGTTCTTCTCAAAGCATCAAATTCTTCCAGCTAAGCTTAGTCTTTTTAAGCTTTCAATTTTTTACTTTTTTTCGTATTTTTAAGCTTGTTGTGTCTTGTTCCATTAATCAAAAAGCATAAAAAAATTATAGGAATTTGTCAAAATTTTTCCTTATTATATATATATATTTTTTGGTTGGGTGGCCCGACAATTGTGAAAGCCCAAGTTCGGTTTAATCTCGTAAAAAACCAAGTTGGGGTTGAGCTCGCAAAAGTCTGGGTTATAGTTGAACACGCAAAAGCTAATAGGTTGAAGGTAAACTGTAAGGAAAAACCTTAGGTTATAAATCTTTTGATAGTGATGTTTTTCTTGACCTTGGTTGGGGGTGGATGTAGGTTCTAGTTTGAATCGAATCACCTAAAAATTTTGGTATATCATTTTAATTTTTATTTTTATTTTTTTATCATAAAATTAAAAATTAATATATATTAAATCAATATTTTCTTCAAACATAAAATTATTTTTAAATTTTTTTGAAAATTAAATACAATAAAAAATAACAAAATTATTTTAATGCTCACAATTCATCTCCTTCTTGTGGGATTTGTATACTCATTTTTATTTTACATTTTTTACCTTATTTACTAATTCATAATTATAGAAAGATTTGTCAAGTGAGGTAGATTTTTTACAATATTGATAATTGATTCATCATATTTGTTACAGACCATTTTTCACATTGAAAAGCTCATATTCATAGGTTAAAAGATTGATGAGATTCCCATATCTCGTTTGTGCCCTCATAGGTGATGATGAGTTTGTCCCATATCTCCTTGCATGGTTAAGCATGCATACCTTCATTTAGTCCTTAGGAATAAGAGTGTGCTATAGATGTGTAATTGATTTGATGTTAAGTTGCACCATCGAAATCCCCATCGTTGTCCATTTGGCAAAAGGCTTCTCCACTATGTTCTCATTTATGAATTTCATTGGTGGGGAATATCTTGTTTGTATCATGCGCCATATGCGAAAATCGATGTATTGTAAAAATTTGAACATTCTCATCATCCAAAATGCAAAAAGAATCATATCAAAAAGTAGTAGTTTGGTGATTGGTTGTCTCTTAGAAACGAACAATTCTAGAAGAAATGTGTGCCAGTAGGATCACTCTTTGGTTGTTAGACTAAGTAAGAGCACTAGCTTTGATACCACTTATAGAACTAAGACACATTAAGAAGGGGAGTTGAATTAATGTTTAAAAATTTAAACCAAATATCAAATGTATAAATCTCTTTGCAAAATCTTTTTTGACTTGAATATCACACAAAGCAAAACTAGAAAATCCTTTTTTAAATGTTTTTTAATTTCAAGGAATTCAAGTAGGGAGAATAAAGAAAAGAAATGTAAGTTTAAAAGGATAAGATTTTTAGATAATTCAACTTTAACTTAAGCTTACTTCTGCTCTTAACTTTACTAGCTTGAGCACCATTAGAAATTTACTCTGTCGCCACAACCAAGTGGAGATTCCCAATATAACCATGGTCTTTTTGGGGCTAACCACAATAAACAAACAAGGAGATAAGGCGAATCACTCTACACTTTTATAGTTTGAAGTTAGGCCAAGAAAAAAAAACAAATACAAGGGACAACTTGATTACAATAGCTCTCTCAAGAAGCTAGTTAAAGCAAATTTATGATTGAATAATAGTTTCTCAAATATGATATGGAATGAGATGTACAAAATAAATTTCCATTTCATTAAAATGAAGACCAAGAAAGAGCTGCAAAAGAAAGCTTTAGTTTCTAACCCTCAAATGTAAGATTTAGTTGACAAGAAATATACAAAGGTAAGTCTTAGCCATAAGTATATGCTTACTTAGCTGCTTAATCCTCTTTGAATCTCCTCTCTATTTATAATCCATTTGGATTAAGAAATTCAAAATTTTGATTGTTTTGGACTCCTAACAATTAACTGGCGTGTCCCAACGACTCAATTCCAGTGATTTTGTGATTGATTACTTGTTTTGGTTTCCATAAATGAAGTTAATACACACAATTTATATGCTTCGGATGTTACAAAATATTTTTTGTTGTGTCATCTAATTCTCTCGGGTATTCTCAAGTCAACTTAAGCAAGTTGATCATTGTGTACATTGAATATTTGCATATCGAATGATTTTGTTAAGACTACTAAGTTGATGGGCCACCCATTGGACTAATTGTACTATCTGATTGAACATATTGTATTATTTGTTAATCATGGGTCTCCTGTTTATAAGTTAGCTATTTTAGTTAAATTATTCAAACATTTGTATAAGTTTTTCAAAGCTCCTCATTGTGTTGTACGAAACAATTTAAATTATCATATTAATTATTTGGGTTTCTTATAATTTTTTTAACAAATCATCTGATGATTAATCATACTTTTCTAAATGAAGTAATCATATTGTACGATAGTAGATTATATGGTAGGTTTAGTTACATGAATGTAATTTTATAGAATTTTAAAGCAAATTATTTAAAAAAATACGTATGAAATGTATGCAATGTAGGCGAGTCTCACGTGTTACTTCAGTTTACAAGTCAAGGAAAAATCTCGCTCAATGTTGTGGACTTGAGTCTTCTATAGTTTGTCATCCATTCCTCATCTTGTGTTGCTTTGATCATCTTTATATAGGTGGTTGATCTTATTAGAATGCTCATCTCCCATCCTTGTTCACTTAATTATTTAAAATTAAAACTAGATGATTGATTAGTAACCAATTCAATTAGGTTATTATCATTAAAACATCTTAAGAATATTGTTCTTGAGGCCAACATAGAGGTGTTGAAGACATGGAATACCTAAGAGAAGATGGCTGAGAGAGAAGTTATGCCATGGTTAGGAATTGCTTGATGTTGAATTGGTTGTGAGGAGCCCTTAAAACAATTAAGGAATTTGACAATGATAAATTATTCTCACTTGGCTTTGTGTTGTTGGGAATTAACAATTAGTGGATGGTGCAGAAGTAGTTCATCAAGAGTAATTCGTAGAGTTCTAAAGTATTCTTAGAGGGATCGATATTCTTCTAGATGCAAATTGATGACATTATAATTGAAACACTAGACTCTTGTTCTTCTCTTTGGAATATAGCTCATGGAGTAGCCCAAACTATTTTAGCTTTGAGGAAATATATGGATCTATGTTATTAAAAATCCAAGATATGTCTATATGATCATCCTTTTATCATTTTCTTGTATGAGATAAAATTCATGATTTCATTACATGAGATCCTAAAGATAATCTAACTTGTCTTAATTATTAACAAAAACTTTAAAAGCTTGATATCACACGTGGTAATTTGTACTAGTTATTTTGATGGTTATGTTTGTTGCAAATTTATCAAAGTTAATTGCCACCACGTGGACAAAAACTTATGGCAAACAAATAACAGCTAGTGGATAATTGACGAATTCTTATGCATCTATGGTTGAAGATTAGCTAGCTAGCTAATGGTGGATGATAAAGTATAGCTCATAGGGAAGAAATAATCTCCCTTTTATTTGTTTTTTCTTTTTTTGAAAAGTGGACAAGAGAATCTATGGTTCACCTTAGTTGTAATAGTGGAAAAGAATGACCATTGATGGAGGAAGGGAAGAGGAGATCAAAGGAGGGTGTTAGCATGGAGTGACCTTAATTTCTCTCTTGTACTTGTTTTCTAAAAGTGTACAAGTGTGTAGGGTTTGCTAAGTGAAAGAGAATGACCAATGAAGGAGGAACGATAGAGGAGGTCAAAGGAGGCCATTAGCATGGAGTGACCTTAATTTAATGAAGGATCTTTGTCATAGAGAGGTCGCATGGTGTAGCAAGAGCTAGAAGTGGATCATGGGAAGGGGCTTGTGGATTGTAGGTTCTTGATGTAGGAAGGGTTCATGACAAGTTCATCAACATAAGGATGGGATAGAGAGGTAGAGATGGTTAGGGTGGGCTTTGTTAAGGGAAGAGGTGATTGAGGTCTAGCTTAGTTTTTAGGAAGAGTTTTTTGAGCTCTAAGTCACTGGACAAAGGACAGTGAAGCAAAGTGATTGAGGTCAAGCTTTATTGAGGAAAGAATGGTTGAGGGGTATAGCTTTGTGTTTTAGCAAGTTAAGGTTAGAGGAGAGGTATGGAAGAATATGGCTGATTAGAGAAGTCATGTTGAGAACTTGGATTGCTTTGATACCATGAAGAGAGGAAAGCGATTTATTTTTCTTGATTATAAAGGGGGAATCTAGTGCTCTTTATAGGGGGAGACCAACTTAAGATATATAAGGAAAAAAATTTAGAAGAAAAACTAATAAATCACTAATTATCATGCCTATTATTTGGGTCTTAATTTTAATGATGTTGTTAATTTAACCAAATGATTTCTGTTTTGACAAAATTAAAGGTCTTTTTTACAAATTTGGCATGATTTGCATTTTTATGCTTATTGTTTTGGCTAATAGTGATCATACTTGTCAATTCTTTCGAGATTAATTTTATTGATATCTTTTTTGTTTTAAATTTAATATTTATTTAATCGATCAGATTATTAAGCATCCCAATATAACATAATAGAGCTAACCCAATTAGCATGGTGTTGTTGCTATAGGTTCAATTCTAAAAAATAGGATACACCCATCCCACCCCTTCTTTTTCTCTACATTTCTTTTTTAATATATTATGGACACAGATGTTACAAAAGCACATGCATACACATATTATTGGGCATTTATCAGATGGATAGCCTTGCCTTTGTGCATATTTTTTAAAGAAAAACCTTGTTTTTGGTCTAGTGTTCTGCATAACATCTCATTATTTGACTTTCATCTTGAAAAAGTGATTAGTTGGATTGTATGAAAAGTGTTAAATATGTGTGGCTTAAAAATGTATTACAAGTTTTATATTAAAAGTTTGTTGGTTTACTCGTTAAAGTTAATGGGTTAGGTTTGATTGGCAAACTGACATGGACTCATTAGAAGCATCCCAAACTTTAGTTAATGGGTGGAAAACTTCAATTGAAACTTAACTTCATGAGCCTAAACCTAACCAGACATGCGAAACAGTTATTTCTAGTTGTTATAGTGATTTTGTCATGAAATAAACAATCACTTAAACTTAGAACAATAGAAGAAAAACATAAATATCTTTTTCTTTGGTTTATGCATTTCTATATGCAAAGTAGTATGGAGTGTTGAATTTTGGAGAGACCTAAACACAAATTTTGTTGACCTGTTAGAAACTATTCTTTTTGGAATCACTTTATTATTAGTCCGAAGTTGACCAAAATTCTTAGTTTCTTGCTTTTAACATATCTTTGTGTTAGATTTGTTATCTAAAAGTAACAATCTTCATGCAATAGTTAAAGATCATTGATGCACAGGTGTAATTGGTTTTGGTCTCTTGGAATTTATTTTGAAAAATAAGATGCATAAATTAAGGAAGAGTATTAATTTTGTTATGATATACATGTAGAGAGAGTTTTTTAACTGTTTTACAAATTTTTTTTATAAATAGATCATATTTTATTAATTTTATTAAAGGTTTTATTATCGTGAAAAAGAGGAGAATATCGTATTGTTGACCCTTATCTATATAGTACTTTGTTCAATGAGAATAAACATTAAGTATTTCTAATGAAATTTTTTTAGTGAATTTTCAAATTTTGAATAGTAGATGCTCATGTTTATGAGAAAACTTAAAAAAGAAGAAAAAAAAAATGAAATCTCATAAAAATTATCATGGTTGAAATGACAAACTACCAAAAGATATAATTTGAATTTAATTTTAGATATTTCAGTTTTTAATATTTTTTATCATCTTATCTTAACCATCTTAAGAAATATTTTATTTTGATCATATCTTTGGAATATTTCGTTATTAACTTATTGCAAAAAGTATATCATAATAACCTTAATTAATTAATAAAAAATATTATTCATAACTAATAATAATAATAATAATAACCTAATCCTAATTAACACCTAAACTAAACACCCTTTGCCTTGGGGCAAGGGCAATAATGCTTAAACCCGGTTTGCTTCAGTAATTGAGTTGGGACATACCATCGAAACATGTTTTTATTGAATTGAGTCATTACTCCATATTCGAAAATTCAACGATCTAATTATTGGAAGGATGGGTAATCACTTCTTAAGGTACCAAGGGGAAGCCAACCCCAAACAATAAGCTAAATCAGAAGCACATGCAAACTCATATAAAGACATTAATACCTCAAATAACCAATGTGGGACTGAACATAAAACTTTGTGTGGGTGACTTTCGTTTTGCGCATTATTTATTAATTAAAGACGTACGACAGGATTTTTTAATTAAAATAGTGATGGCTAATTGGTCAGTTTGGTAAGTGTTTTTTGTTATAAAAAAATATCTATAAAAAGTGAATTCTTAAAGAAAATTCATTGATGAACTTTTTACATAATCTAAAGAAAAATTTTCTAGTTACAGTATTTAAGCCGTTAGCAGCCCATGTTTATTGTCGCTTCCTTACATTGCATCCTTCAGTCATCAAACGTCAATTTCTCTTTCCTTCTTAATTAGCTAAGTTCTCAATCTTCTTTATTTTTAATTGATTTAATTAAAATATTTGTATCTCATTAAACATTTTATAAAGTGTATAATTTTTGTTTGTATTTATTTAGATTATGTCACTAAATTATTTTTTATTGTCAATTTTGTTTTTTTGTAATGTTGTTATAGTCTATTTCTTTTGTTTCATTATTATGAGAGTTTAGCTTATCTATCTTTTAGTAAAAGGTTTATATTAATTGTTTTGTGTTTTTTTTCTAATTTATTTTGTGAATATAGGTTTAATTTTAAGCCAAATCACCTAAAATTTGCTAGTATATATTTTTAATTTTTTGTTGATTTTTTTATTTCATAATTTTCATAAAAAATTATTATTAAAAGAAAATTAATGAGTTTTAAAAGAAAAGTAAAATTTGCACAAATTCACTTTTAGACATTTTGTAAAAACTTGTTAAAAATGCTTTAAAACATTTTCTTTAAATATTTTTTTCAAAAAATCAAAATTTTTATTCCTAATAATTCATTTTTCTCTTATTGAGCCACACTTCAAGGTTTATTGTTAGGTTTAAGGTTTTATATCTCTAATAGAAACAAGTCTCTCTTGTTAATTATTCTTTCTCTAATTGACAAAACTTCCAATTAAATGCTAGCAACTTAAGTGGTAATTATGGTGTCATCTGTGAGATATACCAGTTGGAAGCGACTGAACAAGTGACTTGTCAATATCTCATGGTTTTGCAAAACAGAACTTTACCTTTTTGGTTGTTTGTGCTGTGCCAAAAAGTATATATTTATCGATTGCTTTATCATTTGATTGGGTAAATTTGGGGTAGATTCAAGCTTTTAAGGTAGCTTTAGGCTTCCATGATTTGTTTTTATTGGGATTAACATGGGCTGGGCAGATTAGAATTTGTTAAGATAGATTGAGGCAGTGTAATCTGCAGATATGCTTCCATGGAATGCATTTCTTCTTGATTTGTCATGATGCTTGCATTGGGTTCCCCAGTCTTTGACAGCCATAGGGTTTTTTTATGCATTCATATGAAGGTAATGTTGAGCAGATTTAGATGTCCTTAAAACAGGGCTAGTGGAGTCTTGATGTTGAGGAAGATTGGTGAAGGTTTGTTGATTGATGTGAACGAGTGGAGGTCATGAAAAATAGTTAATTCATGCAATTGACAATTATTTTTATGAGAGCGAATAACTTAGTGCTTACAACCATATGATGCCAATGTAACTTTTTACTCATGTAGACAAAATTTCTTAGAGCCTTTATGATAAGTATCAGTATTCTTTGTGCACTCAACAAGTTTTTTGAGAGCGCTAATATTCTTCACTACTCCACTATTATTACAATAACTTGCATTGCTCATGCATTTCATTAGAGTATTGTAGGGGTTGTGATTTAGGGGATTTTTGACATTCATGTTTTATTATTTTAAAATACATCAAGTTGGAATGGCAAATATACTTTGCAAGGAGTTCCATATAATTAGTATTTAATAACTTTGAAATCAACTAAGCTTGAGTACATATAAATTTATTTAGGGATAAATAACTCTTTATACACCCATAAAAGATGCATAGCCATTGGCAAGGTATCTATATGATGCTTGGGATTAGAAAATTGTCAGTAATATTGACAAAGACTTTTTAGAGACCTCGTATATCGTGAATTATTTTGATGTTAATGAAAGACTCATATGTGCAACTTTTCAAGGGTTCTTTGCTCATGACTCTAAAATGCTTGTTTACGTGAACTCTATGATTCATTTTTTAAGGGCAAGAATGTGCATAAATAATGTTGTATATGCAAATCACATGGGAGGCTTAAAACTTTCTCGGATGCAAAAATGAGCACTTGCTTTAGGCTATGATAGAGATGGGATCTCCTTTTTTATTTCCTTCCATGTAAAGTGAGAGTGTGCTCCACTTTGAAATCCTTTGAAACACTTAATGTACTAAGAAAAGGCTTTACCTCTTGCTCCATTCTCAAAAAATCTAAAGCAACATCGTTCATGGTTGATGTTCTTTTCTTGCTTCTTCGATCGAGTGTTGGATTACTCATTTTTATCTACTTTTGTGATCACATGCTTGTTTGTTTCTTAAGTGAATGATGAGTATCATATATTGTAGTCTTTGATGAATTTATCATTCTCGCATTGATGATGTCATAAAATATTTTTTTAAAAGAAGAATAAAAGAAGAAAAAAATTGACAACTATTTCAAATTTGAATTTTGCTTCTCTTCTTTGAAGGGTAGTGTCAATACTACATGAGCTAAACCTCATTGATGATATTATAAACATGCTTATTCATATGGATTTTCGAAAGGTGTACATATAGATGTATTATTAGTGAGAATTTGTGTCACTCAATGAAAGTTGGAATCCCATATTTGCAAAAGACGTTAAATCTGGTTCTTTGGATTGAATGGAAGATTATTGGAATGAAGAACAAGTTGCATTACTATTGAATACTATTCTAAAGTCTATACTCCATAGGCTGATACTCACATTTTTGTGGTTCTCTTAAATAAAGTTTTTGTTCGTGTATTGTGTTAGATTATATATTTCTTAATGTGATCATTAATTTCATTTTTTTTATTTATATGATTCCATTGTTTGCATTTTTTGCGGTTAGACATATCAGATCCCATGACAATATTTTTAAAAAATTGTCATATAGTAATGTTTTTTTCTTGAAGTTTAAATTTTCATGTTTGGAAGGCTATTGTCACTCCCCGCCTAAACTATCACTATAATCTACTGATAAAATCAGCTAATCAGAGCATAGCAGCATATAATTGAGGACACAACTGTAAAACTAGGCGAGGGTGACGCAAACAAAATAAAACTGTTACCTTTATAATCAACAGCAACTTCAATATATGCATACCTGTCACTTGGGAAATCCTGTACAAAAATTACAAAAATCGAAATAACAGATACGTTTGTACAAAGTCCCATACCATCCTAAGCACCCTCTCTCTGTGAATCAGTGGCATGTCCTGTAATGTAAGTAAGGGAAATGAGCTTATAAAGCCCAGTAGGTGAATGCTATGACTACAAGGATATAACATGATGAATATCTAACAACATGCTATAACTCAAATGTAAATATGGCAAAGATAAATCTGAAATCAGCATGCAATGAATTAAGCAAAGTATGCAATTCATTTCTCCTTCTTTTCAATTCTTTTTTTTTTTCTTATTCATTTTCTTTTTCTTTTCTTGCTGGGTCCCAGACTTTCCCCATGATCCACATCCCCCATCCCTATCATATCATATCACATCTCTATGGCATCTATCTCATCTAGAGACCATTGCCCGTAGGCATATCGTGGCTGGCCAAGCCTATCACGTTGGACCATCTCCGTATCTCAGCCCTGCACAAAGTGCTAGCCATATACGAGATGTCTCGATCTCATCATATCCCTCCGCACTCAGCCCTGCACAAAGTACTAGCAATGCGGGGGAGGTCTCTATGCCATCTCATCATGCCCAGCATCCTGTGCTGGTGCTCATATGTCCGGGGACTACTGGGATGCGATCTAGGGTCAATTCCTTTCTTCTTTTCTTTTTTTTACTTTTCTTTTTAGGGAATTTAACCCTTTAAGAGGTATAATCGATACCTCTACACATTTTTTTTTGCATGCTTTATATTTTATTATACCATAGTATCATATTGTAAATTCTCATTTCATTTTCATATAATGTCATAATATTTCAAAGCCATGCTTTTATAATAAAATAACAATCACTACTTACATTACTATTTAAATAAATTCACCTACCTGAGTTCCTGAGGGTCCTGCCATTCTTTGGCCTCTTCCCCTTCCCCTTCCTCTTCTTCTCATTTATTTCAATTACAGGGTGTTGAAATCGCAAATCAATATATTTTTATCAAAATTTGTTTTAAATGCTGCAACATACAGGTAATTGATCTCTGCAGAATGAACATTAAATTACCTGTCAGAGTTTGTTTTCTTCACACTTATGCAACCTTCGCCACTCAACACTTCTTTTCAATTTCTCCCCCCTTTTTAACACTGCTCAAGCACAAAATAATTCAAGGGGATAAAATAAATATAAAACCTCTTACCGCCGGCTTAAGAACAACAAAAGAAACTCACCGGAGGCTGCCGCCGACCGCTGCACGGTTCAGAAATTCCCCTCAGATCAAGCCGACACTCGCATGCAACCCTCCTTTCTCGGCACGGAAAACGAGAAAGGGCTGCACCGCAAAAATTCCTTTTTTCCTTTGCTGTCCGCGGTTTCCCTGGCTCGGGATGCAAAAAGGAGAAGGGCTGCACACAACCCGAAAATCCCAAAAATCCCGTAAAAAAACCTTTCTAAAAAAAACTTTCCCTTTTACGGTTCGAGGAGAGAGAAACCGCTCGGGAAGAGAGAGAAAACGGCTCGGGACTTACCCGGTTCCCCTCGTCGCTGAGCTCGGGACCTGAAATCGCCGCCGCCGGACTACTCCCTTCTTCCGATTTTTCGTCGGGACGGAGACTGCTGCGGGGAAAAACCCTCGATCAAAAATTCTTTTTTTTTTTCTCCGCTGCT
The DNA here is from genome assembly GCA_023846275.1 of Vanilla planifolia. NCBI lineage: Eukaryota > Viridiplantae > Streptophyta > Magnoliopsida > Asparagales > Orchidaceae > Vanilla > Vanilla planifolia. Next base: position 68,820,089 of record CM043865.1, on the reverse strand, counting down.
TCGCATGGTCTCGGCACGGGATCACTCGCACGGCTTCCTCTCCCTTTCTTTCTCCTCCCTCGGGATCGGGTCGTACGGGCGCACGCGGCGTCGTCGGATCGCCTCGCGTCCGACGCCCGTGCGTCTTTTTTTTTTTTCCAGGATATTACAGCTATACTAAGTTTAGAATTCTTTATCACTGACTACATGAACATGGATGAATATGACTTCCTCTGGATAGGAGCAACGATCATATAGATGACTTAAATCATTAAACCATGACCATAACCCCTAAAGGCAATTCAAGACGTTTGGTACTAAGAACCTAATTGCAGTTTTTATTAAACTTAAGAATCCATCTGTTCTTATTATTGAAAACACTTGGACTTAGTTGAGAACAGATGTAATAAATGTTAATGTTTGATTAAGTACAATCTAGTAGAGATCTACTAATTGTTTTAGCTAAAGAGACAAGTGAGAATCACTTCAGTTATTTTAAATACAGAATACAAGGGAGAGAGAGATGTTACTCAAGTGGGCTCTTAGGTTGGGATTACTTCTTTGGTATCCACCTGGTGATATGTTATGATTATTGATTCCTCCCCTACTAAGAAGTCTAAGTTCATTTTGTATTTAGGTTCTCACCTCCTCATACACAATCTAAAAGGATATTCATAAGGATCTGCCTTCTCTTACAAATGGCAATAGCATAATTCTCCTTTTTTTGCATGTACATGACCGAATTTGGCTAGTTTTTCAGGGTGCTTGCAATTGAATATGTAGACATGGTTAGTTTTGATATCAAGAAAATCCTTCCCCACATTGAAAGATGACGATGCTGATCAAGATATTATGATGATGTGGAGATTAAGTCGATCGTGATGTTGTGAAATTATATTTGAGGACTTTATCCAACGTTGTTATTATTAATGCAAGTTGAATTTGGTTATGACAGAGATGGTTGATGAAGCCATTGGCAACACTGATTACTTGGGTGACATCAAAGAAGGGCAACGGAGCCATGCATATGAACTTCGTTTATTTAACAGGAGTTTGGTATTTTATGAGTTCATCTTTTAAGAAACATTTGGTCTCACAGCGTGATTAGGTGGTGGTGTTTCTAGTCTGAGAGGTGGTGATTGTGGTTTGCAGATATGATCCAATACGTAGTTAGTGTTTCATAATTGGTGATGGTGGCTTTGATATTTGAGTTAGCTTAAGAACACTCTAAAGCAAGTGTGTTATATGCCTCATGCAATCCATCTTTACTTGCAGAATTAGACAGAGGATAAATAAAGAAAGTAAATAGCCTGGTAGGTAATGAACAATCTGCGATCACGAGCAAATTTGCTTCAATGAAGTAGGGGAAAAGTGCAATTGTCTTCTGTTGTTCAAGAAAATTGCCTAATCTGAAGTGTTACTATATTATATGATTTGTTGTTTCTCTATAGTATCAACTTGAGTTGCAATATTCCTAAAGACTTTTGAGCAAGGTCATTGTGTGTTGAGATGGTGATCATGGGGTCTATGATGGTTGCATAGAGAAAAGGTTCTCAGTGTCTCCTCTTTAATTTCATAGTTTGGGAAATTGCACAAAAGAAAAACCTAAAAAACAAACCTCCTGCAAAGTTGTTAGGAATGTTTAATACGTTTATAGGCCGTAATTTTATGTGCATATAATACAATTCAATACAAATTTTGGCTCTTATGATGATCAATATGGGCGAGCCTTGGGTGCACATATACAGTGTGTGTACAGCTTGGATGGCATATTGTACAATGCAGATATAAACAATATATGTATGCATATAGTTCAGCAAAGGTTGAGTCATACGCAACACTTAAAAGTGTGCTTAAATATCGTCCATGTACAAACAAAAATAATGTGTTCACATTTCTCAACGTAGGCATGGAATCCTTTTTGCATGTGCAAATTATTATGCAATTACAATTCGGAGTGCAAAGGTAATTCTTTATGTGTCTAGTTGCAATTATAAGCTTGGAAGTTGTGCTAGGACATTTCTATGTGCTTGCGACTAAATATGCATGAACCAATTTTAGTGCCAGGACGATCTTGATTCAGAAGGACTTCCTGATTGTAGTTTGCGACAACAACTTTGAATCTGGATTTCAAAATTGGATGTCTCAAAGCATGCAGGAGGTTGTTGAATTAATCAAATGGGTTTCTTGGATAATCTGAAGTGATCAAATGAGAATTTATACTTATCTCCTCTACTTGCGATATCAATAGAGATTCATTTGAAGTTTGAATGAGCTATTTTTAATTGTAAACTGCCTTGAAAGCTGTAAAAGGAACCTACGGCCAAAAGCAACATGAAGAGATACAGAGATGGAGAGCTCTTTCAAAGTTGGGATTGGTGAGATTGCTAGGTTTGTAGTGGGTTGTTGAGAGTTTTTGAGTTAGAGAAAGAGATTAGGTGACCATCTTTTTGTGTAGAGACAAAATTTCTTTTCATTTATTATGGATCTTTACTATGTGGAGAGATTTTGTCTGTGAGTTTTCCATCTATTAATAATTTCTATGAAAATTTTACCTAACTTGTATAATCTAATGTGTACGTTCTTTATGAGATCTTTTGTCTTTTTAGCACGACTTTAGTCCGTAAAAGATCTTTTCAATTTCCTCCATGTTGTTCCGCATATTTTTTCATGGCCACCCCTTATAAATTCTTGTTTCTTTGAAGGGATTTATTAGAGAGGTTAAGGTGTTTCATACACAAGCTTTGTGTTATTTTTCGAGGCTCTGTGACTTTTGGCTTCTGCCAGACTTATGGAGTGACTTTGTTAGGTCTTTGTCAAAAACAGCCAAGGAAGAATACACTTAGCAGCAAGATCTATGAGAAAGTAGTAGAAAATGAAAATAGAGTAAGATCTTGTTGAGAGCTTCTTATCAAAGAAAGAAGTGCTTAATAGTCCATTCTTCATTTACGGGTTTGTGAACCTTCGTTTCTTGGCACACTTCTTTAAGCCAAGAGATTAAAATGAGGACTCTCTCTGTAGGAGTGCAGATGATCAGAACGGACCACAAGTTGTCCAATTTGTAGCATGAAGAAATGACGTGGCTTTGATTTGCAACAATTGCCTAACCCATGTTTCTATATCTAAGTCCATTGGGACAGTTATTGGAAACCATTTGGAAGACATCAAAACAAATGAGCTTCAAGTGTGAACCATCATCCATCCCTGATTTGATTGCATGACCGAGCTTATATTCTGTCATCATTTGCTTCATCAGTCTCGTTAGAAGTTTGCCATGTTACTTGTAATTCATGTACAACAATGATAGGATAACATCATTGTTTTTTATATGGTTCTTTGCTAATATTTCCTTGCTTAAAGAACTAGCTGTTGTGAGACGGTTGTGTTGTAGAACAGAACTTCAATACTTAGCAATGTACATACTAACATTATACTTTCCTGCTCTCAGGATACGCAGCTACTTCTATGGGACCTGGAAATGGACGAAATCGCCGTTCCGTTCCGGTTTAATCCACCCGGTGGCTCACCCACCCTTAGCCATGGGAGTCACTCTGCACACTGGGATGCCATAGTCCCTTTGGGCACCCTTCAACCATCTCCCAGCACATGGGATGTGCCGAAGCTTTCGCCCATAGTCGTCCACCGTGCACACGTCGAACCTCTTTCTGGCTTATGTTTCACCAAGGAATCGGTCGTCACGATATGCCGCGAAGGACACATCAAAATCTGGGCCAGGCCAGGGGAGATCGACGTCGGCCAATCGAACTCCGATGTTGTCATCTCTAATGACAGGCTTGCAGCTTCTACAACCTTGATAACTAATGGTTCAAGTCATAGGCAAACGGCGAGAAGCTAGAATTCTGATGGGTAAGCAGTGATGTAGATGTTTTTGATATAGCTTTCCATTTAGTTTATGGTTTCTGGTGGTTTTCAAGTCATTTGGGTGGCTGTTGAGAATAAGAAGGTTTGCCTTTGTACATATATATAACGAAGCATGTTGTCTTGAAATACAAAAGAGCTGAACTTTGTGGCCGAAAATTCTTTGAATATTTTTTTTATTTTTTATATGAATAATTTTTTATTGGAAATTCGTTTTTTTTTTTGTACGGTACGTGATTAGGTATGGAAATTATGCAGCATGGATGATGTCCAGAGATCGACAGCTGCAGTTACTACCGACGGATGCCGACATTTGTTTTGCCAGCGCTTGGTTGGATGGGTGTTCGGGATTTAACTGAATTAAGAAGTAATAATGTGAAGAAAATAAAAGATAATTTTATTTTTTAAATAATATTTTAAAAACATTTTTTTATTTAAAAAAATAAAAATGTTATTTTATTTATTGTATAATACTTATTTAATTAGTATTTATTAGTAAACTAATTTGTAATATATTTTTATTAAATAATGGGGGCCTATATCGCTAGCCTTGAGAACTGAGTTGACGCTTGGCCATTTGATCTTGAGAACATAAACATGGTTTTGTCGAGCAACGGAATAAGCAGAGAGAATTACATAAAATGAAAATGATTTTTGTAATTAAAAATTTAATATTTTACTAAGTGGAGGTTTAGATGTAAAATGTATTCATTAGAGTATCTATCGTCCACTTAGAAGTGGACGGTGTGGATGTAACCATTGGTAGTTCTGTAACCTTAAAATAAAACAAAATCAAGTATTTAAAATAGCCAAACATATTCGTATAATAAATTGTTATTTGGTATGAAGGCGTGAAACATTCATATATTTTAATTCATATTGTTACAATTAAGGTCATGATTCATATAATGTAAATGACTCCATAAAATTCTTAAAAGAGATTTTCATAGAATCACTTATTAATATATCATGAGTATGTAACCCATCTCATGAACATCGCGTTTAAATATTATATATGATGATATTATTCAACTTATGTTAAAGTTAAACCTCTTAAATAATTTTTTAGAATATTATGTCAATATATAATTAAATATATCTATAAACTTAAATTAGTTATTGGAAAGTTTTTATTTAATGAGAAAACTCATTGTTTTTAATAAAGGAATTTTTATATCATAGTTAAGGCTCATGAATAACTAAAGGTTAATCTCTAGCTCAAAACTGTCTCAAGAATCATATAATTTTGATTGGACATGTTCTTTATTCCGACTTTATCTTCCCACTTCTTATTTGCATCTAAACTATTTGAGCCTTTTAAGCAAAATATTATCTAAATGATAAAAAATTAATTCATAATAAGTGTACATATACATTAGAAAAAGTGAATCTCATAATTAAAAAGCCACCATCAGAGACAATAACATGAGATTATTTTTTTCATTTTTGAGAATTCTTGATTTGATATATCAATCTTCAATCATAACAAATTAAGACCTCATACTCATATCTTAAATGTTTAATCAGTACAATTCATCATCCTTTATCTTTGGAAAGATTTCTTTTTGTATTATTATTTATATGTTTATAAATAATGGATTAAAAATATGACATTTTAATTATCATATTTTTATATCATAATTTTGTTTTGTGTCTAGCTATTGTTATGAATACTCTTTTCTTTATTTTTTTTTATATTTATTATTTTTGGCTTTGGTTTTATATTTAAAAAACAAAACTAACTATTGACATCATAATTAACTTTTACCCTTAAATAATCTAGATGGCATCAAGAACCTACACAAAAGTCAATTGATGTCGATGTAAATAATGCTTTTTCACAAGAATGTGCATGCTTTTTATGCTTGGTTGGAAATAAAAAAAAAAAGAAAATAAATGAGTTAGATAGCTTTGTTTAGTGTTTTTTTCTTAAAAATGATTTTTTAGGTATTTTTATTTTTCAATGACAAATATTCTACAAAATGATATTAAAAAAAAGAAAATTTTCACACATCATATTACTATTTTTCTTTTAAGAATTAATTTTAAAAAAACTTTAATTGAAAAAAAAATTTTAAATATACTATTTATGTTCAATCCTCAACATTTTTAGAAGGAATAGTGTTCCTCTTCTATTAACTAAAATTAAGCAGACATCTTTTAGATGAAGCCCACTAGCTTTGCCACTAACATGGTGGGCGGTGCTCCACTTGAGACACAGCGATCGGCCTCATTTGGCCATTCGGCTGCGGGTCCAACGCACGTTGCATAGGAAGGATCGGGTATGCCACGTGGCTGTGGGACCGACCAATTGTCCCAAATCAATTAGACAATAGCCACAGGGATAGCCATACGATAACTTTCGTGATGGTCTTCTCGCTTTCATCTTCCTTCTCAGTGCTCCATCATCTATATATATATATAAGTGATCGGTGTGGGACTAGTGGAGTCCACAACCTTCGAATCCAGTACGCGTCCACTCTCTCCATTGACGCCATTTCTGCAAAACGCATCTCTGTAGTACGAAGAAGGTCGGCTTTCTTCATCCCCACTTTCTCTCCTTTTTTACTGCCCGTCCCCTTGGGTCTCTATTAAATGGACCATAGCTTGCGATCCTTTCATCTCAGTTGTTGATTCAACGTTTCTTTTCTGAATCAGGCAAGGCTGATAAGTTTTGCTCCCTCCTCCTATCTGCGTTGTTAGATTGCTTGTCATGTGAGTTTCATATGATTAGGTTTCTTTTCTTTTTGGATCTTGAAGCGTGTAGTGGGGGCAATCTTTATCAGTGATCATTTTAGCAATTGAAATGAAATGAGAGAGCGTTTTCTTTCCAATCACTCGAGTTGGGAACACCATGAGAAATCGTTCATGCATTTGATGTCATGATTCCGGATTCGTTATTTGCAACTTTAACGTCTCTGGCGAAAACATGTTATACTTCTTTCCCCTCCATTTGCTCGGATGACTAGCTTAATGCTTAATTATTTGTGATAACTATGACTTGTTAAGCTGCACGCACACAATATTCCATCAATATAGCATATATATAATATTTTGAAACAATTTATTTCGAGGAATTCATTTTATTGAAATACTTTTCACTTGACTCTCATTAGTTAGACTCACTTCTGACCCTGGAGTATGTTCGTGAAACTAATTAGGAAGAATAGTGAACTGAAATATGTTGGCATTCAAAGTTAATGCTAAACTGTGTTGGATATGTATTGTTCTTCATTTTGGGTGAAAATATGGATTAAAAATAAAGCAAGGAATCTTATTGTTACTGCAATTTACTTTATCTGAGCTATAAAAGTGTATTACCTCTTTTATAGGTTAATTTTTACTGAAGTTGCTTCTTGTTTTGCCTAACGTAGCTTGTCTTCGAGGTGGGGCTATTACTATTTTACTTTTATTGAGCAAAGTCATATCTTTTATGGTATTTATATGACCAATTGCTTCAGAAAATGCAGTTCAGACAATTTCTTGTATATGCCCTTTATATCTTATATCTTTTGCCTGGACAAATACTTTTCTTCTGTATGCCTCTTCTTTTTCTGCTATTTGATTCTTACCTGTTGATGGTTCTAGTGCATATTTTCTGTTCAATGAAATACCTGGTGATTTGCAGATTTGCATTGGTTTACAATTAAGAGGAATAGAATGCTAGGGCACTTAGACTGCTGTAATTCCAGAGACAACCCCATGAAGATTGTTGGTCATGATAGAACTATAATTAAAAGGATAATAGTTTTTAAATGTCTTTTTCAGATGGAAACCAATTTTCCTAAATGTTAGTTAAAAATCTTCTTTCCAACAATTAGTTAAAATACTTTGAAAAAAATAATAGAACCTTCTCTTTTATGGTTTTGGTGCTGAAAGTAATAGAAACTTGGTTGTGTAAGGCCAATGTTGTTATGATTTGGGTGTTTGTCTAGAAAACTTGATGATTCGATTACCTTGGTATAGATTTGTTTTACTTATCCAAAAGTTCACTTGTTTCCTTCATGTGTCTCATTGATTGTTCTACCTTCTGCACTTTCTATTTTAACCCTTTTAACTTCATAGAAAGGACTATCTCATCCAGTTCCTTGTGAACTGACCCATGTACTTCCATTCATTAGTCACTAGCACCAAAGTAATAAAATCATAATTATTGCTCTTAAATATTGTGTCTTTTGGTTTCTCCTTTGTCATGTCATGGCCTATATAGAATGTAAAATGGTAATCAAAGAAAATGGATATTATAGAAGTTCAGCCTACATTTTGTGTCTTCAAGGAACGTTTTAAAGGCTATACTTGCATTTGAGAGGTTTAAGTCAAAGATAATGGGTAATCAAAGAAAATGGATATTGTAGAAGTTCAGCCTACATTTTATGTCTTCAAGGAACATTTTAAAGGCTATACTTGCATGTGAGAGGTTTAAGTCAAAGATATTGGTGAGACATTTGAGAAAAACGGTCTAAAAGTTTAAGCTTTGTGATATTAATGGTTAGTACAATGACAATTTTGACTACCCTTAAGATAAAACAAAAAACTCATGAACAAACATCCATTGCCTTAAACATTATGAAAGTAATAATGTGACAAGGAAAATCATTAGTAAATTACGTGAAAGTGGAGTGAAGCCAAATTTTGTCACAACTTTTAGTTGGTCTTCAACACCAATTTGCATCAAACTCAAGAACAAAGATTAACAAATAACTAGGTGTAGTTAGAAGCAAAAACATCAAATATTTATTTGAATTGGGAGGTATTAAAGGAATTCTTATGAATTTTAAAAGTTGAGTGAAGGTTTTCTAGAACTCTATCTATGTTTACATTCTTAACTATTCACTTCTCTTATGCTTGCTAGCTTATGGTATTATCCTTCACTTACATTGTCTTAGAAGTTTTGGTGATTGGATGTCGGAATATATTTTTATATTAACAATTCTGCATGAAAATAAATTGTTAATGTTGCCTTGAATCAACAAGCTTTGGTGTTACATTTTGGGCGTATGGGTAGCTTACATTTTGTAAGTTATTATGCACCGAAGCATTTTGACATTATTGGGACAAGAGCTTTGTAATATTTATTACGTTCATGGGATGAATTTTTAAGCTTTTTCATGATGAATTTCTTGTACATTTTTGTTTTATCATGTCTTCATTGGCTTACCTTTGGAAGCATGTGTGGTAAAGTATTATTGTTGGGTTTTTCCTCATATTATTACAATTCTTAGGATAAAGTGTCTCTTTTCTACATAAATTCTGCAATGTTGTGTTGTATGTCCCCACGACTTAACTTGTATGCTTTGATATTATTTGATTACCAATTTGGTATGTCTTAAGTTGCAAATTGTATTGCATGAGGTATATCTTTATGCAGTTCTTATGTAGCAAACAATAATGATATCAATAATTATCTTGCATGTAATATAAATAGTTATCTCGTATGTTGTTAGAAATAGTGATTAGCTAGAGTTGAAAGGTGTGCCCAATACATTATTTAATGCTTATTGAAGAAATTTGATAAGTCAATCTTAGCCTTTGGTCTAAGAAGCAATTATGTGACAAGCATTGGTGACAGGTGGCTTGAGGCCTAACCCTTAAGACCCAGGCGCTCGAGACTAGACCCTAGAGACCTAGACGCCTGATGTTAAACCATCGAGAACTAGAAGATCTAGGCTTAGTTGAGTGAAATCAAAATACTTGAATCTAAGCTGTTGGAGATAAAATGCTCGAATCACCACCATTATGAGCCGACAATTCAAGGACTATCCCTTAGGTTCATACACGCCTTACTCAAGGTAAATTAATCTACTTCAACACTTGGAGTTACAAATAGCAATAATAACTTTTACTCAAGCACCAAAGGCTTGAGAAGTTAAGTCACAATGGCAGTACCCCCTTGAGAAATGTTAGTAACTCCCCTTATGTGACATACAGTTAAGCCATCATTGAAACTTCTCCATTGACTTAAGGAAAGTACAGGCACATTTAATCTATTTTGCCTTCCCTCTCTTTTGGAGCACAACACTCGCTCAACATAAATCTCGAGGTTCCAACCATCCAACATAAGAAGCAAGTATTTAGTATTAAAATGTGGAAGTTACATGTCCACACAAAAGAAAAGGTGAGTTATAAAAATTACGATGTCAAATGATAATTAATAACTTAATAGAAGTTTTATATAATTCTTAATTAATATTTTATACCTTAAAATATTATTTTATAAACTCTTACTAATTTAAAATATTTGTGAGGAATGCTATAAAGAAAGTACACGAGATTTTTAGGTGGTTTGATCTAAATCTAAATCTACGTCCACATCGGCCAAAATGCTAGGTTTACCCTAAAATATTTTTCGAACATGCAGGAAAGCAAAATCTCACACTTAGCCAGGACTTACAAAGAGTTGGGCCAAAAAAATCATACAATCATATGACCAAAAGACCTTACAATGCCAAGTTAAAAGAAATTACAAAGTAACCAAAATACCAAGTAAACCAATAGACAAGATTTTAACAATAGGATAAAAGATACAATATAAAAGCTCAAATAAAAGTCTTATAATTTGATAAAAATATCAAAGTGCACATTTATTTTGATGTAAACTAATTTAGAAGAAATGTTCAACTTAGTTCAATGCAATATGAGCTTTAAAAAAGACTAAGGAAGAATAAGAATACATCTAATTGTTGCAGTCTTGATTTTCTCTTTTTCTTCAATGTAGATAATGACCTCTAAATAAAAGTTATAGACTGATTTGAAATAGTTCACTAGTATTTTCTCTAAGTTTGGGGATTTTATATAGTATTTTAGTAACAACAACTCAATTCACCCCTAATGACAATTTTAAAATTTTTCAAAATCTAGTCAAACAAGTTGTTACTTACAAAAAATAAGCTAAATAACCATATATTCCAAGGATTATATTATAGGCTTGTTACTAATTTTTACCAACTATATTGTACATTAAATAATAATATATTATACTTAATATTGGAGTTTGGCTCACTGTATAAGACATTGGTCCACATGAATTAAATGTATTGTATGTTCCATATGAATATATTATACATAATCTTCTAGTATAAGCTAAGCACTCAACGCTTTGTCTACTTCTCAATGTACAAAATAGATTGAATTAAATTTATTGTATATTAAGGTTAATGTACCATATGCAATGCTTTATTTACTAATTTTTATTTAGCATGTTGTTTGCTCAATCTACGTACTACCCATGTTAAACTAAACATACTGTATATTAGGAATGCATTGTATGTTATAGCCATTATTAAACAATTTTGAAGTTCTACATTCTAAGTCTGTTGGGCATGTTTAGTAGATGCAAACTATCATTTTTAATCTTTAAGGACAATTTTTTAAGTAAAGAAATATATGTGAAATATATGTCTTAAGCTTGTTCTAATTATGATGAGTTGTGTGGAAGAGTAAGTTT